>OX422220.1:451149607-451827107 GCA_949130495.1 Sambucus nigra | reverse complement strand
AATACATAACTCAAATAATTACAGTCCAATACCCTAAAAATATCCAGATGCACAAAAACGTACTGATTCCTGTACATAAAACAACTAAGATCAAGCTTTTTAGAAGAAATGTACAATAAATATCCAAGATGGACTCAAATATTTCTCCCCCATTTTGTCTCAAATGGACAAAGGGAAAAATCATAAAAATAGCTATCTGATATAAGCATAACATTGCAAATTTAACCGATGATATTTGATTTTTCCGAAACCATTCCTGTAGATTTCCTTAATGATTCAAAACGAGTGAAATCCAAAGGTTTGGTAAATCAATCTGCTAATTAAATATCAGTGGGTAAATAGTTAATTTTTAATTCCTTTGACTCTACTAACTCGCCTATAAAATGATGTTTGATTTTAATGTGTTTGGTATGTGAGTGTTGGACAAGATTTTTGAAAATGTAAATCGCACTCTGATTATCGCAAAAGAGATGTAATTTTTCTTCGTTAATCCCATAATCGCTTAACATCTGTTTTATCCATAATAGTTGAGCACAACAGCTTCCTGCAGCCTTATATTCGGATTCAGCTATGGACAAGGAAGTTATAATTTTGTTTCTTATTATTCTAGCCTACCAAGTTATTGCCAATGTAATAACATGCTCCTAGTGTGCTTTTACTATCATCGGAACACCCATGCCAATCAGCGTCGGTGTATCCAATTATCATACTGGATGTGTCATTTGTGCACCAAAGTCCTAAGTTGAGAGTTACTTTTACATATTTTATAATTCTTTTAACGCACAATAAATGACTCTCTTTAGGCACATTTCGATATCGAGCACACACACAAACAGCATATATAATGTCAAGACGTGAGGCAGTTAGGTATAGAAGACTTCTTATCATGCTACAATATAGTATAGGATCGATGGGTTTCCCATGTTCATCTTTAGATAATTTTATTGAAGTACTCATGGGTGTCCTAACATCTTTGGCATTTTCTAAGCCAAACTTCTTTACTATCTCTAGAGCATATTTTGATTGCGATATAAATAAACCTTCTGAGTTTTATTTTACCTAAATACCTAAAAAGAATTGTAACTCCCCCATAAGAGACATTTAAAATTCCCCGTGCATATCTTTAGAAATTTTTTTAACCTTAGACGGGGAGATAGATCGAAAAATGATGTCGTCTATGTACACTTGGGCGATTATAACATTTTTGTTAAAATGCTTGACAAAAAGAGTTTGATCATTACCACCTCTCCTAAAACCTTTATTTAAGAGAAAAGTTGATAATCGTTCATACTAAGCGCGGGGGGCCTGTTTTAACCCATAAAGAGCCTTTTTTAGACGATAGACGTGATTTGGATGGTGAGGATCAATGAACCCTTTAGGTTGTTCTACATAAGTTTCCTCGATTAAAATACCATTAAGGAATGCAGAATTTATGTTCATTTTATATAAGGTGAATTTCAAGAGACACGTAATAGCGAGAAGAAGACGAATAAATTCAAGACGTGTTACAGGGGTAAAAGTTTCTTCGAAGTCTATTCCTTCAATTTGAGAATAACCCTGGGTCACAAGTTTGGCTTTGTTTCTAACTACCATTCATGTTTCATCAGTTTTATTTTTAAAAATCTATCTAGTGCCAATAACCCATTTATTTTCTGGTATGGGAACAAGATACCATACGTTTGCATAGAACTTATCCAATAGAAATCATTTAAGGCTTCATTCACATTCTTCGGTTCTATAAGAGAAACAAAACATGCAAAATGTGCAGTATTACATAATTGGGATCTTGTTCGAACAGGTTCTTCTGGGTTACCGATCACATTATCTAAGGAATGATCCTTAGAAACCCAGTTTGGTACCTCAGGGGTCTCATTAGGTAAAGACTCAATTATATATGTGATGAGTCGTGGGTAGGAATGTTTTCTTACTCATCAATAACGGTTGGTCCTATGTTCTCATTCTCTACATTGGTGTCACTTACTACTACATTGATGGATTCCATTAACGTTTTGGTACAAAGGTTATAGACACGGTAGGCTCTACTATTTGGAGAAAAACCTAAGAAAATTGCTTTATCACCTCTAGTTTCGAATTTGGACAAATTTTCTCTGTTCTTGCAAACATAACATATACTACCAAAGGTTCTAAAATATTTTAGGTTAGGTTTTTTCCCGTATCAAAGTTCATAAGGTGTCTTTTTGATATATTTCCTAAGGTATACTCTATTTATTATATGATAAGTTGTACGAATGGCTTTAACCCAAAAGTATTCCGGTAAATCCTTTGTGGGGATCATAACACGAGCCATCTCTTGAAGAGTACGATTTTTACTCTCAGCTATCCCATTTTGTTGGGGGCGTATTAGGTACACTACATTCGTGTTTATAACCATTGTAGTGAAAATATTCGATAATTCCTAAATCCGTGAACTCACATCCTCTATCACTATGAATTCTATTTACCTGGGAGTCCTTTTCATTTTCAATTCGTAATAAAATTTTCAAAAACTTACGAAAAGTTTCTGATTTTTGTTTCAAAAAGGCCACCCTGGTAAATCGAGTAAAATCGTCAACCATAACTAGGATGCAACTATTTCCACAAATACTAACAGTACGAGAGGGACTCATTAGGTCCATATGTATGAAATCTAGAGGTTTGGTGGATAGGACTTGATTAACTTTCTTATGAGGAGCTTTAACTATCTTTTCTTCTTGACTGGGTCCACTTACTATATTGGAAACAAGTCTGATCTTGGTAAGACCTCTAACGATTTCTTATGAGCTTAAGTTTCCAAGACTATCGTACTTTATGTGACCTAACCTATTGTGCCAGATTTCATTATCTTCCATCCTGGCTATATTGCAGATCTCAGCTTAGATATTTACTGTATAACAGTTATCTGGTGTCTAGAGGCCTGTAATAATATAATCTCCATTCTCATTCATGATTTTACAACTGGATTTTGAGAATGTAATAGTATGGTTTGAGTCACAAAATTATGACATAGTCAGTGAGTTAGCTTTAAGACCCTTTACTAATAGAACATCCTCAAGAGTAGGTAAAACTTTTTCTTGGAGTGTCCATTTACCTATGATCTGAGCAGAGACTCCATCTCCAAACAAAAATTTTCCTTTTAAGAAGTTGATTTTGTTTGTTAGCTTAGTCTTGTCACTGATCATATGTTTAGAACAACCAACATCCAAATACCATCCAGATGAAGTGTGTACAACTTTTAAAGCACTAATAACAACATTACACTTCATTTGGGGTATTAGATCATCTTTCCTAACCTTAATTGCGCTAGTTTTAAAAAGTTTGAGCATATTTACTCGAATATGATAAAATTTGCGAGCATCAGATTTTTCTTTAAAAGATTTTTGCGTATTAAATTGATTTTTGGTAGATTATGGAGCATTTGGTTTAGTCATGAATCTAGGTTCCTTTCTCTTGGATTTTGTTTTAATGTTAGGTCGTTTCTTCCTATTTCGATAGTTAGAGTTCTTTTCAGGCTGTCTAGGAAGTACGTAGTAATTTCTGTTTTGCCTAGTATAGTTGAATTTTCTATACACGGGAGTGTAAGAGATGGATTGGCCTAGACGCTTTTGAAAACAGGTTTCAAGTGAATGTACATAGACATCACAATAGGAGCAGTAAAGGTGGCTTGAAGGTTTTTTAATGTCTTAAAGACATTTGAAGACGTGTTTGTCTAAATGTGGGTTTTTAATACTATGTATCATATCGACAGGTTGGAACGATGACTCTCCTTGTTGTATGGGAGGGAGACGTATTTAGTCTTAGATTCAACATTAGCTTTAGACTCACTGCTTATCAAAATGTCTTTCCCTTTCAGTTTTTTTTAGTCAAAATCAACTTTTATAGATTGAAAATCTAGACAAGTTTCCATAGGCCTTTTTCGTCCTGACACAAACTTTATGGTTTGTAAATTTTTTGTTTGTGTGTTAGTGTTTAATCCAATACCCGTTCTGTCCCCAGAATTGGTTGTACTGGATGCTACAAAGTCTTTAAAACAATTAGAATTATTTTCAAATTTTGCAAACTTTTTGAAGACTGTTGAAGCCTTTTCTTTTGATTGTTCCAATTCTAACAATGTGGCCTTGTATTTCTTTTCCAGAATTTCATTAGATTCAGAAAGATCCTTGATTTTTTCAGAAAAAGACTTAGTTTGAGTTTCATAGGCTAGACATTTATTAGTGTAATCTTCAGCATTTTTTTTAACAACAAGACAAAGAGATTCTACTTTTTCAGTCACGTCTTTAATGGTTCTTTCTCATCTAGTGCTCTTCCTAAGCGTCTTTGTGTACAGTGTGTGGATGTTTGGAAGGTCATCATCATCGGACTCACTAAGTGTGGTGGGTGATTTATGCCCTATTGATTCATTTCTCAAACTCACACACACATTCAGTTCGTCATTCATATGATCCATTTAACTCACACACATGGTAGTAGAGCTACTATTATCAGCATAGCCATTATTAGCAATCTCAGGACATAAAGCAGATAAACTATTAGCAAGCACAGTCAAAGCATTATTAGGCAGACTCTCATCATCATTATCAGAATATACTATCTTGGCAAAAAATGACATATAAGGGTAAAAAATGTTAGATGATTCAGGCTCATCATCATCTGAATCGCTTGAATCATCCCATGTTTTTACACAAATTGGCCTTATTATGTTTTTTAAGGTTGACCCTACAGTTAATGGCAATGTGACCAATTTTACCACATCTAAAGCATTTAGACTTGCTAGGGTCTTTATCAGGTCTGGTATTGTTCGGGTGTTTCTCTAGTCTCCTCTCATGAGGTCTATTATTCGATTGATTTGAATAGGGACCCTTTCCTTGTTTAGCAGCAACATTAACTTCAGTATATTCCTGAAATGTTTAGACTTTAGGGCTATTTGGTTATCCAAATCATCCAAGTCACGGTCATCATCAGATTGGATTTCAAGATTAGGCATAACTTTAGATTGAAACATCACATTGGGACTACTATTTTTCTTATGACTTACAAGAAGTTATTTCTTATAATCCAGTTCCATTTCCATAGTTCTTAATTTGATATTAAGGAGTTCAGGGGTAAGATTTGGATCTTCCATTTCCTCAATTACATATCTTTTATTGTCAAATTTCGGTGGAAGTGATCTTAGGATTTTAGAGGCAATTTCTCTTCTGTTATAGACAATGCCATTTGCATGTAGCTTAGTTACGACATCAGTTAGTTTGATATAAAAATCATCGAAGGTCTCAGTCTCACTCATAACTAGTGTGTTATATTGTTAAATGAGCATTTAAGTCTTAGTATCCTTAACACGTGTATAACCTTCATGGGCTGTGACCAACATGTCCGAGACTTCCTTGTAAGTGGTACATATAGAGATTCTTTTGAACTCATGCCCATTTACAAACATGAATATTGTGTTCTTGCCTTTATTATTGCAGAGGGAGTCCTGTTTCTCCTCTTTAGTAAATTCAGTGAGAAGTTTTTTGATTCTTATTTCACTGCTTTCTGCTAAAGGTTTAGTAGGATGAAAGTAGTCATTTTCTATGGGATCCCGGACCTCATCTCCCAGCATTCCTTGGATGAAGGCAATCATACTTAATTTTCAGTAAGCGAAATTATTGCCATCGGAGAGGGGAGGTCGGCATAAGTTTCCCAGTCGCTTAAATTTCTCGTCCATGAGGTGTGATTAAAATAGTGTAAAAAAAAACAAGATTATGAACAGTTGTTTTGAAAAACAAGAACCCACTCTCATACCAATTGAAAGTTCCTTACTAAATCGTTTAATCAAAAGTTAAAACCGTTAAGAAGGGTACAAATGTTTTCTTGAGGAAACTCTTTTAATAACACCAAGGAAAACTCAAGTTATGTTAGAAAATGTTTTTGAACAAGAAATTTTAGTTACTTAGAAACTTAAAGGTTTAAAAAAAATTAAACACTTATAGCAGTGATAGAAAAAGTAAAACAAGTATTAAAAACATTCACACAAGACAAAGATTTTAACGTGGTAACACCCCTACCAAACAAGGGAAACATCCACGACTCCCTCTATGAAGTAAAAAAAAATCCACTAGAATGAGTTATAAAGTACAAGCAAGCAACGTATTATCCAACCAAATCAGACCTAAAACTAAGTCAATAAATTATACCAGTACTCCTAGTTTTTTCTTCAACTTTTCTGGCTTCTGGTTGTTGTTTTTAACGTCCTCTAAGTTGTACTCCTTATCTCCTTATTTACGTCGACTCTGATGGTAAAAATCTCTTCACCAACACAACTTTAGTGTTGTTGTGTAATAGTGTAGCGATGTGATGTGCCTAAAACATGCATGCAACTCACTCACACTTATACAGATAGTTTTCTATGAATTACAAATTAATTCTAAAATGACATGCAAGAATGTGAATTAACTTTTCTTGAAATTAGACTTCCCTTTTTAAGGCAGATCAAAAAACAATCTTGCTATAATAAAAGAGCCAAGATCCTATATATCTCTAGTATTTATTTATAAACTTATTTCACAAAATGTGAAATATGAACTTGGAGACATAAACGTCTTTAGATCTAAAAATTTTGAAGCCTTGTTTTTCAAGAATACTTGAAAACAGAAAACGAGATATGATGGGAAAGATTTGAGAAAAACTTTTTGAAAGTAAAACCCAACAGAGAGTTGATTTCTAAAAAAGAAATCAGTCCTAAAAGAACGTAACTATATCACTTAGTTAGATCTCAAATCTCAAATATGTGAGACGAGATCAAACTTGGTGACAATGTTTGGACAAGAGATTTGAACTAAAAGATAAACTTGAATCACGAAAACACTATCAAACTCTCAAAGTTTTTTGGAAAAAATTAGCCAGAGTTTGATTTACGTTTTTCTTTTTCTCTTTTATTTCCCCTCTCTCTCTCTCTCTCTCTCTCTCTCTCTCTCTCTCTCTCTTATTTTGTCCTATTTATCTCTCTTATTTTCTCCTGTCTCCCAGACTTGCCCAAATATTGAAAATAATTAACCTTTACTCTCTATTTATAATGGACTAAGGAAGGCTCTAGAATGTTAAGGGTAAATTAATGATCAAGATCAATTAGACTGTTCGGTGATCAATCTAAGGGCTCACAATGCACCATTTCTAAACGTTGAGAGATTGACTAAAACGGGTATCACTTGGATTGAGTAATGACGCATGCAGACCATTGATTAAAATGAATGAACGTTCCAGGTTAAGTATTAATTATGTGAGTATAAAGAAACACAAATCGGGTCGTTAATAAGCCAACACGTGTATGTTCTAGGTCACTTCAATAATGCGTGTTTTTTATCTTTGAAAAATCTTATTTTCTACCCCAAATGTTTCTTGCGCTTTCGGATTCTACCTAAGGCATATTTTAGACAGTTTAAGATATTATGAATTGGCCCCAAACAATTTTAAAACCTAATCTTAAATATTTAAAAAAATATATTATAATTGTTTAAAAATTCCAAAAAATTCTTTAAAAATATTTTCAAGCCAATGGGAACACACACACACACACACACACACACACATCATACACATAAAATGCCAAATAAATGCAGTCTTAGGTGTTGTGAGTTGTGTTGGTTACTACCTTTTCGAGCCTAAATTATTTTTGATGCAAATCATGAAGAGGCATGAGGCTTAGGGTTAAACAAGGGATGAAACAATTTTGTCTCTAGTTCCAAACTAGATAAGCTCCTATATTTTAGACTCAAGTGAGTCATATATATTGTGGGTTTCAATAGCCTCTGCCCATACGAGGTACATTCATCCCAAACATCATAGCTCTACTTCGTTTGGGTTATAGATTTCTGCCTTCTTTCTTGCTTAAGCCTGACCTTGTTCTTTATCCTGCACACCAGCAAAGAACTTGGAAGGACTCAAGGATAATCCTGTCAGAGTTGGGATTCATTTAAGGATGTCACCGGTAGGGACATCCAATTATAACCTTAGTTCAATTGAGGTCACATTATAGTCTAGCCAGGATCGAGAGAGGCGGGACGATGTCACAACTTTATGGGGAGAAGAACAATGAATGCCCTATCTGGAGCTCTATCAATTACGTTCGAAGATAGACAAGCAGGAAGGGAGTTAGTCACTAAAACCAATATTCGCTAAAGAGGAAAATTCGGAGAGTGAATTACCATGCACGCTTAAAAAGAGGAATTAGATGTCCCAGCATAGTAGCCCCCAGATAAGCCTTAAAAAAATGCATAACGGATCGGACACAAACAAAAGAAATAAGAAAATGGCCATGATCCTATGTTAGTTTTCGCCCCGCCTTGCCCTGAGGATGCGCTCCTAGCTAGCTGAGCTACATACCAGAAAAAGAAAAAGACTCTCTATATTACTTTAATAAGAGAATCGTTGTTTTGACCGACGGACTACGTGGGATATACGAGATCTAGGCAAGCCACAACATTTTCTCCCCTTGCCCTTTAGAAAAACTATTTATCTTCTTTTAGGTAGTGGTCGAACGGTTCACATCTATGGTCAATAAAAATGTCTATGGGGTTGAAACACCCATCCGTGTCTTCCTTCTGTTCATCTCCATACCAGGTCCGAATCTTTATCATTTGTATCCCCGTCAGCCAGTGAGATCTCTACAACCAATATTGTGCCAAGAAAGAAGGTATATCTGCAAGAAGTGTATTCACACATGCAAAAGCTAGGACTTTAAGTACGCTTACCGAACTATTCAAAAAAGAACTTCAAAAGAAGATTTGGGGTACAGTCAAGTGCCAAGTGCGCTACCGGTTGATTCACCGTCAAAAGAACTAAACTTGAGAAATATTTTCTCTCAATAGGAAGAGGCTCGATGGAATTGAGGAAGATATTAACAAAGTTCATGCCACGACGATCTATATGGAAGGATTATCGCCAAGCCTTTCAAGGATAGTTGGAATGAATTATTGTGACACCCCGCCTAATTAAATACTGGGTGATTAGTCGTTTATTAAATTAATTCAACGTGCCGGGATAGTTCATTCTTATCATCACTGTCGTAAAAATAATTTTCATTATTAACCACCTAATAAATAATTAAGCTAAGTGTCAAAACATTTAATTTGTAATTTTAAGTCCGATTGTTATTATTAACTATGAAACCATTTCATGAATACAAATGATAATATTACAACCAAACCATTTGAAAGAAATGACCAAGCTAGATAAATCAATCCAAATAATTAATCCCAATCGCAAGACAAAGCAATAAGTAAAACAATCCCAACACTAGCTGAATACTGAAATAATAAAGAGTACAAATCTCTGTCTAAACTAAAAGAAATATGGAAATGGGAGACACATGCCCGAACTAGAGATGACTAAAATAGAAGAATGAGAAGACAAGGATGAAGTCGTCTACTGCAAGGACCTGTAACTTCCACACTCGCTGCAGCACGTCAATAGTCCAAAGATCTAGGCCTGATTCCCCTGTGGCTGGGCACCTATAATATATATATATACAAGAGGGAGAAGAGATAACAGAAAACGGGTCAGAGCTCGAAAATTGTTTACTAGTTGATATTACATACATGTTAGTACCTCGACACTCACTTGAGAATTCTCACCTCTCAACTAGTGTGCACGCCTAACGCACTACTATAATAACTCATAAGATTAACTCAATGCACTACTCTAACCCAATCCGCCTCTCATTAATTCTTGACTCGTACAATTGTATGACTATAATTTATTTAAATTGCCTTTTCTTATGAATTGATTAAGTCAAATAAGTATACCTCAATACTAATTTGGGATTACAGGCACTTAATCTATTTTGGATCACTGGTTTCATTTTATCTACTTACACACATAGTAGAAGAATCACCATTACATATATGAATCACACACAATATATATACAATAGAGCACCCCACATAAATCTATGGTGTTGGCATACTCTGCTATCCAGTCCCTGTACCTCTCGTACAATAAGGTATATACCAGTTCGGATCCACTCTCGAACCGTATTAACGTAAAACACACACATTGGAGGCGAAGCATAGTTCCAAGTCACTAAGAGGTCAGCACATACCCTCACATCTCTTAGGACCGTCTGACTATCATTCTCAGATAGCCTGTACCAAGGACACTATGTTCTAGGGTACGAGTCAATATTCCCTATAAAGGTCCAATCGAGATAAGACTGTCCCGGCGTGGAAACCCCGTGATATCAAGTAGCGCGGGTATGATTATACACATACATTCACACACACACATATATATATATATATACATAATTACAAATCATAAGTTTACAACTCGAAAAAATTTATATGCTTGCCGACAAAACTTGGTTTAAAGCTAGATTACGTGCAGAATATATAAACTTAGACTTTTATACTAAAAAGGCTATAAAATATAAAACTCATAAAGAACTTCTAAAATTTTATAGTCAAATAATCTTAGATATAAAAGAAAGAATCCATCAATATAAGTTAGAAATAGAAATCCTAGGAGAAAAAGGACGTTTAGGTTAATTAATGATCACGGAAAAAAAATATCTAAGAGCACAACTTCGAAGAGAATATAATATTTTAGACGACGCTATAAATAAAACTAAAAAAGACTTAAAAAATAAAAATCATATAGGAGTAACTGTTAATAGGTGGGTAATTCAGATAGCAAGAGAAAGAATTCATCAAATTCAGTTAGAATTAGAAATTTTAATTGAAAAGGGAAAATTTTAATAATTTATGTTAACTGAAAAACAAAGAATTAAAAACTCAATAACACTTAGAAGACAAATAATAAAAATTACGTATAAATTTCTAAAAATATTAAAAAGCCGAAGAGACGATAGTATAATTGAAGATAGTATATCTTTAATAGTTAAACAAGAAAAATCAATATTAGCATATGAAACTAGGTTAGGAATATTAGCCGAAAAAGAAAGATTAGGATAAATATATGAGTAGTAATACCAATAATATATTAGAAAGATTTAAAAAATTAGAAGAAAATCAAGACTATATAAAAGAATTATTAGACGTCATAAATACTAGGACACATCTCATAAAAATTGAATTAGATAAATTCACAAAAAATTTATATAAAAAAGAAGAAAGACCAAAAACTCCAGAAATAAACGAACTAATAGAAAATTTTAAAAACATTAAAACAACTCATAAACCAATTAAAACAAGATTAAACTTATTTTATTCAAAAGATGACATCCACATCCACATCCACAAACAGAAATAAAGAAATATATAGGATAGAAAACTTATATAATAACGAAGAAGATACTAAAAAATATATAGAAAAAGGTATCCAAAAAACTAAAGGACAACAATTATATAAAAAGAATATGTTAGAATTTACTAATAAAATATATAATCACAATAGCCAAAGAAAAATAACAGTCGTCAATAGCGAAGTAATATTAGATTTAATTACAAACGAATCAACAAAACAATTAGCTAAAATAAATTTAGAATTTATGCATTTAGGAGTGATAGTCATAGGATTAGTAGGATTAACTAGATTAGAAACAGGAACTAAATTATTAGTATAAATATATATATATGATAGATGGAATAATCATAAACAGGCATAAATAGCTAGCGCTGAAATAGATTTAGCAAAAAACGCAGCAGTAATAGGATGTATACCTAATTTTTCTATGGATATAAATGAATTTAGCAAACATATAAAAATAACTATAAGAACAAGAGGATATAATATGACAGGACAGTATAATAACCTTTTAATATATACACTATTTATGGAAAAAATATTTAATCACTATAAAATAAACTTTAAAGCTGAATTTGATTGTATAGTAAAATCATTTAATAGTAAATATGTAGAAATGATAGAAGCACAAAAAATAGATAGTAGTATATATGAAGAAATAGAATGGAAACTACCAAACTTAATAATAACTAATTTAAAAAACCTAGAAAAAAATAAAATATACGAAAATCAAGTAGGGCAAAGTAGTATTAAATTTAGTCGATATAAACCTATAGAAGACGAAAGTGAAGAGTTATTAAATGAAATAAATGTATTAATATTAGACGAAAAAATAGAAGAATTATTTGAACTACTAGAAGATAAAATATACGACATAATAATAGAAGACTGCGATAACTTAACAACCGAACAATTAATAGAAAAATACGGTAATGAAGATAATAAAGAAACAATAATTTCAATATACTGTGCTGAAGGAACTAATGAAGACAATAAAAGAAAAATAATAAATATAGGAATAGACAAATTTATAAAAGAAGAAGAAATTATAAAAGTATTAGAAGAAATAAATCCAGCAGAAGATATGAAAACATAATCTTCAACTACACAAGATAGAACACACGCTGACTATTCAACACATCAACACTTAGGATCTACAAGAGAAAGATACACTGAAAACACCAACCCCATACCAGGTAACAAGAGTAGAAGTAGATATGTATTTGATACTAGTTCTAATATAACACAATATGGTAGTATATTAATCTTAGATAAAGTAAACCCTTTAGATTGGGAGACAGCAATAGAATATTGGGAAAAAGGATGCTTTAGAGCATGCACATTAATAGAATTTATAAATAAAAGTGAATGTGAAGCTTACTTTGAAAACACACTACAAGGGAAATTGGTACTTAACCTATAAACTTCAAGAAGATTATTTAAATTTTAAAGAAAATTTTAATGTACAAAGATTCACAAATTTAATAAAAAACTCTTTTTTAGGATTAAATAGACTCTTACAAATAAATGAAAAATAAACAGAAGCACTTAGAAATTTAGAACAATTACAAATATGTAGGTTAGAATATATAGGAGATTATACTAGAAAATATGTAGAATATTGGACACAAACAGGTAGAACAGCAGATCTTAGTTTACTAGATAGATATATACAAAAAATACCAGGAAAAATAGGTGAAAAAATATGGAAAAACTGGCAAAAACAAGAAGATGCAAAAACAAACCCGTCTATAGGAGCTAGAGTTAATATAGTATATAATACACTAAAATCAGAATGTAGAAAATTAAAAGAAGGTAAAGAAATTAAAAGACAATATTATCATACTTGTCAACAATTAGATCTACCACCACAATATGGCTATGATAATAAAAGAATAATAACCAGTAAATATAAAAACTATAATAATAAATATAAAACTAAAAAGAAATACAAAAAATACAAAAGTTATAAAATTAGACCCAGTAAAACATATAAAAACCTTATAAATATAATAATTATAAGAGAAAACGCCCATGGTATAAAAAACATAGAATAAATAAAGATAAAGATAATAATAATAATAAAGAGACTAAAGATAATAAAAATATTAAAAAAGTAACAAACTGTAAATGTTTTATATGTGGAGACCCTAATCATATTAGACCAAACTGTCCATATAGAAATAAAAACAATAATATATCTATAATACAAGAAAAAATAAATATATTAGATGACATTGAAGATGACTTAGGAGATACAATAGAATTAGAAAGCATATACGACGAAGACGAAGAATTAGATAATATTAGTATATATAGTATAGAATTAATAGAATCTATAGAATCTGAAGATAATGATATAGAAATCTTAGAACAAAGTTTAGAAGATTTAAATTTTTGTTATAATTTAGAAGAATGTGAATCTCAATTTAAAAGACATATGTTTTCATTAAATTGTGCAAAATGTTTAAAAGAATATGAATAAATATATTTATGTAAAATCTGTAAACAAAAGCTATGTGTAAAATGTTATAAAGAAATAAATATAAATAATAAACCTAAAGAACAAATAAACAATACTAATAAAACAGCATTAATAACATTCCCTACAAAGATAAAATTCGCAAATAAAACAATAGAAACCACAGCTATGTTAGATACAGGTGCAACAAAAAGTTTAATTCATGTAGACTTAATAGAAACAGAAGACGCTAAAGATTTAAATTACCCAGTATATATACATCAATTTAATAAAGACGCTATACCTATAACTCAATGTATACAAAATATACCTATATATATAAATGATGAACAATTTATTTTACCACAAATATACGTAACAAATGTAAAAAGCCATCATCCTTTTATATTAGGATTAAATTTTATTCAATCACTAACAGGAGGATTTATGTACACACCATCAGGCATACAATTATTTAAAAAAGGAACGCATATTATACCCAATAATCAATCTAATATATTAAAACAAGAAAATAAATTAATTCTTAATAATAATATAATACTCGAAACAAAAGAAGACCTAGAAAATAATAATATAGATATAGAAGAAGACTATTTAAAAGAATATTTACAAAATATAGAAGATAGTCAATCTCAAAAAATAGAATTCAATAAAATAAATAATATCATGTTTAAAAACACAAAATTAGAATTAGAAGACTTAATTAGGTTAGCAGAAAAAACAGAAATAATAGGAGAAAACCCTCAAAAACATTGGAATAAAAATAAAATAGAAGCTAAACTAAATATAATAAACTCAGATATAACAATAAAAACAAAAGATATAGCATGTGAAATAATAGACCAAGAAGAATTCAAAATACAAATAAGAGAACTTTTAAATTTAAGAGTAATACAAAAAAGTACAAGTAGACATAGAAGCCCTGCATTTATGGTTAGAAATCACGCCGAAATAAAGCAAGAATGGTAATTAATTATAAAAGATTAAATGATAATACATTTGATGATAGTTATAAAATACCTAATAAAGATGAATTAATAAATAAAATTCAAAATAAAAAATATTTTTCCAAATTTGATTGTAAATCTAGTTTTTGGCAAATAATGATGCAAAAAGAATCAATGGAATGGACTGCCTTTACTTGTGCAGAAGGACACTTTGAATGGTTAGTCATGCCCTTTGGATTAAAAAACGCACCTCAAATATTTCAAAATAAAATGGATACAATCTTTTAAAAATATTCAGATTTTTGTATAGTATATATAGATGATATTCTTGTATTTAGTAATAATAAACAAGAACATATAAATCACTTGCAAATAGTCTTTAAAGAATTTATAAATCAAGGATTAATAATTAGTAGTAAAAAGACGCAATTAGAAAAACAAGAAATAGAATTTTTAGGACTTTTTATAAAAGGAGGAAAAATAGAACTACAAGAACATATAGATAAAAAAGTTTTAGACTTTCTTGATAAATTAGAAGAAACTAAAAAGTTACAAGCATTTTTAGGATTATTAAATTATTGTAGATCCTTTATTCCAAATTTATCAAAATTAGTAGGCCCTTTATATAGTAAACTAGGAAAAAATGGACAAAAATATTTTAATAATGAAGATATAGAATTAGTTCAAAAAATAAAACAAATAGTTAGTAAATTAGAACCTTTATCACTACCTATAGAAAATAGTTATAAATAATACAAACAGACGCATCAGCATTAGGATGGGCTGGAATACTATTACAAAAACCAAATAAAAATAGTAATAAAAATGAGGAAGAAATTTGTAAATACTGTTCAGGTAATTTTAATGAAACACAAAGTAGATTACCATCTACCGACTTAGAAATATTAGGAGTAATAAATACAATAGAAAGATTTCAATTATTCTTAGGAAAAGAATTTTTAATCAGAACTGACTGTGATAACATTGTAAAACACTTTAATAAAACAAACCAAAGTAAATCAGCAACTAAAAGATGGTTAAATTTTATAGATAATATTACAGGTAAAGGATTTACACCACAATTCGAACATATTAAAGGAAAAGAGAATCAATTAGCTCATATATTATCTATATTAATTACTAACACTTCTTAATTTTACAGATGTCACAATATCAAGGATCTTCATCAGGAACAAAAGAATATTCTTCTAACCAATTGTTTACTGTTATTAATGAGAAGCAAAATTTCAGGTCCAAAGCTCCAGTAACTGAAGAACAACAAAAGATACTTGACAATCTTTGGTTCAACCGGGAGTACAACAAAGGATCTTTTATACATTCCATGAACTATCTAAATACATATTTTCATAATATTACTCATCATGTTAGATCACTAGAAGCACAAGTTACTTATTATAAATCCCCTTATAATCCACAATTAATCAAAGACCAAGAAATCATAATAAAACATTATAAACTTTTAAATATAAAGAATCAAAATAATGAAAAGAAAATAGCAAAAATAAATCTTTATAATGATAGTAATTTTTTAGCTTCTTTTGACCCTTATTTTCGATTTATCTTAAGAACTAAAGTTGAAACTCTTTTACCGGAAGAGTTAGTAGAAAAAATAAACTTATTTGCAAAAGAAAAAGTTACTTTAAATTGGGTAGCAATACAAAATCATTTCCGTTTTAATTTTGAACCAGCAGGATGTACATATAAATATGAACACATAAGAAATAATTTTTAAAATAAATATGATACTTTAATACTATTAGATATTGAATATAATTCATTTGAAAATTTTTAAATTTATAGACCTAATAAAATATTTCCTAATAATCCCCCAATAGAAATAGAAGTAACAATTTGTTTACTATTAGAATACGGCATGATAGCTAGTATTTTAATACCTCCACCTTGGGAACATATAAGAATAACTGGAAATTTTCCAAATAGTCTAACAGATGCAATAGCAGACAAAACATTAGGAAAAATTGTGTCATCTAACCTTTTATTAATAATAGAAAGTATACCGCCGGAATGGATTAGTTTCGGACAAATTATCCATAGTAGGCATAATATATTTTTAGAACATAGGCAAGATAGAATATCAAATTATTTTGTTCAATGTAGAGATGATGATTCCTTAATACAAAATAAAGACGCAACAGAAGAACTGCTAAAAATGTATAAAGTATATATAATAATGAACGAAATCCCTTCTGACCCTTGGCATAGGTAAAAGAAAATTTTAATATGAGAATTTTGGTGCCAAAAAACCCTTTTAGTTTAAATATAAAATATTTTAATAAATCTATACTTTCTGATGATGTACAAGAAGCACTAGATAATGAAAAAATAACAAATTATCAATATTCAACATATAGGCATTCCGATTCTGAAAATGAATCATTTGACTCCATTAATTCTGTAACAAGGCACAATATTGAAAATATGATGGAGCCATAAAAATTAATTAAAGAAGCAATAGACAAATATAAGCAAAAGATTATATAACACCAACGTCAGCATTTCATCAGCCATCACTGTACAAAACAAACAAAAAATCAGACGCAAGAGATGACGCAAGCAAGAAAACTACGCATTACTGTGCAAACACTGTGCACCTTTTACTGTTCAATCACGCGACCGACTTTTACTGTGCAGCACTGTGCACTTTTTGACGAATTAAACTTACTGTGCAAGATTCGGTCGAAGCAACCCACGTTTTCACTGTACATATAATTCAATTGAGAGATTTTTGACATCCGAGGCTCATTCTTCTCCTATAAAAGGAGACCATTTCTTCATTGAAGATAATCCATCATTCCAGCAATCTAGCAATCAAGCTATCATCTAGCAATTACTTCCATCTACCAATCTCTAAAGCAACCTAGCCCCTTTTAAATTTCTGTTCTACTTTCCGATTAAGATTTCCAGCAACAATAGTCTGTAACTTCGCTTGTAATAGTAAGTTTTCTTTTATCTAATCTGTAAATTATGGCATGTATCTTTGTTTATCACTTGTAAATTAAGCTTGTAATCGCATGATCAATTTCCAGTAATAAATTTTCAAATTTTTATTAGAGCTTTCGGGAGAACCACTCTGAGTACTTTGATAATATTCTTATTATGTTTTGATATATCATTAAAGGATCCTTGAGGAATTTTTGTTTATGGTAATCTTGACATAAATATTATAATTGAAATATGAGATGATCTTCTATTTATAAATTTTTCGGTGTCCTGTGAGTTGCCATTGTCGCCGTGAAAAAAATCCGTAAAAAATAATGGTATCAGAGCTGCTTTAATCATATATCTTTATATAATAAGACATATTATTTAACGAAAAGAGTGGAATTACAAATCATAAGTTTACAACTCGAAAAAATTTATATGCTTACCGACAAAACATGGTTTAAAGCTAGATTACATGCAGAATATATAAACTTAGACTTTTATACTAAAAAGACTATAAAATATAAAACTCATAAAGAACTTCTAAAATTTTATAATCAAATAATCTTAGGTATAAAAGAAAGAATCCATCAATATAAGTTAGAAATAGAAATCCTAGGAGAAAAAGGACGTTAAGGTTAATTAATGATCACGGAAAAAGAATATCTAAGAGCACAACTTCGAAGAGAATACAATATTTTAGACAACGCTATAAATAAAACTAAAAAAGACTTAAAAAATAAAAATCATATAGGAGTAACTGTTAGTAGGTGGGTAATTCAGATAGCAAGAGAAAGAATTCATCAAATTCAGTTAGAATTAGAAATTTTAATTGAAAAAGGAAAATTTTAATAATTTATGTTAACTGAAAAACAAAGAATTAAAAACTCAATAACACTTAGAAGAAAAATAATAAAAATTACTTATAAATTTATAGAAATATTAAAAAGCCCAAGAGACGATAGTATAATTGAAGATAGTATATCTTTAATAGTTAAACAAGAAAAATCAATATTAGCATATGAAACTAGGTTAGGAATATTAGCCGAAAAAGGAAGATTAGGAAAAATATATGAGTAGTAATACCAATAATATATTAGAAAGAATTAAAAAATTAGAAAAAAATCAAGACTATATAAAAGAATTATTAGACTTCATAAATACTAGGACACATCTCATAAAAATTGAATTAGATAAATTAACAAAAATTTTATATAAAAAAGAAGAAAGACCAGAAACTCCATAAATAAACGAGCTAATAGAAAAATTTAAAAACATTAAAACAACTCATAAACCAACTAAAACAAGATTAAACTTATTTTATTCAAAAGATGACATCCACATCCACAAACAGAAATAAAGAAATATATAGGATAGAAAACTTATATAATAACGAAGAAGATACTAAAAAATATATAGAAAAATGTATCCAAAAAACTAAAGGACAACAATTATATAAAAAGAAAATGTTAGAATTTACTAATAAAATATATAATCACACTAGCCAAAGAAAAATAACAGTCGTCAATAGCGAAGTAATATTAGATTTAATTACAAACGAATCAGCAAAAGAATTAGCTAAAATAAATTTAGAATTTATGCATTTAGGAGTGATAGTCATAGGATTAGTAGGATTAACTAGATTAGAAGCAGGAACTAAAGTATTAGTATATATATATGATGATAGATGGAATAATCATAAACAGGCACAAATAGCTAGCGTTGAAGTAGATTTAGAAAAAAACTCAGCAGTAATAGGATGTATACCTAATTTTTCTATGGATATAAATGAATTTAGCAAACATATAAAAATAGCTATAAGAACATGAGGATATAATATGACAGGACAATATAATAACTTTTTAATATATACACTATTTATGGGAAAAATATTTAATCACTATAAAATAAACTTTAAAGCTGAATTTGATTGTATAGTAAAATCATTTAATAGTAAATATGTAGAAATGATAGAAGCACAAAAAATAGATAGTAGTATATATGAAGAAATAGAATGGAAACTACCAAACTTAATAATAACTAATTTAAAAAACCCAGAAAAAAATAAAATATACGAAAATCAAGTAGGGCAAAGTAGTATTAAATTTAGTCGATATAAACCTATAGAAGACGAAAGTGAAGAGTTATTAAATGAAATAAATGTATTAATATTAGACGAAAAAATAGAAGAATTATTTGAACTACTAGAAGATAAAATATACGACATAATAATAGAAGACTGCGATAACTTAACAACCGAATAAATAATAGAAAAATACGGCAACGATGATAATAAAGAAACAATAATTTCAATATACTGTGCTGAAGGAACTAATGAAGACAATAAAAGAAAAATAATAAATATAGGAATATACAAATTTATAAAAGAAGAAGAAATTATAAAAGTATTAGAAGAAATAAATCTAGCAGAATATATGGAAACAGAATCTTCAACTACACAAGATAGAACACACGCTGACTATTCAACACATCAACACTTAGGATCTACAAGAGAAAGATACACTGAAAACACCAACCCCATACCAGCTAACAAGAGTAGAAGTAGATATGTATTTGATACTAGTTCTAATATAACACAATATGGTAGTATATTAAACTTAGATAAAGTAAACCCTTTAGATTGGGAGACAACAATAGAATATTGGGAGAAAAGGATGCTTTAGAGCATGCACATTAATAGAATTTATAAATAAAAGTGAATGTGAAGCTTACTTTGAAAACACACTACAAGGGAGCGTATCAAATTGGTATTTAACCTATAAACTTCAAGAAGATTATTTAAATTTTAAAGAAAATTTTAATGTAGAAAGATTCACAAATTTAATAAAAAACTCTTTTTTAGGATCAAATAGACTCTTACAAATAAATGAAAAACAAACAGAAGCACTTAGAAATTTAGAACAATTACAAATATGTAGGTTAGAATATATAGGACATTACACTAGAAAATATGTAGAATATTGGAAACAAACAGGTAAAACAGCAGATCTTTGTTTACTAGATAGATATATACAAAAAATACCAGGAAAAATAGGTGAAAAAATATGGAAAAACTGGCAAAAACAAGAAGATGCAAAAACAAACCTGTCTATAGGAGCTAGAGTTAATAAAGTATATAATACACTAAAATCAGAATGTAGAAAATTAAAAGAAGGTAAAGAAATTAAAAGACAATATTATCATACTTGTCAACAATTAGATCTACCACCACAATATGGCTGTGATAATAAAAGAATAATAACCAGTAAATATAAAAACTATAATAATATATATAAATCTAAAAAGAAATACAAAAAATAAAAAAGTTATAAAATTAGACCCAGTAAAACATATAAAAAACCTTATAAATATAATAATTATAAGAGAAAACGCCCATGGTATAAAAAACATAGAATAAATAAAGATAAAGATAATAATAATAAAGAAGCTAAAGATAATAAAAATATTAAAAAAGTAACAAACTGTAAATGTTTTATATGTGGAGACCCTAATCATATTAGACCAAACTGTCCACATAGAAATAAAAACAATAATATATCTAAAATACAAGAAAAAATAAATATATTAGATGACATTGAAGATGACTTAGGAGATACAATAGAATTAGAAAGCATATACGACGAATACTAAGAATTAGATAATATTAGTATATATAGTAAAAAATCAATAAAGTCTATAGAATCTGAAGATAATGATATAGAAATCTTATAACAAAGTTTAGAAGATTTAAATTTTTGTTATAATTTAGAAGAATGTGAATATCAATTTAAAAGACATATGTTTTCATTAAATTGTGCAAAATGTTTAAAAGAATATGAAGAAATATATTTATGTAGAATCTGTAAACAAAAGCTATGTGTAAAATGTTATGAAGAAATAAATATAAATAATAAACCTAAAGAACAAATAAACAATACTAATAAAACAACATTAATAACATTCCCTACAAAGATAAAATTCGCAAATAAAACAATAGAAACCACAGCTATGTTAGATACAGGAGCAACAAAAAGTTTAATTCACGCAGACTTAGTAGGAAAAGAAGACGCTAAAGATTTAAATTACCCAGTATATATACATCAATTTAATAAAGACGCTATACCTATAACTCAATGTATACAAAATATACCTATATATATATAAATGATGAACAATTCATTTTACCACAAACATACATAACAAATGTAAAAAGCCATCATCCTTTTATATTAGGATTAAATTTTATTCAATCACTAACAGGAGGATTCATGTACACACCATCAGGCATACAATTATTTAAAAAAAGAACACATATTATACCAAATAATCAATCTAATATATTAAAACAAGAAAATAAATTAATTCTTAATAATAATATAATACTCGAAACAAAAGAAGACCTAGAAAATAATAATATAGATATAGAAGAAGACTATTTAAAAGAATACTTACAAAATATAGAAGATAGTCAATCTCAAAAAACAGAATTCAATAAAATAAATAATATCATGTTTAAAAAAACAAAATTAGAATTAGAAGACTTAATTAGGTTAGCAGAAAAACAGAAATAATCGGAGAAAACCCTAAAAAACATTGGAATAAAAATAAAATAGAAGCTAAACTAAATATAATAAACCCAGACATAACAATAAAAATAAAAGATATAGCATGTGAAATAATAGATCAAGAAGAATTCAAAATACAAATAAGAGAACTTTTAAATTTAAGAGTAATACAAAAAAGTACAAGTAGACATAGAAGCCCTGCATTTATGGTTAGAAATCACGCCGAAATAAAGCAAGAATGGTAATTAATTATAAAAGATTAAATGATAATACATATGATGATAGTTATAAAATACATAATAAAAATGAATTAATAATAAAATTCAAAATAAAAAATATTTTTTCAAATTTGATTGTAAATCTGGTTTTGGGCAAATAAAGATGCAAAAAGAATCAATAGAATGGACTACCTTTACTTGTGCAGAAGGACACTTTGAATGGTTAGTCATGCCCTTTGGATTAAAAAACGCACCTCAAATATTTCAAAATAAAATGGATACAATCTTTAAAAAACATTCAGATTTTTGTATAGTATATATAGATGGTATTCTTGTATTTATTAATAAGAAACAAGAACATAGAAATCACTTGCAAATAGTCTTTAAAGAATTTATAAATCAAGGATTAATAATTAGTTGTAAAAATATGCAATTAGAAAAATAAGAAATAGAATTTTTAGGACTTTTTATAAAAGGAGGAAAAATAGAACTACAAGAACATATAGTTAAAAATGTTTTAGACTTTCCTGATAAATTAGAAGAAACTAAAAAGTTACAAGCATTTTTACGATTATTAAATTATTGTAGATCCTTTATTCCAAATTTATCAAAATTAGTAGGCCCTTTATATAGTAAACTAGGAAAAAATGGACAAAATATTTTAATAATGAAGATATAAAATTAGTTCAAAAAATATAACAAATAGTTAGTAAATTAGAACCTTTATCAGTACCTATAGAAAATAGTTATAAAATAATACAAACAGACGCATCAGCATTAGGATGGGCTGGAATACTATTACAAAAACCAAATAAAAATAGTAATAAAAATGAAGAAGAAATTTGTAAATATTGTTCAGGTAATTTTAATGAAACACAAAGTAGATTACCATCTACCGACTTAGAAATATTAGGAGTAATAAATACAATAGAAAGATTTGAATTATTCTTAGGAAAAGAATTTTGAATCAGAACTGACTGTGATAACATTGTAAAACACTTTAATAAAACAAACCAAAGTAAATCAGCAACTAAAAGATGGTTAAATTTTATAGATAATATTATAGGTAAAGGATTTACACCACAATTCGAACATATTAAAGGAAAAGATAATCAATTAGCTGATATATTATCTAGATTAATTACTAGCACTTCTTAATTTTGCAGATGTCACAATATCAAGGATCTTCATCAGGAACAAAAGAATATTTTTCTAACCAATTGTTTACTGTTATTAATGAGAAGCAAAAGTTCAGGTCCAAAGCTCCAGTAACTCAAGAACAACAAAAGATACTTGACAATCTTTGGTTCAACCGGGAGTACAACAAAGGATCTTTTATACATTCCATGAACTATCTAAATACTTATTTTCATAATATTACTCATCATGTTTGATCACTAGAAGCACAAGTTACTTATTATAAATCCCGTTATAATCCACAATTAATCAAAGACCAAGAAACCATAATAAAACATTATAAAATTTTAAATATAAAGAATCAAAATAAAGAAAAGAAAATAGCAAAAATAAATCTTTATAATGATAGTAATTTTTTAGCTTCTTTTGACCCTTATTTTCGATTTATCTTAAGAACTAAAGTTGAAACTCTTTTACCAGAAGAGTTAGTAGAAAAAATAAACTTATTTGCAAAATAAAAAGATACTTTAAATTGGGTAGCAATACAAAATCATTTCCGTTTTAATTTTGAACCAGCAGGATGTACATATAAATATGAACACATAAGAAATAATTTTCAAAATAAATATGATACTTTAATACTATTAGATATTGAATATAATTCATTTGAAAATTTTAAAATTTGTAGACCTAATAAAATATTTCCTAATAATCCCCCAATAGAAATAGAAGTAACAATTAGTTTACTATTAGAATACGGCATGATAGCTAGTATTTTAATACCTCCACCTTGGGAACATATAAGAATAACTGGAAATTTTCCAAATAGTCTAACAGATGCAATAGCAGACAAAACATTAGGAAAAATTATATCATCTAACCTTTTATTAATAATAGAAAGTATACCACCTGAATGGATTAGTTTCGGACAAATTATCCATAGTAGACATAATATATTTTTAGAACATAGGGAAGATAGAATATCAAATTATTTTGTTCAATGTAGAGATGATGATCCTTAATACAAAATAAAGAAGCAACAGAAGAACTGCTAAAAATGTATAAAGTATATATAATAATGAACGAAATCCCTTCTGACCCTTGACATATGGTAAAAGAAAATTTTAATATAAGAATTTTTGTGCCAAAAAACCCTTTTAGCTTAAATATAAAATATTTTAATAAATCTATACTTTCTGATGATGTACAAGAAGCACTAGATAATGAAAAAACAACTAATTATCAATATTCAACATATAGACATTCCGATTCTGAAAATGAATCATTTGACACCATGGATTCTGTAAAAAGGCACAATATTGAAAATATGATGGAGCCATAAAAATTAATTAAAGAAGCAATAGACAAATAGAAGAAAAAGATTATATAACACCAACGTCAGCATTTCATCAGCCATCACTGTACAAAACAAACAAAAAATCAGACGCAAGAGATGACGCAAGCAAGAAAACGACGCATTACTGTGCAAACAATGTGCACCTTTTACTGTTCAATCTCGCGGCCGACTTTTACTGTGCAAAACTGTGCACTTTTTGACGAATTAAACTTACTGTGCAAGATTCGGTCGAAGCAGCCCACGTTTTCACTGTACATATAATTCAATTGAGAGATTTTTGACATCCGAGGCTCATTCTTCTCCTATAAAAGGAGACCATTTCTTCATTCAAGATAATCCAGCATTCCAGCAATCTAGCGATCAAGCAATCATCTAGCAATTACTTCCATCTTCCAATCTCTAAAGCAACCTAGCCCCTTTTAAATTTCTGTTCTACTTTCCGATTAAGATTTCCAGCAATAATAGTCTGTAACTTCGCTTGTAATAGTAAGTTTTCTTTTATCTAATCTATAAATTATGGCATGTATCTTTGTTTATCACTTGTAAATTAAGCTTGTAATCGCATGATCAATTTCCAGTAATAAACTTTCAAATTTTTATTAGAACTTTCGGGAGAACCACTCTGAGTACTTAGATAATATTCTTATTATGTTTTGATATATCATTAAAGGATCCTTGAGGAATTTTTGTTTATGGAATCTTGACATAAATATTATAATTGAAATCTGGGATGATCTTCTATTTATAAATTTTCCGTTGTCCTGTGAGTTGCCATTGCCGCCGTTGTTGCCGTGAAAAAAATCCGTAAAAAATAATGGTATCAGAGCAGCTTTAATCATATATCTTTATATAATAAGACATATTATTTAACGAAAAGAGTGGAATTACAAATCATAAGTTTACAACTCGAAAAAATTTATATGCTTACCGACAAAACTTGGTTTAAAGCTAGATTACGTGCAGAATATATAAACTAAGACTTTTATACTAAAAAAGCTATAAAATATAAAACTCATAAAGAACTTCTAAAATTTTATAATCAAATAATCTTAGGTATAAAAGAAAGAATCCATCAATATAAGTTAGAAATAGAAATCCTAGGAGAAAAAGGACGTTCAGGTTAATTAATGATCACGGAAAAAGAATATCTAAGAGCACAACTTCGAAGAGAATATAATATTTTAGACGACGCTATAAATAAAACTAAAAAAGACTTAAAAAGTAAAAATCATATAGGAGTAACTGTTAGTAGGTTGGTAATTCAGATAGCAAGAGAAAGAATTCATCAAATTCAGTTAGAATTAGAAATTTTAATTGAAAAAGGAAAATTTTAATAATTTATGTTAACTGAAAAACAAAGAATTGAAAATTCAATAACTCTTAGAAGAAAAATAATAAAAATTACTTATAAATTTCTAGAAATATTAAAAAGCCCAAGAGACGATAGTATAATTGAAGATAGTATATCTTTAATAGTTAAACAAAAAAAATCAATATTAGCATATGAAACTAGGTTAGGAATATTAGCCGAAAAAGGAAGATTAGGATAAATATATGAGTAGTAATAACAATAATATATTAGAAAGAATTGAAAAATTAGAAAAAAATCAAGACTATATAAAAGAATTATTAGACGTCATAAATACTAGGACACATCTCATAAAAATTGAATTAGATAAATTAACAAAAATTTTATATAAAAAAGAAGAAAGACCAGAAAGTCTAGAAATAAACGAGCTAATAGAAAAATTTAAAAACATTAAAACAACTCATAAACCAACTTAAACAAGATTAAACTTATTTTATTCAAAAGATGACATCCACATCCACAAACAGAAATAAAGAAATATATAGGATAGAAAACTTATATAATAACGAAGAAGATACTAAAAAATATATAGAAAAAGGTATCCAAAAAACTAGAGGACAACAATTATATAAAAAGAATATGTTAGAATTTACTAATAAAATATATAATCACACTAGCCAAAGAAAAATAACAACCGTCAATAGTGAAGTAATATTAGATTTAATTACAAACGAATCAACAAAAGAATTAGCTAAAATAAATTTAAAATTTATGCATTTAGGAGTGATAGTCATAGGATTAGTAGGATTAACTAGATTAGAAGCAGGAACTAAAGTATTAGTATATATATATGATGATAGATGGAATAATCATAAACAGACACAAATAGCTAGCGCTGAAGTAGATTTAGCAAAAAACGCAGCAGTAATAGGATGTATACCTAATTTTTCTATGGATATAAATGAATTTAGCAAACATATAAAAATAGCTATAAGAACAAGAGGATATAATATGACAGGACAATATAATAACCTTTTAATATATACACTATTTATGGGAAAAATATTTAATCACTATAAAATAAACTTTAAAGCTGAATTTGATTGTATAGTAAAATCATTTAATAGTAAATATGTAGAAATGATAGAAGCACAAAAAATAGATAGTAGTATATATGAAGAAATAGAATGGAAACTACCAAACTTAATAATAACTAATTTAAAAAACCCAGAAAAAAATAAAATATACGAAAATCAAGTAGGGCAAAGTAGTATTAAATTTAGTCGATATAAACCTATAGAAGACGAAAGTGAAGAGTTATTAAATGAAATAAATGTATTAATATTAGACGAAAAAATAGAAGAATTATTTGAACTACTAGAAGATAAAATATACGACATAATAATAGAAGACTGCGATAACTTAACAACCGAACAATTAATAGAAAAATACGGTAATGAAGATAATAAAGAAACAATAATTTCAATATACTGTGCTGAAGACAATAAAAGAAAAATAATAAATATAGGAATAGACAAATTTATAAAAGAAGAAGAAATATAAAAGTATTAGAAGAAATAAATCCAGCAGAATATATGGAAACAAAATCTTCAACTACACAAGATAGAACACACGCTGACTATTCAACACATCAACACTTAGGATCTACAAGAGAAAGATACACTGAAAACACCAACCCCACACCTGGTAACAAGAGTAGAAGTAGATATGTATTTGATACTAGTTCTAATATAACACAATATGGTAGTATATTAAACTTAGATAAAGTAAACCCTTTAGATTGGGAGACAGCAATAGAATATTGGGAAAAAGGATGCTTTAGAGCATGCACATTAATAGAATTTATAAATAAAAGTGAATGTGAAGCTTACTTTGAAAACACACTACAAGGGAAATTGGTACTTAACCTATAAACTTCAAGAAGATTATTTAAATTTTAAAGAAAATTTTAATGTAGAAAGATTCACAAATTTAATAAAAAAACTCTTTTTTCGGATTAAATAGACTTTTACAAATAAATGAAAAACAAACAGAAGCAATTAGAAATTTAGAACAATTACAAATATGTAGGTTAGAATATATAGGAGAATATACTAGAAAATATGTAGAATATTGGACACAAACAGGTAGAACAGCAGATCTTAGTTTACTAGATAGATATATACAAAAAATACCAGGAAAAATAGGTGAAAAAATATGGAAAAACTGGCAAAAACAAGAAGATGCAAAAACAAACCCGTCTATAGGAGCTAGAGTTAATATAGTATATAATACACTAAAATCAGAATGTAGAAAATTAAAAGAAGGTAAAGAAATTAAAAGACAATATTATCATACTTGTCAACAATTAGATCTACCACCACAATATGGCTGTGATAATAAAAGAATAATAACCAGTAAATATAAAAACTATAATAATAAATATAAAACTAAAAAGAAATACAAAAATACAAAAGTTATAAAATTAGACCCAGTAAAACATATAAAAACCTTATAAATATAATAATTATAAGAGAAAACGCCCATGGTATAAAAAACATAGAATAAATAAAGATAAAGATAATAATAATAATAATAATAAAGAGACTAAAGATAATAAAAATATTAAAAAAGTAACAAACTGTAAATGTTTCATATGAGGAGACCCTAATCATATTAGACCAATGTAACAACCCGCCTAATAAGATACAGGGCGATCACTCCAATATTAAATTAAAACAGGAGTTTCATATGGATCATTCTTAGCATCACTGTCGAAAATCCAATTAATTACTAATATCCTATTAGGTGGCCGTTAAAAACGTTTATCTAACTACTCTTTTTAGCGCATAAATAAAACATTCACAATTAAATGCGTAATGAACTGAAAT
This sequence comes from Sambucus nigra, assembly GCA_949130495.1. Lineage (NCBI taxonomy): Eukaryota > Viridiplantae > Streptophyta > Magnoliopsida > Dipsacales > Adoxaceae > Sambucus > Sambucus nigra. The sequence continues at coordinate 451,798,002 of OX422220.1, read as the reverse complement.
AGAAAAGAAAGGAACTTAAAATAACCGAACACTCGGTCCAAATAATACAACCATATCAAATGCTATACTGAAAGAATAAATAAATGCAATTGAGCCATTGGCTCGAGTGTTTATACAATAACTCCTATCTAGAGTACAAGGAAAGAAACGTCTACCGATAACCTGCAAGCATCCATAGCTGCTGCAGCAGACGTCTGACTCGAAAGAGTTTCCATCCAGGCTTCCCTGTGTCTGGACACCTATATATACATAGTATAGAGAAAGAAAGGAGAGTAGACAAACGGGTCAGAGCCCGAATGTTTAGAAAATATCTTGCAAGTGCATAAATACTTTATTTTTAGAAAAATAGTTTTATCTCATATTTAAATTGGTATCGCACTCTCGTGAGATACCCCTCACCTCTCCTCTAACAGTGCACTCCTAGCGCATCCCTATAAACCTCCTAGTCATGCTACCCTGCTAAACTAATCCAATACCCAACCACTATCTAACCTAGATAGTCAAATAGATGTACTAAGGGCTAACTTCACTTTAATCTCGACGCTATGCCATGTTCGTACGTGGGGTGTCTCGCGAAGCGAAATCCAAACAAGGAACCCCCCCGATACACTACTATGCAGCAAGGTCGATCTTTGAGATCTGCCAGTCCCTCAGTACAGAAAGATATATATAATATATATACCATAAACATTTAATAATATAAGAGCACTAAGGATTAAACTTCTCCCCAGTCTCAACACAGTGCCATATTCATGCGTGGGGTGTCTCGCAAAGCGAAATCCAAACAAGGAACCCCCCCGATCCACTACTATGCGGCACGGTCGATCGTCGGGATTCATTAGACCCTCGGCACCCAATTTATATATACATACATACAATATACTTCCGGATAATATAAATATCTCCCGGACTGAGGATTACTTGATACATAAAGTATTTATAAATACTTATTCTTTTCATTTCAAAACTTCCATTTCCCTTCTCATATCCAGGAAATGTATATAAAAGCCAATTCATTATCATGAATTGCTTTAATAAATCATATACCTTTTAAAAGCCAGTTTTATTATCATAAAATGCTTTTCCTTATCAAAATATCCCATTTCCCTTTTTATACTCAGGAAATGTATTCAAAGACATTTTCATTATCATAAAAATGCTTTGATCATAACATATGCTTCAACATCCCTTCTTCCATCCGGGAAGTGTTACCGAAGCCACTTATATATAACCCATTTCCCTTCCTATATCCAGGAAATGTAATTAAAGCAAATCCATTATTATGAACTGCTTTAATAAACGCGTTCTAAGATCGCCCGTCCGAATTTCTCCACTGTGCGCGCCCCTAGATGTCTATCATCTTCCAGGGCCTCCAAGACAACCTGGGATCCTATATCGAAAGACGTCGGGAAGCGACCATGTGCCTGCGGGATAGTCAAGACCACACCCGGAATCTCCTAACCAGCGCAGAAAATATAACAACAAACGCTCACATGGCCTATAGGACTATATCCACCCTGCATCATTAGCCAGGGGGCTTCACCATACGAACGAAACTTCCCATATGATAGCGATTTAGAGAGGTGTGTAATCCATATTTTATTAATTATGAAAAATATTTCTCTTTCCATTTTGAAAATATTCATTTATATATTTTCAAAATCATTTCCATCATCATATATATATATACCTAAAACACACAGTATATACATATCCTATATATTCTTCCTAGAATATATATAAACGGCCTTAGTGGCCTATAGCATCTAGCGATGACTAAATATCCCAAGGATTCCCTCCAGGAATCGTAATCATGCATTCATAGTTGCATGATTCTAAGTCCAAAGTATTTCTTACTTTAATAATCACTATATACTTCAATCCTATTCTAAGGATTTATTGGATATCTCCAATGATACAATTCTCCTCAAAGTGAAGTGTATATATATATATATATATACCCCCAAATTATCCTAATTGTCTCCTAGGATGTACTTAACGATAATCGATATAATGATGCCTTCCATAAGCATAATTATATAGGCTTATAATCCTACGAGAAATATCCTCAGGATTTCTCTCACCCGAACAACCTTAAACTTAATGGGTTAAGGATTTCATTTCCTTAAACCCCAAGACTATACCTAGTCCAAATAATCGTTTAGAAGTCCCCAAATAAAGTTAGGAACCCTAATCCATCAAATTCTACAATTTCTCTATTTTCCCTCGAAAATATAGATTAAGGGTTATATACTTAAAACCCTAACTTTACCCTCCTTAATTATCTTAATTTATGGACCCTGAAGTCCTAAAAGGTCACTTAGGTTATTACCTAATTATCCTCAAAGCAAGATGAAATGGAATCTATCCCTTCCAAATCACCCTAAAGAAATTGTCCCTTTTCAGCAGAGGTCGATCGATCGACCCATGGCCTTCGATCGATCGATCCCCGAGGCTCGATCGATCGATCAAGTCGGGCAGCTTCTTCTCCGAGAAGCTGTTTCGGCCATGGAAGCTTCCCCCAAGCTTCCATCTCTCCACCCAACGGCCTACACTTCTACCAACAACAAATACACTTATAATACGGGTCCTAAACATCCCAGGACCCGGAATCACCCAATATATTTGGTTAATTACTAAAATCTCCAATTTACCAATTTTAAGGGTTTATTCGTTTTATCTCCCAAAAACCCATTTTATTCACGAATACCCAACCCAAAATCATTAGGGTATGTTATACCAACAATGATATGAGATATTTATGCTCAAAAATAAATAAAGCAAGTAAACACTTGCCTCGTGGATACAATCCGACGTCCTCGAGCCGAATCCCGCGGAGGCCGGCCGGAATCTCCCCCTTTCTCTTCTTTTCTTCCCTCTCTCTCTCTTCCTTCTTCTCTTTCTTCTTTCTTTCCTTTCTTCCTCTATATATAGAGAGAAAAAGGGTTTTAACCCTAAAAACCCCAAAACGACTCGTTTACCCAATTACGAGCCTATTTAACTCCAAAATTACCCGGAACTTAATTTCGACAATCGGACACTCTTTTCCGACTATCTCGGACATTCCGAGACTCGTGGCGCAGTCGAAATTTCCATCCGAGGTACTTGACCGCAAATCACTATTCTAATCCAAAATAATTAAATGCGGTGTTCTACTCAAAATCTCACCCCTTTTGTCGTTATACTCCACGGCGACACATAAATAAAATATTTCGACCTATATGGTCCCAAAATAATTGATAACACCGTTCCAAAATCATTAAATCCTCGAGAATCCCAAAGATCACTATTCGAGAAATTCTCCAAATTCCCAAATTATACTTAATTATGGGATTTAATCGTCTCCAAAAGGGCGGGTTATTACAACCAAACTGTCCATATAGAAATAAAAACAATAATATATCTATAATACAAGAAAAAATAAATATATTAGATGACATTGAAGATGACTTAGGAGATACAATAGAATTAGAAAGCATATACGACGAAGACGAAGAATTAGATAATATTAGTATATATAGTATAGAATCAATAGAATCTATAGAATCTGAAGATAATGATATAGAAATCTTAGAACAAATTTTAGAAGATTTAAATTTTTGTTATAATTTAGAAGAATGTGAATATCAATTTAAAAGACATATGTTTTCATTAAATTGTGCAAAATGTTTAAAAGAATATGAATAAATATATTTATGTAAAATCTGTAAACAAAAGCTATGTGTAAAATGTTATAAAGAAATAAATATAAATAATAAACCTAAAGAACAAATAAACAATACTAATAAAACAGCATTAATAACATTCCCTACAAAGATAAAATTCGCAAATAAAACAATAGAAACCACAGCTATGTTAGATACAGGTGCAACAAAAAGTTTAATTCATGCAGACTTAGTAGAAACAGAAGACGCTAAAGATTTAAATTACCCAGTATATATACATCAATTTAATAAAGACACTATACCTATAACTCAATGTATACAAAATATACATATATATATAAATGATGAACAATTTATTTTACCACAAATATACATAACAAATGTAAAAAGCCATCATCCTTTTATATTAGGATTAAATTTTATTCAATCACTAACAGGAGGATTTATGTACACACCATCAGGCATACAATTATTTAAAAAAGGAATGCATATTATACCCAATAATCAATCTAATATATTAAAACAAGAAAATAAATTAATTCTTAATAATAATATAATACTCGAAACAAAAGAAGACCTAGAAAATAATAATATAGATATAGAAGAAGACTATTTAAAAGAATATTTACAAAATATAGAAGATAGTCAATCTCAAAAAATAGAATTCAATAAAATAAATAATATCATGTTTAAAAACACAAAATTAGAATTAGAAGACTTAATTAGGTTAGCAGAAAAAACAGAAATAATAGGAGAAAACCCTCAAAAACATTGGAATAAAAATAAAATAGAAGCTAAACGAAATATAATAAACCCAGACATAACAATAAAAATAAAAGTTATAGCATGTGAAATAATAGACCAAGAATAATTCAAAATACAAATAAGAGAACTTTTAAATTTAAGAGTAATACAAAAAAGTACAAGTAGACATAGAAGCCCTGCATTTATGGTTACAAATCACGCCGAAATAAAGCAAGAATGGTAATTAATTATAAAAGATTAAATGATAATACATATGATGATAGTTATAAAATACCTAATAAAGATGAATTAATAAATAAAATTCAAAATAAAAAATATTTTTCCAAATTTGATTGTAAATCTGGTTTTGGGCAAATAAAGATGCAAAAAGAATCAATAGAATGGACTGCCTTTACTTGTCCAGAAGGACACTTTGAATGGTTAGTCATGCCCTTTGGGTTAAAAAACGCACTTCAAATATTTCAAAATAAAATGGATACAATCTTTAAAAAACATTCAGATTTTTGATAATAAACAAAAGCATAGAAATCACTTGCAAATAGTCTTTAAAGAATTTATAAATCAAGGATTAATAATTAGTAGTAAAAAGATGCAATTAGAAAAATAAGAAATATAATTTTTAGGACTTTTTATAAAAGGAGGAAAAATAGAACTACAAGAACATATAGTTAAAAAAGTTGTAGACTTTCCTGATAAATTAGAAGAAACTAAAAAGTTACAAGCATTTTTAGGATTATTAAATTATTGTAGATCCTTTATTCCAAATTTATCAAAATTAGTAGGCCCTTTATATAGTAAACTTGGAAAAAATGGACAAAAATATTTTAATAATGAAGATATAAAATTAGTTCAAAAAATAAAATAAATAGTTAGTAAATTAGAACCTTTATCAGTACCTATAGAAAATAGTTATAAAATAATACAAACAGACGCATCAGCATTAGGATGGGCTGGAATACTATTACAAAAACCAAATAAAAATAGTAATGAAAATGAGGAAGTAATTTGTAAATACTGTTCAGGTAATTTTAATGAAACACAAAGTAGATTACCATCTACCGACTTAGAAATATTAGGAGTAATAAATACAATAGAAAGATTTCAATTATTCTTAGGAAAAGAATTTTTAATCAGAACTGACTGTGATAACATTGTAAAACACTTTAATAAAACAAATTAAAGTAAATCAGCAACTAAAAGATGGTTAAATTTTATAGATAATATTACAGGTAAAGGATTTACACCATAATTCGAACATATTAAAGGAAAAGAGAATCAATTAACTGATATATTATCTAGATTAATTACTAACACTTCTTAATTTTGCAGATGCCACAATATCAAGGATCTTCATCAGGGACAAAAGAATATTCTTCTAACCAATTGTTTACTGTTATTAATGAGAAGCAAAAGTTCAGGTCCAAAGCTCCAGTAACTGAAGAACAACAAAAGATACTTGACAATCTTTTGTTCAACTGAGAGTACAACAAAGGATCTTTTATACATTCCATGAACTATCTAAATACTTATTTTCATAATATTACTCATCATGTTAGATCACTAGAAGCACAAGGTACTTATTATAAATCCCGTTATAATCCACAATTAATCAAAGACCAATAAACCATAATAAAACATTATAAAATTTTAAATATAAAGAATCAAAATAATGAAAAGAAAATAGCAAAAATAAATCTTTATAATGATAGTAATTTTTTAGCTTCTTTTGACCCTTATTTTCGATTTATCTTAAGAACTAAAGTTGAAACTCTTTTACCAGAAGAGTTAGTAGAAAAAAATAAACTTATTTGCAAAAGAAAAAGATACTTTAAATTGGGTAGCAATACAAAATCATTTCCGTTTTAATTTTGAACCAGCAGGATGTACATATAAATATGAACACATAAGAAATAATTTTCAAAATAAATATGATACTTTAATACTATTAGATATTGAATATAATTCATTTGAAAATTTTAAAATTTATAGACCTAATAAAATATTTCCTAATAATCCCCCAATAGAAATAGAAGTAACAATTAGTTTACTATTAGAATACGGCATGATAGCTAGTATTTTAATACCTCCACCTTGGGAACATATAAGAATAACTGGAAATTTTCCAAATAGTCTAACAGATGCAATAGCAGACAAAACATTAGGAAAAATTGTATCATCTAACCTTTTATTAATAATAGAAAGTACACCGCCTGAATGGATTAGTTTCGGACAAATTCTCCATAGTAGGCATAATATATTTTTAGAACATAGGCAAGATAGAATATCAAATTATTTTGTTCAATGTAGAGATGATGATTCCTTAATACAAAATAAAGACGCAGCAGAAGAACTGCTAAAAATGTATAAAGTATATATAATAAAGAACGAAGTCCCTTCTGACACTTGGCATATGGTAAAATAAAATTTTAATATGAGAATTTTTGTGCCAAAAAACCCTTTTAGTTTAAATATAAAATATTTTAATAAACTTATACTTTCTGATGATGTACAAGAAGCACTAGATAATGAAAAAACAACTAATTATCAATATTCAACATATAGACATTTCGATTCTGAAAATAAATCATTTGACTCCATGGATTCTATAACAAGGCACAATATTGAAAATATGATGGAGCCATAAAAATTAATTAAAGAAGCAATAGACAAATAGAAGCAAAAGATTATATAACACCAACGTCAGCATTTCATCAGCCATCACTGTACAAAACAAACAAAAAATCATACGCAAGAGATGGCGCAAGCAAGAAAACGACGCATTACTGTGCAAACACTGTGCACCTTTTACTGTTCAATCACGTGACCGACTTTTACTGTGCAGCACTGTGCACTTTTTGACGAATTAAACTTACTGCGCAAGATTCGGTCGAAGCAGCCCACGTTTTCACTGTACATATAATTCAATTAAGAGATTTTTGACATCCGAGGCTCATTCTTCTCCTATAAAAGGAGACCATTTCTTCATTCAAGATAATCCAGCATTCCAGCAATCTAGCAATCAAGCAATCATCTAGCAATTACTTCGATCTTCCAATCTCTAAAGCAACCTAGCCCCTTTTAAATTTCTGTTCTACTTTTCGATTAAGATTTCCAGCAACAATAGTCTGTAACTTCGCTTGTAATAGTAAGTTTTCTTTTATCTAATCTGTAAATTACAGCATGTATCTTTGTTTATCACTTGTAAATTAAGCTTGTAATCGCATGATCAATTTCCAGTAATAAACTTTCAAATTTTTATTAGAACTTTCAGGAAAACCACTCTGAGTACTTAGATAATATTCTTATTATGTTTTGATATATCATTAAAGGATCCTTGAGTAATTTTTGTTTATGGTAATCTTGACATAAATATTATAATTGAAATCTGGGATGATCTTCTATTTATAAATTTTCATAAAATATGCTCCTTAATCTCGCGAGTATTATTCTCGTTGTTATTGTTTATGAATTATATCACTGTTATATATATACATATATTTAAATTGTTCATTTAGGTACGCCCACGACCCATAATAATAATCTTCTAATCGTACGTGGCACATATCGCCCGAGTCCTACGTATAATTTAACCCTTCCTTGTTATTCTCAATTACCACCACATTCTAAGTACTTCTCGTCTCTCGAAGTGTTTCATCTTGATTAGATATAATATCAGTAGGAGTACATTCACTACCCTACTGGTTAAAGTCCCTCTTGATTCTCACGAAACTTAATTTAATGTACGCACGGTTTCCATTCCAATTTATACCCCTGAAATCCCATGGTTAAATTTGATATAAATTCGTATTATCCAGACCCTACTTATACCCTATTTGTCCTTCCCAAGTCCCATTATGATATATAAATTATGTCCAAAGGTCCTCACACATTGGGATTGGATTAACGTTTAATTAGGAGAAAAAGTTCCCATTTCCAGGAGGAGTCAATCGATCGATTAAAGGGGATCGATCGATCGATCTAGTCGACCGATCGACCAAGCAGGTCTTGCCCAAAATTTTGCATATCTAACCTACGGGTTTCATCTAATATAAATTCTCAAACCTCCATTACCATGTCCCAAACTCACAACCAAACATCATGAACGTTATATAAGCTAATATAGAAGATTTCTAACGTAAAGTATTCACAATTTCATCAATAATCGTCATCAAAGGGGATTAATTCAAGAAATTATCATTTAACCCTAATTCATATAATTTTCTTAAGAATTCATTTAATTTCTAGATTTCTATCTCTATTGGGCATCAATTTCGTGGGTAATAATCTACATGGGACAGATATCCATCCTAACATAGTTTCTACCCCAAATTTGTAATAAAATCTCCCAAACAACATTTTATTTTCATGCATACATAAGAGAATTTATTCCTACACTAGCATGAATGTGTTATCAACTAAAGAACAATAAGTTAGATACTTGCCTTAGGGATGGAAGTCCGAATTGTTGATGATGATGGGTATGGTTTCGTTCCTCGTTCCCCGTTCTACACGTTGGTGATGGAATTGATGGGAGTCCTCACCCTTCGGGACCACTAACCTCCCATTAAATCGCAATCCTCCATCTGAACTTACTGAGTAGGGTTCCGTGCCCTCGGCTAGAAGCCGTAAAATTTGATCCTAGCAAATCAAATCATCTGCTTGGGACTGTATCACCCTCGTAACAATATCTGGTGTGACTGTCATGACGGATATAAAGGATCGGGCCACTGCCTCCTGATGTGCCAACTCTTTCCACTTCGCTTTACACACATTCTCCACCTCACTTATTGGCCTACGTCTCAATGCATCAGTAACTATGTTAGCCTTCCTCGAGTGGTACTGTATTTTGAATTAGTAATCTTTCACAAACTCAAGCCACCGGCGCTGACGCATGTTCAACTCTCCCTGAGTGAACAAGTATTGCAGTGACTTGTGGTCTGTGAATAGGCAAAACTTCTCCCCCAACAAGTAGTGTCTCCAAATACATAGGGCAAACACGACGACTGCTAGCTCCAAGTCGTGGGTGGGGTAAATCTTTTCGTGAGGCTTAATCTTGCGGGAGGCATAAGCTATAGACTTCTCATCTTACTGAAGTACTCCCCCGAGTCCTTGTAGAGAGGCATCAGTATACACCAGGTACTCCACTCCAGGCCTAGGTAAAGTGAGGACTGGCGTCGAAGTCAAATTATCCTTTAGCTCATCGAAAGCCAACTGACAAGCGTCATCCCATACGTACGGTACCCCTTTGTGAGTCAGATTAGTTAATGGGCCCGCTATTTTTGAGAATCCTTGAATGAAATGCCTGTAATACCCTGCCAATTCCAAGAAACTATGGATTTTTATCAGTGTCATGGGCTGCCCCCATTTCCTCACGACGGACACCTTTCCTGGATCCATTGATATCCCCTTGGCGAAAATAATATGCCCCAAGAACTGGACTTCTCGTAGCCAAAACTCGCACTTCTCATACTTAGCATATAGCTGATGCTCTCATAGAGTCTGAAGGACCCATATCAAGTGCTCTACATGCTCCTCAGTCTGGGAATAAATTAGAATGTCATCTATGAAGACAATGACAAACTAATCTAGGAACTCTCTGAACACCCTATTCATTAAGTCCATGAACACGACTGGGGCATTGGTTATCCCAAACGACATAACTCAGAACTCGTAAGATCCATAACGCGTCAAGAAAGCATTCTTCGACACATCCTGCTCCATAATTCGTAACTGATGGTATCCCAACCTCAATTCTATCTTTGAGAAGAAGGTAGTTCCTCTCAATTAGTCGAACAAGTCATCGATTCGGGGCAATAGATACTTATTCCGTATTGTGACTTTTTTTAACTCTCTGTAGTCCATACAAAACCTCAATAACCCATCTCTTTTCTTCACAAACAACACGGTAGAACCCTACGGCGAGGTACTCCTACGAATAAATCCCTGTCCCAACAGCTGCTCAATCTGATCACATAGCTCTCTCATCTCAACTGGAGCCATACGGTATGTGCTTGGGCTATCGGTCATGCCCGACATCAAATCTATAATGAAATCTATCTCTAGGCTAGACGGTAGTCCCGATATCTCCCGAAACATATAAAAAACTCACAAACTACGGGAATCAAATCAATGGGAATCACTACCTCCTTAGAGGTCTCCTCCTCTATATAATATAAATGAGTAGATGATCCTCCCTCAGACGAGGCATCACCACCAAAAACATTTCCTGACCAAGTATAGCGAAAATAATACTCCTACTAAAATAGTCTATCATGGCTCTATAAGCAGCAAGCCAATCCATTCCAATAGTGGCATCATTCTCATGAATATCAAGATTAACATGTCTGCAAGAAAAATCAAACTCCCAATCTCTATACCTTCTCCCCGGTGATACGTCACGAATAGCCCTTTATCTTAATGCATTCTAGCACTTTTATGTTCTTAATACCTTTATTTATTCTCGTTAACCAAACAACCTCAGATTTGGACATATATATGTTTTGCAGGGGTTAACTGCGCTTTTATAGGTAGTAGAATGCTAAAAAGGAGGATTCGTTGCATTTCAAAAAAGTTGTCATCGAATGCTACTTTAAGGGAATTTTAGTCAATTCACACTTCATCTCCAGCTCATGGAATTTCCACGGATGCGTAGTTCATTGATTTAGCATTGCGTGGCCATAAACGACACGTTATTATGAGTTCGAACGAAGAAGTTATGGCCATTTTTGTCATGAAACTTTTCTCCCATGTGAAGACCAAGGAACACCAGAAAACAGAGTATCGGTCGACCGCGCCCAAGGGGCCAATTGACCGCGTCTTATGATTTTGCCTTTAGTCGAAGACAGTGGGGTTTTTCCTAGAGGATCGATCGATCGATCATGACCTCGCGGTTGACCGGGTATCGCAGATATTTGCCAACTTGTTCCTTTTCTTTGCTTTTTCCTTTATTTCTTTTGTAACTTACTATATAAACCAATTTTGGTTTCTATTTTCATTATCTTACATTCTGTCTAGTTTTAGGGTTTGTAGAGAGAGCTAAGCCCTACTCTCTATTTTGGGTGTTTTTCCCATTGTTTGTAAGTTAATATACTATTCATTCATCTTCTTTGATGTAGTTTACTTGTTTTAGCTTTATTTCCATTATTGTCATTAATTTTCCTTGCCTAGATTAACTTGTATTTCATTTATTTATTGCTTTCATAATTAGGTTTACTTGCTTTCTTTCAATACATGTCATTTACCATGCTTTCTAGCTAATTTAGTCTAGGTTGTGTTGGATTGAACTCACCCATGGGTTGATGTGTTGCTTTGCTTTGGTGATGAGTTTTTACGGGTTTATTTCGAGTGTGTTGTCCTAGTTATTATGCCTAGGAGATTTGACGGGTATATCATGTATGTTTCGTATTTACGACCTTGTGTGCGTAATTTTTGGGGTATTTGTTGACGCCGAAATCTTATTATACTTTTATGCAAATTTAGGGTGTGACAACTCTGGGTTTAATTAACTGTCGAAACGAGACGCAGTCTTAATAACTCATCGACCCTTGTAACAATTTTATACTAATTAACTCTAGGTGAGGGATATCCGTCACAACCTATAGTTTTTATTCACTTTGTTAATTTTAATTTAAATACACTTGTCTAGTTTAATCTTTCCATTTTTGCATCTTTTCCTTTTTGTTTATAATTATCTTTTACACTTTTATTTTAGGAATATTAAACCAATTAAATTCTAGCAACTTGTCTTTGTGAATTCGATACCCGGACTGGCCGCTATACTCCCTTAAAAGAGTGTAGTCATAGTTTAGGTTTTTGTATAGAGTTGGTGAGCCGAATATAACAAACGACCGACGCGCAGGTGATGTTCGCGCTGCGGCAAAACCTGGCCTATCAAATGGAGTCATTGCTGGGGACTTGATGTTTTAGAAATTATTTGATTTAGTATTTCGTAGTATTTTTTTCTATTTGTATTTTTTGCCTAACATTTTTGTAGGACTTCTGAATTTGAGCATTAAGAAACGCTTGAATTTATCGCGCACGCATCAATTTGTCGAATTCGCCACTTCGAGCCATCTTTGGGGTAAGCATGTCTTATTCCAATCATTTCGGTAATCACTATGATAATTCTCAAAATTCTTGCAAACCTATGACTTTTGGTGAATAATTAAAGTCCCCAAAAATTGAAAATTCTAAAATGTCTTTGGGCGAGTATTATAAAAGTCAAGCTTTGGAGTGCGTGTATTTTGAGGAGGATGATAACGATTTTTGGCCTCTAATTCCTTATAATAGGAATTTTGAAACAAATTTCAATAGCTTTCAAAATTCTTATAATAATGAGTTTATGTATAGTTCCGATAATAATTTTCAAACTTCTCATTTTCAAGAATCCGCTCCTCGACCTATGACTTTCGGTGAGGATTTGCTCATGCTTGGGAATGAGAGGTATGAAGACCATTATTGGGAAGAAAATCATTTGTGGGAACATGAATTGGATTTATTATTTGAATTCGACGACGATTTTTCTTCCAAAACTTTTGAAGTCGCGGAATGTTTTGAACCAAATTAGGATTTTATGCCTATTTTGGAACAAACCATTCTTGACTTGGCCCATGGTTTAATAGAGAATGAAAGTGTGGATGAAATGGATGTAGTATCCATTTGCAATGAAATGATTTCGTCTTTGGATCCCAAAGAAGAAAGTTTCATTGAAAATGATCCTATCTCCTTTGAAATTCCAACTTAGAGCGATGATAATACATCTCTTGAGTTTGAATTTCTTTCCTCCCCCTTCTCATTCTCCGTTATCACACCGTCACAAGTACCCGATGAATCGGTGCTAAACTTTAAAACATTTAACCCATTCACCGATGAGGAGTACTTGCTCGAGTTGCTTTCCATGAGTCATCTTTGCCTCCTTGTGCACGCCCTCCCATTCCAATTTCAAAATACTTGGGAGAAAATTCAATTTTTTTGGACCTCTTGTGTTTTTGTCACCCATCTTATCCAAATCCTCCATCCTCCCTCCAAAAATTTTAATTGGGTATGATTCATTTCTTTCTCCTTACGCATGTCTTCCGTTGTTCAAACGGAATTCCTATTTTCCGGGAGGCATCCATGAAAGGGAGGGTCCGTCGTGGATCTTTCAAAGCCAAATCGTATTTTGGGTGGACCCTCAAAAATTTCAAATTCTGGTGTATAGTTAATTAGAAGTTAAAATTGTAGATTGTAATTAGTTAGTTGTTCTTTTATTTATTTTTCTTATTTATTCTAACTTATAGTCTAGTGTAATTAGTTAAAAATTTATTCTTTCTTTTTGTTATGCTTTGGTACTAATATGTTTTATAGAATCTTTGGACTCGTACTTTCTGGAGATCGCTCCATTGTGGGTAGTATCGCTATTTTCCTCTCTTTAACTTGGTTCTTAATTTACATTGAGGACAATGTCAGGTTTTAAGTTAGGGGTGTGGGATATTCTATTCATTCATTGGTAGTTTCTTTGATTTTTATTATATCTTATTTCCAAGCATGCTTTTCTTGTAAAAAATTGAAAATTTTCAAAAATATTTTCTTACTTTTTTCTCCTTTGTTGGGCATTTTGCCTTTGCTTTCGATGATAAATTTTAATAATTGCCCGATCCAATAGACAACTCAACGATGCATGTTCTCGATTTTAGAAGTTATTAGACTTTAGTCCTCAAAGCATTGATATTATGAATAACTTCATGAATTAAACTTTATCCCATGAGCACATGCGCTTTTCTTGTTCTATTGATTTGGTTTAAGATTTTTGTAACTCGGTAATCTTTTGTTGCATTGTATATACTTAGACCGATTAAGCTTTGTACTTTTCGTCATTTGTGAGTGTATACACTAATCTTTCCTCTTAGAAAATGTTGAATTCGTCGGTAATCTATCTATTCTTTCATTGATCGTTAATTGAGTTTATATCTTGAAATGTGTTACTTGATCATGATTTTCAAAGTTGTTTTGACTCGAGAATTGCATAATCTTTAGGAAATGATCATAGGAAATGATCATAGGAAATCTTTGTTATATCACCCATATTGACCTTGACCTCACCTTATATGTTTCCCCTCGTCAACCCCTTTGAGCCTTAATATAGCCTTTCATTTCATAACCCAAAATCCCATAACCAACTCCACATTGGAGTTATAAACCATACACATTACCTTCCGTACCTTTGTTTGGAATGTCACTTGGTATTGAATGATGTTGTGTTGCGGTTGTAATTTAGGCATGTGAGAGTGATATGAGTAAAGAAAAGAAAGAAGTGAAAAAGAGAAGAAAAAGAAAAAGCAAAAAGCAAATGAAAACAAAAGAAAAAGTGAGAAAAAGAAAGAAAGAGAAAGTTGTATATTGTGTATATAGTGTTCAATAAGCTTTGTTTACTCTCCCCATTGTTATATTCAATGCCTTGTATGGAAGTTGTTTGTCCAATTTTGATACTACCCTCATTTTTCCCATTATCCTGAGTTTTCATCTCTGAACACTTTGAATACGTATATACATTCCTTTCATTTCGTACCTTAGCCTAATCTACATTACAACCCTATCACGTCCTATGTGATCTTAGGCTGCATTTAATTTAAAAGTTGAAATAGTTTTGATAATCTGTGAAAATACATTTCGCCTCTTTTAATGAGCGATATCTTTCATTGAGATTACAGTTTTTCATTTTTTATATAGCGTTCTTCATTTGTGGCATGTGCGCGGCCTAGTTTCCATTAACATTTACTCTTTATGCCCGCATGTTCTGTGTGTTAACTCCCCGTTTTGAGTTAATTCACTTGATGAGTGTAATGCCCGTGAGGATTGAATATATGCTTGCTTTTATGTTTTTCCAGTTTATTAAAGTTTTTTCCAAATCAAAATTTGCATGTGCTCGCTCCCCTCCCACATTTTAAGGTTTCAATTCCACGAGGTTCATTCTATTTTGTTAACAATATGGACTCTTATGTGAATTCATTCACTACGCTAATAATGTGTATGAAATCATTTTCATTATTGTTGGTCCTATCGCGTGTTGATTGGACATATTTTGAGGAAACCATATGATGCTTGTAGGTTTCATCCCTGAAAACCCTCACGAGACGACACTCGTCCACTAAGGTAACCTAGGGATTTAACGGTTTATTGCATATGCTAAATGTAATCGTGTTCCCTACTAAAGTGGCATTTATATTTCGTTGCATGTATACATTTTGTATCGCCTTCTGTGGAGTGATTTTGTTTGTTTCATCACTAGGGACTAGCAATGTATTAGTTAGGGGGTGTGATACGTCACAAATACTGCATATTTGTGCGCATTATCTTTATGCATTCTAGCACTTTTACGTTCTTAATACCTATATTTATGCTCATGAACTAGACAACCTTGAATTTGGACATATATATGTTTTGTACGGGTTAATTGTGCTTTTGTAGGTATTGGAATGCTAAAAGTGAGGATTCGTTGCATTTCGGAGAAGTTTCTTCATCGGACGCTACTTTAAGGGCATTTTAGTCAATTCATAGTTCATCTCCGGCTCATGGAATTTCCATGGATGCGTAGTTCATTGAGTTAGCATCGTGTGTCCACAAACGACACGTCGTTTCAAGTTTGGACGAAGAAGTTATGGCCATTTTTGTTATGAACCTTTTCTCCCATGTGAAGACCAAGGAGCACCAGAAAACAGAGTACCGGTCGATCGCGCCCAGGGGGACGGTCGACCGCGTCTTGTGATTTTGCCTTTGGTCGAAGATAGTGGGGTTTTTCCTAGAGCATCGATCGATCGGTCATGACCTCACGGATATTTGCCAACTTATTCCTTTTCTTTTCTTTTTCCTTTATTTCTTTTGTAACTTACTATATAAACTAATTTTGTTTTTTATTTTCATTATCTTACATTTTGTCTAGTTTTAAGGTTTGTAGAGAGAGCTAAGCCCTACTCTCTATTTTGGGTGTTTTGCCCATTGTTTGTAAGTTAATATACTATTCATTCATCTTGTTTATTGTAGTTGACTTATTTTAGCTTTATTTCCATTATTGTCATTAATTTTCCTTGCCTAGATTAACTTGTATTTCATTTATTTATTGCTTTCATAATTAGGTTTACTTTCTTTCTTTCAATACATGACATTTACAGTGCTTTCTAGCTAATTTAGTCTAGGTTGTGTTGGATTGAACTCACCTATGGGTTGATGTGTTGCTTTGCTTTGGTGATGGAGTTTTTACGGGTTTATTTTGAGTGTGTTGTCCTAGTTATTACGCCTAGGATATTTGACGGGTATATCATGTATGTTCTGTACTTACGACCTAGCGCGCGTAATTTTTGGAGTATTTGTTGACGCCAAAATCTTATTAGACTTTTATGCGAATTTAGGGTGTGACAACTCTGGGTTTAATTAACTGTCGAAAGGAGACGCAGTCTTAGTAACTCATCGACCCATTTAACCATTTTATAATAATTAACTCTAGGTGAGGGATATCCGACGCAACCTATAGTTTTTATTCGCTTTGTTAATTTTAGTTTAAATACACTCGCCTAGTTTAATCTTTCCCTTTTCGCATCTTTTCCTTTTTGTTTATAATTATCTTTTACACTTTTATTTTAGGAATATTAAACCAATTAAATACTAGCAACTTGTCTTTGTGGTTCGATACCCGGACTCGTCGCTATACTCGAATGTAGTCATAGTTTAGGTTTTTGTATAGAGTTGGTGAGCCGAATATAACAAATGACTGGCGTGCAGGTGACGCTCGCGCCGCGGCAAAACCTGGCCTATCACCTGGCATATAAAGAAAATCAATGACCCATTACCCAACGATGAGTCTACACATGTCACTGTACTCTCGCCTGAGTCTAACAACCCCGTGGCCCGAGCAAAACTAGTGTCTATGAAGCAGTGTGATTCCCTAGTATCAAGTAAAATGCATCCCATAGTACCATGGATAGGGAAATTACCCCCAACTGCGGGGGTGCCCGCGGTGTTGCTGCCTGGTGGATGTTATAAACTCATCTATATGGCAATTGTCCCTGCTGAACTGGGATGATGGGGATGGCTGGTAAGGCTGGCATCTGAGGTGGTGCTGGTAGGGCGGCAGGGAAGATTGGTCCCTGTGGCTTTTAATGGCCACCCTGCTGCTGCGGGACCCTGTCCCCCTCGGGACAATCCTGACGTCTATGGACATTCTTACCACAACCAAAGCATATGCCCCGTAAGTTTCCTCTCCTCTGCCCCTGCTATCCCAGGCCCTGATGGACGTTACCACCCCTCCATTGGCCCTGCTGATAACTTTGTTGGTGCTGATGGCCCTGCTATTGGCCCGGCTGGCCTTACTGATAACAAAGTGGGCCCTGCTGACCATGATGACTAGACTGGCCCTGCTGGCCCTGTCTAAACCCCCCATATCCCTGCCTGGAATCACTGGATCGAAATTTCTTAGCAGGTCCCCCTGATGGGAACTCTGCTCACTATGACGGACTTGTCCCTGAGCTGCTGGTGCCCCACCGGCACTTCTACCTCCTGTCCGACCCTGCTGGCTGAACTTCCTTGCTGATGGAAATAATGATCCTGGCAATGCAACAGAGCAGTGTTGAGTACATCAGTGAAAATACCCAACGACAGATTTCCTATGAGATGCTAACGAATCCTCCAGGTCAGCCTATCCATGAACATCAAGATTTTTTTCTCCATGGTAGGTGCCTCATCTGACACTATAGTGAGAAGTCTTATTAACTCATCCTCATACTCTGTAACCATCATACTTTCCTGCTTAACATTCAACAATTTCAGCCTCATCTCCATCTACACGGCGGAAGGAAAATATTTGCAATAGAATCGCACGCAAAAAGTCTGAATCGGCATACTGTCCCTCTCCTCTAAGGTGGTAGTGGAATCCCACCACTATAAGGCGGCTCCTGCTAGATCGAAAGAAGGCAGTAACTGCCTTTGAATGTCAGAGCGCTCATACATGCATAGATGCTTCTGGATGTCCTTCTTCCGTTAGCTAGTGATGACAATATCGAACCTTCCCGAGAACTCCGGAGGATGTGCCTTCTGAAAGGTATCCCTAACCCTCTCCCATGCTGTGGGAAGATGTATTGGCACTGGCATTACTGCCTGAACTTGGGGTGGGGCCTGTTGCACCACCGCTAATGCTGCATTCACCGCCTGAGCAACTATAGAGGCAACCTCAGTTGCGTTTATCATTACCTGAGCCTGAGTTGTTGGCTGCTCGGTCTGGGTATTTCTATCTCGGGGTGCTCATCTTGGAGGCATCTGAAATGAGAAGGAAATTTATTAGTCCACAGTTATTATTAAATCTTAAATAACTAAAGACGTAATTGTATGAACAAGAATACAACAGGCCTAAAAATAGGGCTCTATATCAAAGGACGCTAAGCTGAAAGTATAATAAGTCATACAGATCATAAAGGACTCTATAACCTGATGTTCTGATACCACCTGTGACACCCCGCCTAATTAAATACCTGGTGATCAGTCATTTATTAAATTAATTCAACGTGCTCAGTTGGTTCATTCTTAGCATAATTGTCGTAAAAATAATTTTCTTTATTAACCACCTAATAAATAATTAAGTTAAGTGTCAAAACATCTAATTTGAAATTTAAAGTTCGATTGTTATTAATAACTATGAAACCATTTTCATGAATACAAATGATGATATTACAACCAAACCATCTGAAGAAATGACCAAGCTAGATAAATCAATCCAAATAATTAATTCCAATCGCAGGACAAAGCAATAAGTAAAACAATCCCAACACTAGCTGAATACTGAAATAATAAAGAGTACAAATCTCTATCTGAACTAAAAGAAATATGGAAATGGGCGACACGTTCCCTAACTAGAGATGACTAAAATACAAGAATGAGAAGACAAGGATGAAGTCGTCTACTGCAAGGACCTGCAACTTCCACACTCACTGCAACACATCAATGGTCCAAAGATCTAGGCCTGACGCCCCTGTGGCTGGGCACCTATAAAATATATATATATATATATATATATATATACACACACACACACACACACAAGAGGGAGAAGAGTAAACAGAAAACGGGTCAGAGCCCGAGTGTAAAATAACTTTTAATAATAGTTTAGCAAGTATTTAAAATGCTTACCAGTTGATATTACATACATGTTAGTACCTCGATACTCACTTGAGAATTCTCACCTCTCAACTAGTGTGCACGCCTAACGCACTACTATAATAACTAATAAGATTAACTCAATGCACTAGTCTAACGTAATTCGCCTCTCATTAAAGCTTCACCCGTACGACCGTATGACTATAATTTATTTAAATTAAATTTTCTTATGAATTGATCAAGTCAGATAAGTATACCTCAATACTAATTTGGGATTACTAGCACTTAATCTATTTAGGAGCACTTGTTTCATTTTATCTACTTACACTCATAGTGGAAGAATCACCAGTACATATATGTATCACACACAATATATATACAATAGAGCACCCCACATAAATATATGGTGATGGCATATCTTCTATCTAGTTCTTGTACCTCTCGTACAATAAGGAAAATACTAGTTCAGATCCACTCTCGACCCGTATTAACATAGAACACACACATTGGAGGTGAAGCATAGTTTCAAGTCACTAAGAGGTCAGCACATACCCTCACGTCTCTTAGGATCGTCTGTCTATCATTCTCAGATAGCCTGTACCAATGACACTATGTTCTAGGGTACGAGCCAATATCCCCCATAAAGGTCCAATTGAGATAAGACTGTCCCGGCGCAAAAACTCCCGTGATAGCAAGTAGCACGGATATGATTATACACATACATTCACACACACACACACACACACACACATATACATATATATATATATATATATATATATATATATATGTGTGTGTGTGTGTGTGTGTGTGTGTGTGTGTGTGTGTATGTATACATATATATTCACATTGTTCATTTAGGTACGCCCACGATCCATAATAATAATATTCTAATCATACGTGGCACATAACGCCCGAGTCCTACGTATAATTAAATCCTTCCTTTTTATTCTCAATTACCGTCAGATTCTAAGTACTTCTCATCTCTCGAAGTGTTTCATCTTGATTAAATATAATATTAGTATGAGTGCACTCACTACCCCACTGGTCAAAGTCCTTGATTCTCACGAAACTTAATTTAATGTACGCAGGGTTTCCTTTCCAATTTATACCCCCTAAATTCCACTGTTAAATCTTATATAAAGTCGTATTACCCGGACCCTACTTATACGGTCCTTCCCAAGTCCCATTATGATATACAAATTATATCTAAAGGTCCTCACACATAGAGATTGGATTAACGTTTAATTAGGAGAAAAAGTTCCCATTTACAGGAGGAGTTTATCGATCGATGAAATGGAGGGTCGATTGATCGATCGACATTCTTGAGTCGATTGATCGACCAAGAAGGTCTTGCCCGAATTCTGCATATCTAACCTACGGGTTTCATCCAATATAAATTCTCAAACCTACATTAACATGTCCCAAACTCCCAACCAAACATCATGAACGTTATATAAGCCAATATAGAAGATTTCTAACGTAAAATATTCACAATTTCTTCAAGAATCGTCATCAAAGGGTATTAATTCAAGAAATTATCATTTAACCCTAGTTCATCTAATTTTCTCAAGAATTCAATTAATTTCCATATTTCTATCTCTATTGGGCATCAATTTTGTGGGTAATAATCTACATGGGACAAATATCCATCCTAACATGGTTTCTACCCCAAATTTACAATAAAATCTCCCAAACAACATTTTATTTTCATGTATACATAAGAGAATTTATTCCTACACTAGCATGGATGTGTTATCAACTAAAGAACAACAAGTTGGATACTTGCCTTAGGGATGGAAGTCTGAATTGTTGATGATGATAGGTATGGTTGCGTTCCTCATCCCCCGATCTACGCATTGGTGGTGGAAGTGATGAGAGTGGTGTAGGGATGGTCGCTCTCCTCCTTGGAAGCCTTCTCTCTTCTCTCTTCCTTAGCCTCTCTGCAACTCCAAGGTTTCCAACCCTCGAGGACTCTAACTCTCATCAGATATAATACTCCAATTTTCGTCCATAATTAAGGCCTAAAATGGGTAATTACCAAAATGCCCTCCCGAGTTACCCGTTAGGCCTAAAAATGTCCCGGGACCCAAACTAAACCCCCGGACACACTCTTTTGACTATTTCAACCCTTACAAACACATTGGCGCACTAGAAATGGCCATACGATCGACCTATACTTATTTCACTTTTTATTCAATTAATTTAGTCCTGACACGACAAATGTGCGTCCCGACTTAATTTCTATGATTGTCGTATTATTCACTCTCGATAATTTCTAATAAATTCAATCTCATATATTACTTTACTCATCTAGTAATATTCGACATATAATTACTAACTCTCATCACGCTAGTAAATATTTATATTAAAATCCAAATTAATATTAAATTAATTTATCCCAATTTAATTTAATTAATCCCATAATTAAATACCATAAAAATACGGGGTGTTACACTTATTTTCGTCATTACAATCTCGGATGAGTTTTGTTCTTGAAGATTTCTTTCCTGGAGTTGAACAAGATTCTTATTAAGCTGTAGATGAAACTGATGTCTTCTCCACGGGTCATCATCTGGTGGAGAAAAGTCCCTCTAAACTGCAGTTTTTAGCATCAAAAGAATTTCGGACCGAACTAGAGATAGGTTTTTCCTATATTTGAATATTATTTTGGTGTGGTATTTCGAAGATTCTTATATTTTTTAATAAATTAATCTTAGCAGATAATTTATTAAAAAGAGTATGCATCTTGATTATTTTTAGAAAGTGGCAATTTTAAATTAATTTTCTGAAAATGATGTTATTGAATTTATGATTGCAACGAGAGTTAAATTGTAAATTAAATATTATCTTGAAATATTTCAAATAAATAAATTAAGAAATTAAATAAAATTGATCACACGGTGTAATCCCACATCTTGTATCTTCTCATAATTCTAAACTTGGTTATAGTTTAATTTTTGTACTTATTCACGTATGATTTGGGCATTGATTGATTCATTCTCCCTTGAAATTGTTTTAAAATATATATAAAACATATCAAATAAAGGTTTAACTAAAAATTGGAATTGGAAGTGTTCATAATAATTGTTTCATCACGTGAAAGTAAGATTGATACCCATACTTACCACGATACTAGTTATTTAACAGGTTTTTTAGGTTATTCAAGGGAATATTGAATCTCGACGTTTGAAGATAACGACAAACACATAAAAAGCAAGTTATCAAATGATGGGATATCAAATGACATCGTTATCGGGGACACACTAAAAAGCCTGTCATCAAATGGCTCCTTACCCTATAGCACCTACCATTGCACTTCCTATTCCTCATCTTAACAATTCCAAAACTATGCCCGAGTTTATACCTTTTAATCCCCTCGCGTGTGTCCCTGAGGCACCACTTCATTCTAGGTAAGATCCATCTATGAGTGCTCACCAATGTACTAAGATTGAATCCAAGCTGGTTCCTACCTCTCTGGATATGGATCCTATCCACAGATGATTGGCTCACTTTGAGTCCGAATTCAATGTTGATTTCTCTATCTCGGATGTTAGTTCCTCTTTAGATTTTCCCAATACCTCAGATGGTAACTTTTGTGTGGATACATTGATCTCTCCCTCCTTTAGTTCACCACTTCCTCTTGTGAGTACTCTTGATGATGACTCCGAGCCTCGTGATAAGTTTGTGTCCCCTACTCTTGAATACGATCATCTTCCCATATCCTTTGTCCCACCCGACCCACCACCTAGTTTGGACCCTACTATTATACCTCTCATGTTCCCATCTATGCATTTAGATCCTCACCTGAACCCACCCTCCACCCTAGTGCTCCACACACCCTTTCGTAAGTTTTTCATTAACCCCACCATCCATGAGAGTATTTGTGATACTCACAACTTTCGTGACACATAACTTATTTCTCCATGCCTACCATTCGTTCGTCGTGGTGATTTTTATTTTTTCCAGATCGTTGATGTGTCACGGTACGATCATTATCATTGTCCATTTATAGAACGGTCATATGCCTTCTATGAGCCCCACCACAACCCAATTGATAGGCCATTTGGCCTTCCCATCCAATTATATCACCATGCATATATGGCCCATATTTCCCCCACCTTTACACTTAATAAATACCGTGATCGGTTCCTCTTCACCCTCACCCTTGCATTTATTCCATATACCCTTTCCCCCACACACCCTTAGTCTACTGATGTTTTACATCGCATGAAACACTTTGTCATTCAAGTGCATTGAAATTGTAGCCTTTATCCAACAAGACTGATTTTTCAGTCTTGTTTGTGGGTGATTCCCATCACCCACACCATTTCTACCACCTCGATATCTCCTAGTTTATATCTTATTTTGGGGAGAGTTCCGTTCGTTCTGATTGAAGATGTAAACTTAGCGCTACCAGGAGGCTGCCCGTCATTTCTTATTTCTGAAATGAGTCTTATCATGTTTAGGGGGGGTTTATCCCCCCCCCCCCCCCCATGATTTTCACATGCTTTATAGACTTGTATCTATTTTTCTGCCGCCTTTGTTCTTCAGGCTCTAACTCTGCTCCATCATACAATATATTTTCATCAGCGATTCATTATGGTAATCTCTTTCCTCCCTTGTACTTTTAATTTTACTATATAGTTTTAAACATCGAGGAAGATGCTCTCTATTGTTTGGAGGTGGGAAATTTATCAAAATCGTAACTTTTTTGAAAAAATTTCAGAAACAAATCATTTTAAACTCTTTTTGTGTGCAGTTTACATTTTTTATGGCATGAATTGTCTATCATTCCTTTTTTAGAAATCTCGGAATATATTTGTTTGATCCTAAAATTATGCTTTTTACCATAAAATTAAATAATAACTCTTAAGGCGTACTTGCACTATGAATTCCCAAACTCGACAATATTTGCACTATCCCGTTTTACAACCAAAAGTTGAAGTGTAACAACATTCTCAAGAGAGTCTTGAAAGATCACTAATAGAGACTTAAACCCGTGATATTTGAGCTACTCACCTTTTTTAGAGTTTTTACATAATCTTCGAGACACAAGTTGACTCAAAATTCTTTGGGTACCACACTTAGTCATTGCATGATCTCATTATTTTTTATTTTTTTCATAATCACTGAGAAAGACATCACTTTTGAGTTGTAAGAAACATGTGTCTTGTAGTTTGTCCCGTGCACCAAACCATTTTGACTATACACTTACCATTTTTCTTTATCACATTATCATTCACCCATTATCATTTCATATTTTTCTTATCCTAATATGTCCCAGATACCATCCACATATTATTTTCCCATCACTACCAGCATTTTTGAGAAAAAGAGTGTTTGAAATTATCAATGTAAATTGTCTTCATTTGTGTTATGAAAAGAAAAACACATCGTAATAAAAACAAAAAAAAAGAAAAATAAGCAGAGGAAAAGAAGGAAAGAAAGAAAAACATAGAAAAGAAGAAAA
Source organism: Sambucus nigra (assembly GCA_949130495.1). Lineage (NCBI taxonomy): Eukaryota > Viridiplantae > Streptophyta > Magnoliopsida > Dipsacales > Adoxaceae > Sambucus > Sambucus nigra. The sequence continues at coordinate 451,772,982 of OX422220.1, read as the reverse complement.
GAAAGCATGTGCTCATAATTTTATAAAATAAAGACATTAGTTATTCAAATTTTGTTCAACTCTTCTTAAAACCCCTAGCATCATATCATACATCTTCTTCATATCATTTTTCTCTTATGCCATACATAAACCCCATTTTCACCATTAGTGAGGACTTCAGACAAACGAGAAGTCTATATGGTGAATAACTCGACATTCTCATTGTGGTTAGCATTCCTTCATGAGATCAAATTTTTTCACAGATTCGTCATTTCTTATAAGTGTGTGAGACGCTTGACATTGTTTACATTTACTCACCTCCTCACACACTAGAGAGATACACTTACCCAGTTCTCAGAGAATTCAATTCAAAGAGATATATCCAGTGAGAATTGAAGTCAAAACGTTGATTCTATAACGGCGATCTAGGAATTATTCTAATGATACTTAAGATTGTTTCACACAACACATGTTGCGTTTTAGGAAGGACTACGCTTTTGGTATTAAGTAATTTTATGACATACTTTGATATTTGAACACAGTGTTTCTTGATGTCTTTTTAGTCGGGTTGTATAACTTTTCATCATCAAATAAAAGAATGCATTTCAATAAATTTTTTGAATTTTGTGGGTACATCCACTGCAAACCCTCACAAAACAACACTCGTCCTGTAGGTCAACCTATAGGTTTAATGGCTTGTTTCACATGCTAAGTGAAATCGCAAGTGCCTGTGAAAGTGGCACACTTTTGGTCACTTATCTCTCTTTCTCTTTATTTTTGCTCGAGATTAGCAATATTTTGTTTGGGAGTGGTGTGATAAACACCAAAAACTGTTTAATTTATGCCCCAAATATGTACATTTTAGTCACCCGTCTGTAATACAGTTGGCCTTATGTTATTTACGTATTTCTTAGGTCAATCGACAGTCGCGACATCAAATAGTGCCAAATCAGGTCAATTGCGACAAAGTAGCGGTCAAAAGCATTTAATGAATAAAATCGAAGCACCATGAAGATAGAAGACTCTTTTTGAGCTTGTTGGATCATTACCGATACCCAAGCCTAGTCCCGTACCAAACCTAAGCCTAAACCGAGTCCTAACCATCACCCGAGCCTCGTGTGTGTTTAGTTTGTAATTTAATTAGTTTTTTAGATTTTTTTTTAGTTATATATAATTTTAGGATTTTTATATTTTATTTGAATGCGTATATTTGTAGATATTAAGGTTCATTATTGTGTGTCAGGTGTTTTGGTATTATTTATGTAAATATAATAAGTGTGCATTTTATTTTTATTTTTAATTTATTTAGTATAGTTTTATTATTTTATTTTATCTTTTTTTTTTAATTTTATTAGGATAGTTCTATTATTTTTTATTCAATTTTATTTGAGTCTTTTATTTGTAGGCTAGGAGTTTAATTTTTTTAGTTTTAATAGATTTTATATTTTCTTTTAGTTTTATTTTATATTTATTTTCAGGCTTGTAAATAATCATTTTTTATAAGTTAGGATTTTTATTATTAGTAGATTTTACTTTTATGGGCAATTTTCAATTGGATCCCTTGGTAACAATTTTTAAACATTTAAGGACAATTTAGTATTAGTTCCACTTGTTATGCCACTATCGTTGATTTCTACAAGAAGAGATTTAGTGGACCTAAGGGCCTGTTTGGTTTGATATTATAATTTTGTTTTATATGTTTAAATACAATTCTGATAAAAATTTGCGTTTGACAACCAGTTTTTGAACACTAAATTATAATATTTCTGTGTTATGATCAATTTAATCAGAAAATAAGAAAAAGATGTTTTATAACTTTTGTTTTCTATTTTTGAACTCAGAATTATTCAGTCTTTATATATAATATACATACATAATACATTAATATATGTGTAATTCTCATAAATAAAAAATATATATGTACATATACACGAAATTACGTATACTTATATTATAAAATTGTATAATATAATAAGATTCATATGTTAAATAATATAATCAATACATACATAAATTTCGGGATGAAATTCCGTTGTAAAGGGGGAAGTATGTAACACGCCATATTTTTTTAATGATTTTTAAATATGGGATTGATTGAATTAAATATGGGAAATTAATAGATAATTAATTCGGATTAAAATGAATATTAACTAGCGAGACAAGGGTTAGTATTTATTGATGTGAATTATATTGAATATTACTTAGTGAATAAAGTAATATGTGATTATGAATTTATTAAAATTATCGCGAGTGGAAAATACGACAGTTACGGTAATTAAGTGGGGACACGCGTGTCAGTCGTGTCGGGACTTAATTTAATGAAATTGTAATACCCCGCATTTTTTATTGAATTAAAATTGAACTAATTGGAAAAAAAACTATGCCAATATATATATTCGAAATGTTTGGAAATGAAAATTTAAATGAATTAATTGAGATACGAATGTGCGACTTAAATATTAGAAGCGAATTAACGCGTAAAAGGATCGAGAGGGTTAAATTTGGCGCAATGGCATTTTTGTAAATAAACTAACCCTAGGTATAATTAGAAAAGAAGAGAAGAAGTCGTCATTCTCTCATTTCACAAAAGGGGCTAGGGTTTGGTAGAGAGAGAGAGAGTAAGAAGAGAAGAAAGCTAAGAGGATTTCAATTTCTCCATACAATCCAAGGCAAGTTAATAACCTATATGTGTATAATATGTATCTATAATGAAATTTCACATGAACATGTATTTGGATCCCTAAATTAATATGAAATTGATGTTAAAAATTAAATGCAATGTATTAGGATCATCCTCCATGTAGATTCAAATGCAATAACATCAGTATAGGGGTTGAATTGTTGAACAAACTCTTGAATTTGAGAAATCTATGAAATTGAGTAAATCTTCATATTAAAAACTGTTTTGAGCTGTTTTAGTTCCAAAAATGGATGTTTCGTCCGCTTAGCCCGGTAGAAAATCATATTCTGGACAACTTTGTAGTTTTAAGTTTTTTCAAAAACGGATCGGAAAATCCTTGAATATGCGTTTTAAAATTCTGCGCAGAAAGTTATTGTGAACAGGTCCTAACTGTATATGTTAATTTCGGGTCTGTTTTAAGCAGTCTACAGTAGTGTGCTTGTGTGTCCTTGTAGAAAATCACGTTCCGAAAAACTTTGTAGTTTAAAGTTTTTCCAAAAACGGATCGTAAAAGCCTCAAATCAGCATTTTAAAATTCTGGGTAGAAAGTTGTCGAAAACAGGGGCGAATATTATATGTTAGTTTTGGGTCTGTTTTAGGACGGCTATGGTAGCGTGCTCGCATTTCTTTGTAGAAAATCACGTTCCGAACAACTTTGTAGTTTGAAGTTTTTCCAAAAACGGATCGGAAGAGCCTCGAATCTACATTTTAAATTCTGGGCAACATGTTGAAATAAAAGTGATAATGTTTTTTTTCATGTTGCTAGTAAAATAATTGTAGTGTTAAGCCTAATATCCTAACTTGATCACATACTTATGGTTATTAGGGATATATAACCTTGAAATGATTTGATGTTGAATTTGTAAATTATGTTATATTATAAATAATGACTATTGTATAACTCGAGTAAGAGACTTGACACGATTGTATATATACATAAGCGTGAAATTATTTTACATGTATATTATCGAGTATACACTAGACTAGTCCTCCGGTCGACGTAGGCACATGTTGAATGCAATTTTTTTGTGATTGATCCGGTTAGGTTCCGCTCGAGTGCCGTGTCGGAGATAAACCACCGGAACCGGACACATGGTTGTAATGCGGGTCGGATAGAAAGACCTTGAAACGCCATGTGATTTAGGACTTAGTACAATTTCTCTTGCCACGTAATATTGGGGAATATTCGTGTGTAGGCCTAGTGTTACGACGTGTTCCCCCGGGTAACGATAGTAACCCGATATGACTTATTGTGTGAGATATTATGCTTGTGTCTTAAAGTAATATCCCGAATCAATGCATTTGATATTATACTTGAAGGAAATATTTTGATACATTAAATACTGAAATGAGATTAATAATGATTAATCATGATACGATATGAAACTACACGTTACTCGAGTTTGGATTGGGTAGTCACGACATAGGAGCATTGGTTGGGTAATTGAACAACTTAATTACAGGAGACGAGTAATGACTAGTGTGCTTTCATTATAAGTACATGTTATAATCTTATAGCTTATTTTTTTGCTTTGACGTTCGTCTATCTTGCTTCTTTATCCTCTCTTATATATATAATATATAACAGGTCCTCGTCCCGCTGGACAATAGACTATGGATCTTGATGAGATCATATCAATCTTAGGATTCCTGTAGCCGTGGAGTTATTCTATTTTAATTTATGTCGTTTGTTTCTCTTTTCTCAAGGGTGGTATTAGAGATTAATATCACTTTGTTTATACTTGGGATTTGAGAGAATTTTTGTATTACGCTTTCCCATTTTGTGTTAGGCCGCATGTATTGGCATTTTATATTCTCAGTTTAAGATTACTAATGGATTATTACAATTAATAGTTATGAGTTCGTTTCACTTGTTATAGCTGTTATGATGTGATATGGTTACACGTATGAAAGTGTACATGTTTACTTTACTGCGTTTATTTAAATTCTGTTTCTCATGCCAACATATTGGTGCTCCGCTTTAATTTAATTGGGCGTAGCTAACCGAATTAGATATAAAAAGTAGGGTTGTCACAGAAATAAAAAGTGAGTTATTTTTAGGTCATCGAAATGGTCATTTCAAATGCCCCAAAGTGTCCGGAAGGGTCGAGATAGTCAGAAAAATCTACCCGGGGGTTTAATTTGAGTCCCGGGTCAATTTTGGAGCAAATCTACATCCTGGGAGGGCAATTTGGTCATTTGTATTTTTGGAGTAATTAAACCTATGAATTTACTAAGTTATTATATCTAATTAGAAAATGGGGGGATAGGGCTAGTTATGTGATAAACAAGAGGAAGAGGAAGCAATAGAGAGGCTATAGGAGGAAGTGGAGAGGAGTTTCAAGGTTAGAACCACCACCTCTACACAGATTTCACCACTGAGACCGCCGGATTTTTGATCGGAGAAAAAGGAACACCAATCTAACCATCTTCTCCAACGGATCATACCTACGTACAAAGAGGCAAGTGTTTAATCTTGAAAACTTACAGAATATATAATATCCATGTTAGTATAGGTTGAATTATCACTACACCAAAAATAGCAAATTGGCACACCCTGATATTAAAAATCTGGCACAGTTTAAAACTGTGCCAGATTCTGGCACGGTTTAATAACAATCTGGCATACTTCAAAACCGTGCTAAAATTTCGCACTGTTTAAAAGTGTGCCAAAATTGAGCACACTTCGATAAAATATAAATACCCTACAAAAATAATACTCCCATTAACTTTTGTTTTCTCTCCCGCTCACTTTCCTCTCTAATTCGGGTCTCCCGCTTTCTCTCTCGTGCGCTCTCTCTTACATCTAACCCTCTGTACAAACCTTCACTCCTCCAGGTTGATTGAGAATGGGTTAAAGATGGGATGTTAATGGTGGATCGAACATGGGGATTCAATGAGTATTCGGGTTCGCAGGTCACTAGATCGGAGGTATGGATCGGGTTAGCTTCGGGTTTTAAAGGTGGGTTTATAAGTCTGGGCGGACAGAGAGGTCGGGTAATGGCCGGAGGGTTGTTGATGGCTTCGATTTTCGACGAATATGGAGTCATTTTTGGGATGGTCATGTTCGAGACTTTGTTTGCGTTTTCCTGTCTAAAATCAAACATAGAATTTGGAATTTAGTTTGTTCATCCATTCAGTTATTTATGTGTGAATAAATCCATTCAGTTATTTATGTGTGCATAAATGCGTTCTTGATGTAGAATATATATGCGTTCTTGATGTATATGGACTTCAATTTGAGATGTCTTGAGGGCCATTACAAGTAAAACTCTACATCTGTAAACTCGTTTTTAATTTACCAAATTTTGAGTAAATGTAATTTAGTTGTTTGTTGGATTATAGGATTATAGAGGACGAGTTTTTCAAGCAAGATTGAAGGAGTAGAGCAAAGATCCAAATATGCCAGTTTATTTTCATTAAATGGATTTAGTGTTTCTTTGTTGAACTTACTGTTAGTGGTGTTGCCTTTTGCAACAATCTCGTTGTTGAAAATATAGCAGGGATTAAATTTGTAGTTACTTCAAATTTGATGATTGCTCAAAAGTTAGAATCTTATCCTATTTTACCTTTATTCAAAATCAACACTTTACTAATTTTTCGCTTTTAGACTTTAGAATATTTTTTATTAATCATTAGTGATGTTGCTTTTTGCAATCGAATTCTATGATTGCTTAAAAGTTTGAATCTTTTCCAACTTTAGCTTTATTGAAAAATAATTTTGTTAATATATTACGCACTTTTATGACTTAAAATAATATTGATTATGGATATAAGGTAACAAACATTTCATTTCCATTTTTAGTTCCTATTTTCAAATAAGCGTTTGACGTGATATGCTGTGATTGGTTAACGTTTTATGGATATGGGTCCGCCCTAACGACTTTATTAAAAAATAGGGACTAAAATAATAATAAAATGTTTGTTGTCCTATTTCCAGAATAGATATTACAATAGGTCCTAAATTTACAAAGCACCTTTTGTTAATGACTTATTCTTAGGGTCTTATAAAGTTTTTTATCTTTTATCAAGGTTTACGAGTTGGTAGGACTATAAGAACTATACTACGCTGGAAACCATGATATGGACATTATGTTCCCAGATGCGGAGACAGTTTCCACTAAATATTTAACTGGTATAAAGTCCACTAACCAGCAGGTATGGGATTAAATAAAGTCTCTTACATTTGTAACTCAGATAACCCTTATTTTATATGGATATCACCATATTGCATTATAGACTAATCATTATTATGAAATCAACTATGACGATAATTTGCAAAAATCAACACTTAAACTTAAAAACAAGTCGTTAAAGGGTGAAAAACCCAAACTAGTCCCCAAACGACCCCGTAGGAGGCATGAACACCTCGCATGGGACCAATGTAACTTGTATGAACTGACCGCGTAGTCCCGGGTCTCCCATTTTGAGAATATGACGATAGTTTGGAAAAATTACCACTTAGAGCTAAAAACAAGCCGTCAAAGGGTGAAAACCCAAACCATCCCCCAAACGACCCCGTAGGAGGCACGGACACCTCGCCCGGGACCAATGTAAATTGTTGGAACTGACCGGGTAGTTTTGGGTCTACCGATTTGAGAGTATGACGTTAATTTGCAAAAATCACACTTAGACTTAAAAGCATGTCGTTAAAGGGTGAAAACTCAAACCATCCCCCAAACGACCCCGTAGGAGGCACGAACACCTCGCACGAGATCAATGTAACTTGTAGGAACTGATCGCGTAGTCCCGGGTCTCCCGATTTGAGAGTATGACGATAATTTGCAAAAATCACACTTAGACTTAAAAACATGCCGTTAAAGGGTGAAAACCCAAACCATCACCCAAACGACCCTGTAGGAGGCACGAACACCTCGCACGGGACCAATGTAACTTATAGGAACTGACCGCGTAGTCCCGAGTCTCCCGGTTTGAGAATATGATGATAGTTTGCAAAAATCAACACTTAGACTTAAAAATAAGCTCTTAAAGGGTGAAATCCCAAACCGGCCCTCAAACGACCCCGTAGGAGGCACAGACACCTCGCACTAGACCAATGTAACTTGTTGGAACTGACCGCGTAGTCCCAAGTCTCCCGATTTGAGAGTATGACGATAATTTATAAAAATCACAGTTAGAATTAAAAACATGGCGTTAAAGGGTGAAAACCCAAACAATCCCCCAAACCACCCCGTAGGAGGCACGAACACCTCACAAGGGACCAATGTAACTTGTAAGAACTGACCGCATACTCTCGGGTCTCCTTGGTTGAGAGTATGACGTTAATTTGCAAAAATCACACTTAGACTTATAAACATGCCGTTAAAGGGTGAAAACCCAAACAAGTCCCCAAACGACCCCGTAGGAGGCAGGAACACCTCGCACGGGACCAATATAACTTGTTGGAACTGACCGCGTAGTCCCGGGTCTCTCGATTTGAGAGTATGACGATAATTTAAAAAAATCACACTTAGACTTAAAAACATGCCGTTAAAGGGTGAAAACCCAAACCAGCCCCCAAACGACCCCGTAGGAGGCACGAACATCTCGCACGAGACCAATAAAACTTGTAGGAGCTGACCGCGTAGTCCCGAGTCTCCCGGTTTGAGAGTATGACGATAATTTGTAAAAATCACACTTAGAGTTAAAAACATGCCATTAAAGGGTGAAAACCTAAACCAGCCCCCAAACGACCCTGTAGGAGGCACGAACACCTCGCACGAGACCAATGTAACTTGTAGGAACTGACCGCGTAGTCCCGGGTCTCTCGGTTTGAGAGTATGACGATAATTTACAAAAATCACACTTAGACTTAAAAATAAGCCGTTAAAGGGTGAAAACCCAAACCAGCCCCTAAACGACCCTGTAAGAGGCACGAACACCTCACACGGGGTAAATGTAACTTGTTGGAAACTGACCGCATAGTCCCAGGTCTCCCAGTTTGAGAGTATGACGATAATTTGCAAAAATGACACTTAGACTTAAAAACATGTCGTTATATGGTGAAAACCCAAACCAACCCCCAAACGATCACGTAGGAGGCACGAACACCTCGAACGGCACCAATGTAACTTGTAGGAATTGACCGCATAGTCTCGGATCTCCCGGTTTCAGAGTATGATGATAATTTACAAAAATCACACTTAGACTTAAAAACATGCCGTTAAATGATGAAAACCCAAGCCAGCCCCCAAACGATCCCTTAGGAGGCACGAACACCTCGCACGGGACCAATGTAACTTGTTGGAACTGACAGCGTAGTCCCGGGTCTCCCGGTTTGAGAATATGATGATAGTTAGCAAAAATCACACTTAGACTTGAAAATCCAAACAAGCCCCCAAACGACCTCGTAGGAGGCACGAACACCTCGCGCGGGACCAATGTAACTTGTAGGAACTGATCGCGTAGTCCCGGGTCTCCCGATTTGAGACTTTGATGATAGTTTGCAAAAATCAACACTTAGACTTAAAAGCAAGCCGTTAAAGGGTGAAAACCCAAACCATCCCTCAAACGACCCCGTAGGAGGCACAAACACCTCGCAGTGGACCAATGTAACTTGTAGGAACTGACCGCGTAGTCCCGGGTCTCTCGGTTTGAGAATATGATGATAGTTTGCAAAAATCACACTTAGAGATAAAAACATGCCGTTAAAGGGTGAAAACCCAAACCAGTCCCCGTAGGATGCACGGACACCTCGCACGGGACCAATGTAACTTGTAGGAACTGACCGCGTAGTCCCGAGTCTCCCAGTTTTAGAATATGATGATAATTAACAAAAATCAACACTTAGTCTTAAAAACAAGCCATTAAAGGGTGAAAACGCAAACAAGCCCAGAAACGACCCCGTAGGAGGAACAAACACCTCGCATGGGACCAATGTAACTTGTAGGAACTGATCGCGTAGTCTCGGGTCTCCCGGTTTGAGACTATGACGATAGTTTGCAAAAATTAACACTTCGAATTAAAAGCAACCCGTTAAAAGGTGAAAACCAAAACCATCCTTCAAACGACCCCATAGGAGGTATGAACACCTCGCACTCGACCAATGTAACTTGTAGGAACTGACCGCATAATCCCGGGTCACCCGGTTTGAGAGTATGACGATAATTTGCAAAAATCACACTTAGACTTAAAAACATGTCGTTAAAGGGTGAAAACCCAAACAAGCCCCCAAACTACCCCGTAGGAGGCACGAACACCTCGCACGGGACCAATGTAACTTATAGGAACGACCGCGTAGTCCCGAGTTTCTCAGTTTGAGAGTATGACAATAATTTGCAAAAATCACACTTAGACTTAAAAACATGCCGTTAAAGGGTGAAAACCCAAACCAGCCCCCAAACGACCCCGTAGGAGGCACGAACACCTCGCTCGGGACCAATGTAACTTGTAGGAACTGACCGCGTAGTCCCGGGTCTTTCAGTTTGAGAGTATGATGATAATTTGTAAAAATCACACTTAGAGTTAAAAACAAGCCGTTAGAGGGTGAAAACCCAAACCATCCCCCAAACGACCCCGTAGGAGGCACGAACACCTCGCAAGGGACCAATGTAACTTGTAAAAACTGACCGCATAGTCTCGGGTCTCCCTGTTTGAGAGTATGACTTTAATTCTCAAAAATTACACTTAGACTTAAAAACATGTCGTTAAAGGCTGAAAACCCGAACAATCTCCCAAACGACCCCGTAGGAGGCACGAACACCTCGCACGGGACCAATGTAACTTGTTGGAACTGACCACGTAGTCCCGGGTCTCCCGGTTTGAGAGTATGATGATAATTTGCAAACATCACACTTAGACTTAAAAACATGTCGTTAAAGGGTGAAAAACCAAACCAACCCCCAAACGACCCCGTAGGAGGCACGAACACCTCGCACGAGATCAATGTAACTTGTAGGAACTGACCGCGTAGTCCCGGGTCTCCCGATTTGAGAGTATGACGATAATTTACAAAAATCACACTTAGACTTAAAAATATGCCGTTAAACGGTGAAAACCCAAACCATCCCCAAAACGATCCCGTAGGAGGCACGAACACCTCGCACGGGACCAATGTAACTTGTAGGAACTGACCGCGTAGTCCCGGGTCTCCCGGTTTGAGAATATGACGATAGTTTGCAAAAATCAACTCTTAGACTTGAAAACAAGTCGTTAAAGGATGAAAACCCAAACCATCCCCCCGTAGGAGGTACGAACACCTCGCACGGGATCAATGTAACTTGTTGGAACTGACTGCGTAGTCCCGGGTCTTCGAGTTTGAGAATATGACGATAGTTTGTAAAAATCACGCTTAGACTTGAAAATCTAAACCAGCCCCAAACGACCCCGTTGGAGGCACGAACACCTCGCACGGGACCAATGCAACTTGTAGGAACTGACCGCGTAGTCTCGGATCTCCTGATTTGAGACTATGATGATAGTTTGCAAAAATTAACATTTAGACTTAAAAGCAAGCCGTTAAAGGGTGAAAACCCAAACCAGCCCTCAAACGACCCCGTAGGAGGCACAAACACCTCGCACTGGACCAATGTAGCTTGTAGGAACTGACCGCGTAGTCCCGGGTCTCTCGGTTTGAGAGTATGACGATAATTTGCAAAAATCACACTTAGACTTAAAAACATACCGTTAGAGGGTGAAAACCCAAACCAGCCCCAAACGACCCCGTAGGAGGCACGAACAGCTCGCACAGGACCAATTTAACTTGTAGGAACTGAACGCGTAGTCCCGGGTCTCCCGATTTGAGAGTATGACGATAATTTGCAAAAATCAGACTCAGACTTAAAAACATGTCGTTAAAGGGTGAAAACCCAACCCAACCCCCAAACGACCCCGTAGGAGGCACGAACACCTCACACGGGACCAATGTAACTTGTAGAAACTGACCGCGTAGTCCCGGGTCTCCCGGTTAGAGAGTATGACGATAATTTGCAAAAATCACACTTGGACTTAAAAACAAGCCGTTAGAGGGTGAAACCCCAAACCAACCCCCAAACGACCCCGTAGGAGGCACGAACAGCTCGCACGGGTCCTATGTAACTTGTAAGAACTGACCGCGTAGTCCTGAGTCTCCCGGTTTGAGGGTATGATGATAATTTGTAAAAATCACACGTAGACTTAAAAACATGTCGTTAAAGGGTGAAACCCAAATAAGCCCCTAAACGACCCCGTAGGAGGCACGAACACCTCGCACGGGATCAATGTAACTTGTAGGAACTGACCGCGTAGTCCTGGGTCTCCCGGTTTGAGAGTATGACAACAATTTGCAAAAATAACACTTAGACTTAAAAACAAGACGTTAAAGGGTGAAAACCCAAACCAACCCCCAAACGACCCCGTAGGAGGCACAAACACCTTGCACGGGACCAATGTAACTTGTAGGAACTGAACGCGTAGTCCCGGGTCTCCCGGTTTGAGAGTATGACGATAATTTGCAAAAATCACACGTAGACTTAAAAACATGACGTTAAAGGGTGAAAACCCAAACCATCCCCCAAACGACCCCGTAGGAGGCACGAACACCTCGCACGGGACCAATGTAACTTACAGGAACGGACCGCATAGTCCTGGATCTCCCGGTTTGAGAGTATGACGATAATTTACAAAAATCACACTTAGAATTAAAAATATGTCGTTAAAGGGTGAAAACCCAAACCAGCCCCCAAACGACCCCGTGGGAGGTACGAACACCTCGCACGGGACCAATGTAACTTGTAGGAACTGACCGCGTAGTCCCGGGTCTCCCGATTTGAGAGTATGACGATAATTTGCAAAAATCACACTTAGAGTTAAAAACATGACGTTAAAGGGTGAAAATCGAACCAGCCCCCAAACGACCCCGTAGGAGGCACGAACACCTCGCACGAGACCAATGTAACTTGTAGGAACTGACCGCGTAGTCCCGGGTCTCCCGGTTTGAGAGTATGACGATAATTTTTACTCATATATGTAATTTTTTAGTTTTGAGTAATTTTTTTTTGTAAAGTATTGGGTTACTAATATCTTATCTTTTTTGTATCCTATTTTTTTTGCAGGATAACAGTTTATCGTTGGCTTTTATTCACGTGGAACACACAAAAAACTCAATGGTTTACAACAAAGGGTTTATTAATGATTCCATTTTTTTGTGTCATGGCCGAACAGTCTTTTGTTGTTTTATTGTTGACTTTTATGGCCGTGCGGGCTTTATGTTAGGCAGGTTTTGTATTAACAGGTTTTGGAATATCCAAAAAATAGAGGAATCTTTGCCCAATTTTTTTGGGCCTATGAGCTGTTAAAGACTTATAATATTTTGAAGTTTGTATGTACATTAGTTTATTAACAACGCGCAATATTATTAATTTGTGAATTTTGTGCTTTCAAATAATTGTTTTTTTTATAAATAATTTGGCACAGTTCAAAACCGTGGCAAAAGTGTATCATATTTTGGCACGGTTTTGAACTGTGCCAAATTTTTTTAAACTATGCTGAATCTTGCACGGTTAAAAACTGTGCTAGAAATATCAAATTCTGGCACGGTTTAAAAGTGTGCCAGATTTGTTCCTATTTTGCTGAATTTGGCACAGTTAAAAACTGTGCCAGAAATATCAAATTCTGGCACGGTTTAAAAGTGTTCCGGAAGTGTTCCTATTTTGCTGAATCTGGCACAGTTAAAAAATGTGCCAGAAATATCAAATTCTAGCACGGTTTAAAAGTGTGTCAGAAGTGTTCCTGTTTGGCTGAATCTGGCACACTTTTGAGCCGTGCCAGAAAAAAATTACTATTTTGGAACACCTGATTCTGGCACAGTTAAAAACCGTGCCAGATTTGATCTGGCATAGTTTTAAATTGTGCCAGATTCCTGTTTTTGGTGTAGTGTATTGAAAAACGTCGCTAATGCCGTTTAATACAAGATTAAACTGTATAAGCAACTCTGAGATGTTTGTTGAAGAAACCCTTTTGTTTTGAAAATAAAAATTATAAACAACAAGATGTGTTTACAAAACTTATGTACGAGAGTAATCAAGACTTTGTAATCAGTTTTTAAAACTAAGACAGTTTCAAAAATTCAGCACACTTATAGAATGAGATGAGTAGATGAAGATAATCAACACACAGTTTTTAACGTGGTAAAACCTCTCCCAACAGAGGAAACATCCACGGTGACTTCTAAGTCACAAAAGCAAAAAATCCACTAATAACAAATAATAGTTACAAACAATCCAACATACATGCACACAAATCAACCTATTATAAGTTTAGGAATATACCCCACTTGGTGTCCTTCTAACTTCTCATAGATCTTATTGTTGATGATGTTCTTCCATTTTGATAACTTCCTTTTCTTTAGCTTCCTTATGTCGACTCAATGATCTCTGATCTTATTCACAACACTTCCAGTGTAGTAGTGTGTTAAGTGTTTGTGAAGTGATTCCTATCAACATGCATGAACTCACACACACTTAGTTTTACAGACAATCCTAGAAAAATTACATATAAAGACTATATGCTGTGATTTTGTTTTCTTTCTTTCTTACAGAACTAAAAACCTTTTTGACCTTTAATATAACCCAGATTCCACGGATATCTCGCTTCTAAATCGGTCAAGATCTTAATCAATCTCGGTTTTAAAAATATTTTTGAGATTGAAAATCTCCAAGTGTGAATCCAACTAGGTCAAGGTTAAGTTTCGTAAGAATAGAAACGATAAAACATTTTCAAAACTAAATCAGTAAAGATTTTCTTAAATCAAGTAAGAAATATGCAGATCTAGTGAAAATGTAACATGCAGAGTGTAGATCTATAGTTTCTATGAAAGAGAAATGCAGATCTTCACACGAATGTTTAAGTTGTAAACAAGATCATAGACAAAGAGGTTACATCTTCAATATGAACAAACCACTCTCTCTCTCAAACACTCAAGGTTGTGTTTGGGGTGTTATATAAACGAAGGTTTGATTCAGAGTTTGAAGTGTTTAGGGTTAGGGTTAGGGTTTGGCTAACACGGTTTCTTTTCCCTCTCTTCTCTCTTTTCTTTTCTCTCTTCTCTCTCACTTCTCTCTTCTCTCTATTTTTTCTCTCAGAAATGACGAATGCCCAAAAGTCTTGAAAGTCTGAGAAGTGGGGGGTTTATATAGGGGTGTAAGAAGATTCTGGAACGACGAAGGCAATCAAGGGCTGAGATCAAGTCTTTCTAACTTTGACTTGATCCAAGGGTTATGAAATAGCGGTGGTTAAGATGATTGTGATTTGTTCATAGATATAGCACCAGGATTGATTAAAAACACATGCAGACCATCGATAAGTTTTGATCCAACGATCAACAATCCACCATCCAACCCTCTCACATAACAAACACAAACAGATACATCAGGCAAGTGACAAGTGTTGTCTTGAGAGTGGCTCATAAACGTGCGTCAAACTTAATTACAGGCAGCACCCTGAAGTCTCTAGGGCATTTATATTCTACCCAAACAAACATTCCAGTGAAAAATGAAGTTTTTAAAATAGAAATTTTACCCCACAAATTATATAAACACATTTTATTAATGAAAACATTTATTTAAAAAATGTTTAAAAAATGTTTAAAAATGTTAAAAAATTCCCAAAAAATTATTAAAGCACCAATTTAAGGGGAATTAATCACACACACAATTTTAAGCAAAATGTACACATGTATGCACTTCTAATGTGTGTAGTGTGATTCAATTTATACCTTCTTGGATCATTGAAGAGGATTAGAGAGATAAAATCTGAGGTTCTTTGGATTCTAGGTTGGACAACCAATTTTGTCACTATTTCCAAACTAGTTGAACACTTATACAGTATAGACTTAAGCAAGTCAAAGGTATAAGGTGCTTCAATCTCCCCCTTTGGAAATATGAGACAAAATCTCCTTTGAGTTAGCTTAAAACTCGTAGGGAACCAAAAAAAATAAAACCTAGTCCTATACAAAAGATACTATCTACCCATTTCCTAGAAAGTCAAAAATTACATTACTCAACTATTTACAAATTTGTACACTAGAAATGGTAGACAATCAGTAGAAGAGATTCCTGCAAATATGCACACTAAGATCAAGAAGTTTAGATGAAATGTGAACAAAACATTGAACTCGTAAAACTCAAATTTCTCCCCCATTTTGTCTCAAATGGACAAAGGGTAAAACTTAAGGTCTTAGGAGTTTTAATCAGCGCATACCATACCTATAGAATTACGTAAATACAGAAATCTATTATAGTCTAAAGGTTTAGTGAACATGTCTGCAAGTTGCAGATCAGTAGGCAGGTAATGAATTTCTAATTCCTTAGTTTCAACAGGTTCGCGTATGAAATGATGTCTTATTTTAATATGCTTAGTTCGCGAGTGTTGAACCGGGTTTTTAGATATGTTAATAGCGCTTTGATTGTCACAATACAATTGTAATTGATCTTCTTTAATTCCATAATCGCTTAACATCTGTTTTATCCATAACAATTGAGCACAACAACTTCCTGCTGCTATATATTCGGACTCAGCCGTAGATAAAGATGTGCAATTCTGTTTTTTACTACTCCAACCAACTAAATTATTGCCGACATAATAACAGGCACCTGATGTACTTTTACTATCATCAGTACAACCGGCCTAGTCAGCATCAGTATACCCTATGATGGTGCTACAGGTATCATTAGTGTACCCAAGTCCAAGATTAAGAGTGCCCTTTATGTACTTTATTATACGTTTTACACACGATAAATGGCTCTCTTTAGGGTTATTCTGGTAACGAGCACACAGACATACAGCATACATTATGTCTGGTCGTGAGGCAGTTAGATAGAGTAGGCTACCAATCATACTACGATAAAGTGTGGAATCAACTGACTTTCCAGTTTCATCTTTACATAATTTAACAGTAGTACTCATAGGAGTTTTGGCAACTTTAGCATTCTCTAAACTAAATTTCTTGACAAGATCTAAGGCATACTTGGTTTGAGAGACAAATAGACCATCAGAATTCTATTTCACTTGAAATCCTAAGAAAAGTTGTAGCTCCCCCATAAGGGACATGTGAAACTCCTTATGCATTGTAGCAGAAAAAGATTTAACTTCAGAGTTTGAAGTAGACCCAAAAATGATGTTGTCTACATAGACTTGGGCTATAATAATGTTTTTGTAAAAATGTTTGACAAAGAGAGTCTGGTCATTTCCTTTTCTCTTAAAACCCTTATCCAACAAAAAGTTGGAAAGGCATTCATACCAAGCTCGAGGAGCTTGTTTTAAGCCAAACAAAGCCTTTTTTAGACGAAAGACATGTTCAGGGTATTTAGGGTCAATGAACCCTTTGGGTTGTTCTACATACGTTTCTTCGGATAGAATTCAATTGAGGAAGGCAGACTTGACATCCATTTGATAAAGTGTGAATTTTAAGTGACACGTTATGGCGAAAAGAAGTCGAACAGATTCAAGACGAGTGACAGGGGCAAATGTCTCGCTAAAATCTATCCCTTCTATTTGAGAGTAACCTTGAGCAACTAGTCTAGCTTTGTTTCTAAGAATTACCCCATTTTCATCAGATTTATTTTTAAAGATCCAACATGTTCCAATAACATTTTTGTTTTGAGGCCGCGGTACAAAATACCAGAAATCGTGAATGACAAATTGTAAAAGTTCTTCCTGCATAGCATAAATCCAGTGTGTGTCATTCAATGCTTTATTAACATTTTTCGGTTCCTCAAGGGAGACGAAACATGCATAATTAGCATAATTTCTTAACTGGGATCGAGTACGAACTGGCTCATTAGGATTACCGACCACGTTGTCAATGGGATGATCTTTAGAGACCCAGCCAGGTACTTCTGGACTCTCAATAGGTAATAAGTCATCTATTTCTGGTGAATCAGTTTTGAAATCATTTTCAGATTCAACCACAATAGGTGATTCAGATATCTTATTTTCGACAATAGTATAGCTTACAATTACATTTATCTTTTCCATAAGGGTCTTAGTGCGCAGATTGTACATACGATAAGCACGACTGTTTGGAGAGTATCCTAAGAAGATGGCTTTATCACCACGCGTTTCGAATTTAGACAGATGTTCTCTGTCTTTACAGACATAACACTGACTTCTGAAAGTTCTTAGATATTTCAGATTAGGCTTCTTACCGTACCACAACTCATAAGGAGTTTGTTTAGAGTTTTTCCTTAGATAGACCCTATTAGTGATATGACATGCAGTTCTAATAGATTCTACCCAGAAGTATTTAGGTAGAGATTTGGCATGCAACATGACACGTGCCATCTCTTGAAGAGTTCGGTTTTTCCTTTCAGCAATACCATTCTGCTGAGGAGTCCTAGGGGCACTGAATTCGTGTTTGTAACCGTTGTAGTCACAATATTCAACTATTCCTGTGTCTATGAACTCTCCCCCTCTATCGCTACGAATGCGATTGACTTGCGTGTCCTTCTCATTTTCAATTCTTAGTAAAATTTTCAAAAAATTCTGAAACGTGTCAGATTTTTGTTTCAAGAAGGCAACCCAAGTGAATCGTGTGAAATCATCAACCATGACAAGGATATAACTGTGTCCACAAAGACTAACAGTTCTAGAGGGACCAATAAGGTCCATATGGATGAGATCTAGAGGTGTAGAGGTGAGAATGTCTTAAACTTTTCTATGCGAAGTCTTAACTATTTTTCCTTCCTGGCAATGACCACAGACAACACTGGAAATAGGTTTAATTTTAGGAATTCCTCTAACAATCTCTTGACTAGATAATCTACTAAGGATATCATAACTTAGGTGACCCATACGATTATGCCAGATTTCATTGTCATCCATTCTGACAATGTTACAGGTTTCAGAACCAGTCTTGACAGTATAACAATTATCAGGTGTTCTAAATCCGGTAATAATGCATTTACCTTTATCATTTAGAATTTTACAATTGTTCTTTGAAAAGGTAACTGTATGGTCAGAGTTACAAAATTGTGATATACTTAGGAGGTTGGCTTTAAGGCCTTTAACTAATAGAACATTTTCCAGAACAGGCATTCCTTCTTCTTTTAGGGTTCCTTTACCTATGATCTGGGATGAAACTCCGTCACCAAAAACTACTTTGCCTCCAGCAAATTTGGTTTTGTTTAAAAGTTTTGTTTCATCTCTTGTCATATGTTTGGAACATACTGAATCTAAGTACCAACCAGATGAAGTGTGTTCAGCTTTTAAGGCAGTGATAACAATGTTACACTTCATTTGGGGTAAAATATCATCTTTTCTAACCCAAATAGCTCTAGTTTTAATTTTGCGCAAGTTTGCCCTCATTTGATAAAATTTTCGAGAAACAGCTTTTTGTCGAAAAACATTTGGGGCAACAACCTGATTATTGTGAAAATTTTGAGCTTTTGGTTTAGGAAAGTTTCTGGGAGCCTTTCTCTTAAATGAACTCTTAGTTTTGGTCTTCCTATTTCTGTAGTTAGAG
Organism: Sambucus nigra; assembly: GCA_949130495.1. Taxonomy (NCBI): domain Eukaryota; kingdom Viridiplantae; phylum Streptophyta; class Magnoliopsida; order Dipsacales; family Adoxaceae; genus Sambucus; species Sambucus nigra. Next base: position 451,753,885 of record OX422220.1, on the reverse strand, counting down.
TTCTTATAAGGTGCTTCATGTATCTATGAAATTCATGTGATTTGAATGAACTTTTGAAGACATATATCATTATCTTGGGTGAAATTAATATAGAATAGGATCCTCCATGTAAGTAGTATGAAACCCATGAAATTATATTGAATCTTGATGAAGAAATGTGGGGTTTTATGGTTATAATTGAATTATAGAACAATTTCTTGAATTCAAAGAATTCTATAAAATTGGGTAAATTAAATCATCATTTTGAAAACTGTCTTGAGTCGTTTTGGTGACGAAAATGACTATTATGTTCACGCGATCTCGTAGAAAATCCCATTTTCTGCATTTCGTTCTCTGATACGTTTTTTCCAAAATGACTCCGAAATGCCTCAAAACTGCATTTTAAAAATTTGGGCAGATTCGTGGGGTAAATTTTAAGAAATGTTATTTTAGTTGTTATTCCATTCTAGATTGCCTAGAATGATTGATTGTGATTATTGTTCTATAATAAGGACATTAGGCCTATAGTGGAGATTAGGTATACATAAAGCGAGACGAACAAACATTGGGATAATTGAGAAAATCGTTATGTTTAAGTTGAAACCTTGCGACGTAGTTAATTCGAGGGAAATGGAATAACCCACGATGATTATTAGGATAAATTAATAGTGGGAGAATTGAATTAATTATGTTAAAAGATTCTTGGGTAGTGAATTATCCTTGAAAAAATACGATGGGGAGAATATCCGTAAGTTAATAAATATATCGGTAGTATTAGTGAAAAAAAATACAATGTATGAATTATAATATTCGGGTTGTGTGTATACCTAATGAACTTGATAGGTTGTGTGAAAACCTGCAGTAGTATTTATTATGTGTATGACATACCTAAGCTGCTTGCTATTGCGGTGGGTTTTTGAAAGGGGACAGTCTTATCCTGATGAATCCACTGGGGGGATTTAAGCTTTGGTACCTCCGAACATGGAACCTAGGCACGGACAATATATGATAATGACATTGATGGCGATCATATGGGTGTGTAGGTATATGTGTAGACTATAGGCTTGGTACTATGTCTACCTCAAATATATGTGATTTGTATTTATGGTTCGTGAGAGATACCGAACGGATTGTCCTTATTTAGTACCAGATGTACCGGGACATGATAGCAGAGTATGCATGCACCGTAACTGAGTCTAGGTGTGCCGTATTAGTATATATATAATGTAGTGATGAATATATATATATATATATATATATATGCTTGTGCTATTATCTACCGCGTGAAATTAGTAGATGAGAAAGATTGTGAAATCTAAATTAACTTAAGTAGGTGAACACTATATTGTACTTGTGAAAACTCTTACTCGGGATATTAAAGGAACAAACATTTATTAATATTATATGGGAGATACGAGTTATTATTACGAGTGATAGTTAGAAGGTTTATGCCTACAATCTAGTTAGGTGTGATAACGGTATCTAGAATGGTTTAGAAGTACGTTAGGCCTGCACAATAGTTGAGAGGTGAGAATCTCACGTGAGAGCTCGAAAAGCTAACATATAAAGTATCTGGTTCACAGCATTTTAAATACTTGTTAAACTGTTTTAAACTATTTTCAATCGGGCTCTAACCCGTTTCTTGCTAATATATTTTCTCTTGTGCAAATTATTTTAGGTTTCCCGTCACAGGGACGCCAGGTGTAGACTTTGAAATGATTTGACGTGCTGCAGCTATTGTGGAAGTTATAGGTCCTCGTGATTAGACACCTTCACTATTATTCCTTCAGTTCTTGATCTAGTTATTTCAGTTTGGACATGTTGCCCATTCTTAATTATCATTTATTTCAGTGAGATATTGTACTCATTTATTTTAGTTTGATGGAATTCGGTTTTATTGTGGATTATTATATTTTAGATTTTAACTAGGACATTTATTCCAGTCTTATTGATTCAGTTAGTTAGTTTCTCATTTATTATTGTTTTATTTATTTGTTGGTGAATATGATTATTATTTTAAATTGTTGGATAATAATAAAATGGTTAAATGTTTTGACACTGGCTTAATTATTAATTAGGTTATTAATAAATTAAAAAATTATCGACAGTGATACTAAGAATGAACCAACGGGATATCCTAATTTAATTTAATAAAGTACTGATCACGTGGTATTTAATTGAGTGGGGTGTCACAGGTGGTATTAGAACATCAGGTTTTAGTGTCCATAGGGTATGTGTGGATTTTCACGTTTCAACGTACCGTTCTTTGATGTAGAGCCTATTATAGGATTGTTGTATTCCTTTATGTATGCGACTTACGTTCTCCTACTGTTAAGTAGAGTTGATGTGACTCATATACGAGTTCGATTGGGCTTCATACATCAAAAATTATAGGACGACCAGCTAGGGCCGTAAGAAGGACTGCAGGAGGAGAGGCTCAACAGAATACATAGATTATTCTGGGAATGGTGATCGCGATAGAATTCACCATGAGCATTATTCAAGAAGGTGATAATAGGATAATTACTCGAAAGCAGTAGCTACCCCAAGCACTGTCATAGATAACGTTAGTGTCATTTCAGACTCACCCAACATAGTCGGCAAGGGGCGGGGGAGTCGAAAGAACTTTTAGAAGGAGCCATCTATAAATATGCGGGATAGATATCAAGTGTAATGGGCCAAAGGGAGTAGAGAATCCAAAGGAAATTATGTAGGGCGGAGTGCAGCAACACCTAGGATTTAATTTTGGGTGAATTTTTTTTTACTCATACGAGCAATATAAATTGATGAGAGTCAGTAACTATACATAAAGAAGTATATTTGAAATTTAACGAGAAATTTGGGTACAATGTGACCGTGAGTCCTTATTCTAATAGGGATGCAAATGGAATTTCGAAACTTATCACAAGTAGGCAAGATAGAAACCGATCATGACAGAGAGTTTGATTTACTTAATGAATTTCGTACCTGACGAGGGGGGGGGGCACATAGAATATAAAAGGGTCCATAGTTAATAAAGGCCCTGTGAGTATAATACAGAAGTATGGATGAGAAATCCATCTAGGATGACTAATGTCGATGTCATCAAAGTTGTACACTTACAAGTTTATATCAGCACTTCCAAAAGGAGTGAGCCAGGAGGGTTATAGGATCTATCCAAAGAGCAAGACTAGATTTAACGGTGTTAGTGAAGCACCACATGAGAGTATGCTAGTAGGGAACCCATTTAGATGATTTTGATTGATATAAAATGACAATGAAGTCAATTAGGGCCGTAGAGGTCAACAATAAGTTCCATAGGGCCAGCGAAGCTAAAGGAACAATGGGAGTAGAAATTAGGGCCAAGACTATCAAGTCCAAGAAAAGGACAGCCTGACATGGACAATGAGGATAGAGGCAGGGGGATAGGATAGAAAGGTGTCATATGGGTGGAGAGTAGGGTCACCTGTGTTGAACTTATTCACAGCAAGATAGTGAGACCAATCAAACTAAGAACTGTGTCAATGGAGCACAAAAGCAGGAGGAACAGGATTTTCAGAAAGGGAAATTGGGCTAAGAGAGTTAGGTTAGGGGCTACCAACCCAAGAGTGGTGGGTTCAGGTAGGACTAGCAGGAATCCCCAATAGCAACAATGACAAATCCGTCCTTCAAGGCCGTCAGAGCTAAGGGGTGGCGGGGGAGGCCAGCAAGGCCAGAATCAGGGACACGGGCATTTCTATGGCAATTGTTACATTTGTGGAGAGATTTTTGGGTCGATGTTTCTCTCATGGGAGTTTAGGACATAAAAAAATAAGGGATTACCCAAAGCAAGGCATGGGATAACTACATGATGAGATCCTAGATGTATAACCATTGTGACGGGTCGGGGGTCAGTTCCATTGCGAGAGTACGTTTAAGGAACCGATGATCAGGAGACGCAGATGCCAAAAGGAGGCAATATCTTTATTCCACCCTTGAAAATACGAGATTAGTTCAGGTGATATGAGTGCATCACACGATATTATTATCGACACTAAATTCGAGGGTGAGTCGGGTTTAGTGGGTGCATTGGATATATTAGCCTTATTATATATATATTTATCGTTGGGTACCGGGTATCATTTCGGTGTCACCCATAGGTGGGCGATTGTGGGAACTGAGATAATTTGATGTTATGAATCGCAAGTTTTAAGAGTTAAGAAAGTAGGAATTATTATGACTGGATGTAGTAACGGGATACCAAGAGTTAGAACGGTAGTAGGTTATGTGATAAGAATTTGTGCTTGTTATTCCCGCGTGAGATGCATTATTTTACGAGGCATATCCTGAAAGAGGGTTGAGCCTACGTACATATATGGTATATTATATTATGATCAAATATAAAGAGTTATATCCTTGATGTTATATATAGATACAGAAATGTTATGGCTATCGGTGAGTATGTTGTCTAGTTATATTTGATCCCAATACGTAGGGACTTTTTACTGATGTGATTCAAGGCTTTATGTTCTTTATCGAGCGAAGATATATAGATCATTATTATATATAGAACTAAGAACTTGTGACACTAATGGCGTCGTATTATTTGTCATCTTTGGTGACATGAGAGTGGACGAGTAGACTTTTTATGTCAGTAGACAGGAATTTGTGGGTACATGTTATGGACTGAGAACCTAACGGATCTCGACGACCAACAATGTTAGATAGTAGTGTATCGGGGAGTTTCTTGTTTGGATTTTGCATTGCGAGACATCCCAAGCATGAAACTTAGCGAACATTGGAAGTCGGGAGAGGTTTGGTCTTTAGTACCTGGGTTTAGTACCATAGCTATTGTACACATACGTGAATATAACTGAGATTTGATAGTTATATTATGAATTAAGGTCGGTAGAGCCGTATATCACTAGTGTACGACATTTACACCACGAGTAAATCTTTGGGACAACCTAGAAAATAATTATGTTATAACTAGTTGGGTGGTTGAGTATAACCTTATCGTATAGTCAAGCCAAAGTATATTATGTGTGATGCAAGTATATTACGTTCGATTGATTTGTGCTGAAATGCACAAAACATAGGGTGTATGGGCGCCCTAGTTAGTTGAAATGTTCAGCATATGAAATAATGAGGTACATGCATGGGTAAAATAGAGGTAGGACTGAAATGAGGCAAAGAGAATATAGTGCATTGTGAGCGAGGCAAGTCACCGAGAATATCGAATAGTAAACATAAATGGGTGATTAGAGTGTAGAACAGTACAAAGAGGTTACATTTTAAATATACGGGGATAAACATGAGCTACTTCGAATAAAGGATTAATATGATGAGAATTACGTCATAACCAACATAAGATGTAAAAGCCTCACGTGGATAGATGGGATGTGATTGAGATGTAGGTGATTAGGATATCCTTTTTGTATAATTCAAGATGGTAATGATATTATACCACCGTAAACCAAGTTTAGAGTCTAACATAAGTGGTCAGGATTCGTTACAAGGGCCTCCCAAGGGGAGAGTTAAAAGATTTAGCATCGAGAAAAATTAGCACCTAAGAAATATGGCACTTTCCAATATAGATATAAAAGAGCCAGTAGAGTGTAGGCTTGTCTCTTTGAAGCATTGTTAGTGGGTTTCACGATGATTCGGTATGTCATTAAATAGGAAATTCCTAAAGAAATATATCCGTATATAAGAGTGGCAATGAATTATAGCTAATCTGGGATAGTAAGGAGTGGACTTCTAGTCATAATAGTGACACTGGCATAAGTATAGTGGAAGTACCGAAATAATTGTTATGAGATTAACTTTGAGTACGTTTGGATACGTTGAGTGTAAGAATCTGAAATTTTAGTACCTAGACATATCCCAAATTCTGAGGATGGATTAAATGTTGGAAGATATGCTGCGAGTGTTTATCTTTTATTCGAGCGGAGGTTGGGAATGGTATCTTCCACTAATGGAGATTGCGTATAATAACTCCTATTAGTGTACGATTGGCATGGCATTATTCGATGCATTATACGATAGGCCTTGACGTTCTCCTACTTATTAGCTAGAGGTGGGAGACAACAAGATATTCGGGCCAAAGTTGATTCAGAATACTTCGGACATAATATAGATAATTTGAAGTCATATGTGGGTAGCCCAGGACAGACAGAAAAGCTACGCTGAGGCCAAGCGATTCTTTTGAGAGTTTAGTGTGGGGAAATTGGTGCTATTATGAGTGTTTCCTGTGAAGGGAATAACGAGGTTCGGAAATAAAGGGAAATTGGCGTCGAGACATGTAGGACCATTTCCTATCTTTTAGAGGATTAGATCGCTGGAATGAAGGCTTCGGCTACTGGTACACCTGCATCGTATTCAGGATGGGCTTCATATTTCATCGTCGAGGCGGTATCTCCAAGCTGAGTGGGCCCACACTCACATTGCGTTAGAGGAGATTGACCTACAACCTGATAGTTCATGTGAGGAGATACAGATGGCTATCTTAAACCATAGCGAGAGGAGATTGAGGTCGAAGGTAGTTCCACTTGTACGAATTTGTTGAAGAGTTTACCTGGGAGCACAAGGATGAGATGAGCGAAAAATATTCAGAGTTGTTCGTAACAGGTATATTTTTATTTTTTGAATTTCGGGAGAAATTCCATTGTATGGGGGGAAGTATGTAACACCCCGTATTTTTTAATGATTTTAAATATGGGATTAATTGAATTAAATATGGGAAATCAATTGATAATTAATTCGGATTATAAATATTAACTAGCGATACAGGGGTTAGTATTTATTGATGTGAATTATATTGAATATTACTTAGTGAATAAAGTAATATGTGATCCTGAATTTATTAAAATTATCGCGAGTGAAAAATACGACAGTTACGGTAATTAAGTTAGGACGCGTGTGGTAGTCGTGTCGGGACTTAATTTAATGAAATAAAAAGTGAATTGTTTTTAAGTCATCCAAATGGTCATTTCGAGTGCGTCAAAATGTCCAAAAGGGTTGAGATAGTCAGAAAAGTCTACCCGGAGTTTAATTTGGGTCCCGGGTCAATTTTGGACCAAATGGACATTTCAGGAGGGCAATTCGGTCATTTATAATTTTGAAGTAATTAAACCTATGAATATTCTAAGTTATTATATCTGATTAGAAAAGAGGGGTTAGGTCTATTTACGTGAGAAACAAGAAGCAACATAGAGGCCATAGGAAGAAGAGGATAGGAGTTTCAAGGCTAGAATCACCACCGCTACACCAATTTCACCATCGAGACAGATGAATTTTAGATTGGAGAGAAAGGAACACCAATCTAACCATCTTTTTCAACGGATCAGACCTACATACAAAGATGCAAGTGTTTAATCTTGCAAACTTATAGCATATATAATATCCAGGTTAGTGTAGGTTGAATTAATATTGAAATTCATGTGATTTGAATGAACTTTTGAAGACATATATCATTATCTTGGGTGAAATTGATAGGTAGTATGAAACCCATGAAATTATATTGAATCTTGAAGAAGAAATCTGGGTTTTGATGGCTATAATTGAATTGTAGAACAATTTCTTGAATTCGAAGACGTCTATAAAATTGGGTAAATTAAATTGTCGTTTTAGAAACTGTCTTGAGATGTTTTGGTGCCGAAAATGGCTATTCTGTCCACCATGCCTAATAGAAAATCCCGTTTTCTGCATTTTGTTCTCTAATATATTTTTTCCAAAACAACTCCGAAATGCCTCAAAATTGCATTTTAACAATTTGGCCAGATTCGTGGGGTAAATTTTAAAAAATGTTATTTTAGTTATTATTTCGTTGGAGGTTGCCTAGATTGATTGATTGTGATTGTTGTTCTATAATAATGACATTAGGCCTAAAGTGGAGATTAGGTTTACATAAAGCGAGCCGAATAAATATTGGGATAATTGGGAAAATCGTTATGTTTGAGTTAAAACCTTGCGACGTAGTTAATTCGAGGGAAATGGAATAACCCACGATAATTATTAGGGTAAATTAATAGTGGGAGAATTGGGTTAATTACGTTAAAAGATTCTTGGGTAGTGAATCTTCCTTTGGAAAATAGGATGGGAAGAATATTCATAAGTTAATAAATATATCGGTAGTATTAGTGAAAAAATATACTACATATGAATTATAATATTCGGGTTGTGTGCATACCTAATGATCTTGATAGGTTGTGTGAATACCTATAGTAGTATTAATTATGTGTATGACATACCTACGCTGGTTGCTATCGCGGGAGATTTTTGAAAGGGGACAGTCTTATCCTGATGAGCCCATTGGGGGGATTTTAGCTTTGGTACCTCAGAACATGGAACCTAGGTACGGGGTATCTATGATAATGATAGTGATGACGGTCATATGGGTGCATAGGTATGTGCGTAGCACATAGGCTTGGAACTATGTTTGTATCCAATATGTGTGATTTGTATTTATGGTTCGTGAGATATATTGAACCTATTGTCCTTAATTAGTACGAGATGTACCAAGACTTGATAATAGGGTATGCATGCACCACAACTGAGTATAAGGGTGTTGTATTAGTATCTATATAATGTAATGATGAATATATATATATATATATATATATATATATATATATATAGGGAAAGGATCAAGTGAGGTCCCAGTTCGAGGACCCTGAATGAGGACTATTTTTTTTAAATAGTAAAAAAAAATATTTTTATATTGATTTTTTTTTTATGATTTTTAAACATTTCAATAGGACCATAAAAAAATAATCAGCTCAAAATGAATTTTTTTTCTATTTTAAAAAAATCGGTCAAACTTTGTCAGTTTTTAAGTTGTTTTTAACTGACAAAGTTTGACCGATTGTTTTAAAATAGTAAAAAAAATCATTTTTAGCTGATTTTTTTTATATGACCCAACTGAAATGTTTAAAAACTATATTAAAAAATGAGCTCAAAAATATTTATTTTACTATTTTATCAAAATTGGTCCGCGCCAGCAGTATGCAAACAGAGGTCCTCATGAGATCCTCTCTCTCTCTCTCTCTCTATATATATATATATATATATATATATATGATTGTGCTATTATCTACTGCGTGAAATTAGTAGATGAGAAATATTGTGAAATCTAAATTAACTTAAGTAGGTGAACATTATATTGTACTTGTGAAAACTCTTACTCGGGATATTAAAGGCGAAAACATTTATTAATATTATATGGGAGATATGGGTTATTATTACGTGTGATAGTTAGAAGGTTTATGCCTACAATCTAGTTAGGTGTGATTGCGGTATCTAGAATGGTTTAGAGGTGCGTTAGGTGTGCACAATAGTTGAGAGGTGAGAATCTCATATGAGAGCTCGAAAAGCTAACATGTATAAAGTATCTGCTTTGTAGCATTTTAAATACTTGTTAAACTGCTTTAAACTATTTTCAATCGGGCTCTGACCCATTTCTTTCAAATCTATTTTCTCTTGTGCAAACTATTTTAGGTGTCCAGCCACAGGGACGTCGGGCGTAGACTTTCAAATGATTTGACGTGCTGCAGCTATTGTGAAAGTTGTAGATCCTCGTGATTAGACGCCTTCACTATTATTCCTTCAGTTCTTGATCTAGTTATTTCAGTTTGGGCATGTTGCCCATTCTCAATTATCATTTATTTCAGAGAGATATTGTACTCCTTTATTTCAGTTTGATGGGATTCAGTTTTATTATGGATTATTGTATTTGAGATTTTAACTCGGATATTTATTCCAGTCTTATTGAGTCAGTTAGTTGTTTTCTCATTTATTATTGTTTTATTTATTTGTTGGTGACTATGATTATTGTTTTAAATTGTTGGATATTAATAAAATGGTTAAATGTTTTGACACTAACTTAATTAATTATTAGGTGATTAATAAAATAAAAAGTTTTCGACAGTGATGCTAAGAATGAACCAACTGGATATCCTAATTTAATTTAATAAAGGAATGATCACTCAGTATTTAATTGAGCGAGGTGTCACAACAAACACCCCCCATTATCTATATTATACCTTCAATACAATAGTACTAAAGATTTTAATAATATTTAATGCAAACATTCTCCTCATGTATATTCACGTAGCATTCACATTAAAAGTTTCCATGATATCACTCTACTATCTTTTTTATCACTCTCTTTTAAACTCCCAAGCATTTTTTCCGTCTACGTATTCAATTATCCTCCTCTCTCCAACCTTTTGGCCTTCCCTCTCCTTCATAATGGTTTATTTGTCTCTCTAACTTCACTCGCCCTATTTATACAAGTAACCGAGCAGCACTCTGGGGTACACCCCATTCCTTTATTTCCTTTTATCCCACAAAAAAATAGCAGTTGGGGTATATCCTGTGTTCATCTCTGATCCTAGATTACCCAACAATTTCGGTATGCTTTGGTTCTAAATGGGCATGTGCTCAGTGTTATTTCAGTAATGAATTCAAAACGTGTGATGATCAGCTCGACCTAGCGCACCATTTTTCCTTCGTGTATTGTTTGATCGCCATATACATTCGTTTACTATTATGAAATCAATGTGTGATTTTTTATTTTCTTTGCTCAAATAGATTTTCGGATCATATAAATGGGTGCCCATTGTGTGGTTCTATGGTCCTTATAGATTCTCTTATGGAATCAGTGAATTTGATTAACATTATTTCAAAATTTCATCATCTGATATATATGGCATATAATATTGCATAATCATCCTTTGGACTACAAAACATGTTCATTCCAATTGGAGATATTAACCGTATACTATTATTCTTTTGTGTGAACTTTTTATTAATGATTCTTATTTAAGTTTTGTTGGTTGATTTGACACAAAAAAAAACTTATTTTTTGTGTAGGTCCAGGTTAGATGAAACTTCGTAATATTCTCATAATTTTTTTCTTATTATGAAACCTTTATACATGGGTGTGCAATCTTAATATTACAATGAGCATCCACTCCAAAATATTGTGTTTAAATATTCGCCGGCGTAGAGATACGTCGGAGTCAAAGACAATGAGGGTTCATGAATACCCAGGTCAGAATAGAGATATGAGCAAATGAGAGAGCATCACTTATCCGTATAGATGAATAACAAGTGTTTGTTGAAATGTCTCAACACACTTCTTTACACTCATTTATTGTAAGCGTATTATAACACCATGCTTTCTTTAAGATGTCTTTATTTATATATATTTGTAACACCCTTTCATTGTAATATGTTTCTATTATTGTTTTTAGTTAACAATTAATGAAACCTTCTATTTGAGTCGCACATGTGGTTTATATCTCCTCCATAATGCAATGAAATGTTTTCTTAAATTAAAATCTTGGTTGAATAGAAAAAGAAAGGCTATGTTTTCCTTTACATAAAATAAGATATTGTAATAGAAAATTATGAGCCAAGAATGTCAACTTATGCCATGGATTAACAAATGAGGGTATATAAGTTTTGAAAGAGTAGCAAATAAAGATGTTTATATGAAATAAACAAAGTTTTTGTTATTACATGGTTCAAACATTAATTAAAACTTCAACCATTTTTGAAGTCGCAACCCTTATTTTTTGAATAATTTAATTTACGTATTATATTTAGAAGAAAAATTCAACTTCAATAAAATTTGACTACCTTATTAAATTATAAAACTAATAATTTTGAACCCATTTAGCAAGGTCAATATACATTAGAAACTTTATTATTATGTACAACATATTGCACCATACAATTATTGCATTTTATAATTTTTTTTAACTATAATATGAACAAATGTTGGAATACGTCAGTGCATTGCGCGGGTTACAAGCTAGTTATACGTAAAGAAACACTAATCAAATCTCGTGCCTTTCTCCTCTCCCCCCCCCCCCCCCCCGTTACGGCCAAAATCGAACCACCCTTTACCCACCTCACCATTTCGGCCAAGCTACCCAAATCGGGCAAACCTTGGCCCAACAACTTTCAACCCGGTTATACCTCAACCAAAGTTGCCCCAACCATACCCGAACCCACCATTTCGGTACTCAAACCCTAGATCCTACCATCCCGCACCCTGGCAGCCCCTCAATCCATAAACTCGAACCTCCATAGCCATGGCCAAACCTGCTACCCGGAACCCATACTGGACCTTACTCGGTTCAAAACCAATCTACAAAACGCCAGGGACCCAAACCAAACCCATAAACAAAATATGGTGACTTAAATCCAAACTTTGAGCCTTTAACCCATATACCAAAACCCGAAACCGATATATTCCAAACCCAAATACCAACCCAGCCCAAGACTCCATACCTGCCTTACTCGTTCCCTTAATCCCAAAAACCTTGGACAGACTTATTCACCTGCCAACCTAAAAGTCCAAAAGATTAGGAACCTCTTTATTCAAAACCCACATGTGTTGACTTGTCATTTTCTAATCCCACCAAATGTTCCAAAAAAATATTTGACTCGTGGGTTATAAGAGGAAGGAGATGGAAATTTAAGAAGACTCTCATAGAGAGACTGTAGAGAAAAAGTCAGTATCATTTTCAACAGTTAGAAAAAAAATCAGTATCATTTTCAACAGTTAGAAAAAAAAAAGTCAGTGTAGTTTAAAATAATTCTTAAGTTTAGTTTTTAGTCTTCTTTGGTGTAATCAAGTAACTCTATGTGTGGAAGAAAGAGACGCACTTTAAGATGGGAGATTCAAAAGGACGTTTGTATCGTAATTATTTCTTTACTCTTTTAATTTTTATTGTGATTGTGATTGTTAATTAAATATGCTCGGCTAATCCCAATTCAGGGGGTATGATGAAACATGTAGGATGCTAATTTAATTGTTATATTTCTAGGCTAATTAATTTGGAATTGTCACAAATTAATTTATATAACGAGAGTTAGTAAATTAATTTTAAAAGAAAATATTTGATTTTGGAAACCGAACTAGAGTTAGGTTTTCCTATATTTGAATATTAATTCGTTGTTGTCTTTCAAAGATTCGTATAATTTTTAATAAATTAATCTTAGCGGATATTTTATTAAAAAGAGTATACATCTTAATTGTTTTTAGAATGTGGAATTTTTAAATTAATTTTCTGAGAAAGATATTACTGAATTTATGATTGTAACGAGAGTTAAATTGTAAATTCAATATTATCTCGAAATATTTCAAATTAATAAATTTAATTTTAGTACTTATTCACGTACGATTTTAGCATTAATTGATTCATTCTCCCTTGAAATTGTTTAAAATATATGTATAAAATATAAAAAAAGAGGTTTAACTAAAAATTGGAATTGTAAGTGTTCACAATAATTGTTTCATCACTTGAACGTAGGATTGATACCCATACTTATCATCATATTAGTTATTTAACAAGTTTTGTTAGTAATTCATGGGAATTTTAAATCTTGGCATTTGAAGACAACGACAGACACATAAAAATCAAGTTATCAAATGATGAAATATCAGTCAGCATCCCTCTAGTTGCTATAATGTTGGGTTGTTTATATATTTGGTTGCATATAGCCCACTTTAACATGGATTGTTCTGTTGGAAGATATGTTGTTTCCAACTTTGGCAACATAATTCATTTGACCCCAAGATTGCTCCAGTGGAAGTCCCAGTCAGTAAGTTCCGAGTCAAATGCCCAGGATTAATGTGTTTGAACAAACAGAGCAAGAGGATTTGTTTCTCTTGATATATGTACATGGTGTTGTCATTGACAGACCTTATATCAAGGAAAATCCCGTCAAGACATGGTCGCCATTTAAGGATGAAACTTACACGGTCCATTCAATCAACTCCAAAGCATATGTAAGTGATGATCCTTCATTGACTGTGGTTTTTTAATCTACACCCAACCACCTCCATTCATTAATTGAATGGGAGAGAAATAGTGAAGCATATAACCCCCATCGTTGTGCTAGGTAATTTAGCATTAGCCAAGGTGTTCCATTTAATTTTTCGGAATAACAGAACTAATGATACTTTCTCTACCTCTTACCTTGGCTTCACGTGACGAAACGCATTTGCTCTGTGCACAAGGTTTAATGGCAAGATGGTTGTTCCTGCTAGGAAGAGGCAAGGTGATATGTCAATGAGATGGATTTTTCATTTTTGACCATTCCGGCTCAAGTAATTTAAAGCTTTTGTAAAGGCTCAGTCATTTTATCCCGTTATGGAATGTTTTGGGCCTAATGCGATTAATATTAAAAATAACTATATTGTTGCTTTGGAGTTTGAACTAAGCACCACCAACCTTGAGTTCCCTACTGAGTTTCCTCCTTTGCCCCCTGTCAATGAGATTGTTAAACGGGGAAATGAGGGGAAAGAAAGCCAATCTTATGAAGGTCCAGTGAAATCTAAAGCTTTTAAAAAATCCAAATTAACTCGCAGTTCCTCTAAGGTGGTTGGCATACCTATAGATTTTGTTACCCCCTCCAAACTAAATTTTGTTTAAAAGGTCCATTTAGTGGTAACTGGTATTCAATTTAGAATGAATCCCATTCATGTTAGTGTATATGATATTTTAACTGGTTTAGAAAGATGTCACCCTGCTGATGATTTCATTGTTTCATATGTTCATAAAAAATAAGTTGCCCAGAAGTTCCAACGGAGGAAGGTCCTCCAACTGATGTGCCTCCTCAACAAAAGAAACGCTTGAGAAAGAAATTAAGCCAAGTACGTGTGATAATAACTTCAACTCCTTCTCCCCAAGTGTAATACCCAATACTTCTACGTCCTTTAAATTGGTATAATTATAATAATAGATTGCATGGACAATAATGTGCATAAGTATGTGATTCAATTATATTACATGTGTTGTATTGGTAGAATAATTTATTTGCATGTTATGTGAATTATTGATACTACATGATTAGTATAATAAAAATGTGTGATTTATTTCACACCTATTTGAGTATGTTTTAGAGTGATTTAGAAGCTCGTTTGGGTGTTTCAAACATTCTAAGTTGGGCCCAGGGGATAGGTATACCTTTAGGTGTGATTTGGGACCATTCTGGATAATATTTTTGGGCTTACTTTGGGGCTCGAAAATGGGCCTTATGGGGAGATACGAGATTAGAGAGTTTAGTTATAATATAATCCAACCTAATTAGGTTTTACATTCATTCCTAATCCAAACTAGTAGCCACAAACCCCTGGAGAAACCAATAATTTGGGAGAGGAGCAAAGAAGATGGGTTTTTAAGGGAAGAGATTTCATCCATCTTCCAAGGCAAGAGTTCTCTTGCAAAATCTCTAATAATTTGTTTCGTCGTTTAATACATGTCTCTCATGCCAAATTCAAGTTATAACTATTTTGGGAGTTAATTTATATATGATTTTGGGATTAGAGTTATTTATAAATGTTGGGGAAATTCCCATTTTAAAATTTAATAATTTTGATAACACAACTCAAAATTGATACCATATAACTAAAAGGAATGATATTAAAATCCATACGATGGGATCAAATTATAATTCTAAGTTAAATCCATAATACGATTGTAGAAATCTAAGAATTTTGAAATGGGATTATGAACATGGTTAGTTGGATAAATTTACGATTTATGATTAAATTCCTTGAATTCTATTGACAATAATATGTAGCTTGAGTAGAACCCAATATAGATATTTTCTTTCAGGTGTTTGAAATTAATAGTATTCATAATGGAGTTCCATAAGACTTTAATTTCGTTAATGGAAATTAGGGAAAAAGCCATTTTCAAATAAGGCAAATTTGGGCTTAGGCTCGAATCGATTTTTCCTTAAAAGAGAATCGGTTCGCTCAGTGTGAATTGATTCAACGACTTGACCAAAATCGATTGACTCCTAGACATGGGTCGGATCAAACTAGAGAAAATGTTTATGGGATTTTTACGAGTTCATCCAAGTATGTGAGAGGTTGTCCAATTGAGGGGTAACATGATTAATTGAGGATTGGTGTTGTTAACCATTAGGTAATAATTTTAATGATTAATCAAGAAGTTAATATTCGAGATAGGTAATTATATTTCAAGGATTAAGACATCTAGTCAAATTGGATTAATGCATGAGAGGTGTGATAGTTTATGGGTAGATACATATACATTATGTGTTATATATGTGTATCCTATGATTGTGTGGACATATGAAAAGTACGACTGTGTGATAATTGAATTAAATTAAATTCACAAGTTTCCAAGTACCCCTTATTTAATTAGAGTCCCTAAACATGAATCTAAGGTGCGTGTGTCAACCCATAAATAAATAAAGCATGTGACACAAAAATATGCTGAGACACAGATTTCAAGAAAAAACTCCTTTCGGGTAAAACCTTTATTTCACTATGAATATATAAATCGCAACTTACAATTACATAGAGAAATCTGCAATGGATCAACGCGCAGCCAATCCACAAAGACACGCAGTCTTGAACTCAGCAAGAGAATACATGCAGCACCCTCCAAGGACTCGCAGCCCAAACAACAAAGGAAGAACCGCAGCTGTCCTTAATGACACGCAGCCATAAAACTTTGTAGAGACTCCCTCAGCAATGACACGCAGCCATAAAACTTTGTAGAGACTCCCTCAGCAATGACACCCAGCCCTCGGTTGCAAAGATCTCCCCATAAAGGTTGAACAATAACAAAGCTTGTGTTCTAGGGTTCCAAAAGATTCACAAAAGTAATTGGGATTTTTGTGTGAATCAAAAAGATGTTTGACACATCAAAAATCGAAGTCTTGTTGTGTTTGAACTCTTAGAAATGTTTTCTCAAAGACTTAAAAAAATACACCACCGAAATAGGTATATATATAGGAATTTTGAGCTGGTGGGTAAAACACTCACGAATCTGTTCAAAATTATCCAAGGCGGATCGGTCCGTTTTGGAGGCGGATCGGTCCGACCTCGGATCGGTTCATTTTTAAAATGGGCTTCTTCGGTTTGCCTGCGATCCGGGGTATACTGGTTCTGTTCACAGTGGATCGGTCTGTTATAGAGACGGACCGGTCCGGAGGCGGATCGGTCCGGTTTACAAGAAAATAAAAATTCTTTTAAAAGCCTCTTTTTGCTTGAAATATTTCATAAAAAATTTCCCAATACTAAGTATGAAACTTTAAGGGACTTAAAAACAAAATTTTACCAAGTTCATTCTCGCAGAGGTTATGATGTTGAAGACGCTTTGATATTCGGATCCGTTGATGTAGATGCGATCTTGAATTTCTTCAACGGTGTAACGGCGTACGACATACATATTGACAATGGACAAAAATGTCCTTACAATATACTTATGCTGGTGGTGGGACTATCGATTTAGGTTACGTTCGATAGTGGGACCACATGCCATACGTCGACTGTGATGTGCTAGGCATAGTGGAGATCATTATATTAGATCATGCATTCATGGGTGTTCCATTCGCAATGAGAGAAGGTTATTTGGAACGGAGCCATTAATCGGGCTCGGTATGAACTCATTAGTGGTGTTACTTCGTATTGATCACCCCATCATTATGTGTGTTTTACTTAAGCCGCCAGGTTCTGGAGTTCCATGGACTTACAGATAGAAGCTTTAGCTCGACATCGATGGTAGATGCGTTTGTGTGTCGTATACGTGTGTGTGTGTGTGTGTGTGCGCGCGCGTCTGTGTATATATATATATATATATATAGCTCGATTAAGAAGAGATCTAATGTAGTTTAACGAGATAGACAATTATTAATGGATCCAATGCTACATATAATACATTATGTGATGTGATTTTATTTCTTGTGACTGGGATCGTATACTTGTGGGTACTGACTGTACGATTACAATGGTTAGTTGTTCTTAGTTAGTGTGGTAGTTAAGAATGCCAGGGTTAGGGCTATATGCAATATTTGTGTCTTAGGAGTGGTGCACGAATTCACCTTTTATCAAATTTTATCTAGATTTAATTTAAAATGAATATGCAATAAAATAATGAAGCCAAAATCCAAACCAAATAAATTGAAGAAGAATTTGAAGAAAAATCAATTTCGGGCAAAACCTTTAATTTCAGTATTGTATCAGAATTAACAAACACAGGACGATTTACAGACTACTTAGAGATCCACTATGTATAATGTGAAGATATATTCAAATCTTCAACAGATAATAGTACAATCTAGCACCGCCCATAACAAGAAGCTCTTGCCTCAATATCCATCGATTAGCCTCAAGAATCTTCAATTCTTTTCTTCTTCAGTATTAGAGCCTTAACTCCACAATTCACAAGTAAAAAAATCTGTATAAGGGTTTTTAAAATTTTAATGTGTTCCTCTTGATTGGCAAAGTGATCATTAAATATCCAAGGAGTTTGGATGAAAAAGGTATAGAGTTTAATCACAAAAAGAACTCTAAAAGGGATTCTTTAAATTCTAATTTCTCATCTCTATTTATAGGAAAAGTTGTTGCAAAGAGATAGGGATTAAAGATACGGAATGATATATTTTAAAAAACAAAAACACGCATACTCGTTCGAATGAACTACCACCTCATTCGAATGATGTATCCTTTCTCATTTGAACAACTTCTAACAAAAATTCGAACTCACTCTAGAGTGAACCTTGAAGGTGTCGATTCAGATCTCGTTTGAACGAAGGAACCGTGTTCTAGCAACATTACACAACTTGTTCGAACAACGTACCAATTCTCATTCTAATGAGTTAGCGAGTTTTTTAAAAAAAATCTTTAAAATTCATTTAAAAACATTTTGAAAACTTTTAAATTCCAACTCTTTAAAAATTACCCCTGGATAATTAAAAACTTTACCAAACCACTTCGTAACTCTTATGAATGTTGTTGTGATGAACAATCTTCAATCTTCTAAAAGTCATCAACCTCTTATCTTAGCATACATGGAAGTAGTCATGAAGGTGCAGTAGGGTGTAACGGGATAAGACAGATAAAAAAATGATGAATTATGAAACTTGCTCTTACAAATCTCCCGCTTTATCTATTCCGTTACAAAACACAAACCGAAGCCAAATTGACCCTTAAGACTAATAAAACTAATACCCTCCCAAATCAAGAAACGAAAATACATGAATATATAAATCTTCAATTAAAAAGTATTCATCTTGTGTGGCCTATGAAAGCATCATCAAGGCATAATGACCTACACACATGAGAAATAAGAAATATTGTGATGCGTACGAGTTTAAAAAAATAAATACACTTCCCCTAAATTTTTTCTCCCCCTTTTTACACATGATAGACAAAGAGTAAACTAATCGTGAAAGCCTTAGCATCACCCGAAGAAGAAAATATATCACCACAAAGATAATCATTAAAGCACATGCAATATAATTCCAAATAGCATACCAACTATTTTTGAAAATTTTTAAAATTTTCAAGCAAAAAAAAAGGTATAAAAAGTACAAATACAACACAACGTGGAATAACACTAAAATATCCAAATTGTGAAAATGGAATGAAATTTTGTGAACATTCTCCACGAAAAAATCAACATAGGCAAACGTAAAAAAGTTGCACAAAGTCATGAGATACTTATAAACAAAGAACTAAAATTCAACATTAGGTGTAAGAATGTTAAACAATAATGAAATTGACTCGACTCATGCAATATGTAATGGATTTGAATGCTTCTCAAATCAGTAACGCCAAACTATTTAATGCTTTTTTAAACAGTTGATTGTGGAAACCTATTGATCTTATACTTTATAACACCCTCAGAACATCACATATATAATAATTCACTCTCAATATTTTGAAGATATCATAATGCTCATAGGTAGAGAAGCATTAATGAAAAATAATGGCCTTAGTACTTCTGTTTTTATGTGTCGTTAATCTTTTAGGGTTTTTTACAAATGGTGGCTTTTAATGCAAAGAGCAAAAATCTCTTTCGTGGCCCTTTTCCATTGCTTAACTAAAATAAATTTTTTAGGAAAAAAAATTTGGGCAATGATTCGTACAAGAACAACTTATCTCTAGTATATTTGGTTCAGTATTAAACACTATTGAGATGAGAACACCATATTTGATATATGACAAGCAAGTACAATGTTCAAAATGCCCGTGCATATGTGCAATAAAGGTGATAAAGAGTCTAACATGAAAAAAGTGATCACCAATTAACAAAAAAATGCTAAACACGCATTATTAAGTACACAAAAGAAAGTAAGCCATGCATCAAAACACCATGAAAAAGTCACACGAATGGATGGAATGTAGGTATGATTCGAACACCTTAAATATACATCCAAATATGGTGAAAATGAAAATAAAAAATCTTTTTGTCTTTTTCAAAAATTTTATAAAAATAAAATATTTTTGGAATTTTTCAAACTTTTTCTAAAAAATGAAAATCTTTTTGCATTTTTTCACGATTTTTCAAAATAAAAGCATAGAAATACAATCTAGTAATAGGGGTACAAGATATAAACATGATAATATCCCTACACTAGATTAAGTACCCAAAGTCAATCAAACGAATAAATACCTAAAGACTTCCTAAGATTCTCGAAACAAAGTGCATCTAAAAGGTTTTGTGAAAATATCGATTAATTATTTTTTGATGGTCATAAAGCTCAAGGACACGACCTTCCCCTCAACGATATCACGAATAAAATGCTCAAATATCCTAATGTGATTTGTGCAGGAGTGTTGGACTGGATTACTGGATATATCAATTGCACTTGTATTGTCACACGAAATAGTCATTGTGCCTTAAAAAATCCCATAATCTTCTAACATTTTCTTCATACATGAGAGTTGTATGCACCGTGGAAAAAGATAGGGAGTTTTTCTTCTTGTTAATCCAAGAGATAAGAGCACTCCTAAAGTAAAAACACCCACCCGAGTGGTGTTATAACCATCAACATCCCCGGTGCAATTGGTATCCAAATAGGCGGCCAGAAGGTCATCGATATCAAAGGAATACAAAATAGCATAGGAAAGTGTTCCATTCACATATTTAATGATACTTTTTAGTTAAGCAAGTGAGACACTTTTCGGGATGCTTGATAACGCGCACAGATTGCAACTCTAAAGACAAATGTTCAGTCAACTAGCAATCAAGTAGAGAAGACTACCTATCATGCTCCTCTAAAGGGTTTTATTTACGTCCTTGCCTAAAGATTCTTTGTTAAGCTTAGTCGATGTACTCATAGGGGTGCGTGAGTGCTTAGCTGAATATAAACCAAATTTCTTCATTAGGTACCTAGAATATTTGGATTGAGATATGAATATCCCATCCTCATGTTAACGCACCTGGAGACCTAAGAAGAACGTAAGATCATTAATCATGCTCATCTCGAACTCATTTTTGATCTCTTTCTCAATTTTTTTAGCATGTCGGGAGCACATGGATCTAAATACTATGTCATCCATATAGACTTAGGCAACCAATATAGCATCACTATTTCTCTTCACAAACAACGTCTTATTCACTCCCCCTCTCTTAAATCCACGAGCAAAGAGATAAGAAGTGAGTCTCTCGTACTAAGCATGGGGTGCTTGCTCCAAACCATGCAGGGACGTTTTAAGATAAAAGACGTATCTCGAGTGCTTTGGGTCTTTGAACCCCTTTCGTTGTTCCGTTTAGACTTCCTCTGTAAAATTTCGTTGAGGAAGGCACTCTTGATATTCCATTTTATATAACTTGAAGCCTATATGACATGCTATGGCAAGTAGTGAGCAGACTTAATCCAAACACTAGGGGTGAATGTCTCATCAAAGTTTACACCCACAACATATGTCTAGACTTGAGAGACCAATATAGTCTTATTACGAACTATGGTACCATTCTCATCGATCTTGTTCTCATAAATCCACTTGGTACTTATCACATTAGTCTCGCTAGGTGGGGGGTCTAACTCCCAAACATCGTTCTTACAAAATTGAAGTAACTCTTATTTCTTATAGGATATCTAATGCCCATCCTTGAATACTTCTTTCACATTATTGTGCTCAACTTAGGAGTGTAGCAAAAATATCTAATCAAATTCTCAAGTTGAGCGTGAGTCATAACACCTAGTGTGGGCTCACCAAGTATAGAGGAGGGGCCATAACTCTTTCGAACATAAAAAGGTGGAACCTCCAAATCAATAATGGACTCCACCGAGGTAGTATGAGGAATTATGGGATCATCACTAGG
The DNA here is from genome assembly GCA_949130495.1 of Sambucus nigra. Classification (NCBI taxonomy): domain Eukaryota; kingdom Viridiplantae; phylum Streptophyta; class Magnoliopsida; order Dipsacales; family Adoxaceae; genus Sambucus; species Sambucus nigra. The sequence continues at coordinate 451,731,836 of OX422220.1, read as the reverse complement.
GTTATATTGTTCTCACACTCAAAAATAGGGTCAATAGATGTCGGTAGCTTAGTGTCTCTAATCGTTACGTCTATTGACCTCATAACCTTAGAGCTTGCAAGGTTAAATACCTTATAAGATCTACTCGACGATGAATAACCTAAAAATAACCCCTCATCACTCCAGGTGTCAAAATTTGCTAAGTGCTCTCTATCTCTTAAAATGTATCAAGGATTCCCAAAAAAATAATAATACGATAGGTTGGGTTTCTTCCCTATCGAAAACACATATAACGTGTGTAACGCATGTGGATGAAGATATACCCAATTCATTATATGACATGCGGTATTAACCACCTCTGTCCGAAAACATCTTAACTCGTCTATCCTCAAAAGCATGGAATTTTCCATCTCTTGTATAGTTTGATTCTTCCTCTCAACTATCCCATTTTGGTGAGGAGTACGAACGGACGAAAACTCGTATTTGATGCCACTCCATCGCAATATCTTTCCATTCTGATTTCTTTAAATTCAGTGCCATTATCACTACGCATCTGATTAATAGTGACACCGTGTTGGTTTTGTAGGACGTGCCACTTGGTTGTTAGGAGTTCAGTCGTATTGGACTTTTCTCTAAGAAACCCCACAATAGAGTATCTCGAAAAGTCATCGACCATCACGAGAATGTATATCTTACAACTTATTATCTTCGAATGATTGGAACCCATAAGATCCACATATATCAACTCCAACACACGACAGGTGGTAATGGTATTCCACTTTCGATGGACACTTCGAATTTGTTTTCCTTGTTTGTAAGGACCATAAATCAAGGAAATTTATTTTCCAAACGATGATAAGACTCGAACTAGATCTTTATTTACTTGTCTCTCAGTATCTCTATAAGTCACATGACCTAGTCGTTGATGCCAAAGGTCCATAAAGGACATCGTGGAATTATTTCATATAAAGGATTACTTGAGAATGATCCGATAGCAATTATCTTTAGTCCTCACTCCTTATGGTAATAGTTCACCTAATTGATCTTATACATTACACTCGGACCGGCCAAACTTTATCTCAAAGTTTTCATCACATAATTTTCTTATATTGATTAAGTTCACTTTCAACCCTTCGACGTACAACACATTGTCTGGTGTAGGAAATTCAGGTATCTCAACAAAATCACATCCTAAAATATTATACCCACTCCCATCTCCAAACGTGATCTGCCTTCCTTACGATCCACATGGTTGGTAAAAAATGATTTGTCACCAGTCTTATGCCTAGAGAACCCACTATCAAAATACTATTGAGAGATATTTTGAACCTTTAGATAAATATGAACAATGAGGGTTTTGTCATCTTTTACTTAGGTACCCAATTGGAGGTAACCTTTTGTTTGCCCTTATCGTTGTTGGCACTAGTCATAGCGTTGAAAGTGTTCTCAAATGACATAAATATCATTTGAAATTCTTCCATTAAGTTATGAGATGTCTCAACTAGGAACTCAACTTACTCTCTAAGACTAGCTAAGTCACTATAGTGGTGCGTGGGAGTATGTGTACATTGAGTAGTCCCTAACTTATATCAAAATTCCCTAAAGTGACCTCTCCTTTTGCAAAAAGTGCAAACATAGACTTGTTTAAGTCTACATTGGTTCGTTCTTTTAGGTTGAACATTCTTTTATGGTTTAGGTCTAGGCCCATAAGAATGTACCATAAATTTAGGAACCGATTCCAGTGCAGCATGGGAAGTGGATGCACGATCATAACATATTCCTTGCCTCTCCACTTCACCAAAAACGTCATTTTGGCACACCCTGATATTAAAATTCTAGCACAGCTTAAAACTGTGCCAGATTTTGGCACGGTTTAATAGAAATTTGGCACACTTTAAAACAATGCCAAATTTTGGCACTGTTTAAAAGTGTGCCAAAATTAAGTACACTTCATTAAAATATAAATACCCCCAAAAAAATTAGCCCCTTGATTTTTTTAAGCTCCCGCTCTCTTCTTCTCAGCCCCCCGCTCTCTCTCTCTCGCTCCCTCTCCCTCTCACACGCTCAATCCCTCACCTCCGCCATCCTCCACCATCCACGCACCTCTGTCTCCATCCTCCACCATCCTCGACCATCCACCCACCTGCGTAGACATCCTCCCCCACCCACACACCTCCGTATCCTCCACGCACCTCTGTGCCCAGAAATATACACACAAAATTTTGGTTTGCCCTCAAATCCAAATGCCCAAATCTCAGACCACTCTCCGATCAAATCTCAGACCACTCCCCAAAATGATGGAATCTCCACTTCCCCAACATAAATGTTTCTTCCCTTTTCTTCAGGGAGCCCCTAGATTGGTAAATTCTTCTCTCTTTTGTCTAATCTAAATCTAATGCATGTCTTTTATTATTATTTTGATTATAAGATCTTCTTGTTTAAAACTAGTTGAGATTGTATATTAATTTATGTTTGATACCCTCCATTTAAGTTAGATGTTAAATTTAGAGTTCATATTAGGTAAATGGTTGATATTTATTAGAAATATTTTACAGTTATTGTTGGTTTAATATTCAGGGTCAATTTTATGATTAATTTTAGAGATATTGTTGGTTTGAATTTGGTTTAAATTTGAGTTTGATGAATTTAATTTTTTTGTTAAAAAAGTTAACTTATGGAGATTTTAAAAAAATCCAGGTCTTGTTACTCTTAATCTCTAAAAATAACCTCAAAAAAATTTTGCACCAAGGGGGTGACACTCAAATTGTTTTATTGTATTTAGATTATTCATTGTAGCTTAGTATATGATGGTGCAATGAGGAGAACAGTTTAGGTCTTTATATGATTGAAATTACATGAAACTTATCGACAGAGGGGCATGGGGATTTCAAATTCTTAAAACATTTTATAAGGAAGATTGTTAAACCCATCATGAACTTCGACATGTTGTTTTCCAAAGCCCCTTATGGCATAAAACTAATCTTAGGTTTGATTGAATGTTCCACTTCAAAAGCCTAACAATGGTGCCCGGGGTTCTAGAGCTACTAATATTCCATTTTCTCTTTTAGTTTTTGCCCCATGATAAGTAATTTCTAACTAATTTGACATGTATTTTATTCTTTCACTTATTATTAACGTACAAGATGTTCTGTAATTTGGCATGTATTTTGTTGGGATAATATTGTGTTATGCATACTAGACGGACAGTAAAAAACATTCCCAAGTATGCTCCATCACAGTTCTACATTGCAATGTGTTGCCTCGGATCAAAGAGAAAAAGATAATGTCCCTAAAACCTTTTGTTTTCCGCCTTTAGTAAGTTTAAGGATGTTATTCAGAATGTTATGTTTTCAATTTAGTACATTTTTTAAAAGTTCAAGTTTGTGTTAGTTTTTTAATCTATTTTTCATCTCATGGCTTGAAATCATCGTAACTGCAATTGTATATCATAATGTGCCCATACATTTTTCAGATTCTTAGCTCTGGAGTGGAAATGAGAGAAGGAATAAGGTTTTCAGTTACACTACTAAAGATGGTAGTTTGGTCTTCTGTAAGTTGTTTCTTAAATAATCCCACAATATGATTAATAACGTCTTGATTGTTCTCCCAAGTATTACCCTCTTCATCTTTAATGGAGTGAATCCTAAGCTTTTAGTGCTTGGTTTTAACACTAGCCTGGCCACTACCAAACTTACCTCATCTCTGTTGTTACATCAAGTTTATATTGTCCCCTATAGCCTAAGTCCGATAATCCACTATCCTCAATGGCTTGGTTAAAGAGCACATCTGACCCCAAAGATCCATTGAACCTTGATATCAAACCTCTAAAAGATCCAAAATTAACCATTTACACTACTTGCACAACCTTGGAAACCCCACTTTCTTTGGTAATTTAAGATTTTACCATTTACATTACTTGCACAACCTTAGTTTATATGAGATATAGTTATTGATGTCAATTTGTGTAGTGATTAAGTAGTAATTGGTGTCAATTTTCTTTGGTTTGGTTTATTTGTATTTCAATATGAGTTGAAGTTGTTAGATTATGTATACGAATTGACTTCTACTATGAATCGTTCATATACCCCTTGAATATATGCGTAAATATTTAGAAAATGGAATCAAATTGATTAAGATTGAATTTTAGGGTTCTTGATACAGAATTGGGTTTCATCATTAAATCTTGAATTAATATTGTGTTTTTGATGTTTTAAGCATGTTTAAATCATAGTTACTTTATTTAGATGCTATATGAATGATTTATGGGAGGTTTAGGGGTCATTAATGGAGTTTTGGTTTGAGTTTTGTTGAGTTGGGTAAGATTAAGTTTAGGGTGATTCATAGGTTTATTGTATGTGATAAGTTCATTATTTACTTAACTTTGTAATGATACCAGAGTGAATAATTCCTAAACTTTGTTTAGATTTCCATGTGTAAAATGCCCACTACATGTGTACTCGTGGATATCGTACCAAGGGGGATTTAGTTATCGGGGCACGTACGACGCAGACCGTGATGGCACCTTCTTGAGTAGATGAGACTTGGTCATTTAACCCCCGCGTCACATGTATAGCTACTTGTATCAGAGATGGATTGATGGGGATATTTCGTCATATAGACATGGGTATGGTAGAATATATGAGCGAAGGGTATACGTTTTGATTCATCGCTTTGTCGTGTTAAGGTAGGTTTGGGATGATCTAAGACTATACTTGGTTTGCGCGAGTGATCTCAGAGGGCAATAGGGATATGCCTTTGTTAATTTCACCAATTTAAGTAAGATCCTACTTCTATGGTAACATTATAGTTCATGCTTATAGACTTTATGACTGTCTTATTTATTTTGTACACTCGCAATTATTTAGTATAATGAATAGGACCCAGGGTGAGGACAATACTCAATATTTCACAATAGGACTCAGAATAAATCGACATATCGATAGGACCCACATCGAACACATGTGCTTGGTTTGTGGCCTTTATCAATTACTTACTCATTTTCACTAATTCTTCATGTATGCCAAAATTGAAAAACTGGTAAATAAAACAAAAAACCAAGAACATTTCACAAGTCAAAAAATTAAGTCACATGTTGTAAAATGACTACTTTCCCTACATAATGGTTAATATATCTTTTTAAAATACAATTTTGGTATTGCAGGACCTCTTTGTGTCGGGACTGATACAACATCAGCACACTGGTGAAAGCCAAAGCGAAACTCGAAGAAGTGATTGGAAAAGGGAAGATCTCAAGTTGTTTGCACAAATACGCAAGGATCAAGAATGAGGGAGCTTGTTCGGAGGATCTCAAGTTGCGAATAAATTTGGTAAGTATTTTATATTGATGATAGAAGATTTTATAATGTAGTGCACCCTTACCAAAGTAAATTCTTTATTTAGTTGTGTGCGCGTGTGTGTGTTGTGTAAGATGTGTGTCTTAAGGCCTTAATAAGTGGTTGACATGGAGGAAGGGGCTATATGGATTTATATACTATTTTTAGATGTTAAATCGGTGGAAGGGATTTATTGGTGGTTTAGCTGCGGCTTTTGTGCTTGTTGTTGTTGTTGGGCTTATGTTAATATTAAAATAAGTTGGATTTCATGAATAAACAAAGGAAACTCTGTCGAAATTTTATGAAATAAGTAAGTGTTCTAAATTGATTAAGGCGAGCATACAACATTTGAAAAGTGAACATTGGTGAATGAAAACGTAAAACAACTAATAAACATACCAGAATGAGACAGGCGTAGTCACGAACACCTCGCACGGGATCAATGCGACTCATAGGAACCAACCGGGTAGTCACAGGGCTCCCAGTTTGAGTGTACGACGTAAATTTGCAAAATATTTAGATTTAAGCATAAAAACATGCAATCGAAGGGTCAAAACGTAAAACAACACAAAAAAATCCCGTAGAGGCATGAACGCCTCGCACGGGATCGATGTGACTCGTAGGAACCGACCGCGTAGTCACGGCGCTCCCGGTTTGAGTGTACGACGTAAATTTGCAAAAAATTGGAGTTAAGCATAAAAACATGCCATCGCAGAGTGAAAACGTAAAACAATAGACCTAACGCATTTTCCCCCAAATCCTTCATCCAGGTACCTAAAATCGATAGTGCGAGCCATTGGGTGACAAAACCCACCTTTAAAAAGGTAAAAACAATAAAGAAATTAACTAATGAAAAAAGATGTGAGGAAGAGATCATATTAGAGGTAGAGTACTAAATGAAAAGGATATTGTTTTGAACACTCAATATAATAGTCAATTTAAGAATCTCAAACAATCAATATTTGAAACCCGCAAACTTAAAGTAAACACTTACTAATCACTATACTCATCTGAACAAACGAATCACTCTAGAATCGATGAATTAAACACATAGTAATTTCCAATTTATTTATGTAAAGTGATGGAACAAAATGAACATATAGTCTAGACATTAACATTGAGAGAATGAGATAAATAGTTTATCTACAGCTATATGAAGCATATATATGCAGTTGCAGTTGCATATATATGCAGATTGTATATATATGCAGATTGCATATATATGCCACTGCCTATATATGCAGATGCTGCATATATATGAAAATGCATATATATATATATGCAGATTGATCGACAATAGCTATTTCCAACATTGTATAGGCCAGCATAAAAAAACAGTCCTAGATATTCTTTTCAATCCAATGAGCGCCAAAGAAACACAAAACAATAGCTAATTTGATCGACACCTGTAGCACAACTTTTAGCGATTAAATCAAAACCGTGAGCATTATAAAGGAATAAGTATTTTACCATTTAAAAAATGTGAGTCCCAGGAGAAAACGAAGTTGTTTTAATAAAAGGGAAGAGCTGCTTTCCATTTCAGTAAAAAAACCAGGGGTCAAAAACTGTGGGTGATTCAATGGTTAAAATGATGGCGTATAAGATGGAAACCAATTCTTGGTTTTTGGTCAAAACCGAATGTGGCTAAAACCGTCGTAGTTTATAACAAACCTAGATTATAAATCAAGATGATCTAACCTTGATTTTGAAACCAAAAATAAAAAAAGTGAATGAGACGGGGCAGGGGGGCGCGTGTGTACGTGTGCTCGTAGACTTAAAAATAAGCCGTGAAAGGGTGAAAACCCAAACCAGCCAGTAAACGACCCCGTAGGAGGCACGAACACCTCGCACGGGACCAAAGTAACTTGTAGGAACTGGCCGCATAGTCCCGGGGCTCCCGGATTGAGAATATGACGATAATTTGCAAAAATCACACTTAGACTTAAAAAAAAGTTGTTTGAGGGTGAAATTCCAAACCAGCCCCCAAAAGGCCCAATAGGAGGCACGAACACCTCGCACGGGACCAATGTAACTTGTAGGAACTGGCCGCATAGTCCCAGGTCTCCCGGTTTGAGAATATGACGATAATTTGCAAAAATCACACTTACACTTAAAAACAAGAAATTAAAGGGTGAAAACCCAAACAAGCCCCCAAACGACCCCGTAGGAGGCACGAACACCTCGCACGGGACCAATGTAACTTGTAGGAACTGGCCGCATAGTCCCGGGTCTCCCGATTTGAGAATATGATGATAATTTGCAAAAATCACACTTAGAATTAAAAACAAATCGTTTGATGGTGAAAACCCAAACCAGCCCACAAACGGCCCCGTAGGAGGCAAAAACTCCTCGCACGGGACCAATGTAACTTGCAGGAACTGGCCGCGTAGTCCCGGGTCTCCCGGCTTGAGAATATGACGATAATTTGCAAAAATCACAGTTAGACTTAAAAACAAGCCGTTAAAGGGTGAAAACCTAAACCCGTCCGCAAACGACCCCGTAGGACGCACGAACACCTCGCACGGGACCAATGTAACTTGTAGGAACTGGTCGCGTAGTCCCGGGTCTCTCGGTTTGAGAATATGATGATAATTTGAAAAAATCACACTTAGACTTAAAAACAAGCCGTTAAAGGGTGAAAATCAAAACCAGCCCCCAAATGACCCCGTAGGAGGCACGAACACCTCGAACGGGACCAATGTAACTTGTAGGAACTGGCAGCATAGTCCCGGGTCTCCCGGTTTGAGAATATGACGATAATTTACAAAAATCACACTTAGACTTTAAAAAAGGCCGTTTGAGGGTGAAATCCCAAACTATCCCCCAAACGACCCCGTAGGAGGCACAAACACCTCGCACGGGACCAATGTAAGTTGTAGGAACTGGTCGCGTAGTCCCGGGTCTCACGGTTTGAGAATATGATGATAATTTGCAAAAATCACACTTAGACTAAAAAATAAGCCGTTAAAGGGTGAAAACCCAAACCAGCCCCCAAACGACCCCGTAGGAGCCACGAACACCTCACACGGGACCAATCTAACTTGTAGGAACTGGCCGCGTAGTCCCGGGTCTCCCGGTTTAAGAATATGATGATAATTTGCTAAAATCACACTTAGACTTAAAAAAAGGTCGTTTGAGGGTGAAAACCCAATCGGCCCCATAAGAGGTACGAACACCTCGCACGGGACTAATGTAACTTGTAGGAACTGGTCGCATAGTCCCGGGTCTCCCGGTTTGAGAATGTGACGATAATTTGCAAAAATCACACTTAGACTTAAAAATAAGCCATTAAAGGGTGAAAACCAAATCAGCCCCCAAACGATCCCGTAGGAGGCACGAACACCTCCCACGGGACCAATGTCACTTGTAGGAGCTGACCGCGTAGTCCCTGGTCTCCCAATTTGAGAATATGACGATAATTTGCAAAAATCACACTTAGAATTAAAAAATAGTCGTTAAAGGGTGAAAACCTAAACCCGTCGCAAACGACCCCGTAGGAGGCACGGACACCTCGCACGGGACCAATGTAACTTGTAGGAATGAACGCATAGTCCCGGGGGTCTCTCGGTTTGAGAATATGACGATAATTTTCAAAAATCACAATTAGATTTAAAAACAAGCCATGAAAGGGTGAAAACCCAAACCAGCCCGCAAACGACCCCGTAAGAGGCACGAACACCTCGCACGGGTCCAATGTAACTTGTAGGAACTGGCCGCGTAGTCCCTGGTCTCCCGATTTGAAAATATGACGATAATTTGCAAAAATCACACTCAGACTTAAAAACAAACCGTTTGAGGGTGAAAACCCAAACCAGCCCCCAAACGGCCCCATAAGAGGCACGAACACCTCGCACGTGACCAATGTAACTTGCAGGAACTAGCCGCGTAGTCCCGGGTCTCCCGGTTTGAGAATATGATGATAATTTGCAAAAATCACACTTAGACTTAAAAATAACCCGTAAAAGGGTGAAAACCCAAACCAGCCCCCAAATGACCCCGTAGAAGGCACGAACACCTCGCACGGGACCAATGTAACTTGTAGGAACTGGCCGCATAGTCCCGGGGATCCCGATTTGAGAATATGACAATAATTTGAGAAAATTACACTTAGACTTAAAAACAAACATTTTGAGGGTGAAATCCCAAACCAGTCCCCAAACGGCCCCGTAGGAGGCACGAACACCTCGCACGGGACCAATGTAACTTGTAGGAACTGGCAGAATAGTCCCGGGTCTCCTGGTTTGAGAATATGACGATAATTTGCAAAAATCACACTTAGACTTAAAAATAAGAAATTAAAGGGTGAAAACCCAAACCAGCCCCCAAACGACCCCGTAGGAGGCACGAACACCTCGCACGAGACCAATGTAACTTGTAGGAACTGGCCGCATAGTCCCGGGTCTCCCGGTTTGAGAATATGACGATAATTTGCAAAAATCACACTAACACGTAAAAATAAGAATATAAAGGGTGAAAACCCAAACCAGCCCCCAAACGACCCCGTAGGAGGCACGAACACCTCGCACGGGACGAATGTAAGTTGTAGGAACTGACCGCGTAGTCCCGGGTCTCCCGGCTTGAGAATATGATGATAATTTGCAAAAATCACAGTTTGACTTAAAAACAATCCGTTAAAGGGTAAAAACTTAAACCCGTCCGCAAACGACCCCGTAGGAGGCACGAACACCTCGCACATGACAAATGTAACTTGCAGGAACTGGCCGCATAGTCCCGGGTCTCCCGATTTGAGAATATGACGATAATTTGCAAAAATCACACATAGACTTAAAAATAACCCGTAAAAGGGTGAAAACCCAAACCAGCCCCCAGATGACCCCGTAGGAGGCACGAACACTTCGCACGAGACCAGTGTAACTTTTAGGAACTGTCCGCATAGTCCCGGAGATCCCAATTTGAGAATATGACGATAATTTGCAAAAATCACAATTAGACTTAAAAAATGGCCGTTTGAGGGTGAAATCACAAACCAGCCCCCAAACGGCCCCGTATGAGGCATGAACAACTCGCACGGGGCCAATGTAACTTGTAGGAACTGGCCGTATAGTCCTGGGTCTCCCAGATTGAGAATATGAGGATAATTTGCAAAAATCACACTTAGACTTAAAAATAAGAAATTAAAGGGTGAAACCCCAAACCAGCCCCCAAACGACCCCGTAGGAGGAACAAACACCTCGCACGGGACCAATGCAACTTATAGGAACTGGCCGCATAGTCCCGGGTCTCCCAGTTTGAGAATATGACGATAATTTGCAAAAATCACACTTACACTTAAAAATAAGAATATAAAGGGTGAAAACACAAACCAGCCCCCAAACGACCCCGTAGGAGGCACGAACACCTCGCGCGGGACCAATGTAAGTTCTAGGAACTGATTGCGTAGTCACGGGTCTCTCGGCTTGAGAATATGATGATAATTTGCTAAAATCACAGTTTGACTTAAAAATAATCCGTTAAAGGGTAAAAACCTAAACCCGTTCGCAAACGACCCCGTAGGAGGCACGAACACCTCGCACGGGACCAATGTAACTTGTAGGACCTGGTCGTGTTGTCCTGGGTGTCTCGATTTGAGAATATGATGATAATTTGCAAAAATCACACTAACACGTAAAAATAAGAATATAAAGGGTGAAAACCCAAACCAGCCCCCAAACGACCCCGTAGGAGGCACGAACACCTCGCACGGGACCAATGTAACTTGTAGGAACTGGCCGCATAGTCCCGGGTCTCCCGGTTTGAGAATATAACGATAATTTATAAAAATCACACATAGACTTATAAAAAGTCCGTTTGAGGGTGAAATCCCGAACCATCCCCCAAACGACCCCGTAGGAGGCACAAACACCTCGCACGGGACCAATTTAAGTTGTAGGAACTGGTCGCGTAGTCTCGGGTCTCACGGTTTGAGAATATGATGATAATTTGCAAAAATCACACTTAAACTTAAAAACAATCCGTTAAAGGGTGAAAACCCAAACCGGCCCGCAAACGACCCCGTAGGAGGCACGAATACCTCACACGGGACCAATCTAACTTGTAGGAGCTGGCCGCGTAGTCCCGGGTCTCCCGGTTAGAGAATATGATAATAATTTGCAAAAATCACACTTAGATTTAAAAGAGGTACGAACACCTTGCACGGGACCAATGTAACTTGTAGGAACTGGTCGCGTAGTCCCGGGTCTCCCGGTTTGAGAATATGACGATAATTTGCAAAAATCACACTTAGACTTAAAAACAAGCCATTAAAGGGTGAAAACCCAAATCAGCCCCCAAATGACCGCGTAGGGGGCACGAACACCTCGCACGGGACCAATGTAACTTGTAGGAACTGACCACGTAGTCCCGAGTCTCCAGGTTTGAGAATATGATGATAATTTCCAAAATCACACTTAGACTTAAAAACAAGTCTTTAAAGGGTGAAAACCAAAACCCGTTGGCAAACGACCCCGTAGGAGGCATGAACACCTCGCACGGGACCAATGTAACTTGTAGGAACTGGACGGATAGTCCTAGGGGTCTCCCGGTTTGAGAATATGACAATAATTTGCAAAAATCACACATAGACTTAAAAACAAGCCGTGAAAGGGTGAAAACCCAAACCAGCCCGCAAACGACCCCGTAGGAGGCACGAACACCTCGCATGGGACCAATGTAACTTGTAGGAACTTGGCGCGTAGTCCCGGTTCTCCTGATTTGAGAATAGGACGATAATTTGCAAAAATCACACTTAGACTTAAAAATAAGTCATTAAAGGGTGAAAACCCAAACTAGTCTATGTAACTTGTAGGAACTGACCGCACAGTCTCGGGTCTCACTGTTTGAGAATATGACGATAATTTGCAAAAATCACACTAAGACTTAAAAACAACCCGTAAAAGGGTGAAAACCTAAACCAGCCCCCAAATTTACCCGTAGGAGGCACGAACATCTCGCACGGGACCGATGTAACTTGTAGGAACTGGTCGCATAGTCCCGGGGCTCCCGGTTTGAGAATATGACGATAATTTGTAAAAATCACACTTAGACTTAAAAAAAGGCCGTTTGAGGGTGAAATCCCAAACCAGCCCCGAAACGGCCCCGTAGGAGGCACGAACACCTCGTAGGAGACCAATGTAACTTGTAGGAACTGGCCGCATAGTCCCGGGTCTCCCGGTTTGAAAATATGACGATAATTTGCAAAAATCACACTTACACTTAAAAATAAGAAATTAAAGGGTGAAAACCCAAACCAGCCCCCAAACGACCCCGTAGGAGGCACGAACACCTCGCACGGGACCAATGTAACTTGTAGGAACTGGCCGTATAGTCCCGGGTCTCCCTTTTTGAGAATATGGCGATAATTTGCAAAAATCACACTTACACTTAAAAACAAGAAATTAAAGGGTGAAGACCCAAACCAGCCCCCAAACGACCCCGTAGGAAGCACGAACACCTCGCACGGTACCAATGTAAGTTGTAGGAACTAACCGCGTAGTCCCGGGTCTCCCGGCTTGAAAATATGTCGATAATTTACAAAAATCACAGTTGGACTTAAAAACAATCCGTTAAATGGTGAAAACCTAAACCCGTCCGCAAACGACCCCGTAGGAGGCGTGAACACCTCGCACGGGACCAATGTAACTTGTAAGAATTGGTCGTGTTGTCCCGGGTCTCTCGGCTTGAGAATATGATCATAATTTGCAAAAATCACACTTAGACTTAAAAATAAGCCGTTAAAGGGTGAAAATCCAAACCATCCCCCAAATGACCCCGTAGGAGGCACGAACACTTCGCAGGGGATCAATGATACATGTAGGAACTAGCCGCATAGTCCCGGGTCTCTCAGTTTGAGAATATGACGATAATTTGCAAAAATCACACTTAGACTTAAAAACAACCCGTAAAAGGGTGAAAACCTGAACCAGCTCCCAAATTTACCCGTAGGAGGTACGAACATCTCGCACGGGACCGATGTAACTTGTAGGAACTGGCCGCATAGTCCTGGGGCTCCCGGTTTGACAATAAGACGATAATTTGTAAAAATCACACTTCGACTTAAAAAATGGCCGTTTGAGGGTGAAATCCCAAACCAGCCCCGAAACGGCCCCGTAGGAGGCATGAATACCTCGCAGGGGACCAATGTAACTTGTAGAAACTGGTCGCATAGTCCCGGGTCTCCCGGTTTCAAAATATGATGATAATTTGCAAAAATCACACTTACACTTAAAAATAAGAAATTAAAGGGTTAAAATCCAAACCAGCCCCCAAACGACCCCGTATGAGGCACGAACACCTCGCACAGGACCAATGTAACTTATAGGAACTGGCCGCATAGTCCCGGGTCTCCCGGTTTGAGAATATGGCGATAATTTTCAAAAATCACACTTACATTTAAAAACAAGAAATTAAAGGGTGAAGACCCAAACCAGCCCGCAAACGACCCCGTAGGAGGCACGAACACCTTGCACGGTACCAATGTAAGTTGTAGGAACTGACCGCATAGTCCCGGGTCTCCCGGCTTGAGAATATGACGATAATTTGCAAAAATCACAGTTTGACTTAAAAATAATCCGTTAAAGGGTGAAAACCTAAACCCGTCCGCAAACGACCCCGTAGGAGGCACGAACACCTCGCACGGGACCAATGTAACTTGTAGGAATTGGCCGTGTTGTCCAGGGTCTCTCAGTTTGAGAATATGATCATAATTTGCAAAAATCACACTTAGACTTAAAAACAGGCCGTTAAAGGGTGAAAATCCAAACCAGCCCCCAAATGACCCCGTAGGAGGCACGAACACCTCGCACGGGACCAATGTAACATGTAGGAACTAGCCGCATAGTCCCGGGTCTCCTGGTTTGAGAATATGACGATAATTTGCAAAAATCACACGTAAACATAAAAACAACCCGTAAAAGGGTGAAAACCTAAACCAGCCCCCAAATTTACCCGTAGGAGGCACGAACATCTCGCACAGGACCGATGTAACTTGTAGGAATTGGCCACATAGTCCCGGGTCTCCCGGTTTGAGAATATGATGATAATTTGAAAAAATCACACTTAGACTTAAAAAATGGTCATTTGAGGGTGAAATCCCAAACCCGTCCACAAACGACCCCGTAGGAGGCACGAACACCTCGCGCTGGACCAATGTAACTTGTAGGAACTGACCGCATAGTCTCGGGTCTCCTGGTTTGAGAATATGATGATAATTTGTAAAAATCACACTCAGACTTAAAAACAAGCCGTTAAAGGGTGAAAACCTAAACCAGCCCCCAAATGACCCCGTGGGACGCACGAACACCTTACACGGAAACCAATCTAACTTGTAGGAACTGGCCGCATAGTCTTGGGTCTCCCGGTTTGAGAATATGATGATAATTTGCAAAAATCACACTTAGACTTAAAAAAAGGCCGTGTGAGGGTGAAAACCCAAACCAGCCCCCAAACGGCCCCGTAGGAGGCAGGAGCACCTCGCACGGGACCAATGAAACTTTGTAGGAACTGGTCGCATAGTCCCGGGTCTCCCGGTTTGAGAATATGACGATAATTTGCAAAAATCACACTTAGATTTAAAAACAAGGCATTAAAGGGTGAAAACCCAAATTATCCCACAAACGACCCCGTAGGAGGTACGAACACCTCGCACGGGACCAATGTAACTATTAGGAACTGACCGCGTAGTCCCGAGTCTCCTGGTTTGAGAATATGATGATAATTTGCAAAAATCACAGTTAGACTTAAAAACAAGTCGTTAAAGGGTGAACACCCAAACCCGTCCGCAAACGACCCCGTAGGAGACACAAACACCTCGCACGGGACCAATGTAACTTGTAGGAACTGGCCGCATAGTCCCGGGGGTCTCCCGATTTGACAATATGACGATAATTTGAAAAACTCACACTTAGACTTATAAATAAACCTTGAAAGGGTGAAAACCAAAACCACACCGCAAACGACCCCGTAGGTGGCACGAACACCTCGCACGGGACCAATGTAACTTGTAGGAACTAGCCACGTAGTCCCGGGTCTCCCGATTTGAGAATATGACGATAATTTGCAACAATCACACTTAGACTTCAAAACAAATCGTTTGAGGGTGAAAACCCAAACCAACCCCCAAACGGCCTCGTAGGAGGCACAAACTCCTCGCACGGGACCAATATAACTTGCAGGAACTGGCCGCGTAGTCCCGGGTCTCCCGGTTTGAGAATATGACGATAATTTGCAAAAATCACACTTAGACTTAAAAACAAGCTGTTAAAGGGTGAAAACCCAAACTAGTCTATGTAACTTGTAGGAACTGACCGCATAGTCCCGGGTCTCCCGATTTGAGAATATGACAATGATTTGGAAAAATTAAACTTATACTTAAAAACAACCCGTAAAAGGGTGAAAACCCAAACCAGCCCCCAAATGACCCCGTAGGAGGCATGAACACCTCGCACGGAACCAATGTAACTTGTAGGAACTGGCCGCATAGTCTCGGGTCTCCCGATTTTTAGAATATGACGATAATTGGCAAAAATCACACTTAGACTTAAAAATAAGAAATTAAAGGGTGAAAACCCAAACTAGCCCCCAAACGACCCCATAGGAGGCATGAACACCTCGCACGGGACCAATGTAACTTGTAGGAACTGGTCGCGTAGTCCGGGGTCTCTTGGTTTGAGAATATGATGATAATTTGAAAAAATCACACTTAGACTTAAAAACAAGCCGTTAAAGGGTGAAAATCCAAACCAGCCCCCAAATTACCCCGTACGAACACCTCGAACGGGACCAATGTAACTTGTAGGAACTGGCCGCATAGTCTCGGGTCTTTCGGTTTGAGAATATGACGATAATTTGTAAAAATCACACTTAGACTTAAAAAAAGGCCGTTTGAGGGTGAAATCCCAAACCATCCCCCAAACGACCCCGTAGGAGGCACAAACAACTCGTACGGGACCAATGTAAGTTGTAGGAACTGGTCGCGCAGTCTCGGGTCTCACGGTTTGAGAATATGATGATAATTTGCAAAAATCAGACTTAGACTTAAAAAAAGGTTGTTTGAATTGAAAACCCAAACGGCCCCTTAGGAGGTACGAACACCTCGCACGGGACCAATGTAACTTGTAGGAACTGGTCGCATAATCCCGGGTCTCCTGGTTTGAGAATATGACGATAATTTGCAAAAATCACACTTAGACTTAAAAATAAAGCCGTTAAAGGGTGAAAAACCAAACCAACCCCCAAACGACCCCGTAGGAGGCACGAACACCTCACACGGGACCAATCTAACTTGTAGGAACTGGCCGCATAGTCCCGGGTTTAAGAATATGATGATAATTTGCAAAAATCAGACTTAGACTTAAAAAAAAGGTCGTTTGAGGGTGAAAAACGAAACGGCCCCTTAGGAGGTACGAACACCTCGCACGGGACAAATATAACTTTTAGGAACTGGTCGCATAGTCCCGGGTCTCCCGATTTGAGAATATGACGATAATTTGCAAAAATCACACTTAGACTTAAAAACAAACCATTATAGGGTGAAAACCCAAATCAGCCCCCAAAAGACCCCGTAGGAGGCACGAACACCTCGCACGAAACCAATGTAACATGTAGGAACTGACCGCGTAGTCCCGAGTCACCCAGTTTGAGAATATGACGATAATTTACAAAAATCACACTTAGACTTAAAAATAGTCGTTAAAGGGTGAAAACCTAAACCCGTCCGCAAGCGACCCCGTAGGAGGCACGAACACCTCGCACGGGACCAATGTAACTTGTAAGAACTGGCCGCATAGTCCCGAGGGTCTCTCGGTTTGAGAATATGACGATAATTTGCAAAAATCACACTTAGACATAAAAACAAGCCGTGAAAGGGTGAAAACCCAAACCATCCCGCAAACGACCCCGTAGGAGGCACGAACACCTCGCACGGGACCAATGTAACTTGTAGGAACTGGCCGCGTAGTCCCGGATCTCCCGATTTGAGAATATGACGATAATTTGCAAAAATCAAACTTAGACTTAAAAACAAACCGTTTGAGGGTGAAAACCCAAACCAGAACCCAAACGGCCCCGTAGGAGGCACGAACACCTCGCACATGACCAATGTAACTTGCAGGAATTGGCTGCGTAGTCCTGGGTCTCCCGATTTTAGAATATGATGATAATTTGCAAAAATCACACTTAGAATTAAAAACAAATCGTTTGAGGGTGAAAACCCAAACCAGCCCACAAACGGCCCCGTAGGAGGCAAAAACTCCTCGCACGGGACCAATGTAACCTGCAGGAACTGGCCGCGTAGTCCCGGGTCTCCCGGCTTGAGAATATGACGATAATTTGCAAAAATCACAGTTAGACTTAAAAACAAGCCGTTAAAGGGTGAAAACCTAAACCCGTCCACAAACGACCCCGTAGGACGCACGAACACCTCTCACGGGACCAATGTAACTTGTAGGAACTGGTCGCGTAGTCCCGGGTGTCTCGATTTGAGAATATGATGATAATTTGAAAAAATCACACTTAGACTTAAAAACAAGCCGTTAAAGGGTAAAAATCAAAACCAGCCCCCAAATGACCCCGTAGGAGGCACGAATACCTCGAACGGGACCAATGTAACTTGTAGGAACTGGCAGCATAGTCCCGGGGATCCCGATTTGACAATATGACGATAATTTGAAAAAATCACACTTAGACTTAAAAAATGGCCGTTTGAGGGTGAAATCCCAAACCAGCCCCCAAACGGCCCCGTAGGAGGCATGAACACCTCGCACGGGGCCAATGTAACTTATAGGAACTGGCCGTATAGTCCCGGGTCTCCTAGATTGAGAATATGAGGATAATTTGCAAAAACCACACTTAGACTTAAAAATAAGAAATTAAAGGGTGAAACCCCAAACCAACCATTAAACGACCCCGTAGAAGGCACAAACACCTCGCACGGGACCAATGTAACTTGTAGGAACTGGCCGCATAGTCCCGAGTCTCCCGATTTGAGAATATGACGATAATTTGCAAAAATCACACTTACACTTAAAAATAAGAAATTAAAGGGTGAAAACCCAAACCAGCCCCCAAACAACCCCGTAGGAGGCACGAACACCTCGCACGGGACCAATGTAAGTTGTAGAAACTGACCGCGTAGTCCCGAGTCTCCCGAATTGAGAATATGATGATATTTTGCAAAAATCACAGTTTGACTTAAAAATAATCCGTTAAAGGGTGAAAACCTAAACCCGTCCGCAAACGACCCCGTAGGAGGCACAAACACCTCGCACCGGACCAATGTAGCTTGTTGGAACTCGCCGTGTTGTCACGGGTTTCTCGATTTGAGAATATGATGATAATTTGCAAAAATCACACTTAGACTTAAAACCAAGCCGTTAAAGGGTGAAAATCCAAACCAGCCCCCAAATGACCCCGTAGGAGGCACGTACACCTCGCACAGGACCAATGTAACATGTAGGAACTAGCCGCATAGTCCCGGGTCTCCCGATTTGAGAATATAATTATAATTTACAAAAATCATACATAGACTTAAAAAAAGTACATTTGAGGGTGAAATCCCAAACCATCCCCCAAACGACCCCGTAGGAGGCACAAACACCTCGCACGGGACCAATGTAAGTTGTAGGAACTGGTCGCGTAGTCTCGGGTCTCACAGTTTGAGAATATGATGATAATTTGCAAAAATCACACTTATACTTAAAAACAAGTCGTTAAAGGGTGAAACCCCAAACCAGCCCGCAAACGACCCCGTAGGAGGCACGAACACCTCGCCCGGTACCAATCTAACTTGTAGGAACTGGTCGCGTAGTCCCGGGTCTCCCGATTTGAGAATATGATGATAATTTACAAAAATCACACTTAGACTTAAAAAAAAGGCCGTTTGAGGGTGAAAACCCAAACGGCCCCGTAGGAGGTACGAACACCTCGCACGGGACCAATGTAAGTTGTAGGAACAAGTCGCGTAGTCCCGGGTCTCCCGATTTGAGAATATGACGATAATTTGTAAAAATCACACTTTAACTTAAAAACAAGCCATTAAAGCGTGAAAACCCAAATCAGCCACCAAATGACCCCTTAGGAGGCACGAACACTCGCACGGGACCAATGTAACTTGTAGGAACTGACCGTATAGTCCCGAGTCTCCAGGTTTGAGAATATGATGATAATTTGCAAAAATCACACTTAGACTTAAAAACAAGTCGTTAAAGGGCGAAAACCTAAACCCGTTGGCAAACGACCCCGTAGGAGGCACGAACACCTCGCACGGGACCAATGTAACCTGTAGGAACTGGATGCATAATCCCGAGGGTCTCCCGGTTTGAGAATATGACGATAATTTGCAAAAATCACACTTACACTTAAAAACAAGTCGTGAAAGGGTGAAAACCCAAACTAGCCCGCAAACGACCCCGTAGGAGGCACGAACACCTCGCACGGGACCAATGTAACTTGTAGGAACTGGGCGTGTAGTCCTGGGTCTCCCGATTTGAGAATATGATGATAATTTGCAAAAATCACACTTAGACTTAAAAAGAAGCCATTAAAGGGTGAAAACCCAAACTAGTCTATGTAACTTGTAGGAACTGACCGCACAGTCCCGGGTCTCACAGTTTGAGAATATGACGATAATTTTAAAAAATCACACTTAGACTTAAAAACAACCCGTAAAAGGATGAAAACCTAAACCAGCCCCCAAATGACCCCGTAGGAGGCACGAACACCTCACACGGCACCAATGTAACTTGTAGGAACTGGCCGCATAGTCTCGGGGCTCCCGGTTTGAGAATATGACGATAATTTGTAAAAATCACACTTAGACTTAAAAAAAGGCCGTTTGAGGGTGAAATCCCAAACCAGCCCCCAAACGGCCCCCTAGGAGGCACGAACACCTCGCAGGGAACCAATGTAACTTGTTGGAACTGGCCGCATAGTCTCGGATCTCCCGGTTTGAGAATATGACGATAATTTGCAAAAATCACACTTAGACTTAAAAATAAGAAATTAAAGGGTGAAAACCCAAACCAGCTCCCAAACGACCCCGTAGAAGGCACGAACACCTCGCACGTGACCAATGTAACTTGTAGGAACTGGCCGCATAGTCCCGGGTCTCCCGGTTTGAGAATATGATGATAGTTTGTAAAAATCACACCTACACTTAAAAATAAGAAATTAAAGGATGAAAACCCAAACCAGTCCCCAAACAACCCCGTAGGAGGCACGAACACCTCGCACGGGACCAATGTAAGTTGTAGAAACTGATCGCGTAGTCCCGGGTCTCCCGGCTTGAGAATATGACGATAATGTGCAAAAATCACACTTAGACTTAAAAAAAAGGTCGTATGAGGGTGAAAACCCAAACCAGCCCCCAAACGCCCCCCCCAGGAGGCACGAGCACCTCGCACGGGACCAATGTAACTTTGTAGGAACTGGTCGCATAGTGTCGGGTCTCCCGGTTTAAGAATATGACGATAATTTGCAAAAATCACACTTAGATTTAAAAACAAGCCATTAAAGGGTGAAAATCCAAACCAGCCCCCAAATGACCCCGTAGGAGGCACGAACACCCCTCACGGCACCAATGTAACTTGTAGGAACTGGCCGCATAGTCCCGGGTCTCCCGGTTTGAAAATATGACGACAATTTGCAAAAATCACACTTAGACTTCAAAAAAGGCCATATGAGGGTGAAATCCCAAACCATCCCCCAAACGACCCCGTAGGAGGCACAAACACCTCGCACGGGACCAATGTAAGTTGTAAGAACTGGTCGCGTAGTCCCGGGTCTCACGGTTTGAGAATATGAGGATAATTTGCAAAAATCACACTTAGACTTAAAAACAAGTCGTTAAAGGGTGAAAACCCAAACCAGCCTGCAAACGACCCCATAGGAGGCACGAACACCTCACACGGGACCAATCTAACTAGTAGGAACTGGTCGTGTAGTCCCGGGTCTCCCGGTTTGAGAATATGATGATAATTTGCAAAACTCACACTTAGACTTAAAAAAAGGCCGTTTGAGGGTGAAAACCCAAACCAGCCCCCAAACGGCCCCGTAGGAGGTAGGAGCACCTCGTTCTTGCTTTCTAGTAATCATAATTTGACCCGTAAAAAATTGGAACCCTATTATACAAATTATCCATTTTACCAAACTTAAAGATCACACATCTAAATAATGTAACTCGCTCTGATACCAATTTGAGAACGCAGGGGTTGGGGCTATATGGAATATTTGTATCTTAGGATAGACACACAAAATCAATTTTTACCAAATTTTATCTTGATTTAATTTAAAATGAGCATGAAATGAAATAATGAAGCCAAAATCGAAATCAAATACTCAGAAGAAGAATTTGAGGAAAAATCCCTTTCGAGTAAAACCTTTAATTTAAGTACTGTATTAGAATTGACAGACACAACACGACTTATAGACTACTTGGAGTTGTACTAAGTATAATGCATAAATGTCTTTAAATTTTCAATAGAAAATGGTATAATCCAGCACCACCCACAACAAGTAGCTCTTACCTCGATATCCACCGATTAGACTCAGGAATCTTCAATTACTTTCTTCTTTAGCAGTAGAGCCTCGACTCTATAATTCAGCAGTAGAGAAAATCTCTACAAGTATTTTTGAACTTTGAAAATGTTCTTCTTGATTTGAAAAGGTTATCATTAAAGATCCAAGGGGTTTGGATGAAAAAGTATAATGTTTGATCACAAAAAGAGCTCTAAAAAGGATTCTTTAATAATATAATCTTGCATCTCTATTTACAGGGAAAGTTTTTGAAAAGAGATGGGAATAAAGATTTGGAAAGATGTGTTTTAAAGAATAAAAAGACGCATACTCGTTCGAACAAATTGCCACCTCATTTGCACGATGTTCCCTTTCTCGTTCGAATTGCTTCTAACGAAACTTTGAATGACATTCCAGAGCGAACCTAGACGGTGTCGATCCGAATCTTGTTTAAACAAAGGAACATCGTTCTAATGACACTCGCAACTAGTTCGAATGACATACTAATTCTTGTTCAAATGAGTTAGTGATTTTTTCAAAAAAAATCTTTAAAATTCATTTTAAAACATTTTGAAAACTTGTGAATGCAAACTCTTTAAAAATAATCCTTGGAGAATTAGATACTTTACCAAACCACTTCATAACTTTTCTGAATGTTGTTATGACGAACAATCTTGAATCTTTCAATAGTTAGCAACTTCTTGTATTAGAATATGTGGAAGTAGTCATGAAGGTGCAGTGGGGATATAACGGGATATGCCTAATGAAATAAAAAAAAAAGATCACTTATAAAAATTGCTCTTACAATAGTGTATACACCATATATCATGTTATGCCTTGGGTTGGAAATGCGTATAGTATTACTCTTAGAATAATGGTGAAATACTTAACGCATGTGAGAGACAATGGGTGGCATGTACCGCGAATTAACTGCATTATTTTCTATTGGTTTTTAAAGTTAATTCTTACAATTCTATGGATCTGATCCAAATCATCTAAATTATTTTCTAGGTTTTACTAAACAAGATTAGCAGGGGTGACAGAGGATCAAACTTGCAGTTTGAGTTGCTCAACGGATTTAGCTATTTGATTTTATCTTAGGTTGCTACTCCTTTTGTTCCTTTTAGTCATTTACATTTCAGAAACTGTATGGGCTTAAGCCAAAGACTAATTTTATTTCAGTTGGTTTATTTCTAGTTGCGGATACAGATGTTTTATATCACTGAGAGTTGAAACCTTTATATTATTTAGTTATTATTTTATTTCCTTACTGTATGAGTGAATGTTGTAATTTAAAAACTTTATTTTATTGTTTGATGCTAAGAAGGGCATACATTGTTAGATCCATTTTCGACATATTGTGTCTGGCAGACCTTTATGTGGAAAATGGGGGTTGTCAAACCTGGTATAAATTGTTATATAGGCCATATCTTTAGCGTATTGTATCTAGCCAACCTTTACGTGGAAAATGGGGTTTGTCACGGTTAGTATCAGAGCATCCAGTTTCTAGTGTCCTTAGCATATGTGTTGCGTTCATTTCATTTTGCATTGCGTTCTTTGATATATAGAGCCTTATGTCTAGGATTCATTATACTATTTACGATCTGTTACTAATACAAACCTTATTTTCTTTCAAATGGTAAATGCTCGATAAGGAAGACCGTGATATGCTAACAACGAGGCTACACAAGACATGGCTTAGTAGGAGCCGCATCCACATCCATAGCCACTCGCAATACCACCCAAAGCTACAACAGCAGACATAGCTGCTATTATTACTCATACAGTCTCTAAAATGATGGCTTACATGCTTTAACACTTCCAATCATAGCAACAAATACCATCACCACCCCCGCAACATATAGTGTTATTTAGCCATAGGGCTCCGTTTGGGAGATAGCGAGGGAGGTCTTTACTAAGGGCCACTCACCAGAGTTTGATGGGAGTATAAAAATTTTGGTGGCAAGCCAATGGAAGAAAGATATTCAAAGGCATTAGAGGATGTTTAAGTTCACAGAAGTGCATAAGCAGATGTTAGCATCATTCAGACTTGTACGAATAGACCTACTATGGTGGGAGTCAATTAACACACTGGAGGAATGCGACAGGATGATAATCAATGAGTTTTGGTTTAAATATAGTGGGAAGTATTTTCCACTCGCAGTGAAGTCTGAGATGAGGAGACGGTTCATGGACTTGAAATAAGAGAATCGCACTATAGCAAAGTATGAGGAGGAGTTCACTACATTATCACTATTTACTGCAAAGGAGGTGAACACCAAGGAGAAGAAAATAAAAATATTTATGATGGAGTCATCTTGTCACATCAAGAAATCATTATTGGGGAACCCAACTTTCACCAACTACACTAATTTAGTGAATGTCGCTCTATTGCACTACCGGAATCACTGATCATTCCAGAAGAGTAAGGGCAAGAAGTGACCCAATCCAGATTTATCAAGATAGATGGGAATAATAGTCAGGAAGTCTAACAGCTTAAGGGATCTCAAAAAGGAGACCAATTCAAGAACCACGGGGGTTTCGACGATCGAAACAAATAAGGCCATAAGGGCCAGGGATAGTAGCTAAGAGGCCATCAGGGCCAGTGGCGATAGGTGACAATTTCAGGGACCATATTTCACTTATGGAGCGACATGGAATGTGTTATGAAAATTCTAGGGGCGGATCAGTAGAGAGGTCAGCATGGGTATCAATCACCTAGGTGGCAACATCAGCAATTATCAGCCCCTCCAGTTATCGTGGTGCCAACACTACCAGCACCACCTGCCCCACCTTTGGTGTAATAATAAATGCAATATGGGCTTGTGTATCATGTTGTACTGAGAGAAGGACCAACACTACACTGATAGTAGAGGGTATGTTTCCTATATTTCGACATATAGGGAGCATTTTATTCGATAATTGTGCATCGCACTCATTTATTAGTATTAGTTTTGCTCGGTCATTGGGGATATAGACTTAGAGACTGATATAGTACTTCACATTGACTCACCCATGGGTAGAGGTGAACCTATACGTTCCATGTATAGAGGTATAAGGATAGACATTATGAGACTTAGGTTCGTGGCAGACTTATTTGTGTCAAACATATCAAAGTGTGATGTTATCCTCGGGATAGATTAGTTAACTACTTGCAGGGATTATGTGAATTATTATGGTAGGTCCATTATCTTTTCCATTTGAGGTCAAGAGATGTATTTGGTTGTGATGTCGTGCTAGAAGGGAGGGTCAAGCACGCATTTTTACTACATTAAAGAGGCTACTTCTCAGGAGGTCGTTATTTCTCTAGATTCTATTTCGATTGTTGAGGAGTTATCAGATGTGTTTAGGGTGATTTCGTGTTACCACCGAGTAGGGATATCAAGTTTTATAACCGATTTTATTTCGAGTACAAAACCCTTTGCTCACACACCATATCGTATAGCTCATTTGGAGATAAGAGAGCTTAGGATTAGATTCAATAGTTATTGGGTCAAAAGTTCATTCTGAGGAGTAATTCACCTTGGGGTGATCCAGTTCTATTCGTAAAGAAGAAGGATGGATCATTGAGGTTATGTATCGATTATAGGGAGTTGAACAAGGTCACTATACGAAAAAAGTACTCGGTGCCCCGTATTGATGATCTGTTTGACCAATTGAGGGGTGATTCACACTTCTCTAAAATTAATTTGAGGTTGGAGGACCATAAGTTAAGGATTAGGGATTAGGATGTTTCAAAGATGCCATTTTTTACTAGGTATGGGTCTTACGAGTACATGATTATGCCTTTTGGTTTAACCAACACACCGAGAATGTTTATGGACTTGATAAAAAGGATGTTCAGGAATTTCTTAAATCAGTTTGTCATAGTGTTCATATATGACATATTGATTTACTCTCATACTGCAGATACGCAAGCATATAACTTATGGATAGTCTTACACACATTGAGCGATCATCAACTATATGCTAAGTTCGAGATATGAACATTTTACTTGAAGAAGGTTCAGTTCTTCGGGCACAATGTATCCGAATTGAGGATATTAGTGAATCCGAGAAGGTTTTAGTGGTGATTGAGTGGGGATAACCCAATACATCTACAGAGGTGCTTAGTTTTTGAAGTTTGACAGGTTACTACTATCGATTCATTCAGGGGCTATCAAAGATATCCTAGCCTTTAAAGAATTTAACATGGAAGGGCGTACCATTTATGTAGGACGATGCATGTCAGTGGGATTTTAACGAGTTGAAGGTCAAGTTGACTTCATCTCCTTTGATCACCTTACCTCGTGGGGGGAATAGGGTATAAAGTCTTTATTGATGCGTCCTTATAGGGACTTGGAGGTGTATTGATGTGAGAGGAGAGGTTAATAACTTATACTTCCTGAAATCTTAAGCCTCACTAAGGGAATTAACCCACCTATGATCTAGAGTTGCATCTGTATTGTTTGCACTATGCATATGGAAACATTATCTTTTGGGAGAGAAATTCCAGTTATTTAAGGCCAAAAAAGTTTGTAGTACTTGTTCAAATAAAGGGAGTTGAACATGAGATAGCATCGATGGTTTGAGTTTATAAAGGACTACCAATTTGATATTCAGTATCACCCGAGCGAGGCGAACGTTTTGGAAGATCCTTGAGACATAAATCGAAGTCAAGCTAGCAGTATTTTGAAAGTTAAAGTGGGGTTCTCTATGCATGGACGATGAGTAGTCACATGATTTTATGGTCATTCTTACCATCAAACCTGAAATCATTATTCGAAATATGAAGATGCATACAGGAGATCATTTTCTTTCAGTATAAGGTTAGGCAACTGTTAGCAAGGGGAGAAAAACATTATTTGATTAGTTGGAATGGAGGATTATGGTTCCATAACATGTTAGTAGTTCTAGAGGCTGAGGAATTACGACGAGAAGTTATGACGGAGGTGTATGGGTCACATTTTTCGATGCATCCAGATGAAGATAAGATGTACCAGGATATGAGGCATCGGTATTAGTGGCTAGGCATGAATAAGTACATCACCATTTTTGTGTCGAAGTGTATCACGTACCAAATAATGAAGGTGAACCGTTAGCAACCAACCGATGTTCTACATCCTCTCGAGATTCCAATGTGGAAATGGGAGAGAACTTCTTTTAATTTTATTACTGGGTTACCTACATCACAATGGGGACATTATTCCATTTGTGTAATCATTGATCGTTTGACAAATATGGCTCACTTCTTGCCAGTTCGGACAAATCTTACTTCTGAGAAGTAAGCCAATCTCTTCCTTATAGAGATTTTGAAGTTTCATAGTGTACCCCTTAATATCATGTTGAATAAGGACAATACCTTTTTTCTCATTTTTGGAGGAGTTTCTAGCATGCATTAGGGGAAGATTTGAGGTTCAATTCCTCATATCACCCATAGGCGCATAGTCAAACGAAAAGGGTGAATCAGATGTTAGAAGATAAATTATGTGTGTGCATTTTTTACTTGAAGGGTAGTTGGGAGCAGTGTTTACCACTGGTGGAGTTTGATTACAATAATAATTACCAGTTCACTATTATAATAGCGTCATTTGAGGCATTATGCCAGAACCCTTATCATTTACCCACTTATTTGTTAGAAGTGGGGGGATAGCAAGCTTCCCATACCGGACTTCATTTAATAAAGCCCCAGCTCGACTTGAGTTACGAGGAGAAACCTGTTGCCATCTTGGGCTATAGGGAACGTAGGCTTCATTCCAAAGTAGTTACTTTAGTACGCATACTTTGGTACGTATGTAGTGGGGATATCACAACGAGGATGAGTCGATATGGGAGAAGGAGGACGGCATGCGAGAGAAGTATCCAGAACTCTTCAAGTCAAGTACGTGACGAATTTCGAGGATGGAATTCCGTTATAGGGGGAGAGTGTAATACCCATGCATTTTCATCATTTAAATTGGTAGAATTATAATAATAAATTCTTGCATAATATTGTTCATAAGTATGTAATTAAATTACATTAAATGTGTTGCATTTGTAGGATAACTTATTTGCTTGTTACGTGAATTATTGTTAGTACATGATTAGTATAATAAAAATGTGTGATTTATTGCACACCTATTTGAGTAGGTTCTAGAGTGATTTCAAATCTCGTTCACGTGTTTTAAACATCCTAAGTTGGGCCCTAAGGATAGATATACCCTTAGGGGAGATTTTGGACCATTCCGCATAACATTGTGGGCCTATTTCGGGGCTCGAAAATGGGTCTTATGGAGAGATACGGGAGTAGAGAGTTCAGTTCAAATATAAGACAACCTAGTTAGATTTTACATCCACTCCTAATCCAACCTAGCAGCCATAAACTCCTTGGAGAAACCACTAAGTTGGCAGAGGAGCAAAGAAGAAGGGTTTTTAAGGGTGGAGCTTTGATCCATCTTATAGGGAAACAATTATCTTGCAAAATCTCTAATAATATGTTTCTTAGTTTACAAACAAGTCTCCCGTGCCAATTTCAGGTCATAACTATATTGGGAGTTAATTTATATCTGGCTTTGGGATTAGAATTATTTAGAAATGTTGCTAAAAATCTTATTTTAGAATTCAATAATTTTTATGACACAACCCAAAATTTATATTGTAAAACTAAAGGTAATGATATTATAATCCATATAAAAGGATTAAATTATGAGTTAAATCCATGATCTGATTGTAGAAATCTAAAAATTTTGAATAACAATTATGAACATGGTTAGTTGAATAAAGTTATGATTTATGATTAAATCCCTTGAATTCTAATAACAATCATACGTAGTTTGATTAGAAACCAATATAAATATGTTCTTTCAAGTGTTTGATATTCATAGTATTCATAATAGAGTTCCATATAACTTTGATTTCATTAATAAAAATTAGGGAAGAAAACATGTTTTGAAAATAAGGGAAATCTGATCTTACTGTTCGACCCGAATCAATTATTCCTTAAGAGCTAATCGGTTCGGTTAGGGAGAATCGATTCGGCTCTTGGACATAGGCCAAGTCAGAACGAGGGAACTATTTGTGGTATTTTTATGATTTCATCTGAGTATGTGGGAGGTTGTCCAGGTGAGGGGTGGCTGAATTAATTGATGATTAGTGTTGTTAACCTTTAGGTAACAATTTAATGATTAATTACAGAGTTAATTTTCAAATAGGCAATTGTATTTCAAGGATTAGGAAATCAAGTCAAATTGGATTAATGCATGAGAGGTGCGATAGTTTATGGATAGCTACATACAGATTGTGTTTTTACATATGTGTATACTATGATTGTGTGGACATAATCATAGTAAGACTATCAGTTGGATTGAAATTCGACAGCAGGACCGCGTAACATACACCGATTAAGATGTCCTATACGTAGTGGTTGTCACTATATTCGATCATGGGTTCAGGAGCATTCCCTTCACGATAAGAGAAGATTATTGGACTAGAGCTATTGATGGGGTTGGGTATGGACCCATTAGTGGTGTTACTGCATATTGATCACCCTACCATTATGCGTATGTTTGACTTAAGCCATCAGGTGTTGGATTTTTACGAATTTACCAATAGAAGTATGATCTAGACACCGAAGGTAGATGCGTTCGTGTGCCGTATAAGTAAATAAAGGAATATATAAGTATAACTCGATTAAGAAACGAACTAATGTAGTCTAAGGAGATAAATAATTATTAATGGACCCAATGCAACATAAAACACATTATGTGATGTGATTTATTTCTCTAGTGGTAATATAATGGGGGTTAGTCCTTGTGACTGAGATCGTATACGTGTGGGTGTTAACCATTTTATTACAATGGTTCGTTATTCTTAGCTTGATAGTAGTGTAGAGATCATATATCATGTTATGGATTAGGTTGGGAATGCATATAGTATTAGTCTTAGAAGGGGGTGAGATACTTACTGCATGTGAGAGCCGATGGGTGGGATGTATTGAGAATTAACTACATTCTTATCTATTGATTTTGAAATTTAATTCCTGCAACTTTGTGTCTCTGACCTAAATCATCCCATTTATTTTCTAGGTATTCCAGGACAGGATCAACATGGTTGACTGAGAATTAGACTTGTTGTTTTAGTTTCTTAGTGGATTCAATAATTTGATTCTAGCTTAGGTTGATATTCTTTTTTCCATTTCAATAATTTACATTTCAGAGATTGTATGAGCATAGGCCCTAGACTTATTTTATTTCGGTCATTTTACTTCTACTTGTGGATACAGATGTTCTATGTCGCTAAGAGTTGAGACCTTTATATTACTTAATCATTTTTTTTATTTCCTTATTGTATGCATGGATGTTGTAATTTAAAATTTTTATTTTATGGTTTGATGCTAAGAATGGTATAAATTATTAGATGAGCCACATATTCGGCGTATTGTGTTTGGCCAACCATTAGTCGAAAATGGGGGTTGTCATACCAAGGTTCCTCTTATCATCCTTTAAATGATAAACCAGTTGATGTCGTGGAAGTTGTTTCCATGCATGATGTCTTCCCTGATCAATCTTTTCTAGAACAATCACTAAGTCTTCTCTCTAACTGATGGACTTATTTATTTTAAGGAAGAACTACCTTATATTACATTTTCTCAGTTATTCTTTTACAGGATTCTCCTTTATCTCTTAAGATCATTGTAAATATTGATGATAAGCCTCCATCCAAAGAACGATTTAGTCGAGTCATTGTCTCCTCACATTCACCTTACATTGGTACTCACTTAGTAAGTCATAACATGTTGTCCGTACACTCTCAATATGTGTATCACACTCCTCACCATAATTTTTTGTAAGAACATGTTCTAAAAACTTCATTTTGTACCTAGGATCCAAACCAATCGCTATGTCGGCAACTAAATGACACTCACTCCAATACTTATCAAATTTTCCAACATATTAATTTCTATCATTTTAATCACCTCATTTGGAGAGCTACACCAACTACATAATGCCAATTTAATCTCACAAACTTTAGGAAATAAGTAATTTGATGTTGGAAATTTTGTGCCAGAAAACACTTCAGTGATGGAAAAAAATAGTTTCAATCGTCCACATATTTCTTTGGCTAATATCCACTCATGTTCCATAGGGAAATATGTATAATGTCACTCACGTTGTTTCAAACGTGGAAACATATCCTTATAACAAATGGTTGTCTCGAGCATCAAATAAGTGGAGTTCCACCTTGTTTTGAAATCTAAACACAACTTTTTAGCACAAGAAATTTTTAATTGCCTGACAGCCTCCTCAAACTTTTCCTCCCTACTTTGAGTGGCCGTCCAAAATGCTACACTATCTCGAATTTTACCCACGGCAACTCCTATTATGTCTAATCCATCCTTCACTACAAGATTTAATATATGTGCGGCACAACGCATGTGAAGCAATTCCCCCCCCCCCCACAATAAAATGGAATCATTAACAACAAACTTGTCCACAAGACTACCCATCAATGCATCATTAGTAGAAAAATTGTCTACCGTAATAGTAGACACTTTCCTATCCAAATTCCAATATAATAAACAATTCATCAACACATTACAAATAACATCTTTCGTATGTGGAGCGGGGACATAAACAAACCTGCGCAAGAATAATTTTATCAAAATATTATATTGTGATGAAACATAATTATTTAAAAAAAGTAAAAAGAAGAAAACATACCCAATTATCAAATTTCTCAAGCACTAACGTTCATCAACAAAATGTTCCGTTATAGCCACGCACCCTCTCTTTTGCCTAGAAGACCACATATCCGTGGTGATTCCAACGCGACAAGAAATCTTATCAAATAACTTGTAAACTTTTGCTTTCTCCGATTGATACATTTTTAATATATCACTTTTAATGGTGTTTCGAGATACATTTTTAAAAATATATTGGAGGCTACTAACGAACTTCCTAAATTCGACATGCTCGACAATAATAAGGGGATATTCATGTAAAACAATTGCACTTGCAAGTTCTTTTCTGGACACGTCTTGATCAAATGTAAAATTACCAAAGTGCACTCTTCCATCAGAAGTTTTTCAATATGAATTTGAAATTGATCACGAATATCAATATTTTTATGTTTCCTACACCTAGTCAAGTGATTTCGCAAATGGTTGGTCCCATTTCTACTTTCGACCTTAAGTTTTGAATGTCAATGATGGCATATTGCAAATGTCCCCGAGTTATCTTTAATCCTTTCAAAGTCATTCCAAACAAAAGATGTGAATTTTCATTTTTTAGGAGAAGATTAAACAACAGGATTAACACCATGTGTGTGTGTGGATGGGGTGGAACTAGGTGCCGGTGCTTCTTCAGTTTGTGTCCCGAAAACAATATTTTCCCCTTGAATTGATTCGCTCATTTTTTGAAATAAATATAAATTGATAACTATTTTTATTAAAGTATCGGAGAAAACAAAAAAAAAATCAGAACAATATATAAAATAAATTCAATTAGTCCTTGACTGTAAATCAAATTGTCAGTGTAGTTCAACTATATATAAAACAAATTAACAAATATGTATCCCTAACAGATATGTATCCTCAACAAAAACTATATCCGTGTTATATCCAACAAAAATTAGTTAAACAATAGATATATATGATTTATATCCAACAAAAAATATTTACATTAACAGATTTGTAAGCATGAAAGTGTTTAAACTTTGAAAGAAACAATCTGACTACATGAGGAGATTCCTCATAATGTAATCTGAAACATGAGGAGATGAAGAGTCTATAGTGTCTAATACCAATTAAGTTAATTAGAATGAATTAAATATCTCTGACTGATATCTATTAAAGTAAAGGAACTAATTGAATTAGTTAAAAATAGTTTTTTTAACTAATTAGTTAAAAAAATGATTTCAACGATCCACACCACAATCAATTGAACTGATTTCAACGATCCACACCACAATCAACAATACAACAAAAAGTAGTTAAAAAAATGATCCCTACCTGTCTCGTCGGCGCCGCTGCTGGATCGCCGGTGCTAGATTGTGGAGAAGGAGAAGGCAGAAAGGCTCTGCTGTGTCACGGGGAGAGAGAAGGCAGAGAGTCTCTATTGTGTTGTGGGGGAGAGAAGGCATAGAGGTAACGAGGTTGAGATGAGAGAGAGGGAGGGCGGCGGGATGTGTTGAAAGTGAGTTGGGGTACGGTTAGTTCTTTCTTAAGACAATATATATATGTGGGGATAGTGTTATTAACATAGAATAATAAGGATATAATAGTAAATTTGTTAAACGGGGCGGGGCGGGTTGAGCATATACTGATAAAAATCGAACCCGCCCCATTTAATATACGAGTTTTTTTAGAACCCAAACCCGCCCCTATTATTTTAAACGGCTTTTTAACCCGCCCCATTAGGGTTGGGTCGGGAACCCTGTGGGTCGGGTTAAATTGCCATCCCTAGTCATTGATGATAGCTTCATTGCACCTCCTTCACTGCCTCGTTCTCCAATGAATTGGGTTACATATTCTAGGAGGTCTCATTCTGAGAATTCTACTGCTATAGCTCAAAAAATACCTTTGAACATAGAGCTAGTGATAATTCCAAGTACGGATGCAGAGTCTTTTATTCCCTAAATTCCTTAAACTAAGGTGGAGTTGCCTCTCACTTTGGTCCCTCTAACTAGTTCAATTGAGGTAGATTTGGAAAAGTTTTTCATTGTTGCTACTATTACGTTATCTAAGTATGTTGAATTATCAATACTCAAGTTAATGTTGTAACTGCAGGTGAGTGCGGTAGCCACAATTGTGCTTTCTTTGGATACGCTTCTTTTTGTCCGTGACACCATTATTAAGATAGTTTCCCTTTAAGAACAAAATGTTATTCTCTGCATGTTTTTAAGCAAAGATTTTATTAGATCCTTCGATTTGTGGTGTTTCAGCCTGTCAGGAGTGAAGAGAGAGACCAATTATCTATCTGTTTTAATTTCACTTGGTGCAACTATGAAACCTAAGCCTTTTTTGGTAATGAACTAGTTCAAGCTTCAGGGGATGTGGTTCCTCCTCCTTCTGCTGATGAGTTAACTCTTTATAAACCTCTTTATTATTTAGCTCAATTATTTCTAAGGCTTCTCTCAACATTTACGCTCTGTAAGCTTAGTAGCTTACTAGTAAGTTTTTTTCTCAACATAATTTACACTTTATAAGTCAACTTAATAGCTTGCTGCTAAGTTTTTTTCCTCGAAATTTACAACTTGTAAGTCAACTTAGTAACTTACTACTAAGGTTTTTCTAAAATAATTTACACATTATAAGTCAACTTAGTATCTTACTACTAAGATTTTTCTCAAAATTTACACTTTGTAAGTCAACTTGTAGCTTACTACTAAGGTTTCTCTAAAACGATTTAAACATTATAAGTCAACTTAATATCTTACTACTAATATTTTTCCCCAAAATTTAACCGTTATAAGTTAACTTAGTAGCTTACTACTAAGGTTTGTCTAAAATAATTTATACTTTTTACGTAAACTTAGTAGCTTTATAATAAGGTTTTTTTCAAAATTTACACTTTGTAATCCAACTTATTATCTTACTACTAAGGTTTCTCTAAAATAATTTACACTTTGTAAGTCAACTTAGTAGCTTACTACAAAGGTTTTTATCAAAATTTACACTTTTTAAGTCAACTCATTAGCTCACTACTAAGGTTTCTCTAAAATAATTTACACTTAGTAACTTAATACTAGGATTTTTCTCAAAATTTGGATACACCTGCTTTTTCTCAAAATTTGTCTATAACCATTTTGCTTCAACTGTCTTTACAGAATATTATAGAAAATAACTCTCTCGAGGTACATTCTCTCGTTATGCCTTATGTTGAGGTGGATCTAGCTTCTCCCGCTCAATCTCAATCTTCCTCTTATGGTGACCAAGGTTCTCTGGCCAACACACAAGTTAGGGAAAGTTAGTCTGGTTTTTAGCCCCTTTTGCCAAGTATGTCACCATCCAAGTGCTGTCGACAGATGCTTGAGAATATCTTTATCATTCAATGATCATTTATTATGTGCTTGATCGGCTTCTAACTTCTCTCCTTGAGACTTTAACTTATGACTGGGTGAAACCTCACAACATGGTAATTGTCTATATTTTCCAGGGGACTGTTGCTATTGTATATGAGATTAAGAATATTTCACCATCTGCCTTAGATAGATATGTGATAAATTTACTCATATGAAACATAAAATCTTTAGGGAAATATGGATATGATTTTTCTTAGTTGATCAACAATTAAGGGATCTGAAAGATCCTCAGTTAGAAGCCTGTTATTATAAATACCTCAAAGTTTTGGAGGATATAAAGATCTAATAAGTAAAATTAAGAGAACTCATCCCTTAACTTGAGAAGTGTGATCAAAGGGTAGCTGCAACGGAGGATGCTATAATTGATTCTAAAAGAGAGCATAAAATCATGTTTAAACAGAAGCATAGGTTGAAGTTAATATTTCTGATATGTCTGAGCATCAACGAAAGGGTGCTCAAGATATAACAACCTCTGTTTGGGAGTATTTCTTCACTACTTCCAGCTTAGGATTTTTATAGGATAATTTCAATACTTTTTATCTCTAGGAAATAGTCTCATTTTTTAATTGTAATTAGCCTAAATTGGAATACAAATAAAGTATTTGTTCTTCAATCGCATGTGTACACTTCATTCCTTGCTTCAATACTTAGTTCACATATGCTAAAAACTGGTGTTCTTTTTCACATTTCTTCAAGTAATAGGTAACAAATGAAAATTACATGTGTCTTTCCTAAACATCATAAATTTTTAATTACTTGTTGTTAACCTTGAAAGGCTTATCATCTTGAATTTTTTTAAATCCGACAATAAACTGAATTATGTGCTTATCTAATCACATATGATCCTTCCTAATTTACTATCAATTTTGCATGATAAATAGCACATCCCCAAAAGGCAAGTTGTATCTCGTTAGAAGGGTTTTAATTTTCTTGGAGCTCCTCTCCTCCTAGATATAAACCCTACCATCTTCATCACCTTGCATGATAGCTATGGCCTCTAACATAGTCACAAAACCCAAACCTCCTGATCATTTCACCCATCAAGACCTTCCTTCTGAATCCAAATCCTTTGCTTCCATACTTCATGAAAACCATAAGATTTCTTATAAAAACCATGTACCTTCAAAGGAGAACATGTTGTCCTCTTATCATATGAAGACATCCAATCACTTTCTAAACCATTTTGCTTTTCTTTGAGTGGGAAATTTAGTTTTGGATGTCCATCCATAGAGTTCATCAGAAAAACCTTTCACTATTTATTTCTAAAAGCCGATTTCTCTCTAGGGTTGCTGGATGAAAAACATGTGTCCATAAAGCTACATTTTGAAGAGAATTATCTAGACTTAGGTCGTGAAACCAATGGTATATCCACAAATGACCTATGAAAGTTCTCAAATGGACCCCTAATTTCAAGTCTAATAAAGACTTCTCCATGGCTCCAATCTAAATTTCCCATCCCTACTTTCATATCCATTCATTCTCTAAGTCTGCCTTATTCTCTATTGCCCAACTGAGAGGTATGCCTCTTAAGGTTAATGAATTGAATGTTGGTTTGATCAGGACTAGTTTGATTTGAGTTTTTATGGAGTTTTATCTCCCATAGACTCTTCCTAATAGAGTTTAGATTAGATATGGAGACTCAGGCTTCTGGCATGTCATTGATTATGAAAACGTCCCAGAATTTTATAGACAAGGGCACTCTGATATTGAGTGTAATAGATCCGATGATAATCAGAGGCAACTTATAATCCCTAAGCAAGATAAATACCAAACCATCAAGCCCTTAGAAGGTGAAGCTTCAACTAAACCAATGAACTATGAATGGATAAAAGTGAACTCAAAAGTTTAAATAGGTGATCCCAGCAATCAGGCTCAACTAACTCAACAAAAGGCCTCTGATCATCAATATGCCATTGAACTGAAGAAGGGATATTACAATCCAAACCCTACCCTTTTGGAACCATCAACGGTCTTACCCCTTGAATTGTCTCATGACAAAGAACCTATCCAAGAGATTGAAGAGGGGTAACTAATAGACAAAACCTCTGCCTTAACACAAAACCTTCAAATACCTTTAAAAATACCAAAGCTTACTAAAATAAAATTCATGATACCTCCCAAAAATTGTCTTTCACCAAAAAATCTTTCACCAAGACCAAATGCACTCAAGCCTAAAAGACTTTATATGGACTGGTGCCCAAACAGTTTATTTCATGGAGAAGGGGTAGAAGAACCTGACCAAACCCTTCTTTTTAATAGCTTTAGAAGATTCTA
The DNA here is from genome assembly GCA_949130495.1 of Sambucus nigra. NCBI lineage: Eukaryota > Viridiplantae > Streptophyta > Magnoliopsida > Dipsacales > Adoxaceae > Sambucus > Sambucus nigra. The sequence goes on along the minus strand of OX422220.1, from coordinate 451,694,706 downwards.
TCTAGACCTCTCAAAAAAATATGAATGCCTTATAAATGAGGAGGGCATCCCCAGTTGCAAGAAGAATAAGAACCACAAATGTACCATAGATTGCTCTACTATTAAAACTATATCCCAGGGGAAATTGCCTACTCAAACTCCCTTACCTATTGTCTCCAAATAATCAATATTATTTTTTAGAATGTCAGAGGAATATGTAATAATCCTACAATTCAAAGACTTAATAAATTAGTAAGGATCCATAATGTTTCCATAGTAGAAATTATGGAGCCCAAAGTAGATGGTTCACAATTAAAGGATTGCATTCAAAATTTGAATTTCTCAAATGTTATTCTAAATTCTTATTATAACAATTGGATTCTATGGAAGCAAAATTGGGTTATAAACTTGATTCAAACCTCCAACTAATCAATAACCCTTGAGGTCCAACATCCTGCAATTTCTTCTTCAATTAAATTCATAGTAGTTTGTGGTATATGCACAATAGAGTAAAGGCAACCTCATTGGGATGATATGTGAAAACGCGAGTCTTTCTAACTCAATGCTCTGATACCACTTGTTGGAACACGAGGCCCCCAATTTTAAATTATTACCATTAAAAAGTAATTTCCTTTTAAAGATATGCAGAAGTGAGATGGTTCAAACACAAAAAAATAACTTACAACAAATTTTAATTTCTTTTCAAATTAAAATTAAACCAAGTGAAATATGATGAAACACACACAATTTTAATTTCACTTAAACACAATTAATTCAATCCAAGTACTAGAAATTTGCCTAACAATAGATATTTAATTATTTTTGCAATCTTAGGCCAAACCAAATTTTATCAAATTAAATTAAATGACTTGAACTAAAATTAATTAAACATTACCCAAAATTAATTTGCGCCAAATTAAACAAGTAGTGATATAAACCAAATTTTATCTTGAATTACCTAAGCATGCATCTAATGTGACTTATGCGAAAGATAAAATAAACAATAAATCACTACGTCGCGATGTATGAGGAAAAACCCACAATGAGAAAAAACCTCGGATGGCCCTAGCCTTAAGTCCACTAAGTATGGTTTTACAATTATAAAACAGATGACTTACTTCCTCGACTCGACCCTTTCAAGCCTTGATGCGTCTTCTTGTAAACACCTCCGCCTAGTTGACAACCCCAGAACTCCACCAGAATCTTGGTCTTCACCAATGAGACATTAGGTACACCTTCAACCACACATGGTGCCTTTCACCATGTGAGAATGCCGCATCAAAACAAGACTTCTTCTTTGAGGCATGTAGAAGAAAACCCAAACTTTTCTTCAAGAAGCAGAGATAAACCGATTCCAAACAAACTCTCCATGCAAGATGTATATATATATATATATATATATATATATATATATATATATAAAGAGACTTGGATTAAAACAAACAATTGGGTGTAAACTTGGCTTTGTTCTCTGGATAAATCAATTTTAATAACAAACACCAAGGGAACTTTTTTATGAAAGAATTAAGCTCACAAAACCTCTCTAGGAGATGGAAAAAGTTCATCTGAAAAACCTGGTCCCGAAATAGATTTAAACTGTCAAAAGTTAGTGGGGACAAGTAGTGGAAAAATGCCAAAAAAACTAGCAAAAACTGTTCCCGTCGGAATCTCGTTTGAATGACATTTTCGTTCGAACAATATTTCGTTCGAACGTACTATCTAACGAAGTTCCAGTGGAAAATTCGTTGGCACACCTCGTTCAAACGACATTCTCGTTCGAACGAATGACAACTTCGAACGAACTTCCAGAAAGTGTAAAAATTCAATTTTTAGCCCAGAAACTTTATTTTAAAGTTTTAAAGAATCCTTCTGAAAATAGACCTTAGTTTAAAATAAAAATACACCCTTTTAAAATTATTCCAAGTCTCCCTATACATATATAGAAATGCATTCATACCTTTTGGAGACTATGGAATATGATGTTGATGACGTAGAAACATGGCACTTGAAACACGGCAAATGATGAAGCTTTATAAGTCTCTGTCGCTACGTCATCAACTTTAGTATGTCATAGGCTTGAAAGATGGTAAATAACTCTATCCTATGACTCAAACGTTTTTGTCCGAAATTGATCGAAAACTACATTAAGACTCAATTAGAAATTTTTGTCCTTACAAATCTCCCCCTTTGGCTATTCCGGGACAAAAACCAAACAAAAATCCTAAAGCGTCGTCAAGCTCTACTAGACAAATAAAATTGTCCCGCCCAAAATAAAAATACAATAGCTTGACACAAATAACCCAAGGATCAATATCTTTGCCGTCGATGAAAGTTGCCATTAAGAAGAATTCCTGCACACTTAAGCAAACTATCAAATGCATAGGGAATATCAAGAATAGTAAATGCAATAAAGATAAACACTCCCCTAAATTCAATTCTCCCCTTTATGAACTATGATCAACCTAATAAGATAGCGCTCTCCCCCTAAGTTAAATCTCCTAAACTAAGATACAATTACAATAGGATTAGATACCATTTCTCCCCCTATCATTCTCCCCCTTTTTGTTCAGGAATAGACAAAGGATAAAAACTAACTTAAACATGAAGATTAGAGTGATAAGAACATTTAAGAATATGGGCAACAATAACATAACTAATTCATACAAATGAATACCAGCTATGATGCGAAAACAAATGATACCAAATTGACAAATAAGATTCTAAGCATGTGATATCAAACAAACTACGCAACAAACTAGGTACCAATTATGAATTGAAGCAGAAATGGACTAGATAGCAAGGCAAAAACCAAAAAAAAATATCAAATATATGTATACATAATATATACCAAATAGACACGAGTATACATATATAGATATAAAAACCAAAATGACACACATAAGGTAAAATATGAGTCCTCCACACTCTTATAGCATAAATGTGTCATATGGAAATGGAAGTGTTGGGGTGTGAACTAGATACCAATGAATTAAAACCCAGTCACTTAAACGTGTTCACGTAGTTCGCATTTGATTGCAAAACTTTATCAACTAGAATTTAGCCTTTATGTGACAGGATAAAGTGAACTAATGAACAAACAAACACAATGCATACAAGCCTAGCATGTTGATGATTCTACAAACCAATAGAGTCATGACATTGAAAATGCAACTAGAATAAACGGACATTGTGCAAACCGTTGATAGATCATCCAAACTCCCTAAATTTAAGCATATTATTCTAATATTTTGAATGAGTAAATTAACTAAACAAATTAGGCCTTGGCAAATTATTTTTCTTTTAATGCCATATTTTCTTTTTAAGCCTTTGGACCACGTATTTCTTTTAGGTCCATTCCAAACGGTGGCTTACTCGCAAAGGATAATATTTTTCCTTTCGGAGTTCTTCCCCGTGCACATTCATATATATCATTGTTTTTATATCTCACACAAATCTCATGTGCAACGGATTTTGACATGCACTAGTCCTCCTAGGTCATAGTATGTAGATGACTAGATTAATAGCACAACACCTCACAAAGCTCATATACAACATGTGACGTTAAGGTTCAAAAAGCTCGTGCATGTGTATAAAGGCATATAAAAGTGAATCCATTAAGCAAGTCAAACTTAAGCTACTCCATGTAAGCATGATAAAGAACATTTTAAGGATTAAAATTCTAACCAAAAGTTTTAGTCACATGGAAGTGAAATGAGGATTCAAACACAAACATATGCCACAAAATGTGTGTAAAACCAAAATACACACAAAATAAAATCTTTTTGAGTTTGTAAAAATTTTAAACCAAAAAATAAAAATATATACTTAAAAGACAAACAAAAATCATTTGAATTTATTCATTAAGTCTAAAGTATCAGGAGATGAAACCCAACTGATAAACAAAAATATTTTTGTATTTTTCATTTAATGCACACTAAAATGAAAGATGTATAATACAAAAGATAAACAAGTCATGATTTCTAGCATGAGATATAAAATAAAGCAATGACTAGAAAATGAATAAACATGCATACACCTAGTAATGAGATATAATATGAAGCATAAAAATCTAGAGTATGCAAACAAAACTAACACATTCAACCTTTAAATTTAGCAAGGGAGGTTTCATGTGAAAGCAAATGAGAATCAACAAATCTAATATCTGGCGCGTCTAAAAATGATTTCCTAACCCATATAGATGTATATTTAAAATGATGGGATTTGGGAACTAATGAAATGATAGACATAGACTTCCTAGGAATTCTTTTAAGGTCAAAGCGAAATGACCAAAGGTGACCTTTCCTACCACAATGCAAGCATGTGTAAACACGAGGAATGTTAACTAAGGTGTTACCTTTTCTAAAGTCCTTGGATAAAGTTGACCCTCTAAAACAAATAATGGTCTTAGCTATAGTAATGGAAGTATTTGAAAAAGATAAGCTAGAACCATTACAACTACTACTCGAGTCAAGTAAATCATTTTTCATTTTTCAAATTTCGGACTCAAGTAATAAATTAGACTCCTCAAAATTATGGGACTCCTTCTTTAAATTTTCAATTACACCTAGAAGGTTATCACGCTCCCCCTCGATGTGAGAAAACTTATCCCTAAGAGTCATTTCTCGACTATCCCTCTCTTTCATGGACATTTCTAAAATATAAAAAATTATGATTTATGTCCATGAGCTTTTCACGAAAAATATCTTTTTGAGATAGGGAGATTTGCAAAGACTCAACTTTAGTTTTAAAACAAAAAATTTCATTTTCAAGAAATTTAATTCTTTTTGCAAATCTCAAATTTAATTCTCTTAATTTTTCACTACACTTATTAAGCCCATTAAATTCCTCTCGAATAGCAAAAACGTCATTATCATTAGAAATGGACAAATTATCATTAAGACGTCCCATCGAGAGATACAAAATAAAAATCAGAGTGAGTCAAAAACGAACCACCTAAAAATACAAGGAGCACAAAAATTATAAAAGCCGGAAAACGGATCTTTGACGCGATAAATTAGCGCTCCAGCTCTGATACCACTTTGAAAACGCGAGTCTTTCAAACTCAATGCTCTGATACCACTTGTTGGAACACGAGACCCCCAATTTTAAATTATTACCATCAAAAAGTAATTTCCTTTTAAAGATATGCGGAAGTGAGATGGTTCAAACACAAAAAAAACAACTTACAACAAATTTTAATTTCTTTTCAAATTAAAATTAAACCAAGTGAAATATGATGAAACACACACACAATTTTAATTTCACTTATACACAACTAATTCAATCCAAGTCCTAGAAATTTGCCTAACAATAGATATTTAATTATTTTTGCAATCTTAGGCCAAACCAAATTTTATCAAATTAAATTAAATGACTTGAACTAAAATTAATTAAATATTACCCAAAATTAATTTGCGCCAAATTAAACAAGTAGTGATATAAACCAAATTTTATCTTGAATTACCTAAGCATGCATCTAATGTGACTTATGCGAAAGATAAAATAAACAATATTTCACTACGCCGCGATGTACGAGGAAAAACCCACAATGGGAAAAAATCTCGGACGGTCCTAGCCTTAAGTCCACTAAGTATGGTTTTACAATTACAAGACAAATGACTTACTTCCTTGACTTGGCACCTTTCAAGCCTTGACGCGACTTCTTGTAAACACCTCCGCCTAGTCGACAACCCCGGAACTCCACCGAAATCTTGGTCTTCACCAATGAGACATTAGGTACACCTTCAACCACACATGGTGCCTTTCACCATGTGAGAATGCCGCAGCAAAATAAGACTTCTTCTTTGAGGGATGTAAAAGCAAACCCAAACTTCTTTTCTTCAAGGAGCAGAGATGAACCGGTGCCAAACAAACTCTCCAAGCAAGATGTATATATATATATATATATATATATATATATATATATATATATATATATATATATATATAAGAGACTTGGATTAAAACAAACAATTGGGTTTAAACTTGGTTTTGTTCTCTGAATAAATCAATTTTAATAACAAACACCAAGGGAACTTTTTATGAAAGAATTAAGCTCACAAAACCTCTCTAGGAGATGGGAAAAGTTCATCTGAAAAATCTGGTCCCGAAATAGATTTAAACTGTCAAAAGTTAGTGGGAACAAGTAGTACGAAAATGCCAAAAAAACTGCCAAAAATTATTCCCATTGAAATCTCATTCGAATGACATTTCATTCGAACGAACTATCTAACGAAGTTCTAGTGGCAAAGTCGTTGGCACAACTCGTTCGAACGACATTCTCGTTCGAACTACAACTTCGAACAAACTTTCAGAAAGTGTAAAAATTTAATTTTTAGCCAGGAAACTTTATTTTAAAGTTTTAAAGAATCCTTCTGAAAATAAATCTTAGTTTAAAATAAAAATGTACCCTTTTAAAATTATTCCAAGTCTCCCTATACATATATAGAAATGCATTCATACCTTTTGGATACTATGGAATATGATGTCGATGACGTAGAAACATGGCACTTGAAACACGGCAAATGATGAAGCTTTATAAGTCTTGGTCGCTACGTCTTCAACTTTAGTATGTCATAGGCCTGAAAGATGGTCAATAACTCTATCCTATGACTCAAACGTTTTTGTCCGAAATTGTGCCAAAACAATAAGGGACTCAATTGGAAATTTGTGTCCTTACAATGATTCAATAGTGCAAAAGAAATTATCCAACTATAGTTAGTGATAATTTTAATATTGTGTCTTCCTTAAATGAGAAGTTAGGTGGGAATGGAATTGATATAGATGGGGTTCCATAATTTAATTGCACTTTTAAGAGTGACAGGGCTCTCTGAAATACCTTTTACTGGTTCAAAATTTACCTTGTGCAATCATAGAAAAGGGACTCAAAGAATTTGGGAAAGGTTAAATAAAGTGGTATGCAATCCTAAATGTATTCAAGTGGTAAACTAATCCATAGTCAATCACCTTAATAGAACAAACTCTGACCATTGCCCCCTCCTCCTTAAATAGATTCTAATACAATAAAGTCTAACATAGGATCTTTAGATTCCATAACTTCTTAATTAAACACAAAGACTTATCTTAAGTGGTAGAAAAGGCTTGGAACACTGAATTCATTGGCAGTCCAATGGTGGATTTCTTTTAAAAACTCAAGGCTACTAAGGTTATTCTATCTCAATGGAATAAAAAATCATTTAGAGATATCTTCCAGTCAATCAGAGAAGCAAAGGATGATGCTCTTCAAAAAGAGGTGAGACTAAAATTTGATTATACCTCTTGAGTCAGAGGTGGAATATAAAAGGGCTATGGAAAACCTAAGATTTAAGCTATATCTAAAAGAGGAGTATTGGAGGTAGAAGGCTAGAGTTAAGTAGATAAAAGATGGAGATGAAAAATGTGAAGTTTTTTCATGCAATGGTGAATCAAAAGAGGAACAATCTTCATATATCCAGAGTTAAGGATGAGCAAGGTAATTGGATGTCAGACCATTATTTAATCTTTCAGACATTTATTGATCATTTCAAAAACATTCTCACTACCCCTCCTTTATCCCTAACAATTGGTCCCTTTTTAGCCACATACCAAAGCTCCTAACTGACCAAGAAAACTCTATGCTTTCATCTACCCCATCTATGGAAGAAATTAATCAAGTGGTTTAGGAAATGGACTCTTCAATCTCAACGGGTCCAGGTGACTTTAATGCTCTATTATGCAAGTAGTGTTGGTTCGTAATCTACAAGGACTTGTTTGTAGATATCTCTGGCTTCTTTATAGAATGTCTTATCCCAAAGAGTTGGTCATCGACTCTAGTCACTGTCATCCCAAAAAATGAAAACCCAAGTCAATGCTCTGATTATAGACATAAAAGACTCTGCAATACCTCAAATAAAATCATTTCCAAGATCGTATTCAATAGACTAGGCTCCCTACTTAACAAAATCATCTCGCAAAACCAAGATAGATTCATAAAAGGGAGGGAAATAACTTAACATATTCTCCTACCTCAAAACTGTTGTAATTATATAGGAATCAACCTGATGAATCACACTATGAAATTATGGGAAAAGGTTATATAATAAAGATTAAGGAATGAGTAAACTATTCAGGACAATCAATTTGGATTTATGTCAGGGCTATCCACCACGGAAGCTATTTACTTATTAATACAGTTAATAGATAAATGTAGATCTAAGAATAAAAATTTACATATATTATTTATAGACTTAGAAAATGCATATGATGGAGTACCTAGGTATATAATATGGTGGGATTTAAGGAGGAAAAGAATCCCTATGAGTTATACTAAAGTTATTGAAGATATGTATGATAATACAGAGACTAGAGTAAGAACTATTTGTGGAGAAACTAATGATTTTATGATTAAAGTGTGTCTACGTCAAGGATAAGCTTTAATTATTTACCTATTTTCCGTAGTATTAGATGAGATTACTAAGGACATATAAAAAGATGTCCCATGGTTTATGTTATTTTCATATGATATAGTTTTAGTAGACACTTCAAGGGAGGCCTTAGAATGAGAGTAGATACTTGGAGAAATGCCTTATAATCTAAAGGACTAAAAATCAGTAGAAATAAAACTGAATTTATAGAATGTAAATTTAATAATGAAGCATCAGATAGCATAATGTCAAAGATTAAAGAAAAAGTGATAAAGGAAACTAATAAATTTGAGAATGTATGTGCTTGCGTTCAACTGAGCAAATTATATATTAAACACCTTTTAACCCAAATAAATCCTAAACATGCAACAATATGTGATTGAATAAGATGATAATCTAAGCAAGAACATTCAAACACATGCTTGTGAGGAAAAATCCCCCAAAGGGGCAAAACCATTTATTTTCATTATAATATTGTAGGCTGTACAATTTCGGATTACAATGAAAATACAAGTGACTAAGAATTACCCTCAGGTGTCGGATTCTGTAGTCGGCGGCTGGAACTATCCCTTTCCAGTAGGGCTACAATGGAGAAGAAGAACGGTCTTCTCCACAAGGGTGTGAACAGCAAAAGTGCATTCCTAAGTTGCAAAGTGATTCACAAAGGATTGGCAATTTGTGTGAATCAAATACCTAGAGTCTAGATGCTCAATAGGTGAAGACTTAGGGCTTTTCTGTACTCTGAAAATCGTGTGTATAAGTCTTAGAAAACCACTTCCCGTAGTGGGATTAAATAAGAAGTCTCGGGCCTTAAAAATCTGAACACGATCTGAACACGATCTGTTTAAGTTTATCCCAGGTGGACCGGTCCGGGTCTGAGGCAGATCGGTCCGATTGACCGGATCGGTTCTTTTATTCTGAGGCGGATCGGTCCGTTGATGATCGGATTGGTTCGTTTCTAGGCTTCATCGATTCGCTTGCGGTACGGGGTATACTGGACTTCAGCAGTCGGATCGGTCCGGGTCTGAGGCGGACCGATCCGGTTGACCGGATCGATTCTTTTATTCCAGGCGAACCGGTCCGGTTCTGTCAGACTTTGATTCCTCTTCTTTTTTTGATATTCGGATCCGTTGATGAATGTATGAATCTTGAATTTCTTCATCGGTGTAACGGCGTGCGACATAAAAAATTGCTAATGGACAAAAATGTCCTTACAAATCTCCCCCTATGTCTATGCCGGTACATACATAAAAACAAACATCCGAATTATCAAAACAACTAAAAATGCCTATACAAATCTATTCTTTCATGAACCCAAATTGGAAAGATACAATTGAATAAGACTACAGCGTTTGCTCTTCAATTCTTTCAGGAATCTCAACACTTTTCTCATCAGGGTGTGCAATCCAATGATAATCCATGTAGAACCTACACACATGAGAAAAAGCAAAATACCAAGTGACATATCGAGTTTGAAATATACATATATACCAATTTATGAGCAAACTCAAACTTTCAAATCTCCCCCATAATAAGATAATTCATTCTCCCCCTTTTTATGATGTCCCAAAATAGACAAATGAGAGAAATAAATCAAATAAGCAAGTGCGGGGTGTCACTAGTATAAAATCACACCATGAATGAACACAAACCAACCAAGTCGATGATAGCGTAAATGAGGTGGTGTGATTAAATTCGATAGGAAAATCAATGCATACAAACATGACATATGTGCACGATGAATATTGGATATTCCTAGCGAATGAACTCAAATGCTTCCTTTGGTGTAAAATAATGACAATATAAGATATTGACTCAATCAAATCAATAAATCAAAGCTCAAAGTGATTTTCACACCAATAACGTCCAAAACGATTTTATGCTTTTTCAGGACTTTCAAGGAAGTGCAAACCCGTTTAAAGATTCTCCAACCAAACTCCCTCAGATATAATTTTGAATAGAGGCATTCTAAATTCTCAAACTTTGGAGAATTGATGGTGAAACCTAAGTGGCCCATATTTGGCATGAAGTGCTTTTTATTGCCTTTAAATTTTTTCGGGCTCTTTTAACCTCTTTGGACCTCGAATATTAAAATTCCTCCATTTTTTAGGTCCTTTTTAACGGTGGCTTTTGCACAAAGGATAAATGATTACCTTTCGCAACCCCTCCCCGTTATACAAAAACACACAGTCTCACCAAAATGGTTTTTACATTCATTCCAATCTTGTCAAGTTTTATCGCATATTGTATATTGTATAGACAGAATTGAGATGAAAACACTCAAGCCAATATGAGATAGACAAATGCAATAATCAAATATAGCCGTGCATGTGTGCAATAAAGGATATAGGAGTCAAACATGTAGGAAGATATCACTAATTACATCTCAAAGACTCCAGACAATGTAAAGCACATGGATGAAATGATGTAGCCTCTCAAATCTCTATCAAACAGTCACATGGATAAATGGAATGAAGTTGTGACTTGGCTATCTTAAATGCTCATCCATAAAAAACAGAAATCTTTCTAGATTTTTCAAAAAATTTATCAAAATAAAATCTTTTTGTGCTTTTCTTAAAAATTTTCTAAAAGGAAAATCTTTTTGTATTTTTTCAAAAGCAATATAAAAAGCAAAAAGAATAAATAAAATTTGTACAACTAAGCAATGGTACATATAAAATAGACTAGCAATAGGAAGCATATGATATGAACATGAGAAAGCATCATATTCTAGACATAGACTAACCCCTCAGTCAACTGTGAAAATCCCCAAAGACTTCCTAAGACTCTCAAATCTAAGGGAATCTAAAGGTTTCGTGAAAATGTCTGCTAATTGACGGTCGGTGGGAACAAAACTCAGGGATACAGTGTTCTCCTCAGCTAACTGACGAATAAAGTGCTCACGTATCCTGATGTGTTTTGTGCGCGAATGCTGAACTGGATTGCTGGATATGTGTATCGCGCTCGTATTGTCACAGGAAATGGTCATGGTGTCCTATGAAATCCCATAATCCTCCAGCATTTGCTTCATCCACAAGAGTTGTGTGAAACAACTCCCGGCGGCTATGTACTTAGCCTCCGCAGTGGACAAAGAGATGGGATTTTGCTTCTTGCTCAACCAGGAGACAAGAGCAGAACCAAAATAGAAACACCCACCAGAAGTGCTCCTACAACCATCTACATCCCCAACCCAATCTGCATCCGAATAGGCGGACAAACGGTCATCGGTATCAAAGGAATACCAAATACCGTATGAGAGAGTCCCACTTACGTATTTAATAATACGTTTTAGAGCAAGTAAGTGTGACTCTTTAGGGGACGCCTGATATCGCACACAGACTCCAACACTAAAGGCGATGTCGGGATGACTGGCAGTCAAGTAGAGAAGACTACCTATCATACTCCGATATAAGGTTTGTTCTACGTCCTTGCCTGAAGTGTCCTTACTAAGCTTGGTAGTGGTACTCATAGGTGTACGTGCATGCTTAGCAGAGTCTAAACCAAATTTCTTCACTAGGTCTCTAGCATACTTGGATTGGGAGATAAACATCCCATCCTCTAGCTGACAAACCTGGAGAACAAGGAAGAATGTAAGCTCACCAACCATGCTCATCTCAAACTCACTTTTCATCTCCTCCTCAAAGTGGTGAGCATGCTGGGAGCATGTGGATCCAAAGACTATGTCGTCCACATAGACCTGGGCAACCAAAATAGCACCGTCATCTCTCCTGACGAACAACATCATATCTACTCCCCTTCTCTTGAAGCCACGAGCTAAGAGATAGGAAGTAAGCCTCTCGTACCAAGCACGGGGTGCTTGCTTCAAACCATACAAGGCTTTCCTCAGATAGTAGACGTGCTCTGGGTGTTGAGGGTCTTCAAACCCTTTTGGTTGTTCCACATAAACCTCCTCCTATAGAATGCCATTCAGAAAGGCACTCTTGACATCCATCTGATATACCTTGAAGCGCAGATGATATGCGATGGCAAGCAGAAGACAGACGGACTCAAGCCTCGCAACAGGAGCAAATGTCTCCCCAAAGTCTACACCCTCTATCTGTGTGTAGCCTTGAGCGACCAACCTAGCCTTATTTCTGATTATGGTACCATTTTCATCTATTTTGTTCTTAAAAATCCACCGGTTACCTATCACATTAGTCTCACTAGGTCTGGGGACAAGTTCCTAGACATTATTCTCTTTAAACTGAAGCAACTCATCCTGCATAGCAGATATCCAATGTTCATCCTTGAGTGCTTCTTTATGGTTCTTGGGCTCGACTTTGGACGTGTAGCAAAGATGGCTAACAACGTTCTCTAGCTGAGCACGAGTCTTGACCGTTAGAGTGGGATCGCCAACAATGGCAGACGGGTCATGAATCTTGCGAACCCAAGCAGGTATGTCCCCTAGCGCAGGAGTAGGGTCCACAGAGTGTGAGAGAGGAACAGGCAAATCACTGTTAGAACAATTCTCATCCTCACACTAAAGGTTAGGATCAATAACCGTCGGAGGTTCGTCATCTTGCACAATGACGTTTATTGATTCCATAACCTTAAAGCTCTTTAGGTTAAACACCCGGTACGCTCTGCTATTCGATGAATATCCTAGAAATATTCCCTCATCGCTCCGGGAGTCGAACTTTCCTAATTGCTCTCTATCCCGTAGGATGTAGCATTTACTCCCAAAAACACGGAAATATGCCAGGTTGGGCTTCTTGCCAGTCCATAACTCATAAGGAGTCTAAAGTGTGTGTGGACGCAAATAAACCCTATTCAGCGTGTGGCATGCAGTAGACACTGCCTCTGCCCAAAATCTCCTAAAAACTTTACGACCTAGAACCATAGATCTAGCCATCTCTTGGATCGTTCTATTCTTTCTCTCAACAATACCATCTTGCTGAGGAGTTCTCACAGCAGAAAACTCATGTTTGATCCCGAGGCTATCACAGTAAAGGTCTACCTTTGCTTCTGTGAATTCAGTGCCATTGTCACTACACATCTTATTAATAGTGACACCGTGTTGATTTTGCAGGACACGGCACTTGATCGTTAAAAATTCTACAACATCGAATTTCTCTCTCAGAAACCTACAATGGAGTATCTGGAGAAATCATCTACCATCACGAGGATGTACCTCTTACCACCTAGACTCTCAGTATGAGTGGGACCCATAAGATCCATGTGAATCAACTCAAGAACTCGAGAAGTCGTAATGGAATGCAACTTTCTATGAGGACTACGAATTTGTTTTCCCAACTGATAAGGTCCACAAACGGTCGAAGTTGACTTTCCAAGAGATGGTAAGCCACGTACTAGGTCCTTTTTAGCTAAGCGATTTAGATCTCTAATGTTCACGTGACCTAGACGTTGGTGCCACATATCCATAGGAGTGATCGTGGCACTGTTGCGGACAAGTAAGGACGTGGGCTCAGTCCCATAGAAATTATCCTCGGTCCTTACCCCTTGCATCAAAATTTTACCGGCTTGATTATAGACTTTACAGGTATCCCGGTCAAAATTTACGGCAAAGTCAGTGTCGCACAGCTGGCTAATGCTGAGAAGGTTTGCTTTCAAACCTTTGACGTACAAAACATTTTCTAGCTTAGGAAATCCAGGTAACTCGACAGTACCACGTCCTATAATGCTAGACTTGATCCCATCTCCAAAGGTGACTCTGCCATCCTGATAGTCTTCAAGAGTCGTAAAAAATGAGGCATCACCTGTCATGTGTCTGGAGCACCCACTATCAAAATACCACTATGAGGTATTATGTGCTTTGAGAGCAACATGAACAACAAAAGCCTTTTTATCTTTCTTAGGTACCCAAGTCGGGATGACCTTTTATTTGCCTTTGTTGTTGTTGGTTTTAGCTGGAATGTGAGAAGCATTCACTAATGGCAAAGACATCCATCGGAATTCTTCCATTAAACTCTGGGTCGTGGTAGCTAAGAACTCAACTCGCTCTCTAAGACTAGAAAACTCATCAGTATGACGTGGTGGAGCAATAGTACGTCGTGTCCGACCCATGCTATAGCAAGACTCCCTAAGGTGTCCTTTTCTTTTGCAATAAGTACAAAAGAGCACAGTAAAAGGCGGACCTTGGTTTGCTTTTCTTGGTCGAACTCTCCTTCGAGGTTTTTGACGACGGCCATAAGGATTCGTAGTAAACTCAGGAACTGGTCCAGGTGCAATTTGGGACGTGGAGGCACCATCATATCCAATTCCTTGCCGATCACCAAAACCTAAAGCGGGGCCGAGGAGCATCTTTCCCATATTCCCAGATCTGTCCTCGATTTGTACCTTGACTTCCCGTGCTTTCTCAAGATCATGAGTTAGCTGGGAAACAAGGGCTTCAAGTTTCTTCCGAGTCTCCATGGAGGAATGGAGCTGACTCGTAAGACTAGCCACTTGTTTAGTCAAGTCCCCTCTCTCTTTCTCTAAAACACTCTCTCTCTCTCTCTCTCTAAACAGAATCTCTTTCTCGACACAGGCAGATTCTCTCTCTCTCAGGGCGGTGATGGTGGAGGACTCTCTTTCTCTCGCCTTTCTTAAATCTTCCTCTAGGCCGATGATCTTAAGAACTAGCGCTTTGTTACGTTTTTTAGTTTTAAATGACTCAGAATATAACTCAGCGTAGGCGCGTTGAATATCACTCTCGCTCTCACTTGAGTCATCCTCCCCCTCATTCACATCGATCTCACTGTCGAGGTGTCCCTGTGAAGCATCAGCTTCATCGTCGTGAAGAGAACTAGGAGTGCTCACTTGACTGGCCATGAATGCGGTGAAGTTACACTCATGCGGTGACTCATCTCCTGAATCCACCATCTTGACCTCACTGTCGTCACTAAGGGTAGCATTAGGGACAGATTTCCCTTTCTCTCTATTCAGACGATTGGCACACTCAAATGCTCTATGACCCCTACCATCGCACTCAAAACATCTCTCACTTTCTTTCTTAAGAGGATTTTTGGAGTCTTTTTCATTTTTCTTTTCAAACTTATTTTTCTCAAATTTCTTTTTATCTTAAAAATTGCCAATTCCCTTATCTTTAGATTTAGCAGTTTTAGGGAACATATCAATTTCATAAGTTTGCAAATCTCCTACAAGTTCTTCCAATTTTAGCGTATTTAAATTACCCATAGAATTTAGCACAGTGACTTTAGGGATAAAACGCTTAGGTAAAGAATGAAGAATCTTTTTAACAACTCTAGCGTTAGGAATATGTTCACCAAGATTAAAGCTAGTATTCACAATGTCAGAAAGTCTAGCATAAAATTCATCAAAGCATTCAGATTCATGCATGGTGATGGTTTCAAATTGAGTTGTCAAATTTTACAACTTAGATTCTTTCACAGCATTAGTTCCTTCATGGGTGAGTTGTAAAACATCCCATGCCTCTTTTGACGTGGTGCACGTCATTATGCGTTTGAACTCATCAGGTGTGACAGACCCAGAAATAGCACTTAGACCCTTAGAATTAAAAGATGACCATTTAAATTCTTCATCAGTCCAAGAAGTGTCAGGTTTCAAGTTGATCACATTATCAACAGTCACGGAGGGAGGAGTCCACCCTCTTTCAACTAAGATCCAGACACATTCATCAATGGCTTTTAAAGCCGACCTCATTCGGGCTTTCCAATAAGCATAATTTGTCCCGTCAAAAATAGGCATTTTATTATATAACTTCTCCATTTGAACACGCACTTTTTTCAAAAATCAATTTTTTCAGAAAATTGATATCTTAAAAAAAATTTGCGAAAAATAGGAATACGCGATAGATTAGCGTAACCCGCTCTGATACCAATTTGAGAACGTATGTGCTTGCGTTCAACTGAGAAAATTATATATTAAACACCTTTTAACCCAAACAAACCCTAAACATGCAACAATATGTGATTGAATAAGATGATAATCTAAGCAAGAACATTCAAACACATGCTTGTGAGGAAAAATCCCCCAAAGGGGCAAAACCATTTATTTTCATTATAATAGTGTAGGCTGTACAATTTCGGATTACAATGAAAATACAAGTGACTAAGAATTACCCTCAGGTGTCAGATTCTGTAGTCGGCGGCTGGAACTATCCCTTTCCAGTAGGGCTGCAATGGAGAAGAAGAACGGTCTTCTCCACAAGGGTGTGAACAGCAAAAGTTCGTTCTTGGGTTGCAAAGTGATTCACAAAGGATTGGCAATTTGTGTGAATCAAATACCTAGAGTCTAGATGCTCAATAGGTGAAGACTTAGGGCTTTTCTGTACTCTGAAAATCGTGTGTATAAGTCTTAGAAAACCACTTCCCGTAGTGGGGTTAAATAAGAAGTCTCGGGACTTAAAAATCTGAACACGATCTGTTTAAGTTTATCCCAGGTGGACCGGTCCGGGTCTGAGGCGGATCGGTCCGATTGACCGGATTGGTTCTTTAATTCTGAGGCGGATCGGTCCGTTGATGATCGGATCGGTTCGTTTCCAGGCTTCATCAGTTCGCTTGCGGTCCGGGGTATACTGGCCATCAGCAGTCGGATCAGTCCGGGTCTGAGGCGGACCGATCCGGTTGACCGGATCGGTTCTTTTATTCCAGGCGGACCGGTCCTGTTCTGTCAGACTTTGATTCCTTTTCTTCTTTTGATATTCGGATCCGTTGATGAATGTATGAATCTTGAATTTCTTCAATGGTGTAACGGCGTACGACATAAAAAATTGCTAATTGACAAAAGTGTCCTTACAAAATTTCGTTATTTAGGTTCAATGATACAAAGTAATAGGGATATTAATGAGGATGTTACGATTAGAATATCAACTAATTGGATGAAATGGAGACAATTAAGTGGGATGTTACGCGATAAGAGGATAACTAATAAATAAAAAGAATTTTTTTACAGAACACTTGTTAGGCCAGTGATCGAATGTTGGGATTTAAAGGAAAAACATGAATAAAGTCTCTATGTTAGTGAGATGAGAATGCTCCGATAGATGATAGAAATTACTAAAGGGGACGAGATTAAAAACCATTATGTGAGAGAAAATTTAGGAGTAGTTCTCAATAGCGATAAATTAAGAGAAAGTAGACTTAAATGGTACGAACGTATGCTGCATAAACCAGTAGATGCACATATAGCAAGATGAAGATTATTGAAAATAGAGGGTAAAATATAAAGGAGTTGCCCTAAGCTATCGTGGGAGGAAATTTTTAGGAGAGATCTCAAGGATTTAAACTTGAATGATAATATTGCTTATAATATATTAGAATGAAAAATGAGAATCTATGTGGCCGACCCCATATGATGAGATTAAGGGAAGGATAATGACGATGATTCTCCCAGTTCAAGAGATGATGTTCAACTTCAATAATAATATGAGAGGAAATAATATAGTGTGCAAATTGGATATGTCCAAAGCCTATAACAGTATGTCTTGGCCTTTTATCACTCAGGACCTAAGAAAATTCGATTTCAATGAAGTTTTTATAGACCTTACTAGAAACTCATCTCTAATTGATGGTACTCCATTTTGATTAATTGATTTCCTGGGATCTTTTCAACTCAACAGGTGGTGTGACATAAGGGGATCCTCTTTCACCTACTCTTTTCATCCTAGTTCTTGAGGTTCTCAATAGAGGTATTCACAACTTCTTGCTCTCTAGTCAAATTGATGCATTCTCAATGCCTCTAGGTAGCCCAATAGTTTCTTGTCTCTCTTTTGCTAATGATGTCCTTATTTTCACCTTTGGCTCTCAAATATCTCTTAAAAACTTAATAAAGTTTATCAAAGCTTATGTAACTGAATCTAGATATCTTCTAAATCATTCAAAGTGCATTTATATGGTTAACTCTAAATGTTCATTATTTAGAAAGAAAATCATTGAGATAACAACAAGCTTTTCCTTTAAAAAACCTCATCTTCTGTATTTCAGTCTCCCTCTCTACACTGGTAGGAAGAAAGTTAATCTATTTATTAGTTTATTAGACAAAATCAGGAAGAGAATGGAAGGATGGTCAGGCAAGCTCCTCTCTACTGGAGGTAAATTGACTCTGATTAAACATGTATCTGAGTCCATTTATTCCCACACTTTTTCAGCCTTAGACCCTCCTCAAAGCATAATCAAAGCTTTAGAGTCAATTTTCTCAAATTTTCTCTGGGGATCTATTGAAGGGATTATTAAAAAGCATTGGAAGAAATGGGAGGACCTTTATCTGCTATTAAAGAGGGAGGGTTAGACATTAAAACCATAACTAATTTTATGGTTGATGTGGTGGAGGCTCCTTATAATTGAGTCCACTTGGTCTAGAAGACCTTTAGACTCCACTTGCAAGACATATTCTTATCACCTATGGAAAAGGATCCATTCCCAAATTGAGGTGGTTAGAAATTAGATTGAGATCTCTCCTATAAAAAAATTGATTGGCAATTCAAATGTTATTTTCTCCTTCAAGTATGCTTGAGCTATTATTATACATAGAATCTTCTCTCAGTATTCATTCATGTCCATATAGAATATTAGACTTCCTAAGAAAGTCTCAATTTTCATGTGGAAATTACTTAATAGAGTTCTCCCCACTGATGATTCCATAGCCAAGCTAAGTATCCCTTTTTTTTCTAGATGCCTTTGATGTTCGTTACACTTTTAAGAAACCTTAAATCACCTATTATATGAGGGAGATGTGTCTTCTCAAATATGGACTCATTTTGGGGGGGATGGCGGGACTTCCTACTAATGCTCCTACTCTAAAAAATTAGTTGATTGAATGGTGGATAAAGACTAAAGGAAAGGGTCTTATTACAAACCCATGCATTCTTTTTCCTAGTTTGATTTGTTGGGAGATTTGGAAAGGGAGAAATAGAAAAAAAATTGACAATATTCCTTTGAAGACTGAAGCTATAATTTCAAACCTTCATCAGCCCATCATTGATATCTTTAGAGCTAGGCCTTTCTTAGGAAACAAGTCTAGGCTTGATTTAGAATTCATCCAAGATTTCAAGATTCTTTGTAAATAATTACTGTAATTTCCACACGAGAAGGAGCCTTCTTCTCATTTGAATAAACCTTTTATTTTCTAAAAAAAATAATAATTCCATCTCTAAAAAAATTATTACAAATTTGGGCAATGGAAATCCTTTAATATGATTAATAACATCCTTCAACACCAAATTACCTTCCATAAATTTCCTTAGTTTCATGAGGTTCTCATAAACTTTTGAGAGTTGCTTCGTGTAAACTTGAAAGTACTTCCTTGCGATGTCCCTGTGCTCATCCAGTGCCTCCAATTTAACATGCCTACTTTTAGGAAGCATGTTGATTTGAAAGGAAAATATGGAAGATGTCACTTCTAACTCCACTGGAAGGATTTCTTCAGTTTCATAAACTAAGTATAAAGGTGTGTAACATGTTGGCTTCCTCTTGGTTGTTCGATATGTCCAAAGAACCATAAACATCTTGTCATCCTATGCCCAAGGAAAATCTTCCATCATTTTGACTAAAATATTGACCAAAGTTTTATTTGTAGCTTCTACTTGACCATTGACTTTGGGAATAGCCACCATTGAAGTGTGGTGAATAATTAAATGTTTTCCACTTTTTAGTTAATGAATAGGGTAACATTATTTGAAATAATGACCTTGGAAATCTCAAAATGACAAATGATATATTCTCAAAATAATTGTGCCACCACTCCTATTATTGCCCTCTTTAAAGGTACTGGTCCTGTCCACTTTATAAAGTACTCAGCTACCATGAGAATCCTTATTTTACCCCTATATGTAGGTTTAATTTCCCCAGTAAGGTCAAATTCCCGGGTATGGAAAGGATAAGGTGTTGTTAATGCGTGAAAATTGATCAATGGAGCATGGATTTATTGCCATATAGTTGGTAAGATTTGCACTTTTGAACAATCTCCCTTGAGTCATTATCTATTGGTTTCCAATGATAGCCAAGTGTCATAAGTTGATCATATAATATAGCTCCTCCAATGTGAGCTAGACTGTGACCTTGTTTGAGAACGTCTTATTCTTCCTCGATGGCAATGCATTATAAAGGCCCATTAAAATGCCATGGTCGATAAAGGTTATCCTCTAGCAAGTAGAACCTTATGACTCTTCTTCTAAGTGATATGGCATGTGCTTTTTCTATTAGATTGACTCTATATTTGATAAAATCAATGTAAGGTTGCCTCTAGTCCGTTTGATCTTTCTAGGAAATAACACTCATCTAGTTGAAAGAAGATTTCACATTTAGAACAATCTCGTTGTTCTCCTTCTTCATCGTAGGCCAAAAATACCACTCTATTTGTATTATTATATAAAGAAAAATATGAGTGGTCTTATAACGTTTCTCACGAGTTTCCTTTAATCGTATTTGATCTTCTTCGGGGCCAAGTCATATGGCCAACCAACCACCATAATTTTTATAATACTAGCTTCCTTAAATAAGGAAGAATTATTCTAGTCCGATAAGCTTCATCGAACCATCTCTTGTTTTCATCTTCTTCCTTATTTCTACTCTCCAATTTGATGCATCATTCGTAGGAAAGATCTGGAGCACAGAAGATGGAGTAGTCCTGCGATGGATCACCATAGTTGTTAACTCACCTTACATAGTTGTCTTTTGCCAATCATGCCATAGGCATCAGTATGTTTGTTCATCGTTCTTGGATGTCTCTCTACTTTAACTTTATAAAAATGATCATTTATTCTTTATATTATTATTTTAGAAGGATCTAGACTAAGGTGCTTCAAGGCATATTCACCATTCACTTATTTGACCACAAAGTTAACTCTCCGAAGGGCCTCAAACAACCTTAGAATTAAGGTTTCATACGCTGCTTTGTTATTTAAAAAAAGAAAATCTAACTTAAAGAACAAAGATATAACTTCCTTTCCTCCAGATAAAATTACTCCAACTCCTCCTTTGCCTTAACTAATGAACCATCAAACTCCATAGACCATTCCATCATGTCTTTTGCATAAATGTTGTCTTGCAAATCATTACCAGGTATATCTTTCTAAGGTGGTTCAAACAAACCCAAGTGAAAGATAAACAATAAACCTATGAAGGCTTAACTTTGATTAAGCAAGGGACTACGTACTTCAAATCATATTTTGAAAGAATGAGGAACCAACTTGTTGTTCTCCCAACCAAGATAGTTCATGCGACAAAAAACTTAAATGGATAACATATTGTCACTATGTTGATATTAAATACAACATATAATGCCAAAATTTTTTAGACACAAAGACTAAGGCCAAACAATGTCTCTCCACACTTGTATATCTCTTCTCAGGGCTATGATAATCCTACTCAAGTAGTAAACAAGTATCTCTTGTCTATTAACATCCCGTTATAATAGAGCACCAATGGACCTTGTAGTGTAGGTTAAATAAAGCAACAAAGACACTCTTTCCTTAGGTGGAATCATCATATGAGGAGAGGTGAGATTTTTTAAGATTTTTACAAGATTATTAGTGTGGTTCCTCTCATTGATCTCCGTGGTCTTTCACAACAGTTCTATCAGCGAGTGGGTTATCTCGAATAAACCAGGAACAAATCTCTTTAAGTAAGTAACCTTTCCTAGGAAACTCTTCATCTCTTTTTATGTCTTTGGAAAAGGCACGCCAATAATGGATTTTTTTTATTTGGTTCATCTGTAATCCTTGTCGATCAACCACAAAACCCAAGAATTTCCCACTAGTTACACTAAAAGCACACTTGAGTGGGTTCATCTCTAGCTTTTACTTTTTACATCTGTTAAGAATTCTTCTCAAGTCGGATCGATGATAATTCTCCTTCTTTGATTTGATGAATAAGTCTTCCATATAAAATTTCACAGTGTCATGAAAAATAGTCATCATTGTCCTCTGCCATCTTGATTTTTTTGTAACCTACATAGTCATCCATAAAACTATAAATATCATGACCATCCATTGATTCGATCAAACTACCAAACGAAGGTAGAGGAAACTCATCTTTAGGGTAAGCTCTATTCAGATCTCTAAAGTCAACACAAATGCGAATTTATATTTATCTTACTTCTCCACTGGAAAAATACTGGAAAAATAAATTTCATGTTGAATTAGCTTAATAAATCCAGCTTCTAGCAACCGTTCCACCTCAGTCTTGATTTTGAGGCCCAGTTTAAGCTTGTACATTTTGGTTAATTTCTTGATCGGTATTTCTGAAGATAGTACATTAAATTTGTAGCAACTCACCTCGTGATCCTACCCAATAATCTCAGTGTACTTCCATGCGAAGGCTTCTTTAAATTCCCAAATGATCTTGATTAGCTTCTGCTTGTTCATATCTTCAAGGTCTTTCTAAATGAATAGTGGGCTTGGTTCATCGCCCTTCTCAGATAAATCCACCTTCTTCAGCTTGTGAAATTGTGTTTTTGGATGATCTTTCATGCATTCAATCTCATCTTTAAACTCTTCCACATACTCAGGAATGTTTGACACAACACCAAGACTGGAAAATTATCACGGTCGAAAACTTTGACAAGTCAATCTTGTCATAGTAAAAAAACATGACATGGCCTGGGGTGGGGTGGCAAAAACTTTGCCACAGACATGTCGCGATCAAAATCTGTGACAAGTTTTACCTTGTCACTGGTGCGTCACAGTCAAAAACCTTTACAAGTCTGTCACATGGGCCGGGGTGACAATATAACTGTCACAGACATGTCACGGTCAAAGTTCGTGACAAGTTATCCTTATTAGGTCCTTGTCACAATCAAAGTCCGTGATAAATCTGGACAGCGGTATAAAAAACTATTGGGCAGTATGGCTACTGCCACTACCCAGCAGTATATCATCACATGTAACAGCAAATATATGACAAATTTTCTCAATAAATAATAGCAACCAACATTCAAAAACCTTAATAATCAAACACTAATAAAATATAAATAAGAAACTAGGCCCTACAATATTCATTAATTATTAAACACTAAACAACATTCAATATTCATGATAATCAAACACTAAACAAATAATAATCAAATTGTTACATATATTTCATTCATTATCAACTTGAAGGAGAAAGCTAGGCCATACTACATAAGAATTGACACAACCCTCAATAGTCCGTACGCCGCACTAACGAACCCCATTGCTTCATTCTTTTTTCCCACAAACACTTTTGTGACGTGAACTCGAGCCTCATGTGGTTGCAATGGACAGTTATGCGCTAAGGAACCTGGGCATATATTCAGGTCCCTTACCCCCCGAATTTTCTATCGCCACCCTATAAGACTACTAAATACACTCTATCCCAGCCAATTTTAAATGGCCTAGTTCAAAAGAAGGGGTATAGGTGGGGTGGGTGAATATGTCCCATAAAGATGAGGGGGCATCAGTGAGGGTAAGGGTGATAAAGATGGAGCAGTGGTCCCCTCATCCATAACTTACTCCTTGCCCTTCCCTGAGTTGGACCCATCTCGACCTTGAATAGCATGCTTGACAAATGAAAATATTGTATTCAATGTTTTCTCCAGGTTCTCAAAAATCGATAATCACGATTGGTGCCTCAAATTTACTCACTTATTGAAATCGGGCTCAAATATTTATTTCAAATCCCTTTCTTGTGATTTCAAAAATGTTACTTTCATAATAAATTATATTGTGAACTAACTATGAAGAAACATAACCAAATTTCCTCAAAAACAATACCATTTCACGTGATTCAAACAAAATTCTCAAATATACGATTTTGGCCTAGTTATATGCTAGACTTTCTGTTCCATAAAATAAATGAAATATGATTACAATAAATGATTTTCCTCATAAATTTCAGATTTTACGGACAAAACTTCCCTCTCTATTCCAATCATGGGTTCCTCAATTGAGTTTAGTTACATTATCAATCCTATATGAATTTAGTGGGGTGTGCAAAATAGCTTCGACAAACATTTTCGTACTAAAGGTATTGCTACCTCTAAAACATGCATAAGATAACAATAAAATCTATTATTATTTTACTAGACAAAATGAAGTGATATTTTAAGAAGATCGAATTATTATAAATCATATCCAACCCATTTACTAATATGATTATCAGTTATCAAAATGCAAATAAATCGAATTCCTATTCAGACAAAGAGGATCAAATAATAATTAATAATCATAAAATTGGGTCATTAAATTGCAAAATATGAATCCATACCCTAAATGCTATAAAGCCTAGGTCCAACCAACTCAATGTCCAACTAAATGTTCAAATTCACTAGTCAACAACAGCTCAAGAACCCCAAACAATAATATGATCACTATTCGACATATTTACAACCAAAAACTATAACCCTAATGAAATTGTAGAAAATCAGTAATAATAATCAGTAGTATTTCCTTTCATCATACCTGATTGGAACTGAATGAATCAACCATGCCAGCAATCTCAGTGATCCTCTATAAATAATCGAAAGAAATTTAAAAACTCTTCAGGACAATTGATCAATTTCATATAACAAAGGCAAAATTCATATGACAGAAGGTCCATTAAATACTTGAATACCTCTAGAATGTAACCCATAACTCGTCTCATGCTGAGATGCCAACAGAAGGTCCAACTTCAAAATAACTAAACAAAATTAGTTAACATACATTCACATGTACATATAAAGATCAACAACTCATGCAAAAGTAAACTCTAAATCTATATCCATTCTTTATACACTTAGATTTATACATGAATCAGTATAAAAATTACTTTTAATGTAAAATCATGTATTTATCTAAGCGTGAGTGAGTGAGTGAATAGTGTGTATATAGTGAGAATTTTTTTATCATCCCAATTTGAAAAAAAAGTACTAATTTTGCACAAATTTAATTATAAATAGCATTGCATTTAATCATCAAAATACCTTATAAATTCAATACAAAAACAAATGAAATCCACCCATTAACAAATTTATATTATCAGATTTGATACAATATGACCATTAACAAATTTATACAACAACTAATGCCTTTATATTATCATATCTGATACAATATGACCATTAACAAATTTTTTAATTATTAAACGAAATTAGAAGCATATACATATAGAAAAACAGATCTAATGAAAATTAGCAATGCCCATTAAAACTAAATTGGATCAATATTTAACAAAACTGAAGAATGCCCAGATCTGTATGTGTTCTGTATCGATATTTAACCATAAAGAAACAAAGAATGGATATAGATCTACAAAGGACTTTTGTATAACTCAACACGAGAATTATTAGAAGTGAGGATGGGTTTTGATGGAACAATTGTGCCGAAGAGTGAGAGAGAGCAGTTGCCTGAGAGAGAAAGGGGATGAGTTTTGATGAAACAGTTGATATCTGTTTGGGTTAGGGTTTTAAATTCACTTTGGTTGTCATTGTCATGCCAAGGTTTCTGACTGTAACAACAAGCAAACATTATCACGATTAAAAACCTTGACACGATCATTATAACACCCTTGTCAAGGTCTTTGACTGTCACACGACTGTGATAAGTTATTGTCACGATCGTGTCATGGTCAAAGACCTTGACAGTGGCTCCGTATTTTTTTTGTCAAGGTTTTTGGTCATGATAACCCTTTGTGGGTGCAAAGTGATAAAAAAAAAGATTTTTGGTGTAGTGTGAATTATGAATGACAAGAAATTATCCTTCATTATCAATCAAAAACTGCTCATATTCTGGGCCATCTTCTTTAGGGTCTTTAGTTTACCGCTCACAACTTCAAAGGCGATATATAACCTTCACATCATTGGGCACCACCTTTTTGCTTTGTTGTATGGGAGGTTGTGGTGCTTTACTTTTCTTACAATTCCCCAGCTGCTCTATCCGTGGTTTGTTAGATCTACTCAATGTACACTATCTTAGCACCTCTTACTCTATCAGGTATATCATTGGCTTCATTCTATCTCTAAGATATTTGGAAATATATAGAAGTTTAGGAATAACTTGCCACCTGGTTTAACTTGTAAAGCTTCTTTACACTCTTCCCCTTGATCCTTCATACGTCCTAACCTATAATTAATAGATGGCACTCGCACCACCTCCATACGCATTATGAGGATACGTTCTTTCTCATTTAACTTAGTGTAAAAGTCAGCATCCACCAAGCGTGCTCCATCTTTTACAAAAGGCTTTATGGTAGATCGTATCACAACCATTGTTCCTTTAACATTATCTTTTACACATTGATGGTATATTGAAGGAATCAAACCATGATTGTGCATCCAAACTCTTCCAATCAGTAGATGTTATGAATTGAATAACTCAATCAAATGTAACTTTATCTGTGATGTGAGACTATTTATAATTATTCCAAAATTCACATTGCTAATGGACTTGTAAATTTAGCTATCATAATATGAGATTAAAAGTGGTATTGCAACCAACCTTATTTTTGAGATATTAGCTTCATAAAATGAGCTAATAGGCATGATATTTATCGGGGAACCGCCATTTAACAAAGCTCTAGAAAAACTTGTTCCATTGATGCCTGTTGTCATGTACAAAGATCTATTGTGAGGGAACCTTATTTTTTTATAAGAGAGGGAGATCCCCTAGATTTTACTAAATTTTAGAGAGGATAGCCCTCTAGGTGGAAATACAATAAGAAAAACACATAAAAATCAATTAGACTTTCTAATGTAAGGAAACCTATAAGCATCAAGTCTTATAGCTCCCTTAATAATCCTAAGAAGGTCTTCGTGACTGTAGAACGAGTTGATTTCTTAGAATTAAGACCATGTTTAGATAGCAGATCAACTACATGATTAGCTTCCCTATAAATATGAGATACCTTAATGTTCTAAACAGAGATGAGAGTTTGAATTTTTTCTATACATCATCTAGTTTTTATGAGGGCTTTAATTTGGTGTTTCTACAGTTAACTGCTATTTAGGAATCATATTCCACTTCCAAGTTATGACCATCGAAAGAAACTCCATGATATATACCTTCTTTCAATGCTAAAACTTCAGTCATAATACTGGAACCTCCTGAAACAAAGGCAGCTAGACCCCAAATAAAATAACCCTTTGTATCTCTAAGCACAACACCAATTCCTATATTTCCATTTCTATCACAAGCTCCATCAGTGTTCAGATTTATAAAAAAATTTAAAGGTTTAGACCATCTAATGGTAGTCAAGAAATATTGAACAGGTTTAGGAGGCTCTAAGTTAAGAAATTATAGGATATTAGAATAATTTAGAGAAGAGGTAGGTTTAGATGTAATGGTAGAAACAATATCTCTTATTCTTCTCTTAATTCTCTCTATAATCCCATCAAATTGCATTTGGATTCCATCAAAGAGAGATTTATTTCTCCCCAGCCATAACTCGTAGAATATGCATACATAGATTACCTTATGAAGCCATTTAGATAACTGACTAGATCCCATGTGCGACCATCATTTTAAAATTAGGGAATGGACAGAAAGAGATGGTCAGATTCCCATTAAGTTCCCAAAAAGAGTCCAAATTTTACAATCCATTGGTCCTTTCAAAAAGAAATGTTCAGGGTGATCTTCAAACTTTATACAACACAAGTATCTAAAAGTGAGAGGAATTCCAAGCTTTTTAACATAAATGTCAAGAGGGACATAATTATTAAGGATCCTTCAAGAAAAAAAAGGACAAGTTAGGAGGGATATAAGGATCCCAAATGAAGGATTAAGAGATAAAAGGAAGTTTATGAGATCTGACAATCTCATAAGTTGAAGAGAAAGAGAATGCTCCTGAAGAAGAAGAAGGCTTCCACACATGAATACCATTAATGATAGTAGTACTATAATCATTAACAGGCCAAGCTTGAGCAATTCTTTTAGCTTCCATAAAAGTATCTCTCAGAGGCATAGAAGGATACTTATTTCTCATGAAAGAAGTAGAGAATTACATGATTTAAAATCCCATGCTAGCTAAAAATTTGAAGCAAGAACAAGATTGTCCAATCTTCTAATCCCCAAACCTCCCTCATTCTTGGGAGCACATATGACATTCCAGTTAGTCCAATGATATTTTTTCCCAAATTTTTATAAGAACCCCATAGAAAGTTACTTAGGATTTTGTTTATCAAAGAAATAGATTTCTTGGCAGGGCTTAGAGTAAAGATGGTATAAGTGTGCATAGATTGAAGGACTGAGTTCAAGAGGGTTATCCTACCTCCCATAGAGATAAATTTGGATCTCTAGTTATCGATTTTAGAATTCATAGATTGGACCACATGGTCAAACACTACACCAAAATGGATGATTTGTGAGTGCTGCTAGCAGTCACAAATGACCTTTATAACTAGGATTAACTGTCATAATTTAGGGGGTGACAAAGTAAATATTATAACTCCTAACAGCAGTGTTATGACTGGTGACCCCAATTTGTAATAGTTGTCAGCAGTTATGAATATAATATTTATAACTACTGACAGCAGTTACGAATATAATATTTATATCTGCTGACAAAGGTTACGAATCTTATATTTGTAACTGCTCTCAGCGGTTACGAATCTTTTATTTGTAACTGTAATTAGCGGTTACAAAATTGACAGTAGTGACGAATTTGTGATTGCTATTAGTAGTTATAAAGGTTGAATTTGTTAAATGTGGTAAGAGTTGTTACAAATATCTTTAGATTTTCACAAAATGATGAAATGATGAGAGTAAAATAAATATCATGAACATGTAAAAAGTCTAAAATTTTGACAACATTTCATTTATATTTCTAATATTCTAAATATCTGGTACACATAAAACTTGTTTAAACTTAATTTAACATCGAACAAACCTTTCTTGGGCGCCAAGTACAAAATGAACGTGGAATAAAAAATAATGACACAACATTTCGATGACATGAAATGTCATGAACATGTAACAAAATAGTATGGGACCAGACTTATTGTTAGAGCCTTAAACTAGAAGGCTGAGGTCCTCTCACCTATATTTCACATCAGAGGAGCAAGAAATAGAATATAAAGCAATATAACCATTATATAACTTGTTATACTATTATATGACACGAGTTGTATAACTGTTATATAACTTATGTTATATAAGTGATATAAGCTATATAATTGTTATGCAACATTTCAGTTATATAACACTGTTATATAACAGTTATGTTGAGAACTGTGGCTATTGTGAATGACAAAGTGGTGATGTAACTCCCAAAAAATATACGTATAAAGCTAACAATACAAAAAAGAAAATAAATAAAGTCACAATGAATAAGCCAAGCCATAAAATTTAAACATTGTCTTCCCAAAATAGACACGGGATACATTCAAAACAGAGTTCAAACACTACTAATTGTTCACTTTGACAATTTATTCAAATTTTTCAAGACAAATTACTCCGGATAACTTAAGTCAAAGACAGCAACGACACAACCACCCAAGATTTCTCGACATCCTTAATAGTGTCTGCCCCATGACTTCGACGATACAATGGATGATTCTCTTCTCCTGGCTCAACACTACTAATGTAAGCCTTATGTTCAAATATCAACAGTTGATGGCCATGCACCACCGTTCCAGTAGCAGCTGAAGTAACAACTTTTACACTTGCAATCTTCCTTTGACTTAAAAAATCTAATAAATCGACATACGGATCATGTGGAGGATCAGTTAAAACTCAAGTCTGGCTCAGTTGAATCTCCAAAGTTTGGCTCAGTTGACACTGGGATAGGAGTATAATCGTGGGGACTTAGATGCGGGACTAGAGTGTAATTGTAAGGACTTGGATGTGGGACATGAGTATAATCGTGATGACTTGGATTTGGTATTTTGAGTCCATTCGATTTAAAAGCACTTAAAAGCATGGTAACAGATGATTTGAGAAAAGCCATATCCTCATCATGTTTTTCCTCTCATGTCAACTGTGATATTGTAACAGCAATGGCCTTAAGTTCACTTTTGGGCACGGGTCCAACACCATGAGTCGACCCTAGTGTATTTTCCTCTAAAGGAAGTCAATGCATTCGTATCAATACTAGTTTGGCTTGAAGAACCTTGACTACTTCTCATCTCACTCAATTTTTGTTATAAAATTATTAATGAGTCAACTAAAAGGATTGAACGAATAAACTAGAAGGAATTTAATTATTATAACTGATATTACGAAACTCACCACATCATAAGCTACCTTTGGGTGAAACTCCCCAGTTTTTCGCCTACGACTTTTGATATACACTTCCGAACGATCAACAAGTCGTTTATTTTTAAGCACCTACAAATTAATTTGGCATTAACTATTTGAGCAAGACATATTATATAAACACACACATTAAAATAAGAAAGTGTGTATACCATCTCCTCGATTTTCTCAACATATGACATCCGACCAAGACAATGGACGTCAGTATTTTTAGCCCGGTTCACCCGGCCTTGGTGTTTTTATTTCAATTTTACCTCAGATTCTTCACGCAAGACGAATTCATTCCACTCATGGACAGGGATATGCTCTTTCTCCGGTACTCGATCCTTCAGGGCCTTTATCCCATCACTGTCCAATCCCTTAAAATAATCCTAGTGGAGGTTACTTTTAAACGTCTTCAATTGAATACCAATGTCTTTCATGGACCCCTCTGTAATACCCCGTATTTTTGACTATATTTATTTTGGGATTAATTAATTAAATTGCGTATTAATTGGAAATTAATCCGGGTTATAAATACTAATGAGATGCGAATTGGTATTTGATTATATGCATATATGATTATATATGTATTTGGTATTATAAAATTTGTCGTGAGATTTATATACGGCATTTTAGAAATTTTGTTGAGACGCGTGGGACCGTCGCGTCACGGTATAGTATTTTGTTAATAAAAGTGAATTTAAAATCTATGATCCGTATGGTCGTTTTGAGTGCGCCAACGCGTCCGGAAGGGTCGAGATAGTCAGAAAACACTAGCCGGGGGTATAGTTTGGGTCCCGGGGTATTTTTAGGCCATACCGGTAACTTAAAGGGTATTTTAGTAATTTGGTATTTTTGGGTAATTAAAAGTGACGAAAATTGAGAGTTGTAATCTGATAAGGAATTGACCCCAACCAACCCTTATTAACCCAACAAGCTACGGAGGTTTATTAAATTAGGTTTTCATAAGTTTCCCCAAAGCAAACCCTAGCCACCATAGCCTTTTGGAGAAGAAAGCTTGGAGAAGGAGAGAGAGAGAGAGAGGAAACTCTGCAGAAACTTCATCAAACCAACACCAAATCCGGAATCAAACCAAGGCAAGTGATTTAAATTACATTCCTTATGCAGTGAATGCTTTTTCCATGTTAGAAACCTTGTGAATCAATCTTATATAAGAGTTAAAAGAAAACCCATGAAATTAGAAGATTGTTATTAAATTTTGGGATAGGTTTGCATGTAGAACCCTTGTTTGAAGATTTAAATTCAGAGATTTCATATCTATGTGATGTTTTAACGGATTAAAATCTGGGAAATTTTGAGGAGAAGAACCTAGGGTTTATGTTCTTGAAGAAAATTGGGAATTACTGTAGAAATTGTGATTTAATGACGTTTAGAAGATATTAAACCCTTTAATGATGTTAGTATAGCCCCTTAACATGTTTGAGGATGATTAGAGAACTCAATATATTGTTGGAACGAATTTTAGAAAAGGTTTGAGGAGTAAAAATGGTGAAAAAACGAATTGGGGAAAAATCTGGGTCGAAACTGGCTACTCGTTAGAAGCAGCCCCCAGGTCGTTCGAACGAGCTCGTTCGAACGAGCTTCTAACGAGTTGACCAGTCGTTATTAACGAGTAGGGATTTTCGTTCGATATCTCGTTCGAACGAGATATCGTTAGAAGGGTCAGTTCGTTCGAACGAACTGGGATCTCGTTCGAACAGCCTCGTTCGAACGAGACTTCTAACGACCTGACAGTCCAAACTCGTTCGAAGCCTCGTTCGAACGAGACTTCTAACGAGTTGACAGTTTGACCCTTTTTGGACTGTTTTGATTTTTGGAGCCCCTTAAACTTGTTCGAGGATATAGATGACCTTCCTTTATTGATGTAAGGTTAGATTTGGGACTTTTGGATTATTGAGAGGAGTAAACTATATACGAGAGTTATCTTCAAAGAACCATTTGGGTTGAGACGTGAGTGTCTACTACGATGTAAGGATGAATTATAGCGCGTATAATTACAAACCGGAATAGCATGAATTATGATAATTATAGTTAGTACGAGAATGCGATATGTACTACAATTAAAATACGGTATTACTAAGACGTGTATTTACTTAGTATTGGTATATGGATTGTTTGTATGACATACCTACCATACTTGCTATCACGGGAGGTTGCGTTCGCTTAGGACCCTCTAATCCTTGTGTGCCTACGGGGGGGATATAGACTGGTACCTTGATGAACATAGGTCATAGAAAGACTTATTGTGATATTAATAAGTCCGCTGACCATGGGAGCGTAGGTATGTGCGTGACCCATGTGATGGTGACTGTGTTCGCCTCCACTATTTGTGATTTGTGTTATCTGAACTATTCCTGAGAGATTCGGAATATGTGATCCTTATGTACGT
This sequence comes from Sambucus nigra, assembly GCA_949130495.1. Lineage (NCBI taxonomy): Eukaryota > Viridiplantae > Streptophyta > Magnoliopsida > Dipsacales > Adoxaceae > Sambucus > Sambucus nigra. The sequence goes on along the minus strand of OX422220.1, from coordinate 451,661,825 downwards.
GATGTACCGGGATGGATAGCAGAGTATGTGTGCACCATAGCTTAGATTGCGGGGTGCTTGTATCGTATATTTATGATGTGAATAATATACATTAAATTAATGGAAATCCTCATGTTAATGTTGTAAAAATATTACGGTATTGTTTCGAGCTATATAATGAGTTAGCTGATAGTTATATCAATGGCATAGTTAGTAACTGAGTTTACGTTAAACCTCTATTAAATTACGAGCGTTGTTATGTTAAATTAACCGAGTAAAATGGGTAGAACCTTTGGTAGTCTAGCTAGTTACGTTGTCACTTAGCTAGTAGAAAGGGTAGTTATAGATGGGTGCTTACGTTAGGAGTGCACAGTTAGACGAGAGGTGAGAATATCATGCGAGTGTACGTCCTAACATGTACTTTGCATTTAATGTTTTAAATGTTTTTAAAGCACTTGCAGGTTTTTAAAATATAACTCCACATTCGGGCTCTGACCCGTTTGCTTTTCAAATTTTTTTTTCTTTGTAAAACCATTTTAGGTGCCCAGCCACAAGGACACCAAGCATAGGATACTCATTCAGGTGACGAGCTGTAGCTGCTTGTGGAAGCTACAGGGATTTGCATGTAGACGCTTCTATCTTTTGGATTCCAGAGTCACCATCTATCCGTTGTAGGGCATGTTGCCCATTTTTATTTAGAAACATCTTTTATACTTCAGTTTTCAGACTTTAGCACGTTTTATTATTGTTTCAGTTCATTTATTTCAGTTATGGGATTGTAGTGAGGGGTTTCCTCCAGACTTTAATTACTCTATTGTGATGGTTATTCGTTTTACTTCAGTATGGTGAATGGTGTTATTTATTTGTTCATTACACTTGTTGCATGTTAATCAGACTTTAATTAAAATTTGGCAACTTGCTTTTTAAATACTAGGTGGTTAGATATAATAAAATGTTTTCGACAGTGATGCTATTAACTGAGCCAACTTGGCATTTTGAATTAATTTTATAAAGGAGTAGCTACCCGGTGTTTAATTAGTCGGGGTGACACAGGTGGTATCAGAGCATCAGGTTCTAGTGTCCTTTAGGATCTGTACGGCTATTATGTTTCCGCTACGTTTTCTTTGATATAGAGCCCTATATTTTAGGACTGTTGTATTCTTTTGTGTATGCTTCGATCTTCAGCTATTTTAAGTTTATAAACCGTGAACTTATAAACTTTGTTCTTATTTCAGATGCCTCCACGACGTGCACGACGAGTTCCCAGGAATGCAGTGCCCGAACCCCAGCCCGCTCCAGTTCAGGGCATGTTGAGCGCCGCTGAGGTTGCAGCTATAGTAGCTCAAGCGGTGAATGCCGCGATTGCCATTGTTCAGCAGGCACCACCACAGGCGCCGGTTGCCGCGCCAGTACAGGTTAATGCATTCCCGTCTGCTTGGGAGCGTGTACGTGACGCTTTTCAGAAAGCGCATCCGCCAGAGTTTTCAGGTAGCTCAGACGTGGTAGTCTCGAGCCAATGGAGGAAGGACATACAGAGGCATTTGAGGATGCATGAGTGCACAGACGTTCGGAAACAGGTGCTAGCTACTTTCAAGCTAGTGGGATCGGCACTACAGTGGTGGGAGTCTATCATCACCGCGGAGGAGAGGGATACCCTCACGATTCAGGAGTTCTGGGTGCGGTTCGACCGCAAGTACTTTCCATCCGCAGTTCATACAGAGATGAGGAGGAAGCTGATGAGTTTGAAGCAGGAGGGCAAGACAGTGGCCGAGTATGAGGCCGAGTTCACTAACCTGTTGAATATCGTTCCAGACGAGATTCCAACAGAGAGGAAGAAGATAGAGAAGTTCACTGATGGGTTGAATTGGAGGATCCGTCAGCATCTGCTAGGGAACCTATCGTTGGCCACGTATTCTGATGTGGTTAACGCTGCATTATTACACTGCCAGGACCACCGTTTTCATATGGCCGAGGGCAAGCGGTCAGGGGAGTCTAGCCATCATGGCAGGACTGGAGGACATGGTGCCAGCGGGGCACAGACCGGTCAGGGGCAGAGACAGACTGAGCAGGGTACCCAGCAGGGGGACAATAAGAGGTTCCGGTCAGGGAACTACAGGCAGGGACAGGGAGGTTTCTGCCAGGGCCATCAGGGTCCAAACGGCCATCAGGGCCAGCAGGGGCAGAATGGGCAGCAATTCCATCAGGGCCAGCAGGGCCAAGGGAGGAATGGTAACGGCCACCAGGGCCGGGGACAGCAGGGGCAGAGGGGAGGGAACTTCCCAGGGAAGTGCTTCACTTGTGGCAAGACTGGCCATAAGAAGCAGGATTGTCCTGATAGGGGCAGGGCCCCACAGCAGCAGCAGCAGGGTGCTCTCCAGGAGCCACAGAGACCTATGTTTCCCGCCGCTCTTCCTGCACCGCCACAGATGGCAGCATTGCCACCCATCCCAGCAGTCCCAGCTCAGCAGGGGCAACTACAGTATGGACGTGTCTACAACGTTCACCAGGCTGCAGTTCCACAGGCACCGCCCGCGATCGAGGGTACGTTTCCTATCCATGGCACTATGGGTCGGGTGTTAATTGATACGGGTGCTACACACTGTTTTATTGCTACACACTTCGCGAAAGCTTTAGGATTGTTAGCTACGGCAGAGAGCACAGTGACGTGTGTCGACTCACCATTAGGGAGTGGGTCACTTATTTTCTTTATATGCCGGGGAGTGGGGGTAGAGGTTGGTGGTTTGGTATTACCTGCGGACATGTTAGTGTTAGACATGCATGTTCACGATGTGATCATCGGTATGGATTGGCTCGTAGCATATAGGGCCATGATTGATTGCTTCAGCGGGAGCATTGTTTTTGCCATTCCGGGGCAAGAGATGTTTATAGTGGCGATGCCTCGCCCAGAGGGAGGATCGACCGCTCATCTGTACTACATAGAGGAGGATACCTCTAAGGAGGTTGTGATTCCTTTGGATTCGATCCCGGTTGTCAGGGAGTATTCAGATGTGTTTCAGGAGATACCAGGCTTACCACCCAGTCGAGAGATAGATTTCGTTATTGATTTGCTACCGGGTATGAGACCTATAGCACGTGCACCGTACCGTATGGCTCCAGCTGAGATGCGAGAGTTACGGTATCAGATAGAGCAGTTGTTAGGGCAGGGCTTTATTCGCAGGAGTACCTCACCTTGGGGCGCTCCAGTTTTGTTTGTGAAGAAGAGGGATGGTTCACTGAGATTGTGCGTGGACTACCGAGAGTTGAATAAGGTCACGATACGGAATAAGTATCCGTTGCCTCGAATCGATGACTTATTCGACCAGTTGAGAGGAGCTTCTTTCTTCTCAAAGATTGACTTGAGGTCGGGATACCATCAGTTGCGTATCAGGGAGGAGGATGTCTCGAAGACTGCGTTCTTGTCGAGATATGGTTCTTATGAGTTTCGGGTTATGCCTTTCGGCTTGACCAACGCTCCAGCAGTGTTTATGGACTTAATGAACAAGGTGTTCAGAGATTTCCTCGATCAGTTTGTCATTGTCTTCATTGATGACATTCTGGTCTACTCTCAGACAGAGGAGGAGGACGCCGAGCATTTGAGGCAGGTTTTACAGACACTTCGTCAGAACGAGCTGTATGCAAAATAAGAGAAGTTCGGGTTTTGGCTGAAGGAAGTCCAGTTCTTGGGTCACATAATTTCCGACCAGGGAATATCTGTCGATCCGGGGAAGGTGTCAGCGGTAAGGGAGTGGGGACAGCCCACGACACCAACAGAGATTCGTAGTTTCTTGGGTCTAGCAGGATACTACAGGAGGTTCATTCGGGGTTTCTCGGAGATAGCAGGTCCTTTGACACATCTTACTCGTAAAGGTGTGCCATATATCTGGAGTGATGCTTGTCAGTTGGCATTCGATGAGTTGAAGGACAAATTGACCTCAGCACCTGTGTTAGCATTGCCGAGACCGGGAGTTGAGTATTTGGTTTACACCGATGCGTCTTTGCAATGACTGGGAGGTGTGTTGCAGCAGGAGAGACAGGCCATAGCTTATGCTTCCCGTAAGCTTAAGCCTCATGAGAAGAATTACCCCACACATGATTTGGAGTTGGCGGCAGTGGTATTTGCCTTACGGATTTGGAGGCACTATCTTTTGGGGGAGAAGTTTCAGCTGTTCACGGACCACAAGTCACTACAGTATCTGTTCACGCAGAAGGAATTGAATATGCGGCAGCGTAGGTGGCTTGAATTCGTGAAAGACTACCAGTTCGACATCCAGTACCACCCGGGTAAGGCTAACGTGGTAGCAGACGCGTTGAGCCGCAGGCCAGCAGATGAGGTGGCAGAGGTGTGGAAGGCCAAGTGGAAGGAATTGGGACACCAAGATGCAGTGGCCCGATCTTTCATGTCTGTGATGACCGTTACCCCGCAAATTGTCACAAAGGTAGTACGGGCACAGGCTAATGACACGTTCTGTCAGGAGCAGATAGTTTGATTGCTAGCAGAGGGAGCCGAGTCCTATACCGTTAGCTCAGACGGGGGATTGCGCTTCAATGGGATATTAGTGGTTCCGGAAGGGGAAGAATTGCGGCACGATGTGATGGCAGAGTCGCACGGCTCACGGTTCGCGGTACATCCCGGAGGGGACAAAATGTACCAAGACATAAGACGGCAATATTGGTGGAGCGGTATGAAGAAAGATATCGCTGAGTTTGTCTCGAAATGCGCCACTTATCAGCTTGTAAAAGTGGACCATCAGAGACCAGCAGGATTGCTACAGCCATTGGAGGTTCCGGTGTGGATGTGGGAGAGCATATCCATGGACTTTATCACGGGGTTGCCTACGTCGCAGAGGGGTCACGACTCCGTTTGGGTAATTGTGGACAGGTTGTCCAAGGTCGCTCACTTCTTACCCGTAAGGACTGACTACACTACGGGACAGTATGCCCAGCTCTTCATTTCAGAGATTGTGAGACTTCACGGTGTGCCCCTGAATATCGTGTCTGACAGAGACAAGATATTTGTTTCGAGGTTTTGGGAGAGTTTCCAGGAGGCCATGGGCACAGAATTGCGGTTGAGTACGGCTTATCATCCGCAGACCGATGGGCAGACAGAGCGCACCAACCAGATGTTGGAGGACATGCTACGCATGTGCATTATTGACTTCGGGGGTGGATGGGAGCAGTACCTTCCACTGGTGGAGTTTGCTTACAACAACTCCTATCAGTTCACGATTGGCATGGCTCCGTTCGAGGCATTGTACGGTAGGCCTTGTCGTTCCCCAGCATGTTGGTTGGAGGTGGGGGACAACAAACTACTTGGGCCGGAAGTGATTCAGGATACTTCGGCAAGGATAGAGTAGATTCGGAGTCGCATACGGGTAGCTCAAGACAGGCAGAAGAGTTATGCTGATGCGAAGAGATTTTTCAGGGAGTTCCAAGTGGGGGACCAGGTTTTGCTCAGGGTTTCTCCGATGAAGGGGATTATGCGATTCGGGAAGAAGGGAAAGTTGGCACCGAGGTATGTGGGGCCGTTTCCTATTATTGAGCGGATCGGACCCGTTGCGTATAGACTTGGACTACCGGAGCACTTGCATCGGATTCACGATGTGTTCCATATTTCCTCGCTGAAGAAATACCTTAGAGATAATTTGGCTCATTCGCACATCGCTGTGGAGGACATCGATCTCCAGCCGGATAGCTCCTACGAGGAGGGGCCAATTGCTATTTTGGACCGAAGCGAGAGGAAACTGCGGTCAAAGATAGTCCCGTTAGTGCGTGTTCAGTGGCAACATCACAATGTCGAGGAGTCCACATGGGAGCGCGAGGATGAGATGCGTGAGCGTTACCCAGAGCTGTTTTTAGCAGGTACTTTTTAGTTTCGAATTTCGGGACGAAATTCAGTTATTAAGGGGGAAGTATGTAATACCCCGTATTTTTTACTATATTTATTTTGGGATTAATTGATTAAATTGCGTATTAATTGGAAATTAATCCGGGTTATAAATACTAATGAGATGCGAATTGGTATTTGATTATGTGCATATATGATTATATATGTATTTGGTATTATAAAATTTGTCGTGAGATTTATATACGGCATTTTAGAAATTTTGTTGAGACGCGTGGGACCGTCGCGTCACGGTATAGTATTTTGTTAATAAAAGTGAATTTAAAATCTATAATCCGTATGGTCGTTTTGAGTGCGCCAACGCGTCCGGAAGGGTCGAGATAGTCAGAAAACACTAGCCGGGGGTATAGTTTGGGTCCCGGGGTATTTTTAGGCCATACCGGTAACTTAAAGGGTATTTTAGTAATTTGGTATTTTTGGGTAATTAAAAGTGACGAAAATTGAGAGTTGTAATCTGATAAGGAATTGACCCCAACCAACCCTTATTAACCCAACAAGCTACGGAGATTTATTAAATTAGGTTTTCATAAGTTTCCCCAAAGCAAACCCTAGCCACCATAGCCTTTTGGAGAAGAAAGCTTGGAGAAGGAGAGAGAGAGAGAGGAAACTCTGCAGAAACTTCATCAAACCAACACCAAATCCGGAATCAAACCAAGGCAAGTGATTTAAATTACATTCCTTATGCAGTGAATGCTTTTTCCATGTTAGAAACCTTGTGAATCAATCTTATATAAGAGTTAAAAGAAAACCCATGAAATTGGAAGATTGTTATTAAATTTTGGGATAGGTTTGCATGTAGAACCCTTGTTTGAAGATTTAAATTCAGAGATTTCATATCTATGTGATGTTTTAACGGATTAAAATCTGGGAAATTTTGAGGAGAAGAACCTAGGGTTTATGTTCTTGAAGAAAATTGGGAATTACTGTAGAAATTGTGATTTAATGACGTTTAGAAGATATTAAACCCTTTAATGATGTTAGTATAGCCCCTTAACATGTTTGAGGATGATTAGAGAACTCAATATATTGTTGGAACGAATTTTAGAAAAGGTTTGAGGAGTAAAAATGGTGAAAAAACGAATTGGGGAAAAATCTGGGCCGAAACTGGCTACTCGTTAGAAGCAGCCCCCAGGTCGTTCGAACGAGCTCGTTCGAACGAGCTTCTAACGAGTTGACCAGTCGTTATTAACGAGTAGGGATTTTCGTTCGATATCTCGTTCGAACGAGATATCGTTAGAAGGGTCAGTTCGTTCGAACGAACTGGGATCTCGTTCGAACAGCCTCGTTCGAACGAGACTTCTAACGACCTGACAGTCCAAACTCGTTCGAAGCCTCGTTCGAACGAGACTTCTAACGAGTTGACAGTTTGACCCTTTTTGGACTGTTTTGATTTTTGGAGCCCCTTAAACTTGTTCGAGGATATAGATGACCTTCCTTTATTGATGTAAGGTTAGATTTGGGACTTTTGGATTATTGAGAGGAGTAAACTATATACGAGAGTTATCTTCAAAGAACCATTTGGGTTGAGACGTGAGTGTCTACTACGATGTAAGGATGAATTATAGCGCGTATAATTACAAACCGGAATAGCATGAATTATGATAATTATAGTTAGTACGAGAATGCGATATGTACTACAATTAAAATACGGTATTACTAAGACGTGTATTTACTTAGTATTGGTATATGGATTGTTTGTATGACATACCTACCATACTTGCTATCACGGGAGGTTGCGTTCGCTTAGGACCCTCTAATCCTTGTGTGCCTACGGGGGGGATATAGACTGGTACCTTGATGAACATAGGTCATAGAAAGACTTATTGTGATATTAATAAGTCCGCTGACCATGGGAGCGTAGGTATGTGCGTGACCCATGTGATGGTGACTGTTTTCGCCTCCACTATTTGTGATTTGTGTTATCTGAACTATTCCTGAGAGATTCGGAATATGTGATCCTTATGTACGTGATGTACCGGGATGGATAGCAGAGTATGTGTGCACCATAGCTTAGATTGCGGGGTGCTTGTATCGTATATTTATGATGTGAATAATATACATTAAATTAATGGAAATCCTCATGTTAATGTTATAAAAATATTACGGTATTGTTTCGAGCTATATAATGAGTTAGCTGATAGTTATATCAATGGCATAGTTAGTAACTGAGTTTACGTTAAACCTCTATTAAATTACGAGCGTTGTTATGTTAAATTAACCGAGTAAAATGGGTAGAACCTTTGGTAGTCTAGCTAGTTACGTTGTCACTTAGCTAGTAGAAAGGGTAGTTATAGATGGGTGCTTACGTTAGGAGTGCACAGTTAGACGAGAGGTGAGAATATCATGCGAGTGTACGTCCTAACATGTACTTTGCATTTAATGTTTTAAATGTTTTTAAAGCACTTGCAGGTTTTTAAAATATAACTCCACATTCGGGCTCTGACCCGTTTGCTTTTCAAATTTTTTTTTTCTTTGTAAAACCATTTTAGGTGCCCAGCCACAAGGACACCAAGCATAGGATACTCATTCAGGTGACGAGCTGTAGCTGCTTGTGGAAGCTACAGGGATTTGCATGTAGACGCTTCTATCTTTTGGATTCCAGAGTCACCATCTATCCGTTGTAGGGCATGTTGCCCATTTCTATTTAGAAACATCTTTTATACTTCAGTTTTCAGACTTTAGCACGTTTTATTATTGTTTCAGTTCATTTATTTCAGTTATGGGATTGTAGTGAGGGGTTTCCTCCAGACTTTAATTACTCTATTGTGATGGTTATTCGTTTTACTTCAGTATGGTGAATGGTGTTATTTATTTGTTCATTACACTTGTTGCATGTTAATCAGACTTTAATTAAAATTTGGCAACTTGCTTTTTAAATACTAGGTGGTTAGATATAATAAAATGTTTTCGACAGTGATGCTATTAACTGAGCCAACTTGGCATTTTGAATTAATTTTATAAAGGAGTAGCTACCCGGTGTTTAATTAGTCGGGGTGTCACACCCTCCTTCTCGTTGGCCGAAAGATTGAACTCTTTCATGAGCATATCCCACAAGTCATCTTTTTTTACTTGCTTTACCGTATCCCAACTCTCATGTTCTAAGCCAATACTTGATTTTAACAAAGATAAGGCTCAATCATTCAAATGATTCTTGCCACCTATTGGCAAACCAAATAGGTTAAGGGAAACTTATGCACGTGAATCAATGGCAGAATGTTCGTTATGACTTGAACTTTCTAGCGTGGAGGAATTGTATTCTCGAACGCCATTTTTTGCATTTCATATATTTACGCATTAGTCCATACGTTAATACAAGAGTAAGGGAATAATATAAAAAAATATAATATAATTTATACCTTTTCAACATATTTTAAAAGTTTTGATAATTTGACCATGTCATAAGTTTCATACTTCATCATTTCATGCAAAGTTTTTATTGGCCATGTCTACGGAAGTGTGTTGACAATTGCATTTCTGACACGAAACATTTTAGGGCATATGCCTTCTCTCCTAAGTCGATAACATATGTTAACTTTGTTATGCATAAGTTTTCTCACGGTAGAGTCTGAACGCACCCTTATCCTCTTCAGTTATATCCACAAAGGATGGATTTTTCTTTCTTCGAGTTCTAAAAACTCAACTAACTACATCGCATTACTTGTATTGTGTTTTATGAGAACCCTTTCAACTGATTCATCCCAACTTTGAGGTAGTGTGCATAGTATTGATTGAAATAAATATGCTTCGGGTATGTTCCACCCATGATCTCGCAAGTAATTGCATTGTTTGATTTTTTGATAGTAGTGTCGATAAATTGATGTGTTCTCTATAAAATACCTATTTTGAAAGTCGTTGCATGTATATACAATATATGGCATCCTAGAAAAAGTAATAATAAACTTGTGAACAAAAGGCACTATGAATACGTGCTAAGAAATAAATACATAACTTTGAAGTCAACATTTAAAATAACAAAACATGCTACAATTAAACATCTACTTCTCTAATGTGTCTAATAATTTCTTTAATTCTGGGTTGTCGTCTAGAATAGACTGAATCTCGATAGGTGCCGCTATGTCATCTACCAATGTAGTCAAGCACTTAGGGGAACGTAAAACAAAAGACCATGGATCGTTGTTCGGTCTTTTTGCATAAAACACTTGCTTTAAGTATTGGAATGCACAAACAAATGGCTCGTCATTCACATTATCTTTACTCTTTAACTTGGCCAAATCAACCTTCACTATGTGGGTGTCAGGGTCGACCATACATGCATTCTTGTCCTCCACTCTCACCCAATCACGGTAGAATACATGTATACTGAAAGATAAATAATCTAATAGCACTATTTGTTTTATAATCCCATAATACGTCATTTCATCTTCTATCAAGTTTTTATCTTTCGCGCTTACCCTGAAATGAGTTAATGCTTTATATGAAATGTCGCTATGAGTTTTAGCTCGTTTGTGCTTAAAGAGAACACAAAACCATTGACACGGCATTATACAAACTGCTTGGCTATAAAACTAGGCCCATTTGCTAAACGTGCAAGCCTCGTTGATACTTCACCAGCTTTCAATAACTGAAACCAAGAAAGTATTTGCATTGTGAATATGTTGCAAAGACAGTAAATAAAAGTGAGGTATTACTGTAGTCACCTCGGAAGCTACCTAATGCCTAAAGTCAATGTCTGCGATCGCACCTCCCTTCCTCCTCTTGGCACCCCCACACTCACTATATTGCCTAGGTTAAAAACATAAATATTAACTTTTTATGAATATAACATCGAATATATTACATTATTTTGCAATTTTTTTAAAATAAACTCACATTTTCCATTTATCTATGTCTTCATGCGTCTCGAATACATATCGAGCCACTTGGTTATATTGTGTACTTATTAGCTTCACTACCTTACCCTTCCCCACAGCCTCCTCATCTGCAAATTCTTTTAATTCATCAGCAAAGCGTTCATGACCTCCAATGTTTGGGTTAGGCGTATATCCTTTGCATACAAGGAATCCTATTCTACAATGTACTCCTCAGCAATGGACCTCTCAATGTACCATGTATTCTTGACGTAATTTTTAAAAGTTTTCATTAATCGTTCGAACGGATACATTCATCGGTACCTTACCGGTCCATATAAAAATGCTTCATCGCATAAATGCACTGAAAGATGGATGCTTATGTCAAAGAATGAGGGAGTAAATTACTTCTCCAAAACACATGTAGCCTCGGCCAAAGTTTCTTTCGCTGCCATTATGTGTTTCCTGTTGACAACTTTCTCACACAATAGGGAGAAACATAGGCTAATTTATAAAATGTCCCTTCGAAGATCCTTGTATTCCAAAACATATTGTCCGGGCAATAGAGGGACAAATTGCATTATCACATGCCAGTCGTGAGACTTGCACTTTTTAAATCTTTTGTTGTGTCACAGACAATCCTGTGTAAATTGGATGAGAAATTATAAAGGACCTTCAATCCCTTTAATGTTTCTAAAAACGTATTTCTTTCTTCAACGCTCAAAGTATAAGATGCAACTGGAATATGCTTTTTTCCAGTGTTTTGATCTTCTTTCAACCATAATGAACTTTTAATCTTCAAATCACGAAGATCTTCACAAGCTTTTTCTCCATCATTGGAATGAGAACCCCTAATGTATCTGCCTACGAGATGCTCGATAATATTTTTCTCAGCGTGTATAATGTTTATCGCGTGTCGTATAAAATTTTCCTTCAAGTATGGCAAATCAAACATTATTGATCTCCTCGATCACGTTGTCTTCACATCAACATCCTTTCTTTTACGCTTATGGGCCAAAATTATGGGGTGTTTCCCCTTTAAATTTTGATCAACCTTTAATGAACTTTCTTCAATTTCCAAACTAGAAAGTCTTGGTGGAAGTGACCTTGTTTCGGTGCCTTCTGGGAGAAAATTTCTTCATATTGACCTGAATTTGTGACTTTGGGGCAGAAATCTCCGATGATTATGATAAAAAAAGTTTATCACTTTTCTTAAGCCAGTTGGCTTCAGCCTCCTCTCCACAAATAGGGCAACCTAGGTAACCATATACATTGCACCCATATAAGGTCGTATAAGCAGGAAAATTATGAATTACCTATATCAACATAACTCTCAAAATGAATTCCTCATTTTTGTATGAGCCGAACGCTCTCACACCTTCAACCCATAACTCATTCAATTCATTTATTATTGGCGCTAAGAAAAAATCAATGTCACTACCAGGTGCTTTTGGACCTGGTATCAACAACGATTAAAATTGAGAACTCCTTTCTCATGCATAACGACGGGGGCAAATTTAAAGGCGCCATAAACACTTGCCATATACTCTTATATGTGCTCAATTAGTTAAAAGGTCTAAACCCATTGGTTGATATTCCGAGGTGAACATTACATATTTCTTTAGCAAAGTCTGGATCGTTGATTTGCGGATTTCCACACAGATGAATCAATCGGGTGTCGCATGAGATTCTCACCCAGCTCCGCTCAACCATGCCAAGTCATTGCCACTGCTATCCAAGGTATAGTGTAAAGTCTCTTCAATAAAGGACCTAAAGGGAAATAATTTAACACCTTCTTAGGTATTTGCGTATCTACTTTCAATAAACGTTTATTACGTACTATCATATTTTGTTCATATCTAGGTTCCTTACATACAGGACAATCCTGTTTATCTTTATGCTCCTTATAGTATAAAATGAAATCATACGTGCAACAATGAATTGATTTGTATTTCATACCCAAGCCTTTAAAATTTCACTTCATGATTGGATATTTGACTGGAAGTGTATTTTCTTTGGGGAGCAAATCATTTGCCCAAATGAGTATTGCTGTCACACTTTTTTCTCGACAAGCCAAATTTGCTCTTTAAGTTTTGCAACCCAACCATGGTATATAACATTACATGGTCGAGGTTGAATTTATGATATAATGAGGTTGCGGCTGCTGCTATTAACCGTATATAATCCCAATCTTGGTCAGTATCGTTGTCAACATTAATATCATAACCTAAACCATTCTCTCTATTATCTTGATTTTCTTATGTTGTGTGCACTTCGTATGTATCATTTAAGAGAGCGTTTAACCAATCATGTGCTAACGAATCACTATCTGTGTGAATCGTTTCCTTAACAAGTATTTCTTTTGGAATATACATAAAATCCCTCTCCCCGTGGAATTTCCAAAATGTGTAGTCAGCTTGCATACCCCACTGAATCAAATGTAATTTTACATCCACTCCTTTCAAGTTTTTACCATTTCTACAACGAATGTACATGCATGGGATAATATCAGTTTTGAGATTCTTCATTGCATAATTCACAAAGTCTTTCATCCCATTAATGTATGCTTACCCCGCTCTAAAATTTTCACCCATTCACTCTTTATATTGTGGAAACCCCATTAATTCTACAATACAAACAAATAGAAACTCAGTAATTTATAAAGCTAAATGAGTATGTCCTTTATAATGAAAAATGGCATACATACATATATGCGTAGCACAAGTATTTTAGCTGTTACATATTTTTCCATATGTTTGAGTAGTGATATATTTAGTATTATATATATATATATCACATGTGTATTTTAAGATTCTACATTTCGTGCTAAAACATTTATGCATGTAGACAAAATGAAGTGATATTCAAAGAGTAAAGATTAAACATATCAAATTAATAACACTAAAATCTCTTATTATTATTTATCTTTTTGATAAGTCCACACTAAAATCTCTTATTATTTTACCAGACAAAATGAAGTGATATTCTTAAAAGATTGAATTATTATAATTCATATCCAACCCACTTACTAATCCGATTAGCAGTTATCAAAATGTAAATAATTAAATTCATATCAAATCAAATAAATTGAATTCATATTTAGACACTAATATTTACTAATCGTAAAATTTGGTCACTAAATTGCAAAATATGAATCCATACCCAAATAAATAAAACACCAGAATATTCAATCAGTAGCATTTACGAATGAACCAATTAAAGGAAATGGAGGATATTTTTTATGGAATTGAAGCAACTGGGTAAATAAACCTTGAAAAACCTTAAATGCTACAAATGCCTAGGGCCAACCAACTCAATGGCAACCTAAATGTTCGAATTCACCAGTCAACAAAAATTTAAGAATCCTAAACAACATTATAATCACTATTCAGTAGAATCACAACTAAAAAGTAAGAAAATTGCAGAAAATCAATAGCAATAAGTAGTTACATTTTCTTTAATCATACCTGATTGGGGCTAAAATCGATTGAAAGAAAACCTTAAAACTTTGAAACCTTAAAATAAATTGTAAAATAAAACTTGAATCAGTACCCAAATGAACAAAACTTGAATCAATATCCAAATAAATAAAACATGAATTGTAGGCTTGAATCAATAGCAATAATCGATCGGAACCTATTGGGGCCGAAATCAAACATAAATAATGACAACCGTTGTTGTGAAATCAAACAAAAAACCTAAACAAACATAAATCTTCAAACATAAAACCTAAATTTAAATGTGAATGTTCACAGTAGCAGCGAAAAATAAACGTAAATGTTTACGAAATCAAATAAACCTAAACATTAAAATTTACAATAAGGCGCAGCTGCTAAGTTTTAAGTTTACCTATTTATTTTTAGGGTCATTTGTCATTCTAAATTTCTCACATTTAAATCGATAATTTCTATAAACAATTTATCTGTACCTGATGAAGGTATAAAATTGATGATATAGTTGAAGAAAAACTTTAGCATATAATTATCTATTCAAATAATTGTCACCCTTAAATAGCACTACACCAAAATGAGTAAATTGACACCCTTCCAGCACTTAGCCTTGTCACGGTCAATGACCGTGACAACAAACACGCGTTTTGTGTCACGATCATTGACCGTGACAAAGTATTGTCACAGTCAATGACCGTGACAATACGTATAATGTTATCACGGTCAATGACCGTGACACGACCGTGACCAATGTCACAGTAAAAAAACCCTTTCCCTTCTTTTTTCCCCCGCCGTTTCTTCCCTCCTTTTTTCTCTCTCTCTACGCTGCGTTCTCTCTCTCTCTCACTTTCAGGTTACTCTCTCTCTCTCTCTCTCTTTCTCTTCCATTTATATATATATATATATGTGTGTGTGTGTGTGTGTGTGTGTGTGTGTGTGTGTATGTGCGTGTGTGTGCGTGTGTGGGGGTGGGGAGGGGGAGGGGGAGGGGGTGGGGTAGGGTAGGGTAGAGGGTGGGGAAGGGGGAAGGGTGGGGGGCAGGGGGTAGGGGTGGGGCAAGGGGGTTGTTTATGTGTGCGTGTGCGTGTGTGCGGTGGGTGTGTGGTGGGGAGGGGGGTATATGTGTGTATGTGCGCGTGTGTGTATATATGTGTGTAGTGTGCGTGTTTATGCGTAAGGTCCCTTGTAAACAAATTGATTGATTGTCCCTTATTGTAAATTAGTAAATTAATATATGATTAATCATGAAAGTATGATTGCCCCTTATTGTAAATTAGTAAATTAATAATTGTATACTTTAATTGTTAGTTTAATTGATGAAAATAATTAATTGAGTAGATGAATTAGAAGGAGTACGGGATACACATTTGTTGTTGACATTGTTGTTGGATTATAGTGGATCGATGTTGGGTTGGTTAATTTTAAAAGTGGCATGACCACTGGATTATTGTCCATATGGGGGTGGGATTTTTCAACTTTTTTTAAAAATTACTTTGTATATCAAACAATATATATATAGTATGATAATTAAATGAAACATACTTGAAATTACATATAGTGCGCTTAGATACTAGCCTTCTAGTTCTTATGCGTACGCATTCAATAGCCCTTAGACCCGTTCGAGAGTCATTACCCCTGTAATGAGATCTCTCGAATTGTCCCGTTTGGACAGTTTGGGACTGCATAATTTCTGTATAATATTCTTAGTGGCTTAAAGTTGTTACTTTTGGAGGAAGTTCTGCAGTCGTATCCTAATGTTTTCTGGGCACATAATAGATTGACAAGTGTGAGTGTTATTTCAATTGATCAATTGAAATAACACTCACACTTGCCAATCTATGTCGTGTACTTGTAGAACTACGGGGATATGCTGCCAATTTTTTTTCAAATTGTAACAATGTGAATGAGTTGTTAAGTATATTACAGAAAAATACGGTCTTGAATGGGATATGACCACTCACCCTTTAGAGGAGATGGAGGAAATAGAAATTTCAATTATAAATTGAATTTGAATATAAATAAGACATAATTAAATGAAACATACTATAAATCTAAGTTTTGTTTATACTAATCCATGAATATACGCTTCGTACCTTTAATAGGTGATTAGTTGTGGTAGCTGTGATGGGATATTCGAAATACAAAGAGTGGATGGGTGAGACAAATAGAATGGGGGATGTGTTTCGCAGAGGTGCTAATGAATTTGTGAAATATGCAAAGAGATGTCATGATGATGAAGAGTTTCCATGTCCGTGTGCTAGGTGTAAGAATGGTAAGGTGTTTGAGTGGAAAACAGTTGAACTACATTTGTTAAGATCGGGTATGCAAGATAGTTATCGATTTTGGACTTTTCACGGTGAACTGAAAGTTCCTTTTGTAACCGACCAACCTTCACAACAACCATCAAAAAGTAGGATAGATGTAGAAGGGGATGACGTAGATCATAATATGTTAGAGTATTTAGTTGATGATGCGTACGGAGTTGAGGATAAAAATGCTTGTAAAGTTGATCATGTCACCAATTTGATCTTGGTTGACTTGTCCAAGTTGAAGAGCAATGACCACGTGAGCAATGAGTCATTTTTTGTGCATTTCAAAAGGTTAGCCAAGTGTTTTACTCGGAGTATATCAACAACGAGTCATGGTCAATTGTCCAACATGCACTGAAGCGTCTAAATAGTAGTGTGGATGACTTGGCTGCTCCTACCGAATATCAATCCATTTTTTATGATAACCCGAATTTCAAATAATTTTTCAATTTGTAATAAATATTCCAATTTGTACTGAAATATTCCAATGCGTTTGGACAGTTTGGGAGTGCATAATTTATGTATAATATTCTTAGTGGCTTAAAGTTGTTACTTTTGGAGGAATTTTCTATTATAAATTGAATTTGAATTTGAAATTTAAGTTTTGTTTATTCTAATCGATGAATATACGCTTCTTAGCTTTAATAGGTGATTAGTACATAGTTATTTGGGGTGTTCTATTTGTGGAGAGGAGACTGAATCTCTTCGTCTATCCTTTATATATGAACACTAAGAAATGCTATAATCCTATGGAGGGATGCTCTGCAAATTCCTTCCAACCGTTGTGTAGTCAAACATCACCAGTTGAAGTTGTCAATTACACTTTCCATACCCCACCACTTGGAACCTCTAGCAAAACATGGGAAAATATGGAAAGTGGAATTGACAACTTTAACTGGTGATGTTTGGCTAACAACGGTTGGAAGGAATTTGCGAAGCATAACTCCATAGGATTATGGAATTTCTTAGTGTTCAGATATTAAGGGAATCATATTTGACATGATTGCCTGGGGTACATTAATTGGAAATAGGTTCCATATGAGCTCAAGTTAGGTGTTTGGGTGGCACTACAGGTAATGTATTTATATTTATATTTATATTTATATTTATATTTATATTTATATGAATATTTAAATTTCAATTTTGATTTCGATTTCGATTTTTATGAATATCTGCTTGTTGGGTGGCACTACACTCTTGTGCAGTGTCTTGCAGTGGCTGATTCTTATAGTGGAACTGGAACTAGAAATTGGTGTTGAATTTTCTCAAAAGTTGTCCTCTTCTAGAAGTTCTTATCTTTGAGGTACGTCAAGGGTTCATAACATCACTTCCAGCTAAATAGTTTATAGATTTGAGATAATTGATGGTGATGTTGTTTCTTCTTATATTAGGGTTTTTCATTTTATTGTGAACAAATAGGGACATCGTGGTTGGAATGGTATGTACCTGATTGTTTGAGATCACACCTAAAGACAATCAAAATTACGGGAGGATTAGGGTCGAACAATGGAGTTGAACAGTTGAGGTACTTTGTGGAGAATGCCAAAGTTTTAAATAGGTACGGGATTATTTCTATTTTGAATGTATATTTGCACTATCTCTATTTTATCTGGATATATAATGTTTGAACAGGTACAACGTTGCTATAACAGGTACATATATAGTGCTAGGCAGTGGCAGTGGCCATACTGCCCAACAGATTTTTTTTCAATTCTGCCTAGAATTGTCACGATCATTGACCGTGATAAGTCCTTGACAAAGAGAGTTGTCACGGACTTGTCACGGTCATTGACCGTGATAATTTTTTAACATTGTCACGGGTTTATCACGGTCTTTAACCATGACAAAACTTGTCACGGTCAAGGATCGTGACACGACCGTGACAATCCTAACGAACTTACCATGGTCAATGATCGTGACATGACCGTGACAAAAAAAGTTATCTCACCCAGAATTGTCACGGTCATTGACCTTGACAAGGTAAAGTTGTCAAGGTCAACGTTCGTGATAATTCTACAAATTTTGTGTAGTGTAGGTATATGCAATAAATTAAAACGAAGTGACATCTAAAAAAATGCAGATTTCATGTGTGGAAACAAACGGGCCCTAATACTCTCAGAGATAAAAACACACGAGAACAAAGGAAACAAACTCCAACCAAATTCTACGAAAGTGGTGATAACATTTAATATAGTGAAAAACAATAAGCATTTGAATTGGAGTGACAATTGATCCATATAGAAAATGAAGAACAAGTGTAGAGAAGATTGAATAAAAATGGTTGCGATGTCGCTCAACAGAGGGAACCTTCACGGAGTACCCGATGTTCCTCGCTAATGGCTTATGCCCAAACCTAAAATCTCACTTAAAGATTTCAAGACCCTCACAAATCCAGCGACTTACCGACCCATTTTCGACCACAAAACCCGAACGCAAACCCATCCAACCTGGAATTAAACTTGGACTTAATGTTAACTAGTTTCTACTTGGTATTTATAGCCAGACCTATTGTTAACCGGATCTATAACTTGATTTAATAACCCGAACGCAAACTCAAACTAACAAATAAGAGTAACACATTCTATGAAATCGAAAACTCAAACTAACAAAATAATAACAAATAAAAATAATAGAAAAATGAAATGTTCATAAAAAAGTTACAGATAAGAGAAATGTTCCCCAATGTTAGGGAGGGATCTCTTCACAGCGTAAGAAAAAGAGCGGGAGAGTTGTGAGAAAGAGTGAGAAGAGAGAGGAGAGAGGAGAGAGAAGAGGGAAACTAAAGTTAGGTAAAAAAATTTGTGACCCCTCGCAGCAGTCACAAATTAAAGTAGGCTAAAATTTGTGAGTGTCTGGAGAAGTTACAAATTTATGACTGTCAATAGCAGTTATAAATTAAGTCTTACACCCAAATTTATGACTGCTACCAGCAGTCACAAATTTATGGCTATCGTTAGCAGTTACAAATTTAGTACTAAGTCAAAATTTGTGACTCCTCATAGTAGTTAGAAATTTGTGACTGATTTTTTCCTGCCTTTGAAGAGAGGACACCCCAAACACTTAATTGAACCTTTTTCTTGCTTGAAACCCGTTACTTATGCTACATTCTTGAAACATCTTCTATGCACTTTATTGCCCATTAAAAAATTGCTATTGTCCATACTAATTTCTTAGCCTTATTGGAGCTCACATCTCTTGAGGAATCCCAATAAATTAGATAAACTTATCTTAGATCTAGAGGTAAATATAATTAAGTCATTAGGAAAACTGAGATGAATAATTAGATTACAACCTCTTGGGTGGGAAAAAGACTTTATAGAGCCCTCGAGCATCAACTGGTGGAGACCTTTGCTAAGGGATTCAGAAGCTAAGATAAAAAGGCTTGGGGACAAAGGGTCACCCTGCCTCAAACCTCTTGATGTCTTGAAAAAACCTCTAGCTTTACCATTCACAACTACTGAAAACCAAGAAGATGATATACACCTCCAAACCAAATCAATTACAATTTTTGAGAATCCAAACTTTCTTAAGGACTTTAGCAGAAATATCTAAGAAATCCTATCATATGCTTTGTTCATGTCAATCTTCTGTGACAACACGCTTACTAAAATAAGAGTTGGACAGCCTGTTACTCCAATAAAATAGGAATCTTAAATGGTCCATTCTTAGCATCACTGTCGCATAAAAGATAATATGATACGACCACCCAACATTTTAAAAATGGATGTAAAATATTTCCCAATAAAAATATTGTAAACTATTTCAGTCATCTACTTCTGTAACAAAAAGGATTAATATACAACTAACAGTTTGATAGCATTTACAAAACATAATCGAATAAGATGTCGGTTAACAGACTGATATAAAAAGGTCACATTAAATATAACAGTAGCTATGAGATATAAACTTGGTCAACATGCCCGAATACCACTGACGAATTATAAATAGAATATCCAAAAAGAGTTTGATGCGTCTAATACAAAAATCCTACAACATCCGTAATATGTCGTAGCTCCTTAACACTGGAAGGGAAGGTCAGAATGGGCACCCTTACGGTGGGACACCTGAACATAAACAATAACCACACCAAGAGACAAAATATAAACGGGTCAGGGCCCGGTTTGATATGATTTACAAGTGAATAAAATGTACAACAGTTATGAATGCCAGATTCCATAAACAGGTGAGATTCGCTCTGCACTTAAATAATTATACTCACCTCTTTTATAAAGTGCACATCCTAAGGCGTACAATTCATTTTTAAGTTAAGCTACCCGACTACTTAATGGGAATAACCTAACTCTATCCAATATGCGTGGTTTACCAATTTATCATTTAACCGCAAGTCAATTAATCATGTAATCAGAGTTGATTCATAATTCCATTTAATCATTTGCGTTAAAACACAATTTGAATGAGAATAGTTATTTCCATATAATAACATTTCTAAGACCATCATTCCGGTAATTACCCTATTGGATGCGTTCCCTAATTTCTATCATCTTCCAGGACCTAGTTTCATGACCACCTGGGTACCCTAAATAATAACGCATGGGAAGCACCCATATACCTTCGACAGTGAGGTGTAACCATACCCGAAATTACTTGACTTCGAATAAACAATCACACAAAGTAACAACCGGTGCTATGGCCTAAGGATTACACTCTCCCTGTATTCATTAGCCAGGGGATTCATCTCTTTCGCGTAACTTACCTTATGATAGCATTTAGAGAGGTATGTGCATATATGCCAAAATCACAAAATGTATGTATAATGAATTAAAACGACAATTCTTATACCCTAACTCATAGTTGTACAATATATTAAGGCTACAATGTGTAAACACTTCCATACTAGCCCTTGAAAGCCAAAACAACAAGTTCATATTATACACAAGTCCTACTATCATTTTCTTAACCAATTGAGGTATTATACTGTCATTTCTAATCCCCAAAATAGGCTTGAATACCCCCTTATCATCCTAGGGTATTAATATCCTCATATAAGGTCACATTTATATATAATACATCCTATAATAAGGTTCCAAATCTTTAGACCGAAGATAAAAGGAGCTAACACAAAGTTCTATTTTCGAATCGATTCGCCCTGGAAGCGAATCGATTCACCCCAGCCGAATCGATTCGGTCGAGAGAGCCAAACTTTTTGCTAAATTGACGAATCGATTTGGCCTACCCAAATCAATTCGCTAACTCAAAACTGTATCCTATTCGCCAGGGGCGAATCGATTTGCCTGGGTCGGACAGCCTAGTTTTCGCTCGGGTTTATAAGAACCCTAAATCCCCAAAACCCTTTTATTCCATCTAAACCCAACATCATCAACCAAAATTATCTACAATTTATTTCCACATAATAACTAACCATTATGAACCCCTCAAATCATGTTTACATCATATACATAAGGGTTTAAACATCAAAATCACCAAAATTACCAAAATGGTTTAAACTCAAGAACACTAACGATTTATACAATTTATTCACACACAATCATACATCTATGCAAGTTAGAAAACTTGCCTCAAGATTGAACTCTCGTATTTCTCGTCGTTTAAACGATTTCAATCTCAAATCACCAATTCCTCTCTTTTTCTCTTCTTTCTCTCAATCTCTTCTCCTCTCTTTCTCTTTCTAGGTTAAACACAAATGATCTTTAATTGCTCTTGCAAGACTAAATACCCAAAATAGCTCAACTATACTTAATTCCAACATTAAATGTGACTACATATTTAAATGACTCGTAACATTATATTTAAGTCGTAACTAGCCAAAAGTGCCCAGGAACCCAAAAACACACTCGGCACTTATTTTGACTATCTCAACCGTTCCCGGACTAACCATGCCCTCTAAACTAACATCAGAGATATTGTTTATAATTTGCTATCCCAACGTCATATTACCTTTTTTAAATAATTCGATTGGGATATAAGCCATAACCGTCGCTTTAAAGCATAACGACGCAACATAAAATAATATTACACTATTTAGATTCATGTAACCGTAAATATGCAATACTCATAAATATTAACTCTTAAATCATACAAATTAATTTAATTCGATTTTCATTTTTTTTAAATGACTAACCCACATGGAAACTTATCTAAAAATAATTACTCAAAAGTAAGTGGTATTACATCTTCAGCCTCACATTACCACCTTGATTCTTTATATCCAAGAGCTGTAACATTTCCTAACTTAAGAGACTATGATACAGAATGCTCTTATTCTTAACAAAGCCTGATTGAAATGGAGATATGAGTTTGGGAAGGAAAGAGGATAATTTGGAATTGAGAATTTTGGAAAAAAATTTATAACAAACATTGCATAGACTAATTGGCCTATAGTCCTTGCAAGAAGAAGGGTTGGGACCTTTAGGAATAAGGCAAATGAGAGTTGAACCCCAAGCTTTAAGAATCTCAGCAAATAAGGATTGAACTTGAGCAAACAGATCTTTCTTAATGATTTCCCAACTCTAAAAATAGAAATAACTGTTATAACTATCTGGACTAGTAGTACTGTTTGTATTAATGCTCCTCATAACTTCTAATATCTCTTATTGATCTATTTGTATCTGAAAATTTAATCTCAGGCATAAATTTTCTTATTAACCTAGCTGTGGGCCCCTTTTACCTTAACGATGTAATAACATTCTTCTTAGCGATGTCCAAACTGGCTGGAGTAATTTCCAACTTGTTTTTTGGTGGCATCCCAACCTGATCGAAGAACCACAAAAATTTTGGTGATTTTAACACAACTTGATATTCCAAGCTTGGATCTACATAATACTCCTCTGCCTGACAATCTTGTTCATCATCTCTGCCACTTAGTTCATCGTAGGTAAGAACTATATTAGCCTTTCCTTACAAATAACTATCATAAATATCTTGGAAATCTTATCCCTCTTTCATTCGACATTCTGCTTACTCATTATATGCAATAACTATATATGCCCCATGTGCTGGTGAGGGATTATTACTAACATTGCATTGAGGTATCTACAGAGTCCCAACCAATATGTATTTATTGATGATATTACTCAATGTAAAATATGAAATTTTGGGAAGACCAGTAATCCAATGGATCTGATAATAGTTGGATCAACTTGAACGTCTATCCTCGTAGAAAATAGTGGAGAGTTTCTTGGGGGAGGACTAAACCATCACCTAATATGATGTTGTAACAATTCACTGCCTATTCACCACGACAAGGAAATGGAGGTGGATCTTCGCAATCAAACTTCTTTTCATTAATATTCTTCTTCTTATCATTTTGGCCTGCTTCTCCACCCCATCATCATAGTTGACTCATGGAAACTGAATTCCTCTAGCTGCTTGGCTGACTGGTAGCTTCCATGCAACATTGATCATGACTGGGAGAGATCGAGATCGAGTGATTAATGTGATATTTTTAGCTACTCTCATAAAGGCTTTGAATGTACCCTCTCATCATATTTATCAAGTGATAAATGAATTATTGTAACAAACCCTCTTCACAAATTTAAAGGAGCTTCTCCTCCATTGTAGTTTCTTGTACATCTAGAGATCTTTCTTTAAATTTCGTGTTATTAGCCGTCAACTCCACACCTGGCCTTTGCTTCTCGTGAGCAAGCTGGGCCAGAGTAAACTCATCGTTTACCAAGAATAATTTTTGGAAAAATTCTGCATGCATATCCTTCTACGTAGCCACACTCCTTAGGGCCATGTGAGAATACTATGTGTAAGCTTTATCATTGAGGAATTTTGAAAACTCCCTTAAACATAACATTCTATTATTGCAATGAGCATCGAGATGCTCCATAAATGTATTCAAGTGTTTCTTTGAGCTATCTCCTTTCTTATTAAAATTCTCAAAGATTGGAGGAATGTACCCTTTAGGATAAGGTTTATCGTTGTACTCTGGATAAGGAGTGCAAAAATAATCATAAATAGATGATGCCTCATTAATAATTTATGAGGATGATTCCACCATCTTTATCATATCCCCCTTGACCTCTTTAATGGATAAAGAAGGTGGGGTAGATATTTCCATTATTTCTAACTATGGTAGAGTAACCATAAGTAAATGAGTTAGAAAAATAGAGCTTCAGTAAGTGGAATTGAATCGGGAGAAAGATTAACCATTACAAGGACCGTTGGACTGGGAGGTATAACAAGAATTTCATTAAAAGAGCGACCGATTGCATTGCTCGTACTAAGAATGAACTAGGATCCATCATGGAACCAAGAATCGTCATTCCTTGTTGGATTTAAAAGGAACTCTATAAACTTGACCTGAGATTGGTCATTTTATTGGGACAAAAAATAGAGCTTGTGGAAGCTTGTCCCCGAACGACATCTCACGTAGTAAGGGTTACTTGGGGAACCTCAATAACAGTTGTAATAACAACCTATCCTTACTCATGTTGAGCATCATCAAATTTAAGAGTACGATTTATATTTTGTTAACCATTTCTAAAAGAATACCTCCCAAGTAGAGTCGTCAAATTTAAGAGAGAACTTATCTTTAGGTGATAAGAGGAAGCGATAATTTCTATTGACACCTGGGAATTTGTAGTAAAATAGACTCATGACTCTAATTGATGGTAATGTGAAAATATGTTTTGGAATATTGATGATAAACAAACTCAATAATGAGGGGAAAATATGCTTAGGAGAGGAAATCAATTGTAAGGAACACAATAAATGATGCACGTCACCCAATTTGGGCTACGTCGATAGGAGATAAAGTTTTATTGCACTCATGGAGAGTTATTATCACTTCAAGCTCGATTGTCTTGATTATTCCATTCATGGACTTATTTATCTGGTTGCTAAGATATTAATGCTAAATCCTCTGACAAAGCCAAGCATCGCCAGTCTGAGGCCAATCGTATTCACGAGAAAATCCAAACTTTGGAAGAAAATATACCCAAAGTCTTAGCTAGCGAAATAAAAGATGTTGCTCGACAGACTAATCTCTAAGAAGACGTTGTTCGAGAGATTGGTTTCTCATTCGAAGAATTTTACTCAAAGGAAGATATTCACTTTCTTTTGGCTGATTGATATCTTTGTAACAATTTCTCTTCTTGTGATTGTAATTCAACGATTTTCTCTTATCTCGAGTTGGTCATTTATATAAATAAGAATGAAAGAGAATCTTTTTATATTAGTCTTTGCACCTTATATTTTTCTTTCATTTTTTTCATACGCTATGGACTATCCATTATTCTAAGGGAATAACTGCTCATGAATTAATACCATTACCTTTTTCTGTGAGAGTGTTTGCTCACAAATATATTTAACTTTCCCATATTATACAGGAGTGTATTGCTTCGCAAGCTGACCAGTAATGCATGTGACCTTTCCATATTTTGTGGGATGTTTGTCCTACATATATATATATATATATATATATATATATATATATATGTATGTATTTTTTTCTTTTAGAAGATAGGACTTGGGGTCGACCCCCTTCTCTTATTACTAATGGCATACAAACTGTTTAAATAACTTGCAAAAATTTCTTCTTTTACGCATTTTTAAAATGTCACTGAAACTTTGTAGTCCATATTCTATTAGGTACTCCTTTCTGGAAGCTTATCACTCAAAATAATATAGGTAAAAGTGCTTGGATCATTATGTTTTGTCACTGGGAGGGAAATATCCCCCCAAATATGATAAGAAATTCTCTTCAAATTAAATATATTTTCTCTTATACTATAAGAATCTCAGGCTCATCTGCTCGCAAATTTAACTTAGTAAAAGCAAAATTATATTTTTTTTATGTATCCGCTCGCTAAAATTTTCTAACAGATGCATAATAAACTTGTTGGTTATGTTATTTAAAAAACATTATAATCATCATCATAAATTTTATGAAGGAAATGGTCATAACCGAACATTCACTATTGTATTCACTACGCAAAAAGTACTATTTTTTTTCAATTGTGCTATTATAATAAAGTGTCATCAACAATTTTCCATTTCACTATAGGAGATTTCATTTTCTAAGATGAACTATTGAGAAACAAAAAAAAATAGGGTACCTCAAGCATGGTATTTCTTGATCCATTTGCAATTGATTCACTAGATAAACTCACTCTCTGGCTATAAAATTTGACAAGATCCTGACTTCCCTACTCCATGTAGAACGAATGGTCCCTCCCAATTGGGATTAAATTTTTAGGCCGATATGATCCTTAGGTTATGAGTGGGGGCTCGCAAAACCAGGTCTCCCAATTTAAACTCTTTAGGATTAACCATATTCTCATAAGCCCTAGATAGCTACTGAGTATAGACTTAGTAGTTTTTCTTGGATTTGTCATGATTCTCATCCAAAGATTCCAAATGCATATATCTTGGATCAATAATGAAATAATGGCTCAGATCCACTCGTGCTGACGACACAGCCAATTCTACTAGTAAGATAGACTATACACCATAGAATAGAGAGAATGGTGTAAAGCTGATCAGCTTCATCTTAGAGGTCCTATAGGCCCATAAAATAAATGGCAGTTTCTCATCCTATGTTCCCAGCAAATTTTCCAACATCTTATTCAAAATTTCAATTAGCATCTTATTAGTGGTCTTCACTTGACAATTCCATTTGGGATAGGAAATGGCTATTATGGATACTTTTATATTTGTCCGTGAGCAGACCCATTTCTTTACACACGAACTATTTGCCATTGTCTTTGAGAATAAGTTTTGGGATGCCAAACCTACATATGTTGTATTCACTAATAAAATGTGCTAGCACTTGAGCAATTACAATTCTTAGAAGAATTGATTACACCCATTTGATATTCAGTTATGTGGCAACAAGAATAAAGTCTTTCTTATGAGAGGTCGGGTTGATTTTTCCCGCCAAATCAAATGCGCAAGTGTGGAATGGGTAAGGAGAAACTAAGCTTTGCAAACTCACTCAGGGGGCATGAACCATATATTCTTGAATTTTGAATACTTTACATTTCTTTACAAAACTTATAGATTATGCCTCCATCGTTGGCCAATATTACCTCAGAATCATTAGATGGTCGTATAATTTGATATTGCCCATGTGCGAAGGCTCATAGGTTTCTTTCAGTATTCTTTCCACGTGATGACCCGGATATGATTATGATAAACCATGTTTAAATCATGCTTACCGTATGGGATGGGGATAATGTTTCCTCTTAACAGGGTGAGTTCTTTTCTTGAGCCAATGGCTCTGGGTGGTTCATCAGCTACGCCAAGCTCTTCTCAGGCATGGAAGGACTATATGCACATTCGCCAAGGGCGAGACTTTGGTATTTATCGTCGTGCTCCTTTTTTTGGTCCTGCTGACAGTTTCATGATTTCACTTTCCGATTTTAGGGAAAAAAATTTGGGTGTTGTTCTCGAACGTTCTCATGCGGGGTTAACTGAGTCTGCTGATCTTCCTACTATTTCTCTTGATTCCATTCTCCGAGTCCGAGTTGACCGTGGTGACTTTCCTTATTCCAACGTTGAAGTTAAAACCCCCGGTGGACCTACAGAGAAGTGGGCCAGTTGGGTTGATTATGTTCTGAGCGTTCCTGATTATGTGGCTATTCTTAGGGAGGTGGGAGTCTTCACCGCCGTCAGCAGCCTGAAGTCATGCACCATATTTAAACACGTTTCTTCGCTCAATCTCTTATTGTCTCGATGGAGTATGGAGTCTCACACCTTTGTCACGGGCTGGGGGGAATTTACCGTTACCCTGGAAGATATATGTGAGTTGTACGCCCTTCCTTTCTTTGGGCAGCAGGTCTTTTCCGATGACTGCGAGGACTCCCTAGAGCAGGAGCTGGTGGGGGAGTTACGGTCGGCTCTCGGAGAGTGCTCGAGGTATGTGGCCATAAATATAACTGGCCATTCCAAGCATTCCTTTGCCAAATGGCAAAGATACTGGTTCAGAGACTTTGAGCAGCTGCAAAAGGGGGAGACTTCTCGTGCAGCCCCCAGATCCCAGGATGGTCCTAAGCTTCATTCTCCTGCACATTTAGCCGCTTTCCTCGTTACGTTCCTGACTCGGTTCCTTCTACCAGGTAAGCCCAAAGATTATCCTCGCGAACTTCTTTTTAAATTGGTTGTACGGTTGTCTCGCGGTAGATCAGTACCCATGGCCGCCCTGACCTTGGGTTCTCTTTACACCTGGATAGACCGAGCACACATAGACGTAGAGAGGTCCTGCGGTCGGTATGATTTTGCTAATCATGTCAACGCCCCTCTCTTGATGGCCTTTTTGTTTGAGCATTTCCCCCACTTTACTTCAGGGGCTCACGCTTGTCATAGCGACGCTGCGAGACTTCTTCGGTGGCATAAGAAAACTCCCAAGCAGTCTCTGGGAATGTTGATTGATGATATTAAGGATTCAGTTTCGGCCTTACACCAGGCGCCCTGGGGGTACTTTCAGTTGGCTTTCTTTCCCCGGCAACGGCGGGACCTTCTATTGCCTTTCAGCAGTGGGGTCAGTGTCCACGTGTCCTCATATTAATGTGGTGACGATGCTCTTACCGTGTCACCTTCCTTCTTGGACCGAGTTAGGTCCGCGTGCTGAACCTTATCATTCCGAGAGGGCAAGACGACAGTTTGGCTATGATCAGGGCGTTCACACCCCTCCTCTTCCTACCTACAGTAGTCATTCTGAGGCATTCTCCGAAGCGTGTGCTAGCTTTACTCTTCAGGGATTATTCCGCAGAGTCAGTGGTTTGGGTGGTCTCTATGTACCTCCCTGCGATTATCACCCTTCATTCACTTCATCTTGGTTCCTTCTTTGGCAGCAGCAGGTTCGTCTTATTCGAGAATGTGTAGTTGGCCCTCCTCATGAGACTAACCCCATTAAATATACCAGAGCTCAGTTTTTGGTCAGGCGGACGCAGAAAGATCCTTGGTTTCTCAGCACCAACCCTACGCCACCCTTGGAGCAGGCCATCCCTATTTTAGTGAAACCTCTCATTGACGAGTCACTTCCGCCTCCGTCGACTGAGCTTCCCCCTGTGAAGTCTAAAAGCCAACCAAAAAACAAAGGGAAGACGGGCACCTCCACTACCAGCAAAAGGAAACACCCTGACGCCGATGTCTCCAATTTTGTTCCTGCTACTACTGCTTTTCCTCCTTCTTCTCCTGTGAGGACCCGGGCTGCGAAGAAAAAGAAAGGAGATGGCGTTGGCCTAGCTGCTTCCTCTATGGTGGATCAAGAGTCCAATATTGGCGACTTTGGTGCAGCGGGAACTTCCCAAGTAGTGAAAGGGAAAGGTTACTCCTCACCGAGCCTTACTTCCCAGGAGACGCGGGTCGCGTCTATTCCTATTGCAGAAGGTACTATAGCACAACATCCTTTACTTAGTGGAACCAGTTCTCACGGAGTTCCTTCATCTCCCTCCCCTTCATTGGAAGAGGAACTAGTTGATTATGGAAGCACCCCTTCCTATGACGACCATAGTTCTTCTTTGGGTGATATGGGTGGCCTGGGTTTCCATAGCGAAAGCACTACTCACACTTATGCTTTGTTATCAGTCTCCAGAGAGTCTTCTAGCGATGATGAGGCCTCCCGTTCTCCTGGGGGGGTCAGCCCCACCCATCTTCCTTATAGCCAGACTACGCGCCCTGTTACTATAAGCGTTCTCCCTTTACTTGTATATATTTTTTTTTGCATATGATTTTCCTTCTTCCCCTCATTATATATATATATATATATATATATATATATATATATATATATATATATATATATATATTCAAAGCATTCTGTTATATTTGTGCAGGCCATTTCCGTAGAGGCAAGTAGTTCTCCTCTTCCCCCACTACGACCGACGCCCTTTCAGCGGGAGAGGAACTCCATGCTCATTTCCTCCCGAGGCCTGTTTAGAGAGGTTTGTTGTCTCCTTAATTCATTTAACATTTGTTGTAATTTATTCGTCTTCTAACTGCCTTTTGGTTGCGTACACTGTCATTTCCTCGCAGCTTTCGTCCGTGCACTTTACTGTCACCAGGACCACCCCTGTGGCGTCCCCTTTTCCTCAGGTATGCTTTGATTTTTTCAAAACTTTCATTGCGCCATTTTCTTTTTACTTCTTCCTTTTATTTACCCCTTTATCATGCGTAGAGAGTTGTGTTGCCACACCACCTTCTCTTGTCTCGGTGGCACTTCTGCAGTTGAGCCCCTGGGCTCCTCTTCATCTGAGGTACGTATATATTTTTTCTTTACCTTTGAATATTTGTTTCCTCCTAACAGGAGTCCTAATGGATCTTGGGCTTTCTTCTCAGGGAGGGGTTCCTCCCCAACAGAGTCGCCAAATGTAGGAGGGTAGTGAGACTGGGGTCTATGAATAACTGTAAAGGGTGAGGCATGACCCACTCCAATGGACGCTGTCTGTAAGTCTTCAAGGTCTCCTGGTGCAACTTCTGAAGGAGACTTCTCCTTCTGGTAACAATGGAACTCAAGCTTCAACTCACTCCCTGCAAGAAGATGAACTTTCACAGCAAAAATAGCAAATTTCTCAAGGGAAACACCTGAGAGTGATGGCTGTCAGTGGGGAGTGAAGGAACAAGGCACTCAACACTAAGAGAATGAGCAGGGAGAGAATACTAGGTAGGTCTGGTGATATTTTAGCAGAGTAACAGTGTGATTTTTCTATTATCTATTTGACCTTGCCCAGAGGTCTATTTATACATGGGCGTTAGGAGTGAGCTGGCGATTTTGGGCGCCAAAATTGAGAGAGTTGGTGGGGAACAATGTCTGAAGTGTACCGTTTGTCCCTACCTGTAGGCAGCCTGCCTGTCCCCTCTGCAGGCGCCACCTGGCGCCGACCAAAACTCAAAAAAGCACATATGTCCCCTAATGGAGACAGAATAGCAGATTTTGGTAGTTACCTTTTGAAACGGTAACTTGTGGTGCAATTTTGCAAATTTGGAGAGAGGAGACCTTAAGGCCTCATCTCCTCTAAAAGTGTTATTTTTCTTGAGAGGGACCTCGAGGACCCCGTCTTCTGGGAAAGTCATTTTCTTGTAAAGAGTTTACTTCTGGTGAGCAGCCAGCTCTTTGGCTGCTCACTTCACTTGTGACCAAGTGTGCAGTGTGTGTGGTCTCGAGTGACTTCTGGGTCTTCCTACTAATATTATCTCAATCCTATAATGCTAAGTGGTTGAGCTTGCTCAACATACCTTGTTCCTCAGCCGCCAAGCCAAAACTCCTAGGAGGTCCCAAAGCGCCTGTTCGAGCCCTGCTTGCTCGACTAGGGTACCTGTACAAGAAAATAAAGTGTTAGTGCTATTGTTCATTTAGAGACTGCTGTTTCATGATGAAAACCCCTGTAGCAGCACTTCTCGAATAACATTCCTGCAGTGACCCTTGCAGTGGCGCTGACCCTTGCGGTGACGCCGACTCTCTCAACTGTCATTATTTCAGTGGCCCTTGAAGCGGCGCTGGCACTTGAAACGGCGCCGACCTTTACGGCGGCGCGGACCCTTGCATCGGCGTTGGTTTTTGGAGTGGCGCCGACACTTGCAGTGGCGTCGACACGTGACGCGGTTCCGACGCTTGCAGCGGCGTCGACACTTGAAGTGGCGTTGACGTTTGAAGCAGCGCTGATACTTGAGGTAGCGCTGACGCTTGAAGTGGTCGCTGATGCTTGAATTGGCGCTGTCATGTGAGGCGGCGCCGACCCTCGTCGTGGCGCCGACGCTCGAAGCGGCGCCGACGCTCGAAGTAACGCTGATACTTGAATTGGCGCTGGCATGTGAGGCGGCGCCGACCTTTGTCGTGGAGATGACGCTCGAAGTGGCGCTGATGTTTGAATCGGCGCTGACATGTGAGGCGGTGCCGACCCTCGTCACGGTGCCGACGCTCAAAGTGGCGCCGACGCTCGAAGTAGCGCTGATACTTGAATCGGTGCTGGCATGTGAGGCGGCGCCGACCTTTGTCGTGGCGTCGACGCTCGAAGTGGCATTGATGCTTGAATCGGCACTGACATGTGAGACGGCGCCGACCCTTATCGCGGCGCCGACGCTCGAAGTGGCGCCGACGCTCGAAGTGGCGCTGATACTTCGCAATGGCTTTTTAGGCTTCTTGGTGACCCTCGCGGGTACCTCTCGGGTGTCATTAATAAGAGAAAGTATTTTTTATTTCGTTTGCTTTTTTCCTATTTATAACACCCTTCTACAGAATATATAATGTTAAGTTATTGTGTTTAGTCTAATCCTACCTTCATAACTTATGAAATATTGAATTAGTCACAAACACAAATTTGTGAAGTCTTCGGTAGGAATGTTCAAGTTCTGGACTAGTTTTGGACATGATAATATGATAATTGACTTGGGGAGAAACTAGATAGTCGTATATATATGATTTAAGTTTGTAACACAAAAAATGGTGTGTAAAACAAAGGTCCGAAGAAGGAGTTATACTGAAATTACGAATAGGGGTAAAGTGGTCATTTAGCTTTACCCTCGCGGATATTTTGTTTATATATGGCGACACGTGTCATATTTTGATTGGACCAAGGGGAGGTGACTTATGTCGACTTTAAAACCTTGAAATGACCTCCTCCTTCAGCCAAAATCATGCATGAGAGAGTTTGGCTTGCGGAGAGAGAATCGGGAAGCTCGGGAAGTAGAAAGTGAGGAGAAAAATTGAGAAAAAATCGTAGGAAATTACGAAAAAGTCCCTAAGGTAATTCTATGCATAAATCTTGTTATTATTTTGGCATTATTGATTGAAATGATAGAAATAATTTATTGTTTATTGGAATTCCATGACTTGGTGTATATGTACGGATAGATGCAAGTTTAAGCAAAGTTGAACATGTAAATCATGTATATTGCTTCGATTGGAAACCTTGTGTATTCAAACTCCTATAACTTTTTGTATATTTATTGGAATTGAATAATTCCAGCTGGATATGAAAATAGACTTATATAGGTAAAACATATCCTAATATTATGTGAAAATACCAAGAAATGAATCTTTGGTGATAGTTTGAAGTTCATGTATCAAATCTTCCCCAAAGGTGTAAGTATGCACACCAGGTGTTCGATGTTTTGCTTGACATAGCAAATGAACCTTAAAAATTATAAAAATTTAATTTGGTATTGTTCAATATGTTTATGGATGTTGGGTGAAATATTAAAGGAATTCATGATGCAAAAAAATTATGAAAATCCCCCGAAGTTAACTGAACAGTTAAAGAGTCTATTGGGCAGATTTGATTTGTAATAAAGAAATGGACACATCTTGCTCTAGGAAACTTGAAATGATGTGCTGCCTTTTATATTGGGAACATAATATGAAAAGAATTGGATTACCAAGAACAAATTAAAGTATGTTTGGGATATGGATTGGATATGTTAAATATTTTAACATGAAATTGGATGAGACTTCATTTATGATAAATGATTAGAATGGGATGATATGATGCTTATGGATTCGGCTAAGGTTAAGTTATTATTTGGATTGTTAATATCCTTATGATGATACTAATATTTTAAGACTTAATATGTGAAAGGTAAGAAGAACCGGTTGAACAAGTGCCAAACAAAGGCAAGGAAAAAACACATGAAGTGGCCAATGTGAGTGTACTCAGTGTAAAAAGATGTATTATACATGGCTATGGAGATGATCTGAACATCAATCATGGTTAAGATGTATGACACATGGTTATGGATGCGATTTGAATATCACTCACGGGTAAGATGAATTATGCATGGTTATGGATACGATCTGAATATCACTCACGGGTAAGATTTATTACACGTGGTTATGGATATGATCTGAATATCCCTCACTGGTAAGATGTATTATACATGGTTATGGATATGATCAGAATAATATTGATTATGAATTTTTTCATTTCGGTTTATCAAAATGGGAGGTTACTCCCCGACCTAGAATGGGGGAGATTTGTCTATTAAAGACAAGGGGTTACTCCTCGACCAGGAATGGGGGAGAATTGTCTATAGCAGACAGGATATGAGAATCATAATTCAAATAAGTTGATCATTCTTTATAAATGAGCCGGATAAGTAATATATAATTATGAATGGGTCGGATAAGTATACATAAATTACCACATGGATATGATTTATTGCATTTAATTATATGCAATTGTTTAGTAGTGATGCATTTACTGGGCTATTTTGTTCACGGTTACTATGGTTATGTGTTTCAGGTAACATGATGTCACTGCCAAATCTAAGAGGTCGGGTTGGGTTATCAAAGGATGCATAAAACCATAATTTTGGTCAAATGAAAAAGGGGTAATTTAATCCTAATTATCCTTTAAGAAAGTTTGAAATACGCATAATTACTTTAAAATTGTGAAAGGTTCTAGTTTTATTGCTTCATGTTAACAATTGAAAAAGGATACTCATGTTTATGGTTTGATTAAGGTAATTATGATTTGACTCACTTTGACTTTCAAACTTAATTATAAGTAACTGGGTTGGGGTGTGTCATGCCACTTCTTCCCACGTTACGTATCTTAAGGACTTCTCATCATACCATTTCCTTTAGAATTACCCATTCACCAAGTGGAAACATGCCACTCTTTTCTTTAAATAAATATCATCATCCCTTTAAGCAGGTAGCTCTCCATATCTAAGATAGGCAATGTGGGATATTCTCCAATATTCAATAACTTCTATAAAATTTTCTTCTGTTGGCTCATCAAACTGTGTTTGGCACTTTAGGCGGCCTTGCGACACACGAGCAGCCTTTGTGCATATAGTAGGCCAATAATCTCCCTTTCATTATAGCCTTCTATAAAACGGGATGTCTATATCCACATAATGCCTTTTGTGTATCTCTTATAATTTCGCTCTAACTTCCTCTTCCCCCACCCATCATGCTAAAAAACCACCCAGACCTTTGAAGTAAAGTGTGCCTATGGTGGGCACTGTTCTTCACCAGATAGTAATCGTAATCTCGGTCTACTCCATTTTCAATTTATACTTAATCGTTGCTAAAGCGTCTGGGTGTCTTTTCATTTTATTAGGGAGCCTTTTTATCTTCACGACTAAAAACTGGTCCAATAACCTCTTGATGATTGCTTTATATAAAGCGAGGTTAGCATATTTGAGCATGATTTCCCCATTGACTTGTCTAATAACTAGGTTGGATTCTCCTCATACACAAAGTAATATAATGCCTCTTCTCAGAGCCTCCAGCAATATGAGAGCCTCATATCTGCCTCATTAGTATAGCGCTTGAAATCTAATTTATAAGAGAGGGTGACTTTTTCTTTGCCACCAGAGAGGATAATGCCTGCTCTACTTGTTCCTTACGCACATAAGCTATCGAACTCCATTCCCCATTCTTCCATTTCTTCATCTAAACATGCTTGGAAGTTATCTCCTGGAATCTCTTCACCAAGGCGTTCAATATTTTAGCTTGGGAAATTGGAAAGTAGGTCATCTACATTTTGGATCTTAATAACATTTGGGACAACACAATCCAGATCATGCTCAGAGGCTATTAAAAAACACCTAGATTCTCACCCCACCAAGATGGTCCGTGCCAGGAAATACTTGATGGGATCATACTTGGTGAAAATATGCTCCGTGAATGCGAGCAAGTAATTTCTTAACTTTTATGTTACAAAGGCTAAGTCTAAATAATTCCTTTCTACATTCATATACATGGACTCTGATACATGTAGTACACAGGTCGCTCCACCCCTTCTTTTTCTTAGGTGAGAAAAGTC
This sequence comes from Sambucus nigra, assembly GCA_949130495.1. Taxonomy (NCBI): domain Eukaryota; kingdom Viridiplantae; phylum Streptophyta; class Magnoliopsida; order Dipsacales; family Adoxaceae; genus Sambucus; species Sambucus nigra. Next base: position 451,625,681 of record OX422220.1, on the reverse strand, counting down.
ACTATGGATCACTCGGTAGAATTGAGGTATAGCAACAAAGGTGAGCCCATTTTTAGTCGGATCATTATTGAATGGGAAGTCAGTATTGCCTTCACTCTCTCAAACACATTCCTCTGCTCACACCCACACCCATTTTGCCTTATCTTTCATGAGTGGTGCAATAGGGTGAGTGGATTCTGCTAACGCTAGCATAAACCTTCTAAAATAAGAGACCTTTCTCAAGAAACTCTTGAGTTGTCTCTGACTCTTTGGCAGTAGCATCATTAAAAAGGCCTTTTTTTCTTTACGTCAACTTTTACTCCCTTCCTGTTGATTATAAATCCCAAGAACTTCCCCGTAGTAACTCCGAAGGTGCATTTTAAGGGGTTCATCCTCATTTTGTACATCTAGCATCGCCCAAAGACTCTTCTAAGATCCTGAACATGCTTGTTCTCCTTTTTATACTTCAATAAATCATCTACACAGAATTTATGTATATCATAAAATAAGTCATGAAATATGGCCATCATGGTCCGTTGGTAAGTTGCTCATGAATTCTTCAGTGACGGTGTAGTGGAAATTTCTAGGGGGTTTGAAAAATTATCTTCCCTACATCTGTCGGGTCCATCATGGTTTGATTGTAATCGACATACCCATCCATAAAACTAAACATTTCATGATCGATAGTGGCATCCGCCAAACTTTCGATACTAGACAGAGGAAACTCATCCTTTGCTCGAGCGCGATTCTAATCACTAAAATCCAAGCCGACCCGTATTTATTTTTTATCTTTCTTTGCCATAGTCACGATGATTGATAACCATATTGTGTATTGAATGGGCTTGATGAACCCAGTTGCGAGTAGCTTTTCTACCTTCACGTTGATCTTAAAATCTAGCTCAACTTTATAGGTTCGCATCGATTGTTTCACGGGCAAAGCATTAAGCAAAACATTTAACTTGTGAGAGCTTAATTACGGATTTGTCCCCAATATTTCTGTATATTTCCATAAAAAGACACCCATAAACTCTTTGATTAAGCCAATGGTCTTTTTTCACCGCTTAGGATTTAAGCCCTTGGTAATAAAGATGGGTCTATCATCGCCACCTTCCATTAGTAAGTTTATCTCCTCAAGCTCTTGCGATCCATTCTGCATGCACTCTAGCACTTCCTTCGATTCCTTAACATGTTCAACAATGTGTGAATCATCAATCATAAAACATTTTGGCATTGGGTCGATGCTTTCATCCCAAAATATTCCCCGCTCAGACCATTATAAGAGATATATGAATTTTCCATTAGGCAAACGAATCTTCTTGCAAGTTCACGTGTGCCTTGATACTTCTTCAAACTTTCTCTTCTCCAATCTTTTGTGTGACATCCCGCCTAATTAAATATCGGGTGATCAGTCCTTTATTAATTAAATCCAGAATATCCAATTGGTCCAGATAATGCATCACTGTCGAAAATCATCAATTTTATTTAATTAAAACTAACCACCTAATATTTAAAAAGGTTGATGTCGAAATTTTATCTTGTTATTAACCATCATCAAGTAAGGAAAAATTAACTAACACTATTCATCCCAAAAAAATATAAGGAAAGAACTAGCTGAATTAAAATAAAGAACTAGAGTAAACACTTCCAGTCAAAATCCCATACAATAATCCAAGGCCTTGAAATAAAAGTCTACTAACAGAATAAAACATCTAAATCTCTGAATTAAAATAAGAAGGGACGACATGTCCAGCTGAAGTAAATAACTGATAGATAAAGAACGATAGACTATGAAGCGTCTACTAGCAATGTCGTGTAGCTTCCACAGCAACTACAACTCGTTAAATGAGTGGGATCTCCAAAGCCTGGTGTCCCTGTGGCTGAGCACCTAAAACAAAGAAAAAAGAAAAGAGATTTGTAGAAAAATGGGTCAGAGCACGAGTAGAAAACAGTTTAAATATAGCAAGTGTTTAAATTGGTTAATTATCACAAATATTATTTATGTTCACTTAGCGGACTCACTTAAGATGCTCACCTCTCATATAATGTGCACGCCTAGCGAGCCTAACTACCCATGCTAGTTATGATATCCTGCCCGACTAAACATAGTATAACCACTATGCCGGATAAAATATCTAAATAACCCAAAGACGATATATTTCTATTATTTAGGAATAGGTTTAAGGATGCTTTAACTCATTCTCATAACATTCTTAATTCTCAACTAGTGACCCAATAAGTATATATATTATAATAAAGCAACCAATATGAAACACAGAATAGGAACTCAGCATACATATATAAAATCTCACTATGTATACATATAAATATATATCAATACTGCACCCACGGTTAAGAAACCCCTGGTGCTAGGCATACTCGGCTATCTAGTCCCATTGCAACGCTCACGTATAAAGGACAACAGGTTCAAACTCAGGAACCAATAAAACATATACACATATTGGAGGCGAATATAGTTCCAAGTTGAGGGGCTACGCACATAGCTACGCACACATATGACTATCACCACTATCATTCTTACAGATTACCCGCACCTAGGTTCCATGCTCTAGTGATACGACTCAAAATCCCCCGAAGGCACACAAGATATGGAGGTCCACAACGCGCTAACTTTCGTTCGATAACCAGTAGCTAGGTATGTCATACAAATAATATCTCAAGTAATAATCATGCACACAACTTATATAACTCAATAGGCGTTCACGCAACCTGATTTCCATAGTATGTAAGTAGTAGTATTAATTCTACCACGCACCATGATTCAATCATATATTTCCTCTCTCGAACCTACACTCCCTCCTATGTTCTATAAACTTCCTATATCACGAGAACTATTACAATCTCAACACACTAATAATTCGTAATTTAAGTCACATGTTACTCACGCAGGTCATTACTCTTACTTGGATAACCCTAGGATGACTTTTAACTCAACCGGACCCTAAAAGGCCATTCTAGAATCTCGTTAGAAGTCAAGGGAATCTCATTCGAACGAGGTCGTTCGAACGAGTTCGTTCGAACGAAGTTCTCACTTCAAACGAACTCTATTATTTCGTTAGAAGGGTCGTTGGAAGTCTCGTTCGAACAACCTAGGCAGACAGCGAACGAGAAATTCAGGCAGACCCATGTTCTTCTCCAAATTCGATTTTTCCAACTTTTAATCTTCAATATCAATCCAAAACTCAACCCAACTCTAATTTAATGACCCTAAATTATTCCAAATTACCCTAATATACTTTCTAATACATATTAAAGGTCAAATCCTTATATACCCAAATAGAATTCAACAATTTCTTCAATTCCTAAATAATCTCTTAAATATGAACCCATAATTTTTTTTTAAACTTTCAAAACTCCCAATAAATTTCATTATTTCCAACATATAATTACCAAATTTAACAGGTCTAAGATGGGAAGATCCTCTACATGCAAACCCATCTCCTATTAATAAGGTTTCTTTACAAATTAGTCTAACTAGGTGTAAACCCGCGCGATGCGCAAACTCGATAATTTTGATAGTCATTTCTCACTTTAAATTATTTATATGTCATCTAGATTCTTGCTATTTGTAGTAATATATAATGAGACATAACAAATTATAGTGATATAATATTGTAATTTAAAAAAATAAGCATTGAAAAACCGTTACAACAATATACGTAAGTCCCATTGTAGTGTAGTGACAAATTCAAACCGATTGTGAATATTACAATTTGTCAACGAAAAATCAATTATATAATTTGTCAAAAAGTTCTTTAAGTTGCCTAAAATCCATCTAATGTATAGACTGAAAACATATAAAAGCAGATGCTCCATATGGAAAATGGCAAAGACATATCACATGCGTGGATATACACAAAACATAAGTAAATTATAAAGATCGAGACATAAAAAATGTTAATAAACTATACGTCATGGATAGATAAATGAAGGCTCAATTATAAACATCAAACGACAAAGCCATCGAACAACACAATTTTGAGATTTGCACACCCCCTTACGTCTCCAAAGTTAGATATCGGAGAACAATAAAATAATCAAACAAAAAAATAAAACCATGCCAACAACAACCTCCTTGTGTAGTCGGCGGCCCAGCGGTGAACAACAACGTTTTCCTCGATGCTAACTTCGTGAAAGACATGCTCTGAATTCCGTGGAGATGTACCTAATGTTTAGGGGATCAAGTTGATTACTATAATAGTTAGGTGTCATATCTCAAGTTATTTCATTGTAAAGCCATTATATATATAATGAGAGAGAGAGAGAGAGAAGCTAAAAATTAATTTTTTACTATTGTAAAAAAATGATTTAATTATATGTTAGTTTTTATTGGTTTAAATGTTTAAAACCCATACAAAAAAATCAACTCAATTAATTTTTTCTAAACTTTAAAATCACCTGTTTTTCGGATCCACTAAAAAGGGTCTATATATACATAGACACGTGAATTAGAAATCTGAGTACAAAAAAAATTCAGAAAGCATTAAATCTCAAAAATGAAAAAAAATATTGTTTTACTAACATAACAAATGAATATTGGTTCATCCAACTATTTGACTCACCAATTTAACTAAACTCGGAACCAGTAAGGTAAAAAAAAACTCAGAACCCATTGGAAAGTCCCACTAATCGACCAAAACTGAGTTTGAAGAAAATCGATCCGCATCACTTACTCTTTTAACAACGTCAATCAATAGCCATATCAGTTACATTTTTTTAAAAGATGTCCCCGACGTTGGTGACAATGATTCCTCTTAATGCAAAGAGGCAACTACAATGGCATTGGTGATAAAGAGATTAATGAGACATTGTAATCCTACCTTGTTTTATATACTACCTCCAACCTAAATTAATATTCGTGATTTGGACCTCAATCGATGGCCAATTCAAGCCTTGTTAAGTATAGTGGAATTTGGCAAATATATTATGTCCAAAAAGAAAATATTATTTTTTGAAAATACTATTAAATTTCAAGTTGCGTGTCATAGCGTCATACTAACTTGAAAACCTAAAAAAAATCTCAATTAAAATAACAAAACCCCAATAAAAAGTATTTAAAAAACAAATCAAACTTTGCAAAGTAATTCAATATAAAAATTATATATAAAAACAGAACAATGCTGATACCATAAACAACAATACTCACAATTTTCCTCAAAGTAATTTCAAAACTGAGCTCCGGATCCAACCCATTTTTCAAAAAGTCCGGCCCATTTGGTATCTTCCCCTAGTTGGAGCTTGGGCCCGATAATCCGGATCAACATAAACTCAACATTCACAATATTATGAGATTTAAAAGTAGGCATATTGTAAAAATTAGATATATTGTAAAACTCTAAACAATTATTCATTAATGTACAAATAAATAAACACCTAATAAAAATAAAATAATACCCTAAGAAAAGTTGCAGCTAACAATTTGTAACCAGCTAAAATTTGTACAGCTTAAATAATCCCATGTATTGAAAAATAATCCCCTGTAATGAAAAAAAAGTAGCAGTAAAGAATATTAACAGCAAAAAAAAAGTAGAAGCAATGAAAATAAGCTCTGGAGACATGACATGATAACATTTGAGCTAACCTACAAATTTGTAACCAGTGAAGTATCTCAACATTGGGGGTCTTGGGGTGTACCTTTGTAAGTTGTGATTCGCCATGCCGAGTTGGATGAGAGAGGCGAAAGGCCACAGCGGCAGCAATTGATCGAGAGAAATAAGAGATGTCGACCTCAAACCATCAAATTGATCAAAGCAAAATGAAAATATCCGAACTAAGCAAATGTTCAATAACACCAACCGAGCTCAAAGATAGATAAGAATGGATGGACTACCTTCACAGCCCTTGAGTTCAGCCCCAACAATTGTAATGATGATAAATCAGTGGCCTGTATGATAAGAAATATCATGTTCATCGAGTACCACGTAATATATGAGTAGAAAGAGAGGCATGTATGATAAGAAGAGGAACCGATGGAAGAGAGGAAGCGACAAAGCTAAAAAAAATGGAGAGTGCTTATTAGGGGTTGATCTTCGAATTGATAAATCTCCGAATGCAAGTTGGCAAATTCAATCATTGTGCAATGCATCAGACGTGGACAGCATAGAGATATAGATAGATTTAATGGGTATCCGACGTGGACAGCTTAAGTGAAGAGGACATTAAATGCCTTGTTTTGCATTTTATAGTAATAATAGATTAAACCTAAGTTTTCATTGCAACAAATTTATATCATCTAATCTAAATCAACAGTGACAATATTGGCTAAAAGAAGAGCAAGATAAACACTTGCCTTGGGATTGATTTATGATTCTCTGATTGAATTTGGTATGTGGTTGATCCTCTCGTTGCGATCAACACTTTGGTGTAACTATTTGTGAGAAATCTCCAACTTTTGGCTTTGTTCTCCAATGGGTCTCCTTCCTCCTTGGTTCTCCCTTTCTTTCTCTCTCTTTCTCACGTAGGTTGCAACTGACAGACCACTAACCCTCGATGCTTCTATTTTAATCCTATTTTCTTCCATTTAATTACTCAAAAATCCCAAAAGACTAAAATACCTCTCTGGGGTGTCATTTTGGGCTAAAATGCCCCGGACTCCAATTAAAACACCCGAGTAGTGTTTTTTTACTATTTCTAAATAATTATATCTTAACTGTCGTGTATCTCGTCCCCGGCCATATTATTATTTCTTAAATAATATGACGTTACTCACTACGTAATGTTCAACATAGTTATTACTCAACATGATTTCAACATAATTATTTTTTATAACTACCAACTCCCGTCACACTGGTAATTATTATCCTTAAAATCGGATTAATTATAAATTAAATTTTCCCCCTTTAAATTAATTAATCTCAATTTCCATAATTTCATAATAAAATAAATATGCGTAAAAATACAGGGTATTACATACTTCCCCTCTAAAAATAGAATTTGGCATCCATTTCGTGTATTTTACATCCATTTCGTGTATGAGTAGGCCGAGTTTTGTGTATTTTCCATCCATTTCGCAGGTATTCAGTGTTTAGGAAGGTTTGGCATCCCAATTCGAGTTCCGCATCAAAAGCTTCAAAGAAATACGAGGAGGAAAAGTTCCTAAAAAGAGGGAACCGAACCGAAAGGAAGAAAAAAAGAACCGATCCCATCCTAGGAAAGCTTCTGTAAAGGCTGTCAAAGATGGAACCGAACCGAAGAAGGGGAAAAATGAACCGATCTTATGCTTGAAGAACCTCCTATAAAAGCTGTCAAAGATGGAACCGAACCGAACCCTCTTAATAGGATCGGTTCTGGTATCGAAAATTCGAACTTATCCTCTGTAAAATCAGAATCCTGCATAGTTCAAACTCTAGAATTCGTAGATTATAAATTGTAAACTCCTCCCAGACATGAGGAGGTTTTTGATTCCTTAGGGAAGCTTTGTAATCAGTTTAGAGAAGACGAATAATTGGAAGCCCTAGTTTTCTTCCAGTTTTGCAATTCAAGTAATATTATTTCAATTATTGTTTTCATATCTGCAGTAGTTATTTCTATAATGAGCAATTTCATTCTTCTTCACCTTCAAATGTTCGTAAAAATGTTTCCTTTAATCCAAAAAACATTTTCTTCCCCATTTTCATATGTCTGGCTAAATTTTTAAGGGTCGGGGTGCATGAACCCCACCCGATGTAATTCACGATAGTGGAAATAGAAGTTGGAATCAAAACATTAGATGAATTTTATCGTAATTCATATGATACTACTTTATTTCAGCCTTTGCTTACATATTGTTCGGGCTACGATCCCCCATATGTGTAATACTTAAGAGAAATAAAGACCTAATTTTAATTTAACATTTGCTTACGTATTGTGCGGGCTACGATCCCTCATATATGTAATACTTAGGAGTATTAAAATTCGGATTCATTTAAAGATTTAATTCTAAATCTAGTATCCTACGAAGTGAATTACTAGGGTGTGGGTGAGTGTAACCCTACCTATCTTTATCCATTCATAGTTACAGTTTTAGTCAAGTTGTTCGAAATTCTGCAGTAGAAAAATTGCATTCATAATTTCATTAGTTAATCATTTTCAAAAGTGTATATAGTTGTAATTATTTCACAAATCAAATCACCTTTTTCCTTTTCTTTGGAGTCAAAGTTAGGTTTCCTTCGTCTGTCCAACGTCGTTACGACTACGTTCGTCCTATTTCCCTGAGGATCGATACCCGACTTATCGGATTATTACTTGAGCGACAAGCTTGCACTTGAGCCTAAATAGCATGCACACTAGACACATTCTTAGGCGCGTCAAGTTTTTGGCGTCGTTGTCAGTGATTTAGGTAGACTTAGGATTAGATCAAGTCAATCTAAAACTTTGACCAAAAATCCAAAAACATAAAAAACAATTGAAAATACACAAAAAAAATCTTCATCATCTCTTATAAGTCAGTTAATGCAAAATCCTGAACTCACTCCAATCCAACTCCCCAAAATATCGAACCAGCATTCACGAAAACTCGATAGTTGAGTACGACCCCGACAACCCTCACACTCCAAACGTTCCACAATTCTGGGTCCCACCTCCATGCCTCCACACTCAATTGCAAGTAACACTATAACATCACTCTTAGGACACACCACAGAGCACGCTTCAACTATACCAAGTGAGGATACAGAGTCATCAACTGAGAGAGCCATATCACAACACGGTAGTGTAGCCGTCGATGAGGAAGAGGTCCCGTACCGCTCTTTGAGAGAAATCTTATATCCCGAGTGACTGTCACTCCGGGATGCATTTTACTCCAGTATAGTGCATGGAAATTTCTCTTTAGGAATGGGATGATCCAGATACTTCCAAATTACCATAGAATGGAGTCAGAAAAGCCATATCTCCACATCAGAGAATTTGAGGAGGCGTGCGAGACCCTCAGTGATCAAACTTGCACAAAAGATGTGATCCGCCTCAAACTCTTCCCATTCTCGCTAAAGGACAAGGCTAAGACCTAGTTATGATCTTTACCTCTAAACTCGATTGCATCATGGAACGAGTTGCAATATAAATTTCTCAATAAATTCTTTCCTCCACATCAAACAAACTCCATCAAGGCTCAAATTTAAACCTTCCAATAATTAGAAAATGATTCGTTCGATCGATGTTACGAGCATTTTAATGAGTTAATCACTTTGTGCCCTCATTATGGACTTGATAAACTGCAAATCATTTCCTTCTTCTATAATGGGCTGAATATAAATTCCAAACAACTTGTTGAAACCATGTGTGATGGTCCCTTTATCGACCTAGATGCCAATGATGATAAGCTTCACCTGAGGTATATCACCGAGACTACCCAAGCATGGGATACATCTGACCTTAGCGCTCATAATTGAACTCGCCAAATGACCATCCCTCCATCGGTGTCCGACCTGTTTATACTATGACGAACAGTCGACTCAATTTACTTGAGAAATGAATGCGAGAAATGCTTGACATATGTGCAAAAGGACCAATCGGCTCCATATCGAACCCCATTGAGAAGGTGTGTGCTATTTGTGAGGTGGGACATGCAACAAAGGAATCCTCGATGATACCCACCTACAAAGTTATGCTTCAAGAGCAAGTGAGTGGTGTAGGAGGATTTAAGGGTAATTTTGATGCACCGCACGAAAATTCTTACAACCCTTCATGGAAAAACCATCCTGGTTTTATCTATGGGAAATAAAATGCTGCGATGAATCCTCATTCACATGTTTCCCCTCCTCCACCATCACACTTTCAACAAGCACCACACATGCAATGACATATGCAGGCACCACCACCTCTAGGGCCATATATCACTCCACCGCGGAGAAATCTCGAGGATACGATAAACCAATTCATTACTGCCCAGAATGCAACCACTGCTAGACATAGGCGCATGATAAACGACATAAATGCGAATATTTCAAAGATGCAATCATCGTTGAGTATCCAAGAGAAGCGAAAGTTTCCTTCCCAGGGAGAAAGACCTCCCCAAGGTCAAACTAGTGTTAGCTCCACCTCTACAAAACATCAAGCGCAATGTCAAGTTGTGACCACTCTTCGTAGTGGGAGAGTCGCTGATTTATCACCTCCTCCACACGATGCAACCAAAGATAAGGAGATTTTGCCCGGCACGAAAGAGGCCGAAGATGTCCCCTTGAAAGAGAGTGATAAAAAAAAACTAGTGAGCCCAAGGTGGTAGTGAAAACACCCTCCGCGTCACCATTTCCTAAAAGATTAGTTCCTACCCATAACAGGACCATAAGTGAAGAAGTGCTTAAGAACGTAAAGTTGAACTTACCTTTCCTCGATGCAATAAGGCAAATTCCATCCTATGTAAAAGTCATAAAAGACTTATTGACAGTCAAGAGGAGGATGAAGGTAAAGAAGAACGTGTTTCTAGCACAAAATATGAGCTCAATCCTTCTTAACGATCTCCCCCCTAAATATAAATATCCTGGTGCCACCACCATTTCCTGAACCATTGGAGAAAACAAATTTGAAAAAGCCTTACTCGATTTGGGAGCAAGTGTTAACATTCTCCCTTATTTGATTTATAAGAAACTTAATCCGGGTGATCTTAAGCCCACAAGGATCACTCTCCAGTTAGTGGATCGAACCGTGAAGATACCAAGGGGTATAGTTGAGGACGTGATAGTCCAAGTGGACACTTTCTACATCCCGATAGACTTCATCATTTGGGACACGGATCCATCCTTCGCCTCAAAAAATCATATTCCCATCATCTTTGGATGCCCATTCTTAGCCACGGCTAACGTAGTCATCAATACTAGAAATGGGAATATGCAAATCACTTTTGGGAATATGACTTTGGAAACAAACATCTTCAATATAGCCCCACAAACAGGGGAAGAAGATAATCTTCACGCAGTAAGTTTAATTGAGGAGATCGTAAAAGAACACTTTGAGGAAAATTATTATGGAGGCGCCTTAGAATTTTGCCTAGCTTCTAATCATGAGAGTGAGGGAGCCTACACCAAGTTTGAGTGGGAGATAGAGGAGTTGAGAAGCTTACTCGATGAGAGAGCGTCGGACGAGGACGCGAGAGATATTAATTGGGTTTCTCGATTCAAAGAGTTATCGCCAAGGGAAGCATGCATGTTGCCCTCTAGCGACACATTCCTGACTCTCGAACTGAATAAACTACCCTCTAATGTCAAATATGCTTTCCTAGGTGAAAGTGAGACATTTCTTGTTGTTGTCTCCTCTAGCTTAGATGAAGAGCAGGAGGGTAAATTATTAAAGATTTTGAGGAAGCACTGAGATGATTTTGGTTGGTGTATAGCTGATCTAAAAGGGATAAGCCCCCTAATTTGCACCCATAAGATTCATCTCGAAGAGGATGTTCAGTCCTCGAGAGAAATGCAAATACGGCTAAACCCCACAATAAAAGATGTGGTGAGGATTGAAATTATAAAGCTGTTGGATGCCGGGATTATCTACCCAATATCGGATAGCAAGTGGGTGAGCCCCATTCAAGTCATTCCGAAGAAGTCGGGCATGACTATGATTGAAAATTCCAATGGAGAGCTAGTTCCCCAACGTACCACCACTTGATGGCGCGTTTGCATTGATTACCAAAAACTCAACGCGGGAACTAGGAAAGATCTTTCCCTTACCATTTATCGATCAAATTCTTGAAAGATTAGCGGGCCACCCTTATTATTACTTCCTAGATGGTTATTACGGATATAACCAAATTGAGGTAGATGTACTTCATCAAGAGAAAACAGCATTCACTTGCCCGTTTGGAGCGTTTGCCTATAAACGTATGCCATTTAGTTTGTTTAATGCACCGGCGACCTTTCAAAGGTGCATGTTGAGCTTATTCAGTGACATGGTTGAAAGAGGGCTAGAGGTGTTTATGGACGACTTTAGTGTTTTTGGCACCTCCTTCGACCTATGTTTAGCCAATCTTGAAAACGTACTAGCCCGATGTGTGGAAAAGAACTTAGTGATGAATTGGGAAAAATGCCACTTCATGGTACCCGAGGGTATAGTTCTTGGCCACATAGTGTCATCCAAAGGGATCGAAATTGATCGTGCAAAAATAGATGTCATAGCTGACCTACCCCCACCTAAATCCCTGAAAGATGTGCGCTCCTTCTTGGGCCACACAGGATTTTATAGACGGTTCATTAAGGATTTTAGAGCCATCGCTATACCCTTAAGCAATCTCCTCATGAAGGACAACCCATTTGAGTGGACGGAAGCATGCCAAAGTGCTTTTAAAAAGCCAAAACATGCTTGTGTTCGCTCCCATTTTGCAAGCTCCGAATTGGTCCTTGCCCTTCGAGCTTATGTGTGATGCTAGCGATTATGAGATAGGGGCTTTTTTGGGCCAAAGAAAAGATAATAAGTCTTATGTTATCTACTACGCTAGCCGAACCCTTACCGGACCACAACTCAACTACTCCACCACGGAGAAAGAGTTGCTAGCAGTAGTATTTGCTCTCGACAAATTTCGATCCTATCTTATCGGTTCCCCCGTCACTTGTTTCACCGACCACACGGCTTTAAAATATCTACTTAGGAAGAAGGACGCAAAGCCACGCCTCATAAGGTGGATCCTACTCTTACAAGAGTTTAATCTCTCTATTAAAGATAAAAAAATAAGTAGAAAACGTCGTTGTCGATCACTTATCATGGCTTTCATCTGACGTACCTAGTGATCCTACACCCATAGACGAATATTTTCTGGATGAGAAACTCTTTGCCACCTCTTCTTTGCCTTGGTTTGCGGATATAGTGAACTATCTTGTCACGGGAGTCGTACCTCCCGATTGGACACCGTAAGATCATAAGAGGTTCATCACTTGGTCTCGCATATTTTTCTATGATGATCCATTTCTTTTTAAATACTGCACCAATTAGCTCATTCGATGACGCGCACCGAATGACGAAATACTAAAAATCATCAAATTATGTCATTAGAAAGCATGTGGTGGCCACTTTTCCATGAAAAATACAATCGCTAAAATTCTTTAATGCAGTTTGTATTAGCCCATAATATTTCGAGATGTGAGTAATTTTTGTAAATCTTACGATGGGTGTCAAAGGATGAGAGCGATTACCCGACAAGACATACTCATTATTGAGATCTTTAACTGCTGGGGTATTGACTTCATGGGCCCTTTTCCCACATCTTTTGGTTTCTTATACATCCTTATTGCGATAGACTACGTTTCTAAATGGGTGGAAGCTATAGCTACCGAGACTAATGACAATAGAGTGGTGATAAAATTCCTACAGGAACATATACTTTCTTGCTTCGGTGCTCCGAAAGCGATAATTAGTCAAAATGGCACGCACTTTTGCAATAGGCCATTCGAGAAGCTCATGAGAAAGTATGGCATCTTTCACAAGGTTGGAACGACCTATCACCCACAAATGAATGGACATGACAAATTGGCAAATCGTGAAATCAAGCCCATACTAGAGAAGACCGTTAATCCCGATCGAAAAGATTGGTCCCTTCGATTGAATGATTCGCTATGGGCCTACTGTACCACATATAAGAACCCACTCGGAATGTCCCCATTCTGCTTTTTGTATGGAAAGACTTATCATCTTCTCGTTGAGTTGGAGCAAAAATCATATTGGTCCATTAAGAGATTAAATTACGATATGGATAAAGCCGGTGAAGCTCGCAAACTTCAACTGAATGAGTTAGAGGAGATACGCAATGATGCGTATGAGAATGCCAAGATTTCAAAAGCTCGGATGAAACTAGCACATGATAAGATTATCAGACGAAAAGAACTTCAACCGAGATAAAAGTTACTCTTTTATAACTCCCAGCTTCATCTATTTTCGAGTAAATTACGGTCCCGATGGACTGGTCCATTCATTGTGAGAAGCGTATTCCCCCACGAAGCAGTAGAGTTGGAAGATCCAAAAGGGGGAAACGCATTCAAAGTCAATGGACTGCGCCTAAAGCTATATGTTGAGGCGTGCGTAAAATAGATCGACACCATCTGGTTGTTGGAAGTTTCGTTCGAACGAGGTCGTTTGAACTACTTGGGCAGACTTCGAACGAGAAATTGGGGAGTTCTTCTCCAAATTCGATTTTTCCAACTTTCAATCTTCAATATCAATCCAAAAGTCCACCCAACTCTAATTTAATGAACCTAAACTATTCCAAATTACCCTAAGATACTTTCTAATACAAATTAAAGGCCAAATCCTTATGTACTCAAATAGAATTCAACAATTTCTTCAATTCCTAAATAATCTCTTAAATATGAACCCAGATTTTTTTTTTAACTTTCAAAACTCCCAATAAATTTTGTGATTTCCAACATATAATGATGAAATTTAATAGGTCTAAGATGGGAAGATCCTCTACATGCAAACCCATCTCCAATTCATAAGGTTTCTTTACAAATTAGTCTAATTAAATCTAAGTTTTCATTGCAACAAGTTTATATCATCTAATCTAAATCAATCGTGACAATATTGGCTAAAAGAAGATCAAGATAAACACTTGCCTTGGAATTGATTTATGAGTCTCTAATTGAATTTGGTATGTGGTTGATCCTCTCGTCGCGATCTCCACTTTGGTGTAACTATTTGTGAGAAATCTTTAACTTTTGGCTTTGTTCTCCAATAGGTCTCCTTCCTCCTTGGTTCTCCCTTTCTTTCTCTCTCTTTCTCACGTAGGTTGCAACTGACAGACCACTAACCCTCGATGTTCCTATTTTAATCATATTTTCTTCCATTTAATTACTCAAAAATCCCAAAAGACTAAAATACCCCGAACTCCAATTAAAACACCCGAGTAATGTTTTTTGATTATTTTGATCCTTTCGGATACACTGGCGGACTCAAAATAGTCATTCGAGTTAAATAAAAATAATTTACCTTTTTAACCCCCAAATATATAATAGTGACGCGACTCATACGCGCGTTCCAAATAATTATATCTTAACTGTCATGTATCGCGTCCCCAGCCATATTATTATTTTTGAAATAATATTACGTTACTCGCTACGTAATGTTCAACATAGTTATTACTCAACATGATTTTAACATAATTATTTTTTATAACTACCAACTCCCGTCATGCTGGTAATTATTATCCTTAAAATCGGATTAATTATAAATTAAATTTTCTCCCTTTAAATTAATTAATCCCAATTTCCATAATTTCAAAATAAAATAAATATGCGTAAAAATACGGGGTATTATATTTTGCTTTTAGAGGGTATCGCTCACGGGCCCAACATCTCATCCACGGATTTATAGGCTTTAACTTCTTCATGTGCTACGTAGAGTTCCCCTGCTCCTTTCATTAAACATCTTCTTTCTTCATCTAATTCTGTGTAAAATACCGCATCAACCATGTGGGCCTCTTTTACTAATAATGCCTTTTTCATGTCTTTGATCACAATCTTCGTCCAAAAAATATTGGTTTTGTGTATTGGTCAAATGTTGATGGAACAATTCCATGCGCGTGCATCCACTCCCAACCTATTAGCAGTTGGTAACTCGTGCTGGCATTAATGATATGAAATTAACGTGCTATGTGAAGTTTCTCAACTTAATGCCTACATAGGTGTAGTTAAGCGACTGCATCCCTGTGCTATCAAGGCCAGAGATCACGAGCGATACCAGAATAATTTTTTCCTCAAAAATTTCAGTCTCGTATAGAATTCTAATGGATATAATATTTATCGAAGCCCCCATCTAGCAACATTTTTGGGAAACTAATCCCATTTACTAGAGTGATAACATATAAAGGTTTATTGTGGAAGAAAGGTACGTGTCTGTCTTCTTCTAAACATATTACCTTAGATGTATATTTCTTGATCAACCTCCCCATGGTACCATGCCAATTGAGAGGGGGTCCCCTCTCGCTTGGATCAATTATAAGATCATCTTAGTGATTGATGTTTGTGTTATATAATTCACACCAATTACTCTGAATATATAACTTCATATGTTTGCGCAATATACACGTGTCCAGCCTCTGATGCTCCCCCTTGTCCAGGGTAAGGACGACATCAACACGTCCTTCTCTAAGTGTTAAATCCTTGTCCCACTTATTTTTGGAATCTTTCTTTACCTAATCGGATAGCCGTCTTTTACATGCATCATCATTGTAAGGACACAATTCTCCGATTGAGTCTTAATGTAGTTTTGGCTCAATTCGGGACAAAAATGTTTAAGTCATAGGAGAGTTTTATATTGTATACATTCAAGCCTATGACAATTTTGTTGAAGACGTAGCGGCCAAGATATTAAAGCTTCATCAAATGCCATGTGTATTGTGCCTTGTTTCTACGTCATCAACATGGTTCCATTGCTCTTAAGGTATGAATGCATTTTAATATATATATATATATATATATATATATATATATATATATAGGAGCATGGAACAATATTTATATGGGTGTAGTTTGTTTTTAAACTGTTGTTTGTTTTCAGAAAGTTTCATTAAAACTTTAAAATAAAGTTTCTGGGCTAAAACGGAATTTTTATACTTTCTCGCAGTTCATTCGATACTGTCGTTCGAACGAGTTTTTCGTTCGAACGAGAATGTCGTTCGAACGAGGTTTTCCAACAACCTGCCACTAGAACTTCGTTAGAAGTATCGTTCAAATGAGACTTCGTTCGAACGAGATTTGGCGGGAACAGTTTATTTGGCAATTTTTGACAGTTTTTCCGTGTTTCCCACTTCTTTACCCACTAACTTTTTGGCAGACTTAATTAGCGCGGGAACCAACATTTTTGGATTAAATTTTTCACATCCTACCATATCTAAGAGAGAGTTTGAGAGCAAAAATTCTAAAAGGAAAAAGTTCAAGTTTGAGTGTTTATTTTTCAAGATAAAATCTTTAAACACTTTTGGTTTACACCCATAGTTTGTTTATTCCAAGTTTCAATATATATATATATATATCATTGCTTGGAGTGTTTGGCACCGGGTTTACTCTACCATGTTGAAGAGAGTTTGGGTTTGCTTCTACATCCCACAAAGAATAAGTGTGTTTGCGTTGTCTTACCCACATGGAGAAAGGCTCTTTGTTCGGGTGGCGGTGACCAAAAAAGTTCGATCGGTGGATTCCGAGATCGCGGTGGAACTCCGTGGTTATTCACTAGGCGGAGGTGTGTACAAGAAGAAGCGTCGGGTCTTGGACGGAGTAAAGTCAAGTGTTGTAAGTCTTTCATGTCTCATACTTGTAAAACCATACTTAGTGAATTTGTGGCTAGGGTCGTCCGATATTTTTTACCGTTGTGGGTTTTTCTTCGTACATCGCGGCGTAGTGTGACTGATTTACTTTTATCTTGCAAAATAACTTAGAACGCATGCTTAGGATAATTCAAGATAAAATTTGGTTTAATTGTCACACTTAATTAAATTGACGCAAAATTTATTTGGGTAATGTTTAATTAATTTAGTTCAAGTCATTTAATTTAATTTGATAAAATTTGGTTTGGCCCAATATTGCAAAAATCGATTCATTAATATTGTTAGGCAAATTTCTAGGACTTGGGTTAAATTTGTTTAAGTGAAAAATGTATTAATTGTTTAATTTTAATTTCACTTGGTTTTATTTTAATTTTGAAGAAATTAAAATTTGGTGTTTATGTGAACCATCTCGCTTCCGCACATCTTTAAAAGGAAATTTCTTTTTGTAATAAGATTTCAAAATTGGGGGCATCGTCTTTTAAAATTGGTATCGGAGCCAAAACGATAAATTACTTCGTTAAGATCCTTTAAATATTTTTGGCTAAAATGGAATTTTTCCCATTTTCAAAATTTCCTATTTTCGATGGTTCAAACTACGCGTATTGGAAAGCGCGAAGGAAATCGACACTAAAATCTATCGACGAGAGAGTTTGGATTTTTGTTGTTAACGAGTGGTCCCCAGCTACACATCTTGTAGATAATGAGCGTGTTCCCAAACCCGTCGATAGATGGAGTGAGAGTCAATTTAAACTTTCTAATTTTAATTCCCGAGGTTTAAATGCCTTGTTTAGCACGGTCACACCGGATGAATTCCGACGCATTATGACGTGTGAAATCGCTAAAGAAGCGTGGGATATTTTACAACTCACTCATGAAGGTACTAGTGTCGTAAAAGTTTCGAAACTCCAAAACCTCACCACTCAATTTGAAACCATCAAAATGAAAGAAAAATAAACTTTTGTTGAATTTTATGCTAGACTTTCCAATATTGTTAATTCTTCTTTTAATTTTGGAGAGAAAATACCTGACAACTGAGTAGTAAAGAAAATTTTAAGGTCCCTACCCGATAGATTTATTCCAAAAGTGACCGTTTTAAATTCTTTACCCACTTTAGCCTCTACGAAATTAGAAGAGCTCGTATGTGAGGACCCAAATATGATTATGATAAACCATGTTTAAATCATACTTACCATATTGGATGAGGATAATGTGTTATTAGAATATATAATGTTAAGTTATTGTATTTAGTCTAATCCTACCTTCATAACTTATGAAATATTGAATTAGTCACAAACACAAATTTGTGAAGTCTTCGGTAGGAATGTTCGAGTTCGGGACTAGTTTTGGCCACTATAATATAATAATTGACTTGAGGTGAAAACTAGATAGTTGTATATATATGAGTTAAGTTTGTAACACAATAAACGGTGTGTAAAACAGAGGTCCGAGAAAGAAGTTATGCTGGAATTACGAAGCAGGGGAAAATCTGTCCATTCGTTAAGTGGTATTTTGTCTTACATGTATAACAATGGATGAATTTCATTGGTTGGAAGGGGGGGGGATAGCTTGGCCGACTTAAGACACTTGAAAGGACCTTCTTCTTCAGCCAAAACTCAGCCATTATAGAGTTTGGCCTGCAGAGAGAAACGGGAAGTTTAAGAAGAGAAAAGCGAGGAAAAATTGGAGAAAAATCCATAGGAAATTACGAAAACATCCCTAAGGTAATTCTACTTGTAAATCTTGTATATTTTTGGAATTATTGATTTAAAATGATATAAATAATCATTTTTTTTACTAAACTTCCGTGTTTTGAGGTATACGTATGTATAGATGTGGGTTTAAGCAAAGTTGAACGTGTAAATCATGTATATTGATTCGATTGGGAACCCTATGTATTCAAACTCCTATAACTTTTTGCATATTTATTGGAACTGAATAATTTAAGTTGGATATGAAAATATACTCATATATGTATAATATATACGAATATTATGTGAAAATAACAATAAATTAATCTTTGGTGATAGTTTGAAGTTCATGTATCAAATCTACCCCAAATGGGTAAGTATGTATACCAGGTGTTCGATGTTTTGCTTGACATAGCAAATGAACCTTAAAAATTATGAAAATTTAATTTTGTATTGTTAAATATGTTTATGGATGTTGGGTGAAATATCAAAGGAAGTTATGATGCAAAAAAATTATGAAAATTCTTCGAAGTTGACTGGACGATAAAAGAGTCTATAGGGCAGATGTGATTTGTAATAAAGAAATGGACACATCTTTCTCTAGGAAACTTGAAATGATGTGTTTTCTTTTATATTGGGAACCTTATATGATAAGAATTGTATTACCAAGAAGATATTAAAGAATGTTTGGGCTATGGATTGGATATGTTAAATATTTTAACATGAAATTGAATGAGACTTCATTTATGATAAATGATTAGAATGGGTTGCTATGATGCTTATGAATTCGGTTAAGGTTAAGTTTTATTTGTATTGTTAACATCCTTATGATGATACTAATATTATAAGAATGAATGTGTGTAAGGGAAGAAGAACTGGTTGAACTAGTGTCAGACAAAGGCAAGGGAAAAACACATGAAGTGGCCAAGGTGAGTGTACTCACTAGTAAGATGTATTTATAGATGATTATGGATATTATATGTTTTACTTGCATTTGAGTATAAATATGAGAGGTTGTAATTATTGAGATGATTATCGATGTCATACATTGCACTTGTTGAGTTGATTATAAATATGAGATATGGTACTTATCGAGATGATTGTGGATATTATATGTTGTACTTGCCGAGTTGAGTATAAATATGAGAGGTTGTAATTATTGAGATGATTATAGATGTCATACATTGCACTTGCTGAGTTGATTATAAATATGAGATATGGTACTTGTCGAGCTGATTATGGATATTATATGTTGTACTTGCCGAGTTGAGTATAAATATGAGAGGTTATAATTATTGAGATGATTATGGATGTCATACGTTGCACTTGATGAGTTGATTATAAATATGGGATATGGTACTTATCGAGATGATTATGGATATTATATGTTGTACTTGTCGAGTTGAGTTGAGTATAAATATTAGAGGATGTAATTATTGAGATGATTATGGATGTCATACGTTGAACTTGCCGAGTTGATTATAAATAAGAGATGTGATACTTATTAAGATGACTATGGATATTATATATTGTACCTACCGAGTTGATTATAAATATGAGATGTGGTACTTATTGAGATGATGATGGATTTTATATTTTGTACTTGCCGAGTTGAGTATAAATATGAGATGTTGTACTTATTGAGATGAGTATGGATACTATATGTTGTACATGCCAAGTTGATTATAAATATAAGATGTGGTACTTATTGAGATGATTATGGAAGTTACATGTTGTACTTACTGAGTTGATTACAAATATGCGATGTCATACTTACCAAATTGAATATGGATATGATATGTTGTACTTATTGAGTTGATTATGATTAGGATATGTCGTAATTACTGAGTTGATTATGGATATGATGTGAATGTATTATAAGAGATGTTATGGCTTATCAACAGCCAAGAGATGTTATGGCTTATTATAGCCAAGAGATGTTATGGCTTATTAACAGCTAAGAGATGTTATGGCTTATCAACAACCAAGAGATACTATGGCTTATCAACATCCAAGAGATGTTATGGCTTACTATAGCCAAGAGATGTTGTGGCTTATTAATAACCAAGAGATGTTATAGCTTATTAACAGCCAAGAGATGTTATGGCTTATTAACAGCCAAGAGATGTTATGGCTTATAAATAGCCAAGAGATGTTATGGCTTACTATAGCCAAGAGATGTTATGGATTATTATAGCCAAGAGATGTTATGGCTTATTAACAGCCAAGAGATGTTATGGCTTATCAACAGCCAAGAGATGTTATGGCTTATTAATAGCCAAGAGATGTTATGGCTTATTAACAGCCAAGAGATATTATGGCTTATTAACAGCCAAGAGATATTACGGCTTATCAACAGCCAAGAGATGTTATGGATTATCAACAGCCAATAGATGTTATGGATTATTATAGCCAAGAGATGTTATGGCTTATCAACCAAGAGATGTTATGGATTATCAACAGCCAAGAGATGTTATGGCTTATAAACAGCCAAGAGATGTTATGGCTTATCAACAGCCAAGAGATGTTATGGCTTCTTATAGCCAAGAGATGTTATGGCTTATCAACATCCAAGAGATGTTATGGCTTATTAATAGCCAAGAGATGTTATGGCTTATTAACAGTTAAGAGATATTATGGCTTATTAACAGCCAAGAGATATTATGGCTTATTAACAGCCAAGAGATGTTGAGATGTTTTATATTGTTTCATAGATACGACTTATTGCATTTAATTTTATGCACTAGTGTAGTAGTAATGCATTCACTAAGCTATTTTGTTCACGATTCCTATGTTATGTTTTTTTTCATGTAATGAAATGTCACTGCCAAAGGTGGGGTTAGCAAGGGATGCATAAAACCATAATTTTGGTCAAATTAAAAAGGGGTAATTTAATCCTACTTATCCTTTGAGCAAGTTTGAATAAGCACGATTACTTTAAAATTTTGAAATTTTTTTAGTGTTATAGCTTCATGCTGATATTGAAAATGGATACTTGTGTTTATTGTTTGGTTAAGGCAATTATGGTTTGACTCACTTTGACTTTCAAACTAAATTATAAGTAACTGGGTTGGGGTGTATCATTGTAGGTGATTTACAAACCTATGAACTATACATGTTTCCCTCTAAAACTGAAAAGAAAATAGATAAGGGCGTTGCTTTGAAAGCCCGAAAGGAGGAACAACAAGTAGTAGAGAGTGATAGTGATAGTGACTCGGAAAACATGACTATGTTTGCTAGGAAATTTCTTAAATTTAATAAAGATAAATTTAAAAATGATTTTAAGAAATTTGAAAAATCTAAGCATGACAAAGCCGAGAAGATCCCTAAAACTATTAATGAAATTTAAATAGGGACGAGTCAAATAGGTGCTTTGGTTGTGAAGGGTATGGCCATAGGGCTTTTGAGTGCCCCACTAAACTAAGGAGAGAGGGTAAGCAACTAATTTCTTTTAATGCAATCCTCAGTGATAGTGATAATAAAGAGGGACCCGATTCCCCCACTAAGCCCAACTTTGTGGCTTTTATGGCTAGTCATGTGAGTGATAGTGAGAACTCGTCTATTGATGAAATTTTAACACATGACACTTACAAGGTCAAATTTTATGATTCCCTTGTCTTTGATGGTAGTTAGAGTGGAGAAGAAAGAGAGGGTGAAAATGAAGAAGAGGTTGATGTGAGTGAACTTCAAAATGCTTTTCAAGAATTATATGAAGAGTCTATTAAATTAAAAGAGCAAATTTAAAGTTAGAAGCGAGTTTAAAAAAGCGTGTCAAGGTCATTGATGATAGTGCGTTAGTGGAAGACCTTAGGACACGAGAGAGAGCTCTTTGTGAGAAGCTTGAATATATAAAAGGCGAGAGAGATAGTCTTAGAGGTTTAATGGAGTCAATAAAAAAGGAGCTTCTCGAGCTTGAAGAGAGAAATGTTTTATTAAAGTCAAACATTTTAGAATTAGAAAATAAATTAAAAGACTCTAGTAAAGTCAAATTTGATTTGGAGTGTCGTTCGAAGAAATTAGATAAAATATTAGGAACGGTCCAAATTAAAAATGACACTTGTGGTTTAGGATTCAATACTTGTAATGAATCAACTCATAAAGCCAAAACCAATGTTTTATGAGAATCACCTAGGAAAGCTTTTAGAGATCATTCATTTGGTAAGTTTTTTCGCCGAGTCTTTAAGTGCTCACATTGTGGTCGAAAAGGTCATCTTAGGAAATTTTGTTTTGATCTTAAACGAGTTCCTAGAAAATCCAAATGTAAGGCAACCGAGATCGTCATTAGTTTGGGTTAGGAGATCCGACTTGCTAGCTTTATAAGATAGGGTTTTTTATTTTTATTTACTATCACATGCTTCCTCACTTGCTAAATCTAAAGGTTGAATGTGTTAGTTCTATTTGCATACTTTAGCTTTTGTACCTCATGCTATATTATCATGCTAAATGTATGCTTGTTTAGTCATTTTCTAGTCTATGCTCCATGTTTAATCACATGCTAGAATTATGATTTTTGTTTGTCTTTTGTATTATATTTCTTTCATTTTATTTTGCAATAAATGAAAAATACAAAAAGATTTTTTTTTATTATTTGTGTTTTATTTTTGTTTAATTTATATTAATGAAAAATACAAATGATTTTTGGTTTGTTTTTTTGAGTACATATTTTATTTTTGGTTAAAAATTTTAAAAAATTCAAAATGATTTTTTTTGAGTGTGTATTTTAGTTTGACACACTCTATGTGGCATATACTTGTGTTTGAATCCCACCTTTTTTGCTCCCATGTGGATAGAACTTTTGATTTAGATTGTCAATCCTTATTATGTTCTTTATCATGCTTACATGGAGTAGTTGGATTTTGTGTTGTTATAATGAATTCTATTTTTATATTCCTCAATTCACACATGCACGAGCTCTTTTGAAATTTAACTTCATATGTATATTTGAGCTTTGTGAGGTGTTCTCCTACCAATCTTGTCATTTACAGATTTGTGATTTAGGAGGACTAGTGCATGTTAAAATTCGTTGCGCGTGAGATTGGTGAGATATGAAAGTGTTATCTATAAATGTTCACGGGGAAGGGCTCCGAAAGGATTTATTATCCTTTGTGAATAGTAAACCACCATTTGTTTGGACCTAAAAGAAATGCGTGGTCCAAAGGCCTAAAAATAAAATATGGCATTAAAAGAAAATATTTGCCAAGGCCTATGTTTAATTGATATATTCATTCAAAAATATATATGCTTATTGAGGGAGATTGGATGGTATATCAACGGTTTGCACAATGTTCGTTTATCCTAGTTGAGCTTTCATTGTCCTGACTTTATTGGTTTGTAAAATCATCAAAACTCTAGGCTTGTATGCATTGTGTATGTTTGTTCATTGAATTCAATTTATATTATCACATGAGGTTATATTCAAAAGTGATGAAGTTTGCAATCAATTGAGAACTCCGTGAACATGTTTTTAAGTGTTTGGGTCTAAATTTAATTGTTACTAGTTCACACCCCTACACTTTTGTTTCCATATGACACATTTTCGCCATACGAGTGTGAGAAACTTATTGTATTTTGTGTCATTTGAGTGTTTATATCTATATATACGTGCAAGAGCATTATTGGTATATTTAGTTTATCTATATATATGATATTTTTCTGTCTTTGCCTTGATTTCTAGTCCATCTATGCTTTAATTCATAATTGGTATCTAACTTGTTGCATTCTTTGTTGATATCACATGCTTAATACTTTATGTATCATATTGGTATCATTTTCTTGCATCTTCGTTGGTTATTATTTGTTGGATTATTTATGATTTTGTTGCCTATATTCTATCATGTTCTTATCACCTTATGCATCATGTTTAAATTAGTTTTATCCTTTGTCTATTCCTGAACAAAAAGGGGGAGAATGATAGGGGGAGAAATGATATCTAATCCTATTATAATCGTATCTTAGTTTGGGGGAGATTTAACTTAGGGGGAGTCGCTATCTTCTTAGGTTGATCATAGTTTGATAAAGGGGAGAATTAATTTAGGGAGATTATTTAATTTATATGCATTTAATTTTCTTGATATTCCATATGCGTTTGATAGTTTGCTTAAGTGTGCAGGAAATCTTCTTATTGGCAACTTTCATAACCGGCAAAGATATTGATCCTTGGGTCTTGAGTCAAGTTTGGGTGGGATGTTTGTGTCTAGTAGAGCTTGACGGCCCTTTAGGATTTTTTGTTGGTTTTTGTCCCGGAATAGCCAAAGGGGAAGATTTGTAAGGACATAATTCTCCGATTGAGTCTTAATGTAGTTTTGTCTCAATTCCGGACAAAAACGTTTAAGTCATAGTAGAGTTTTATATTGTATACATTCAAGCCTATGACCATTTTATTGAAGACGTAGCGGCCACATATTAAAGCTTCATCAAATGCCGTGTGTATTGTGCCTCATTTCTACGTCATCAACATGGTTCTATTGTTCCTAAGGTGTGAATTCATTTTAATATATATATATATATATAGGAGCTTGGAACAATATTTATATGGGTGTACTTTGTTTTTAAACTGTTGTTTATTTTCAGAAAGTTTCATTAAAACTTTAAAATAAAGTTTCTGGGCTAAAACTGAATTTTTATACTTTCTGGAAGTTCATTCGATATTGTCGTTCGAATGAGTTTTCGTTCGAACGAGGTTTGCCAACAACCTGCCACTGAAACTTCGTTAGAAGTATCGTTCGAACGAGACTTCGTTCGAACGAAAATCTCGTTCGAACGAAAATCTCGTTCGAACGAGATTTGGCGGGAACAGTTTATTTGGCAGTTTTTGACAGTTTTTCCATGTTTCCCACTTCTTTACCCACTAACTTTTTGGCAGACTTAATTAGTGCGGGTACCAACATTTTTGGATTAACGTTTTCACATCCTACCATCTCTAAGAGAGAGTTTCAGAGCAAAAATTTTAAAAGGAAAAAGTTTGAGTTTGAGTGTTTATTTTTCAAGATAAAATCTTTAACCACTTTTGGTTTACACCCATAGTTTGTTTATTCCAAGTTTATATATATATATATATATATATATATATATATATATATATATATATATATATATATATATATATATATATCATTGCTTGGAGTGTTTGGCACCGGGTTTAACCGTGTTGAAGAGAGTTTGAGTTTGTTTCTACATCCCACAAACAATAAGCGTGTTTGCGTTGTCTTACCCACATGGAAAAAGGCTCCTTGTTCGGGTGGCGGTGATCGAAAAAGTCTGATTGGTGGATTTCGAGACCGCAGTGGAGCTCCGTGATTATTCACTAGGCTAAGGTGTGTACAAGAAGAAGTGTCGGGGCTTGGACGGAGTCAAGTCGAGTGTTGTAAGTCTTTCGTGTCTTGTACTTGTAAAACCATACTTAGTGAATTTGTGGCTAGGGCCAACCGAGGTTTTTTCCCGTTGTGGGTTTTTCCTCGTACATCGCGGCGTAGTGTGACTGATTTACTTTTATCTTGCAAAATAACTTAGAACACAAGCTTAGGATAATCCAAGATAAAATTTGGTTTAATTATTACACTTAATTAAATTGGTGCAAAATTTATTTAGGTAATGTTTAATTAATTTAGTTCAAGTCATTTAATTTAATTTGATAAAATTTGGTTTGGCCTAATATTGCAAAAATAGATTCATTAATATTGTTAGGCAAATTTCTAGGACTTGGGTTAAATTTGTTTAAGGGAAAATGTATTAATTATTTAATTTTAATTTCACCTGGTTTTATTTTAATTTTGAAGAAATTAAAATTTGATGTTTATGTGAACCATCTCGCTTTCGCACATCTTTAAAAAGAAATTGCTTTTTGTAATAAGATTGCAAAATTGGGGGCATCGCCTTTTCAATCACCATTCAGCCCTTCTTCTGACTTGAACATTTCTTCCCAATCATACGCCACTACCATGTTCGTTATGCCTTAATGATGAGATAGTAGTGCTTTTTCATTAACGTTAATTGGAGGAATTTACAAGGTGACATTAGCAACTTATTTCCCTATTATTTGGTAGCGTGTTACACCCTCTGGTACAACCCACAAAAATTTGCATGTGATTTGTCTACCACCGTGATCACCTTACGATTTGACTGAGGGGGACCTAACACCCCCTCGTGAACAAACGTTCGATAATACTCCATGGATTTTGCTATGATGCACGATAATGGCAATGCCATATCATTTTGAAATTTGCTTTTTGCAGCAATATTGTTGTTCTTACACCATTGGCCCCCTTTCCTTCCCTTAGGTCTTCCTTTAATATAGTTCACTGCCTGTCGACACGAAACTTGAAACCTACCAGCTGGTAGCGGAATCTGTGCCCTCCATTCTTAAGGTCTTGTCTTTATGATCATAGCGACGTTAATCACTACTCTCATAAACTCTTTGAAGGCACCCTCTCGAGTCTCATTAGTCAAATAGATCTTGTATTCCTCTAGAAACCCCTCTAAATAAATCTGCAATAATCTCGCCTCTGTGACATCCTCGTGCACATCTTGCCATCTTTCCCTAAAATGATTAATGTATTGCATTAGATCGTCGCCCGTGTTTTTCACTTCTTAGGCTAAGTGTCTTAGTGTGAACTCATTTTCAGCCACGAAAAACTTCTGTAAAAATTATTGGTGCATTTCCTCCCAAGTGGGAGTGTTGTTTAGTATTTGATGAGAGTACCATGTGTAAGCTTTTCTAATTAGAGTTTTTGATAACTCCCCCAACTTTAGTTCCTTGTCATGATCGTGCACATTAAGATACTTCACATACCTCTTGACATGATCCTTGGGGTTTTTAACTCTATCATTGAACTTCATGAACTTAGTAGGTACGTACCCCTCGAGATATGGTTTTATCTTGATATTATCCAGGTATGGGTTCTATAATTTATCATACATAAGTGGTGACTTTGTTGAGATGAGAGAAATCTCTTCACTTCTTCCTTTATGATGATTTTTTAGGGTGATTCCTACACCTCCACTTTCTTTGTAGCTGGAGAACTTACTAGAGTCACAATCTACTCTGTTGCCACTCTTTTGACTCACATTGTCTCTGTTATACATACTCCTCCAATAGGAGTCACCGTCGGTGTCACACAAGCTTGGCCTAAACTGGCCACGTCCATATTGTGTTATCTTAAAAACTTAAAGAATATACTCATTAGATTTATGCCATTCAGCAATGCAGCAATTTTTGTGCTTGTCTGCCCCTTAAAGGAGCTAGAGCTCTCACTCTGGTGACCACAACTTCACCATTAGTTGTCTGATCATTATGTACTCCATTACTGAGTGGAGTGTATTCAAAAACCAATTTCTTTGAAACGTTATGACCTTATTTATCCATGGAAGTAAGAAGATCTCCCCAGTAGAGTCGCTAAATGTAGGAGGGCAATGGTACTGGGGTCTATGAATAATCTGAAAGGGTGAGGCTTGACCCACTCTAATGAAAACAACCTTTAAGGTATTTAAAATTTCAAGAGCAACAAGTAAATCAAAAGATTTTTTTTTAAATATAATAATAACTTTCTGATTACAATATGAGGAAGACAATGATTAGATACAAACTTTTCAATACGAACAAAAAGAATAAAATCACTTGAGAGTGATTATTCTTTAAGAGTGAAGAGACAAGCACTTCAAGTACCAAGGAGAGATAAAAAAAAAAGAAAAAACCTTCTGTGTGAAATTAGGCAGAGTAATATTGCTCAAACTATGGTATGATTTGACCTTACCCGGGTGCTCTATTTTTATCTAAACATTAGGGCTGGCATGGTATGTCCGTGCCAAAAGAATATTCCCTTACGATAATACCTGAGTGGTACTTTTTGTCCTATTTTATTGTTTATTGTTGTCCACTGTGACATGCGACATCCGGTGCAACTAAGTCAAAAGGTAGATATGTCATGCATAGTGACAAAAATTACGATTTTATCAGTATTTCAAATGGTTACTTAGTAAATAATTTTTAAAACTTGTGAGCGACCTTGAAGGCCACTCACAATTGTTATTTTCCAAAATAATTTTGCGAACAATACCTCAATCGCTCACTTATTTTATCAGATGCGAGTTGTATAAGTGTGCGTGTGTGTGTATGTGTATGTGTGTGTGTGAATGACCTCTTGAGTCCCTCGTCTTAGTATTCTCTCTTTCCTGAGGTACTGAAGTTATTGAGCCTTAACTTGCTCAAAAAGACTTGACTCTCAGCCTCCAAACCAAAATTCTCAAGAGATCCCAACTGGACTTCTTCTCAAGACATGCTTGCTCAGATAAGGCTTCTTAGTAAGTAAACCTATATTCAAACAATAGATAAGTGTTAATAAATAAACTTTATATCAGTACAACTGTTTGAATGACTTGGGGTTGCTCGTATGGCATCCCCTCGATGTTTACTTCTCTAGGTTCAATAGTGTCTTAAACCCGTTTGTCCTGCTCGTGATTTGGACTTACTTGTCCATATTATTTCACTCTTGTCTTGGGCCTGATCGCCCCATGTTATTCTGTTTGTCTAGGCTTACATATTACTTGGACTTGCTCGCCACTTTGGGTCTTCTCGGCCATTATTTTTTTATTCCTGCCTTGGGCTTGCTCACCCGTTATCACTTTATTCCTGCCTTGGACTTTTCACCCAATATTGTTCTCTTTGTCTTAGATTGCTAATCATTTGGGCTTTCTCGCGACTTGGGCTTGTTCGTCTAATATTTCTTTGGACTTGCTCACAACTTTGGGCCTCCTCTCATGTTATTAATTTGCTCTAGGCTTTGGGCCTGCTCGCAGCATGTCTAACTATTATAGGAGGATTAAATGGGTATCCCTTTACATCTTCCATACTTGATCTTTCAAGTGTTTTGATTAACCTATTCCATCTAACATCACATAAAATCTTTTTTTGCCTTCTTGAAGTAACTTATCTCTGAGTAGGGAATTCTATAAATAAACCATTCCCACAATAAGAATGATGTATGTATTAACAAAAACCATGTTTAGTAAATAGCATAGCATACAAATCAAATGCATGAAAATGCACATATGCATGAAAACCTCACAAACACGTGAAAAATTATATTAATCGAAACCAATTGAAATTATCTCACCTATGTTGACTTATTTCCTCAAAAATAAAAAAATTAATTGAAAATGGAAACTTATAAGAACCTATTCATCCTAGCAAACTATCTATCTAGTTAGCGATGGGTGGTTCATCCCCCGGGGCAATAGGAGGAACAATAAGACTTTCCGTCTTTACAAATTTCACTAGAGTAACCTCAAGCTCAACCCTCTTTCTAGGTGAATTCCTAGGTAAACCATTACTTACCCTCGGTATCGATCTCTCATCCCTCATAGGATTCTTATGCCTAGTCCTTGAAACCTGAGTTTAGTGTCTAGGTCTAGGAATATTACCCCTTGCCTTACCATTGCTATGCACTAGAATTGACATTTTTCGCACTAACTCACTAACTTACCCGCTTAGTTCGTTCATAGGATTAGTTTGGTACGTGTTCCTCCTATTTATAGCGAACCTTTAGTCTGTATTCTCCAAGAACAAACAATCTTGGTTTGGGTGACCATGTTCTTGACAAATAATATAAAATTTCATATTCATTCTCTCAAAGCTTCTCACGTTTCTTCTTACGTTGTGATTTTTGATAAACTCTCTCAAGTCTTTTTCTTTTGAAGCAAACATGCACAACATGATTTGATTTGTCAAAAAAAGTACAACCAAATCCATTTTTAACAATCTCGAATTTAGTCCCAACCTCCTTGTTTTGCAATATTAGAGTTTGTTCCTTATCCTTCTTTTGAGCATTTAAACTTTCAACATTTAATTTTTATTTTCCAATTATTTTCTCAAGTTTTAATCATTAAAACCAATCCCATGATTCACAGGCTTCAATTGATCTTGACTCAATAAAATGCTATCAAGAACATTTATTTTATCATATATTTCAACTTTCAAATTCTTGGCATTCTCAAGTTCATGCTTCAACTTTGAAAGTTTACTTTCAAAATTGAATTCTCAAGATTTTTCTTTTTTTTTTCAAAATGGTTGCATTTTGTGATTTCAAAGACTCGCATTGCTTAGTTAAAGCATCAAGAATTCTTTAAAGATCAAAACACTTTGATTGAACATTTTAAAACTTTTCTTCTTTCTCATCATGTTCATTTTGAAAAACTTCAATTTTTGGCAAAAGTTTGACGTTAGACTTTTTAAGTTTTAGAGAGTCTTGATGGAGTTCATTAAAAGCCTATTGATTGTCATCAACTTCATCAATAATGTGAATACTTGAAATTCCAATTTTTATTAAAAAAAATTATATTGATTTTTTTAAATATTTTTAAACACAATTTCAAGGGAGAATGACTTAATTAATGCTAAAATCATACTTTAATAACTACTAAAATTGAACTGTAACCAAGTTTAAAATTGTGAGAAGATACAAGCGGTGGGATTACACCGCGTGATCAATTTTATTTAATATCTTAATTTATTTATTTGAAATATTTTGAGATGATATTAAATTTACAATTTGACTCTGGTTATAATCATAAATTCCATAATATCGTTTTCAAAAAATTAAAAATGCCACTTTTTAGAGAAAAAAATTCAGATGCATGCTCTTTCTAATAAAAGATCCACTAAGATTAATTCATTAAAAATTATACTAATCGTCGAAATACAACACCAAATTAATATTTAATTTTAGGAAAAACCTATCTCTAGTTCGATTCCAAAATCAAACATTTACTTTAAAAATTAATTTACTAACTCTCGTTACATAAATTAATTAGTGACTATTTCGAATTAATTTGCCTAGAAATATAACAATTAAATAAATCATTCAATTAAATTAACATCCTACACGTTTTGTTCCACCCCTTGAATGGGGTGATTAGTCGAGCATATTTAATTAAACAAGCACAATCACAATAAAAAAATTAAGAAAAAATAAATAATTACGATACACAAAGTCTCCTTTTGAATCGCGTAGTTGAAGTGCGTCTCTTTCTTCACAATGTAAGTCATTTGATTACACAACAAATCAATAAAAATTAAACCTACTAATAATTCTAGCCTAAACTACTTTTTTTCTAAATTTTTTATGCTCATAACAGTAAAAAATCACTCTATATTTTATCTCTTTTTCAGTCTCTGTGTGAGTCCGTCCCTTTAATGAGTTGCCCTACTTTTATTTTATAATCCACGAAGGTTAGTTTGTTGGGAGATATTCGAGGGATTTGAAACTCTTTCTTAAAAAGTCACGTGGGTTTTAGTTGGATAGTGACAACGGGGTCAAATATGTTCTTGATTTTTTAGGATATTGCAGCTCCTGGGTAGGGAGATGTTGTTGATTGAATCAAGTCGGCTGGTTGAAGGGTTGGTTCCGAGTTTGTAGGAAGATGGGTTTGGGTTGGTTTATGGCAGTAAGTGGGTCGTCTGCGTGGTTAAGGAAATGGGTTGAACATGTCCGGTTTGGGGCTATATGGTTCGTCGGATTTGAATGAGAGGCCAGGCTATGGGTCGAGTTCTGACCGATTTAGGTTGCAGGTTTGGGTTGGAGGATCGGAACAGCTCTGGGTAAATGGGTTCGAATTATGGGTCATGGGTTAAAGCAGGGAGCTCGGGTCAGAGGTGTGAGTGGAGCTGGGTTTCGGGTATAAGGTTCGAGTTTGATCTGGGCAGTGGGTTTTAGGCTGAGTTGGAGGTCCATAGGAATAAGGTGGGTTAATGGGTAAAGATGGATTATGGATGTGGTGGGTATGAAGGTTATAAGAGGAGAGAGAATGAAGATGGTAGGATGGTAGTTGAAGATTAAAGAAGAGTGATTTGGTGTGTGTGAGGTGTATGGGATGTCAAGTGTATTGGGTGTGTGTGAATGTATTGGAGTAGGGGGTGTGTATGTTTAATTTGTACATAAAAATTAAAATTAAGAACTATTTAAACATATACTACTCAACTAAAAATAAAATCTATTAAAACTAAAAATTAAATTCTAACCTATAAACTAATAAAAGACTAAATAAAAATAATAAAAAATATTTACAACTATACGCACACAAGTCAAATATAAAAATAAATCCTAAAATTATACATGACTCAAATAAAAATCTTTCAAAAATACTAAAAATACAAATTAAACACACATGAGGCTTAGGTGATTGCTTGGGCTCGGTTTCGGCTAAGGTTTGGTACGGGACTGGGTTTAGGACATCGGAACTCATCGAGGCAAGCTCAAACAGGACTTCTGACTTCATGTCCACTTTGATTTTCTTCATTGAATGCTTTTGACCACTATTTTGTCGCAATCACATTGATTTAGCACAATTTGATACTGCGACTACATATTGGCCTACAATATAGATAAATACGGACATAAGACCAATTTTATTGAAAATGAGCGACTAAAATGCATCTATTTGGAGTATAAAATCAACACTATGGGGTGCTTATCACACCACCCCCAAACCGAACGTTACTAGCCCTCGAGAAAAAATAGAGAGAAATAGAGATAAGTGACCAAAAGTGTGCCACTTTCACAAGCACTTGCAATTGCACTTAGTATGTGCAACAAGCCGTTAAACCTATAAGTTGCCCTACAGGACAAGTGGTGTCTCGTGAGGGTTTGCAGTGTATGTACCCAAATTTTATTTTTTATTTTTTATTGAATGACAGTCTGTTAATTGGTGATGAAAAGCTATACAATGTGACTAAAAAGACATCAAGGACTACCATGTTTATCTATCAAAGTACGACATACAATTTCTTAATACCGAAAGCGTAATCCTTCCTAAAACTCAGCATGTATTGTGTGAAACAATATTAAGTATCATAATAGTAATTCCTATATGGCCTTTACAGAGTCAATGCTTTGACTTCAATCCTCACTGGATATATCTCTCTGAATCGAACTCTCAGAGAATTGGGTAAGTGTATCTTCATATTTTGTGAGGAGGTGAGTAGGTGTAACAAGATCAAGCGTCTCACACACTTATAAGAAATGACAAATACATGAAAGCATTTGATCTCATGAACAAATGTTAACCACTAGGTTGAGAATGTCGAGTTATTCACCATATAGACCTCTCGCTTGCATGAACACCTCACCAAGGGTGAAAATAGGGCTTATCTAAGCCTGAGGGGAAAATGAGATGATGAATGATATGATGGTAGGTTTTTTGAGAAGAGTGGAACATAATTTGAATTACTAATGTCTTTATTTTTAAATTTATGGTCTCATTCTTTATTTTTCTTCTTTTCTATTTTCTTTCTTTCTTTCTTTCTTTTTCTGCTTATTTTTCTATTTTCTCATATTTTTTTTTATCGCGATGCATTTTTCTTTTCATAACACAAATGAAGACAATTTTAATTGACAATTTCAAACACTATTTTTTCTCAAAAATGGTAGTAGTAATGATAAATGATATATGGATGGCATCTTGAACATTTATGGATAAGGTAAATATAGAAAGATAATGGGTGAAGTGAATAGTAATATGATATGGGAAAATGGTAAGTGTATGGTAAGAATTGGTTTAGTGCTCGGGACAAACTACAAGACACATATTTCTTACAACTCAAAAGTGATGTCATTCTTAGAGATTATACCAAATTTGAAAAATAATGAGATCATGCAATGACTAAGTATAGTACCCAAAGACAGTTCAGTCAACATGTGACTCGGAGATACATAAAAACCCTCAAAAAGGCAAAAAGCTCAAATCTCACGGGGTCTAAGTTTCCACCGGTGATCTTTTAAGGATCTATTGAGAATGTTTTTACTCTTCAACTTTTGATTGAAAAACATGATGAAGCAAAATTGTCGAGTTTAGGAATTCATAGTACAAGTACACTTTAAAAGGTATTGATTAATTTATGGAAAAAAGCGTAATTTTAGGTACCAACATGGGTAATCTGATATTTCTAAAAGCGGGATGATAGACAATTCATGTCATGAAAAAAATTAAGTTAAACTGCACAAAAAAGTTAAAATGACTTGTTTCTGAATTTTTTTCATAAGCGGTATAATTTGAATAAATTTCCCACCGCCAAACAAAAGAGAACACCGTCCTTGATGTTTAAAATTATATATTGAAATGGAAAGCACAAGGTAGGAAAGAGATTACCATAATTTATCACTAATGAAAATGTACCGCATGATGGAACAAAGGTGGAACCTGAAGAACAAATCGACACAAATATGTATAAGTCTATAAAACATAAGAAAATCATTGGGGGGGGGGGGGGGGATAGAACACCACCCCCAAACATGATAAGACTTATACACTGAAAAAAGATACAATGGGCTGCCTCCCGGTAGTGCTAAGTTTAATGTATTCAGCCAGACCTATCGGAACTCACCCATAAATAAGATATAATTTAGGATAGATCAGGGTGGTAGAAATGGTGTGGGTGATGGGAATCACCCCCAAACAAGACTGAAAAGTCAGCCTCCATAAACTGGGTCAATAAGGTCAATATCTTCTATATGAGTGGCGTCTAGCTCTAAAAAAAGCTTCAAACGTTGACCGTTGACCTGAAAGAGTCTACCATCCTTTGGATTCTGAACGGTGATGGCACCATAACAGACTCAACAACAAAGGGTCCAGACCACGTGGTTTTTAACTTTTCGGGAAAGAGATGAAGATGAGGATTGCATAACAACACTTTCTTACCATGGTGGAAATATTTGCACATGATGCTTTTGTCAAGGATCCACTTTATTTTGTCCTTGTACTTCTTGGATAAATCATAGGCATTATTTTGTATATCCTCTAATTCATTGAGTTGGAGTTTTTGATGGATGCTAGCCTCGTCAATATCAAAATTAAGGGTTTTGATGGCCCAATAGGCATTATGTTTAAGCTCAACAAGCAAGTGTCATGGCTTATCAAAGACCAAGAGATAAGGAAACATACCAATCAGAGTTTTATAAGTAGTACGGTATGCCCACAATGCGTCGTTCAAGTATAAGGACCAGTCTATCTATGGGGGACCAATTTTATTCTCAGCCCACAAGAGTAGTCGACCTGGCCCAACAAATCTAGAAGGACTGCCCGACCCAAATCATGGGAATAAGCTACAAGTATGTGCAGTCCACACCGCCCCAAAACTAAGTCAATCCCCTATAATCTCGTGGATATATTCAAGGAATTCATGGATCATCATGGATGTTATGAAGTTACTTGAACAACTGAAATTCTACATCTATAAATCGTAACCCCCAGCCCGGGGCATAGGGTCATGTAACCAAGCATATTGAGAGATAGTTAATAAAATAGTAGACCTCTCAGTGGACGTAGACAAGTTATCGAACCACGTACATAGTTGTGTTGTGTGTGCGATTATATGCTTTCTTATTGGATTTTGATTATTCTTTGTAAATTCTTTTATTGTGATATTTTTTTATACCATGATTAGCGCCGTCTGTGGGGACCGACTGTTATTCCTATGAGAACACTCACTAATTGAAAGCCCTCAATGTCTCACCGCAATAATAACATCCATCAATCCGGTGATGTTCAGGAAGAACCTGCCCCTCACAGGGTAAGGTTTGAAATTCGCCAACCAAATCCAAGGCTTCACCAACAAAGGTAGCCTTCTGAAGAGAGTCATGGACCACCAGGGTCCACACAGATTTCTAAGTTGGTCAATGCTTATGAGGCTAGACTTTAAGAGCAAGAAGAAGACACGCGTCGCTAAGAAGAAGAGAATGCTCGCCTAAAAAGGCGACTGGAAAGAATAGAGAGAGATTCACAAAAATACGAGTCGACTCCATGATCAGACTCTTAGCCCCCAGGTAGTGAATCTCACAGTCAAGGAATGAGCCCCAGGCGCGACCAAGGGATAATTGAGAGAAACAGGTCAGAGGATGGTCGATCAGAAAGACTACAGCTAACTCAACGCCGTGGGAGCCCCGGTCGACAGAATGATGAAATTTGGAGCTTGGTCCATAGGGAGATGGATCAGCACCCAGCCCAACGGGGAGCCAGATCCACATGAGAGTTAGCGAAGAGATCTTAACACTCAGATGAAGTCCCTTTTTTCAAGGGCAATAAAAGAAGAAGAAGAAGTGCCCCCCAAAAAATTAGCAATCCCTATATTCAAAATCTATTATGGGAAGACTGACCCTATCGATCATGTCCGGGAGTACAAAAAGGCCATGACCTTGTGGATCCATACCAACGCGTTGATATATCGCATCGTCCCTTCCAGTCTACATGGCGTGGTGTAGAAGTGGTTCAAGAGGCTTCCACATAGGCCTGTCAGAAGCTTTAAGGCTCTAGCTGAATTATTCATAGCTTGTTTTATAACCAACAACTCCCACCCCAATCGGATGGATGCTCTGTTAACAATGAAGAAAAAACCACAGGAGAACCTCAGGGAGTATGACAAAAGGTACTCAAAGATTTTTAATGAAATTTAGGATGGCTCAGAGCAGGTTATCGTATCATCCTTCAAAATATGCTAACTCCATCGATGACCTGATGACCCGTATTAAAAAATACACCAAAGTCGAAGATGTAATCCATCTTAATGCAGGGGATAATGGTCGTATGAAGATAAATATAGGAATAGAGAAAAATGATTCCCAAAAGAAAGGAAACAAGAATGGGGCAGGAATGGCTCAAAGAATCGTAACAAGAATGACCCCTTAAAAGCATTCCAAACTGTTAACGCAGTCTTCAAGGAATCGATATATAAAATCCTTACCAAAATCAAGGAAGAGCCATTTGTTAAATGGCCCAAAAATATTGGAGGAGATCCAACAAAGAGAAATAATGCACTGAGGTGTGCATTCCACAAAGAAGGCGATCACAAGACTGAACATTATAAGGAACTCAAGTCTCATCTCAAGAAGCTGGCCCAAGCTAGTCATCTGACCGATTTCATAGACAAGAAAGTAAATAAGGTCGTAAACAATGGTGATTAGAAGCCGAACAACGTCCTCGAGGATAATATAGGCCACGAGTTCGCAATATTTTATGGGGCGTCAAACCTCAAATAAGTACAAGAAGCTTACCACCATTATGTAAGCTTTTCAAATAGACCCCGCCATAACTTGGGTCGGGAAGCATCGACGACCAGAAGACGTCGACTATAGTAAACACATTATGTTTACCGAAGATGATTTAATTGGGGTAAGAACCCGACATCATGATGCATTGGTCATCACACTCAGGATAGCTAATTGGGACATCGATAGGTTGCTCGTCGACCAAGGTAGCTCTTCCAAAGTGATGTACCTAGACTTGTTCCATAAATTGAAATTAAATATCGCCGACGTCAAAGAGGCCACCATT
This sequence comes from Sambucus nigra, assembly GCA_949130495.1. Taxonomy (NCBI): domain Eukaryota; kingdom Viridiplantae; phylum Streptophyta; class Magnoliopsida; order Dipsacales; family Adoxaceae; genus Sambucus; species Sambucus nigra. Next base: position 451,587,467 of record OX422220.1, on the reverse strand, counting down.
CCATTGGTCGGCTTTGCAGAAAAGATAACCAAATCGCTGGGAAAGATAGTCCTACCAGTCAGGACGAGAACTATTTTAAAAATAATCAAGTTTCTAGTAGTAGATACCGAATCCCCCTATCACGCCATCCTGGACAAAGGCTGGCTCCATGCTATGAAGGCTATACCATCCTCATATCATCAGAAAATCAAGTGCATTACAGATCGGGGGTGGTCGAGATTCATAGCGATCAAGCTATGGCAAGAAAATGCTTCATTGCATCCATTCGCCCCAAGCACGGGAAGAAAAAAGACGAGAGGAAAGCCCAGTAGGAAGCCCAAGAAGGGGTGGTGCCTTCAAAATAGTAATTACATTACGGCCGACCAGGGGTGGAGGAAACTAGGGTCCACCCTGCAAGTAGGGTCGTCGAAGACTTGGAAGAAGTTACAGCTGAAAGCAACTCGCCTGAAAGGAAATTTCTGATCGGTACCTCTCTCACCGACCGAGAAAAGAAGGAGCTAACCACGTTCCTTCGGATCAATCTGAATGTTTTCACTTGAACCATACGAGGATAGATCCCACTATTGCATGCCATCGACTCCACGTCGATCCAGCTTTCAAACCAGTCACACGGAAGGCTCACCGAACAGCCCCAGAAAAGGCCAAGGCAATAGAAAAAGAGGTAGGAAAATAACTGGATGCAGGTTCCATTCGAGAAGTACAGTTCCCCAAATAGATGTCCAACCCAATCATCGAACCTAAAAGCAACGAAAGATATAGAGTATGCATTGACTTTACTAACCTCAACATGGCCTATTCAAAAGACAGTTTTCCTCTCCCAAAGATAAATTAGTTGGTCGATGCCACTACAACGAATGAAAGAATGAGCTTTCTGGATGCTTACTCTGGGTACCACCAGGTCCCACTTTATGAGCCAGACCAAGATAAGACCTCCTTCATAACTCTTACTGGATTATATTATTACAAAGTCACGTCGTTTGACCTCAACAATACAGGAGCGACTTATTAGTGACTGGTCACCAGGATGTTCAGTAAACAAATAGGAGAATCAATAAAGGTATATATTGACTATATTCTCGTCAAGAGTGAACTCAAGGGCGACCATCTCTCATACCCAGTAGGAACCTTTGATATCCTCAAGAATTACCGAATGAAACTTAATGCTAATAAGTGTTTGTTCGCTGTCCAATAAGGAAAGTTACTAGGATACCTGGTCAGTAAAAAAGGGATTGAAGTAAACCCTGATAAGATCGACACCATTAGAAAAGTCGAGCCCCCTCAGATGATTAGAGATGTACAGAAGCTTACCGGCATGCTCGTCGCACTCAACCGCTTCATCTTTAAGTATTCAAAGTGTTATTGACCATTCTTCCAACTGTTGAAGAAAGATAAGTTCCTAGTATGGAACGAAGACTACTCCAAAGCCCTGGAAGAACACAAGTCTTACCTTAGCAATCCACCCTAACTGGTGATTCCAAGCAAAGGTGACCCTTTATACCTTTATCTTGTCGTATCAGACCATACTGTGAGCTCTGCCTTGGTATACGAGAAGGAATGAGGCCAACACCCGGTCTATTATGCAAACAAGACGCTTTTGGATGCCGAGCAACATTAAAGAAGCTCGCATATGCCTTAGTAGTAGCCTTGAGGAAGCTGAATCATTACTTTGAGGCTTATTCTATCATCGTGATCACCTCACATCCCCTCAAAGTTATTATAAGGAAAACTAACCTCTCCGACCAACTGTCAAAGTGGTTAGTAGAGGTTGGAAGATTCAATATCCACTTTCAACCAAGAACAACAATTAAGGGGAAAATTTTAGCAGATTTTATCGTTGAATTCACGAAAAATCAACCTACTGCCCAGTTAGAAATTAAACAGTTAACAGAAGAAAAACCCTTCGACTGGACCCTTTACATTGACGGAGCCTCCAACTCTAGGGGAGCAGGAGTAGGCATTATATTAGTAACCCCAGAGAAGACTGTGCTCGAACAAGGGATCAGGCTAGGATTTGAAGCCTCTAACAATGAAGCAAAATATGAAGCACTGATCGTCGGCCTATGTAAAGCACAATTATTAGGGGCAAAATGCCTTCAAATATTTAGCGATTCAGAGCTAATGTCCAAGCAGATGAATGGAGACTTCAGTGCCAAGGATAAGAGAATGGCAGCTTACCTCGTTATTATAAGGGGACTTATGGCAAAGTTTGATAGAATTGATGTTCAGCAGTTCCCCAACGGGCATAATAGTCACGTCGACGCCTTAGCATCTCTAAGCTCCGCCCTTGACTCCGATTTAAGGAGAACCATTCAGATAGAATTTCTCGCATAACTAAGCATCAACCAGTCAGCCGTAGAGAAAGTCCTCCACATAGAGAAGGTGACCAGTTGGATGGATCCCATCATGACTTATCTACGGAGTGATAAGAGTCAAGGCAACAAGAGATCCACACACATGATAAGAGTCAAGGATACTCACTTTCACTTATCTCCTAAGGAAAAACTCTACAGAAAGTTTTTCACTAGACCTTACCTCCAATGCGTTCACCCGAAAGATGTCGAGCAGTTTCTTAGTGAACTTCATGAAGGAATTTATGAAAGTCATGCAGGAGGAAGATCATTGGCCTTTTGAGCAATCAAGGGAGGATACTGGTGGCCATACACGCAGAAGGATGATGGAATTTACATTTGTAACTGTGAAAAGTGCCAGAAGCACTCCCTTATGGTCCATCAGTCTGCCAGCATCCTCAAGTTATTGACCATCCCATGGCCTTTCGCCCAGTGGGGCTTGGATATTATAGGGCCTCTGCCTACCGCATCTGTAAATCGTAAGTATCTATTAGTCAGCACTGACTACTTCACCAAATGGGCAAAAGCAGAACCACTTGCAAGCATTCGGGACTCTGATATGATGAGGTTCATATGAAAGAACATCATCACCCGCTTTGGAATACCAAGAATAATCATTACTGACAATGGCATGTTATTCAAAAGTGGCTTCTTTCAGGGCTTTTGCGACGAGCATGGCATTAAGAACCACTTTAGTTCTGTAGTATATCCACAGAGCAACAGGCAAGCTGAAGCTTCCAACAAGACAATGACCGACGGACTGAAAAAATGGTTGAAAAGAGCCAAAGGTGCCTGGGTAGACGAACTACCCCATATTTTATGGGCTTATCGTACAACTCCCAAGAGAGGAACGGGAGAACCCCCTTCGTGCTCGCCTATGAAATGGAGGCAGTCATCCCATTGGAAGTATGACTCCCTACTATGAAAACCACTTTGGTTGACCAAGGCCTCAACGATGAATCATTACTCACTAAACTTGATTTACTTGATGAGCGACGAGAACTTACACTAGTTAAATTGGCATTTTACCAACAATAACTGGCCAAATAATACAACCAAAAAGTCAATCAGAGGAAATTTCTAATAGGGGATTACGTCCTAAGGAAAGTCCTCGACAGTGATGTAAGACCATCAGACGATAAACTAGGACTAAATTGGGAAGGACCTTTCAAGATAATAAGGGATGACCTATATCGAGCATATCACCTGGAAACGCTGGAGGGCAGGGAGATACCAAGGTCTTGGAATGAAACCAACCTTAAGAAGTTCGACTTCTGGACTTTTATATCTTTTATTTTTCAGCACCATTAGTTTAGACGAATTTTCATTTACAAACTAATGTTGCCCTTTATTTATTATTTTTATCAATAAAAGTCGATTGACCAACGCATTCTAAACATCTTGGTTATTTAATATCTCTTAATCGAATCCCAAGATGCATATTTTCTAAGCAATATTCTCCCCTCAAAACATAACAAAGTTTTGGGATTACAGCAAGGTGATCAACTTGCTCAAGTCAAGTAAAAAAGCTCATATGGTTACAATAGTATGCTAGACTTATGCCATTCAAAGCCAAAATATGTGAATCAAGGTTTACAATTAACCTTCCTCAAGTTATTGTTGAAAACACAATTGGCCCGTTGAGTTGATCCGACAACAATAAAAGACCTACAGGGGATCCTTAGGAAATAAAGCCAACTCAAGTTTGGTCGCCAACTTAGGTTGGTTGAAAAATCATGTTCTGGCGGATGTCCCATTAACCAGGTACATTCTCTCCATCGCCCTACTTAGGCCTAAGGAAGTGTGGCGACACAAACTAAAAGGGAAAGTGGATGGAGTGATATGGCTAAGGCATATTGGACTGGGAGAATGTTCAAAGACGAGATAACAAAAACTCAACATCATTTAGTCGGTTAAAAAGCCCAAAATGATTAAAAGTTTTTGTATTAATCATTCATATTATCATCAGATCTATCAAGTACTTTTTTGGTCAAATATTGATGACAAGTAATAAATAAATAAGGTTAACACATGTTTAGTCAGCAAATGCTCAAGACATAAATAATCAGCTGTATCTGTCATTAAGAATCATATGATTACATTTACATCAAAAGACCAAGAAATACTTAGAGACCTACGATGGCCCAGCACGATGATCAAGGTAGTCCACTACTCGAGCTCTCCGACCATCATCAAGATGAGGAATCGAGTCTTCTTTAATGCCATCTGGGTGTGGCTCTAGAAGCTGCGCAGGAATAACATCTATTGGAATTCAACGGTCATCCCTCGAGAAGGGATTTTGCAGAACAAATGAGCGAATGGTTTGATATTTATACCACAAGGCGGATTCCTTAGGAAATTTCAATTCCTTAAGAACATTGAGCCATCCCCTAGCAAAAGCAAGTTCTTCGGCCTCTTTTAGTCTTGCTGGGGCATCTGTCCAAACTTGGTCATAACCATCAGCCCAGACCTGTCGAAGACACTTTCGGAATAAATGTCTTAATCGTGTGACATCCCTCTGAAGACCAAAAGCAATCACATAAGCTCACTGAATGTCTTCTTTTCACTCGACAATCTCCCTCCTGCAAGCTTGATTGCCAGTTTGAGAAACTTTAGCAGACGATGAAGATCCTCGCAGTACCAAAGGAGGACCAGATGAAGTGTTTTCTCCGAGATGAGTAATTTCTCTTCTTAGAGCATCATTCTCTCTTTACAATAACTCCCCCACCTGGTTGATTTCAGACGCATCCAGAAGTTTTGCTTTTAAGGCGTCCATCTCCTCTTGTACAGAGGCATCAATTCCCTCCATCTCCTCGAGCCTATCCTTGAGCTTAGCGACTACCTCAAATTGATCTTTGTAATCCTAGTTTCTCGCCCTTAGGGATTTATAAATCCTTACAAAATCTCGACGCACTTCAGCGCTAATGTTCAGACCAAGAATCTGGTCTAGACGAGAGTTAGTAGAAATATAATCATCTAAATCAATGAGCTACGGCCAACCAAACAAGCAACATAAGTAGCATGAATTAGTAATGAAACAAAAAGTTTATTTTTTATTAAATCAAAAGGCCTGGGTCAGTACAAGTGAAGGGAAAAAAGTAAAAAAAAAAAAAAGATGAATAAAAATAAAAACAAAGCCTAAATTCCTAAGAGGCCTCAACTTGGTCAGATGTGGAGGGCCCCTTCCCCTTGTCAGCATCTTGGTCGACGGGTACCTCACCTTCACCAGCACCTGGGGCAGCTCCTCCAACTAGAATAATTACCCCCTTTAGATTAACCGATGCATCTCCCACAACAGGAGTGATGGGCTCCAGGTCACCCTGAGCATCAGGTTGAGCAGACGGATACACCTCAACAAGATTATGATCGGGATGATGCTGGGAGAAAAAAAAGGGAGTCAGCGGCAACCCCAATGACAGTCAAGGCTTGATCCCGGCCTTTTTTGAAGCATGATCACCAGAGATAAGCAATCTGGTGCTCGACGTTATCGTACGTCGCCTCCCAGCCTTTATTGTACCCACTCTTTCGAACAGTCATTGCTTTCTCCTCCAGCTGCTCTCCTTCATGACCAACCCCTTATTCGCCTCTGTCACCGCCTACTTGTCTGGAATCATGACACTATAGGCTTCACGGAGGTCGAACAACTCCTTAGCATACTTTTCCCTCTCCTTGTCAAAGGAAGCCTTCGTATCTTCCAGAGCCTTCTCCGAAGACTTTAGAGCTTCGTTCAGCTCTAAGTTTCTCCTCGATAACTTAATTTGACCACGGAGCAACACGGTATAATCAGAGACAAACAACAAAATAGAAGCAACACAGGTTAAAAACTAGATGTTAGAGGAAGATGAAGAACAAAGAAGTATAAAGAAATTAGTACTCACCAAAGTAAGCCCTTGGGTAGATTTAAAAGCTAACTGGTCTCCCCCATGCTTGATGAGTGCTCGCGATCGGTCATGAGCACTACTTTCTGTAGCAGCAAAGGGGCAAGTTAAGGAGCATCAACCACTGAGGCCCCCTTAATAGCAATAATAGAATGCACTAACGAGGACTTTAAGGCCTGTGCCCTTCTCCTTTCTCCTTCTCTCCTCTCTCTCTCTCTCTCTCTCTCTCTCTCTCTCTCATTTTTCCTCATATTCTCTCTTCTTTCTGTCCATCTCCTTCTCCTGAAACACGACCTTAAAATTACCAATAGAGTCCCCAACCTTCTACTTGAGGAATTTCATCCTGTTAGACAAAAGATCATCATCGTCGTTATCTGGATCAGGTTTTTTCTCCTCAGAGGAGCCATCTCTTCCTCACTGGACTCCTCTTAGTTGAACTCTTCTTCGTTGTTCCCACTTTCACCACTTCCTTCCTCGACGCCTTCTACTAGATCCTCTCCCGAGCTACTTTCTTCCTTGCTCTTTACCTTAATGGGTTCAGAAGTACCACCATCGCCTTCTTCTGGGACGTCTAGACGAGGGATTGCGTCTACTGGGTGAACAATAAAGTTGGAAGTAGTATTCCTGTATTCCAGTAAGAATGCAACAAACCAAGGATGTCCCCCCCAGCAATAGTGTCCCATAACCTCCAAGCTTTTAAAAGTTCAGCAGCTCGGATCTCGCGAGGAGCAGGCTCTTGATTCTTGGCTTTTGCTATAAAAGAAAAAGAAGGAAATATTAGAGGGAAAGTACACAGAGGCGGGAAAATAAATAATAAAACAAATATGGTGATAATAACTTATGTATTCCTTCCCAAAGGTAGGAATTCGAGGTCCCATGTACCTTATGCCCCCTAATTGGGGAGGATATTGTCAATTTCTGGCAATAAAACCTTCAGACCAATAGTCTTTATGGGAATCATATAGATTTACTACCAACACCCTATAAAGACTTCTTACTTTCAAGTAAAAAAGACCCCCACTGGTGCAAGAGAAATAATAACAATAGTAGATCTCAACCAATCCTAAGTTGGTGCTATAGAGCTAGTTTATCTTATGAACTCCATTAACAATCTTCCACACATTTGGAGAACATGGAGCAGGAACTATGTTGAAGTATTGGAAAAAATGTAAAAACAGAGGGTTAGGAGGAAACGTTAAACCCCCCTGGGAAACCAATAGAATGTGAATCCAATCACCATCTTCTAAACCGTGAACATTTATGGGGACTAAAGTACACTCTATGTCTACCCATTCAGGAATATTATTACATTTTCTAAACTCAGGCAAAGACTTATTATCAATCATCGCCATAAGATAAAATATAAAAACCCTAGCTACAGTAGAAGAACGATTCACAGAAGACGAAAACTAGAAAAAGAAGATGAAGAAGAAGAAAGCTGGAACTTACGATACAGAGAGGAAGCTTGGAAAGCTGAGAAAGTCTTGATTTTGAAGAGCGAAAGTAAATAATGAAGCCTGAAAACATAGTACGTACAAAAATGACTAAAGAGGATGAACTCACGGTTAAGTTTTTGACAAACCAGTTTCAAACACTCAAATGACGTTTTACACTTCTCGAGAAAGATTTGGCGCTTTAATATCTTACAGAAAGACACGCGCCCCCTCCCATTTCAATAAATTACGGGTACACAACTGCTGATAGTACTGCGTCCTTAGCCTCACTTAAAATCCATCGGTCCACGCAATGGCCCAAAGATTTTAGGGGCAATTGTGGGGACCAATTTTATTCTCAGCCCACAAGAGTAGCCAACCTAGCCTGACAAATCTAGAAGGACTGCCAGAACTAAATTATGGGAATAATCTATGAGTATGTGCAGTCCACGCCGCCCTAAAACCAAGTCAATCCCCTATAATCTCGTGGAGATATTCAAGGGATTCAAGGATCATCATGGATGTCGTGGAGTTACTTGAACAAATGAAATTCTACGTCTATAAATTGTAACCCCTGGCCTGGGGCATAGGGGCATGTAACCAAGATACTTAATAAAATAGTAGACCTCTTCGTGGATGTAGGCAAGTTACCGAACCACGTACATAGTTGTGTTGTGTGTGCGGTTATATGCTTTCTTGTTTGATTGTGATTGTTCTTCGCAAATCCTTTTATTGTGATATTTTTTTATACCACACTTTCTTATTAGGATTAACCATTTTTTCAAGAATTTGCTTGATCTCGCGGTTGGAAACCTCAACTTGACCACTAGTCTGAGGGTGGTAAGATAGACCAACTTTGTGGGTGACACCATACTTTTTCATTAGATGTTCAAAGACTCGATTACAAAAATATTTACCCCCATCACTAATGATAGCTTTGGGAGTTTCAAAATGTGTGAAGACATACTCCTTGAGAAAATTGACTATAACTCAATGGTCACTGGTACGACTAGTGAGGGCTTCAATCCATTTGGAGACATAATCAATTGTAACTATAATAAATTAAAAGCCACGAGATAAGGGAAAATTACCCATTAAATCAATACCCCACACATCAAAGATTTCGATGATGAGAATGGGTGTGAGATGCATCAGGTGACGATGAGTATACGCCCGGATTGTTGGCATTTGGAACACGCTTGGCAGTAGTGGTGGGCGTCTCGAAAAAGGGTGGGCTAATAGAAACTACTTTGCAAAATTTTGGTAGTGGTTTTTATGGAGCTAAAGTGGCCACCACATGCACTATCATGACATAAGGAGAGAATAATGGATCGTTCATGATCAGGAACACAACAACGAATGACTTGATGAGGGCAATACTTAAAAAGGAACGGACAATCCCAAGAGTAAAACTTCACAGTCGCCATGAATTTGGAACGCTCTAGTTTCGACCAATGATTGGGGAGTTGGTCAGTAACTAGGAAATTAACAATATCAACATACCAAGGCGAGGTGGAGGTGTTGAAAAGTTGTTCATCGAGAACTGTCTCAGAAATGGGGTGGGAGAGATGGTCAGCGATAACATTTTCACAACCTTTTTGGTCACGAATTTCCAGGTCAAACTCTTGAAGTAAGAGAATCCACCGTATCAATCGTGGTTTAGAATCCTTCTTGTGAAAAAGGTGCCTCAAGGAGGCATGGCTAGTGTAAACGATGATAGGGGGACCTATAAAATATGACTAAAACTTATCAAGAGCAAATACAACAACTAACAACTCCTTTTCGACGGTCGTGTAATTGAGCTGAGCATCATGGAGGGTTTTGCTTCTGGCATAATAAATAACGCGAGGGCGCTTATCAACCTTCTGACCAAGAATAACACCAAGGGAAATATCAGAGGCGTCACACATGAGCTCAAATGAAAGAGACCAATTAGGAGGTTGAATGATAGGAGCGAAAGTGAGCTCGGCTTTAAGGCGCTCGAAAGATGCGACACATGCGGCGTCAAAAGGGATTGGGTGAAGTTATATAGATAATCCGATTTATTTGGATTAGGTGACACATGTCTGACAACACAGATAAGTATCTTGACTTAACGATGAGAACAAAGGGAGTCTGATCAGCGAGGATCTCGAGGGCAAGATCAGTTGAATCTAGCTGCAACTACATCCATAGCTCCTATAGTCCTACACGACTCCTTCACTTTATGTTCCCTATAAATATAATTCCCACCCCTGGAAAAAGGGGTACGTAATTCTTATTATTGCTGATTAATAAGAAAGAGAGAAACACTCCATATACGTAAGAACATCGCCGAACTACGTAAATTATTGTGTTGTGAAATTGTGCGATTTGTATTTCTGTTTAGAATTACTCTTTGTAGGATTTTAGAACCTATAATTTTTTTTTGGAAAAATCAACATTTGAAAAAAAAAATATTTGATTAAAAATATCATTCTAAATCGGCAAGCAAAAAAGGAAAAAAGAAAAAAGAAAATTGGATATAATTTTGTAAACCCAAACCCTATATTTTTTACTTGCTTTCAAAATTATACCATACGTATTATATTCATATGCAGAATAATATTATCTAGATATTTTTTGAGTTTATCATTAAATTATTTCCTTTTTCTCCTTATCTTTAAAACTTTTCGCTTTGATTCCATTTTGAAATTATTCATATTTATTAATGTTTTTTGTATTTATTGAGTAATAAAAATAGTTAATAGTAAAAATCAATATTGATTAACAGTTTAGATGGAGAATTAAAAATATGAGGGTAATGCAAATTTATAAAAAAAGTGGAGGTTTATCACAAAATAACTTGTAAAAGTGGAGAGAAAAACTTAAAATATTAAAAAAATTTATTCATATTTGGAGACCGAGTTTCAAAGTAAGTCGCGGTGATCGTCTAACCTGATTGGTTGAGATATTAATAATAGTGGAACCCGTTGTAACTACTTACTTATTATTTTATTGTCTCAATAATCATGACTCAGTTTGAAAGTGAGTCTCCAAATTTGAACCCTGAGTATTAATTTTTTTTTTGGCTTTAATCTAAATTTCAAAGTGTTGTTGAGCTCTCGTTCTAATCATTTAAAAAAAGGGTTCATTATATATAGGTTCCATATGAACAAAGTTTCCTTAATTAAGTCCTATTGACTTTTCAGCCATTAAATATGTACTATTTCTAATTTTTTGGGATTTTTTTCCTCACAATTTTACCCTTTTAAAATCAACCACCCATAACATCCTGGGGAAGTTACTTAAGTGGTTGAACTTTTTTTTAATCCTATTTTTAATTTTCAAATGATAATAACTTTTGATTGACAAATCATTTTTTCGCAAAAAACTGTTCTTGAAATTTCCTCGCCGAGATCTATCAAACAAGATCCACGACGCATATAAAATTTCAAAGAAATAAAATTACAAAGACAGTAAACTTTACTGTATGCATCAGAAAATGAAATAGTTTTATATATGTGATATTTTCACAAACAATAACATTTACCGTGTTAATATTACACAGACAGTAAAATTTACTGTGTTCTTAAGAAAAATTTACCCATATATTTATCAAACAAGATCTACGGAGTACATAATACTTTAATGGAAAAACTTACACAGACAGTAATATTTACTGTGCACACCTTTAAAATAGAATTAATTAATGGTTGAATAGTCAATGCGACGTAATTAAAAAAAAAATCCAAAGTAGGAATTACATATAATAATACATATTAACTAGGTTGCCACATTTATTGTTATTATTAAACAATAATAGAAATAAATTGGTTAATTAAATGAGGCAATTAATCTATAAACTATGTGTGTATATATATATATATATATACACATAGTTTATAGATTAATTGACTCATTTAGTCACTCAAACATCCATTTTATCTAATATTCTCTTATTTTTAAAGGTCCACGCTAGTTGCACCTAGTGCCACCCTTACTCACCCCAAATCGGAGGTCCAGTGGATCCACACCCCATATATCCAATATTCTCTTATTTTTAAAGGTCCCTGCTAGCGGCACCCAATGCCACCATACTCACCCCAAACCGGAGTTTCGGTGGATCCAAACTCCATTTATCCAATATTATCTTATTTTTAAAAGTCGCGCCAACGGCATCCCAAGCCTCCCCTAACTACCTCATACCGGATCTCTGACGAAAGTCGTTGGAGCTTCGGAAATGGGTTGGTGGTGGTGGTGGTGGTGGGGATTGGGTTCCACTAGCGTGGACCTTTAAAAATAAGAGAATATTTAGAAAAAGGGGTGTGGATCCACCGGAGTTTCGATTTGGGGTGGGAAGGGGTGGCATGATGTGTCACGAGCTTTAAAAATAAGAGAATATTAGATAAATGGGGTTTGGATTCACCGGATCACCGATTTTGAGTGAGTAGGGGTGACATTGGGTGATGCTGGCGCGGTCCTTTAAAAATAAGATAATATTTGATAAATGGGTGTTTGAGTGATTAAATTGGTTAAACTAAAAATAAGAGTCTTTTTTCAATATATATATATATATATGTGTGTGTGTGTGTGTGTGTGTGTGTGTGTGTGTGTGTGTGTGTGTTGGGGTGGGGGATTATAGATTAATTGACTCATTTATTTAACCAATTTATTTGTATTATTATCTGATAATAACAACAAATGTGACAACCCAGTTAATATGTATTATTATATGTAATTCATATTTTGAGAATTTTTTTAATTAAGACCCGTTGACTATTCAACCATTAATTAATTATATTTTACAGGTACACAGTAAATATTACTGTGTGTGTAATTTTTTTCATTGAAATATTATGTACTCTATGGATCTTGTTTGATAAATATCTAGGTAAAATTTTCTTGAGAACACAATAAATTTTACTGTCTATGTAATATTAACACAATAAATATTAACGTTTGAAAAAATGTCACAGATATGAAACTATTTCATTTTCTGGTGCATACAGTAAAGTTTACTGTATGTGTAATTTTTTTCTTTGAGATTTTACAGGCTTCATGGATCTTATTTGATAGATTTCAATGAGGAGATTTCAAAAACAGTAGTTTTGCGAAAAACAGATTTATCAATCAAAAGTTATGATTTGAAAATTAAAAATATGATGAAAAAAAAGTTCAACCGCTTATGTAACTTCTCACAGAAAGTTACGTATGGTTGGTTTTAAAAAGGATAAAATTGTTTTTTTTTCAAAAATTAGGATTATGACTTATTTAATGGTTGAAAAGTCAATAAGACTTAATGAGAGAAACTTTATTCGTATGTAACCTATATATAATAAATCCTATAAATAAATAAATAAAGAGATGACTCTTAAATATGAAAGGATTCTAAGTTGGGACTTAAAATAAGTAAAAACAAAAAAGTGATTGAAGAGATCGGGACTGATAATTTTTGACACGATAATCTATTTATGGTAATAATTCGAAATGATTCGAACATTTGTATAAATCTATTTATGGTAACATTACACGATTAATTTGTATAAATTTAAGAATTGTCAAAACTTATATTCAAATCAAAATTTAACGCAACTCAAAAATATTACGAATAATCCGAATTGCGACCTTACCCTTGTTCACCGAATGCACATCCAACTCCATCCCCATAAACTCCTCCGAGAGAGATTGATACCAAAATCAATGGCACCGAGGAACAGCCTCCCTTGTGTATGCAGCGTCCCCTCTCTGTTCCTCTCCCTCTCCCTCTCCTTCTCCTTCCTCCTCATCCTCTCCCTCTCTCTCTTCCTCCTCTCCACCACCCCCAAATCCTCACCCATTTCCCACTTTGCCCCTCCCACCCCCTTCCATTCAATCAAAGTATTCGTCCCAAACGTCCCCAGATCCCTCAACTACGGCCTCCTGGACTCCTACTGGTCCCTCCCCCACGACACCCGTCTCGGTAGCCAAGCCGACAACCTCATCCGCTCAACCCTCTCCCCCAAATCCCAACCGTACCCTCCATACCCGGAGAGTCCCTTAATCAAGCAGTACAGTGCGGAGTACTGGATCATGGGGGATTTGGTCACCCCGGAAAACATGAGAGGGGGGTCCGTCGCCAAGAGGGTTTGGAGTGTGGAGGAGGCTGATGTGGTTTTTGTCCCCTTTTTTGCCACTATGAGTGCGGAGTTGCAGTTGGGTGTGGGGAAGGGAGTGTTTAGGAAGAAAGGGAGTGGGAATGGGGATTACCAGAGGCAAAGGGAGGTGCTCGACTTTCTCAAGGGGACTCAGGCCTGGAAGAGCTCTGCTGGTAGGGATCATGTCTTTCTTCTTACAGGTATCTTATGCTGCCTTTTCTTTTTCTTCTACTTACGTGTTGTCTTAAGTCTGAATAAACCATTAAGAGTTGAGAGGTACCAACCATTCTAAATACATTCATTCAGGGTTCCATTCAAACACAAAAGTAAACATATTTTTCAGATACAAATTTTAGACTTCAAATTTCAAATTCAGATAAACAAAAACGCAACCTTAATCATTTATTATCTCCACACATTTTGTGCCTTCCCTCCACTTATTATTATTATTCCATGCCGCATATCCATTTTAAAAGTGGGTCTTGCTTGAACCATTTAAAGTCTGTTTTTAACTTAATACCAAATAGCGTTTGTTTTTTTAAGTGATTACTAAACTCTGAATCTGAATGAGTTTATATACAACCATGTAGAGGTTCATTCAAATATAAGAAAAACAAACGTTTGAGATTAGGACTTCAGATTTTATATATAGACTCGAGATGAAAAAACAAACGCTACTTTATTGTTTTTGATGTTTCAACCAATCATGTGATATTAGTAAATATGAATAAACATGAATGATGAGATAAAGATATGTTGACAAATTAAATGGCCCATGTTATCCACCCTGGTTGCCCTGTGGTAAGGATCAAATTTGATAGACTTGGATAATAACAGTTGGTCTCAGATTCCAAACTCGCCAACGGATACTTGTTAGTAAGCGGTGCGTGTGTTAGGGTGGCTTTGGCACAACGTCCCTCTGTTAAGTTCGCGGGGGGTGGTCCAAAGGGCTTGTTTTTGTGGAGGTTCAGGGTTATGACAAAAAATAGGCCCATGTTGATGTCGGTTCAAGCGATGCGACGATTCCCACAGGTGTAGCTGGTCGCATTTCCCCACCACCCTTTTCGGCGCAATTTTGCTCTTAATGTTAAAAAAATCTACCTTCAAGCTGCCGCCAGCCATGACAAAGAAAACCTAGTTGAAACCGGCAATGGGGTCAGGTCCTCAAGGTCGGCAAGATGTCGATGTCCAACGGGATGGCGACAGCAACAAGGTTGAAGATTGTGAGCTCAATCACTTGAGAGGTGATGCTGAATCAGGAGCGGGTTGTAGAGGTTTACTATGGTACATCACGGGTCAGAGAGGACTTGGGTGCTTCCCAATAAAAAGCTCTGGGGAAGGTCTCATTTAGGCATTATCTAATATCTCGTAGCCCTTTGTTGCTCTTTCGCCTTATGGGTGAAGTTGTAAATATCATGTCAACCATAAGTTCAATAAATGGGCTGAGGTTGACTGTTTTTTAAGCTAGGTTTGAGCTCAGATAAAATTCCAGTCCACTATGGCCCACTAATTGATATTATTTGGCTGGAATATTATGAGTTGGCCCCAAATCTTTACAGTGCGAGTAATTTAATTTTTGGACACAGAAAATTCAAAGAAAATCAATTTGTGCACCGGTTAAAGTTGAAAAATATATATAAAATATTTATGGATTTGGCATGGGCTTCTACGTTTCATCGAAAGCTCATGAAAGACGTTTTTCTAGGGTGGGGGTGGGGGAAGTGATGTACACTGTGTGGTGGCCGCCCTTGGGATTTTTTGATATTGGGGGTTGGAATGATCTTGTAAACTTAGTTTTATTATTATTAGTTAATTAGGATAATTAATATATATTTAATTTTGTTTAAGAATTATATTTTATTATGGGATTTATTCTCTAAATAGATTAGGAAATTATCTGTTAGTTATGTGATTGACTTAGGTCTCTTGTTAGTTTAGCCCATAAATTAGGCCATTGGCTACCCCCTTGTAAAAGCTATATTTTTTATGAATGATATTGAGAATTGAGAATTGACAGGGAGAATCTTTTATTTGTGTTTGTCTGGGTTATTCTATTGCGTTATCACGGAATTTTATTTTCAATCGGTGACAAAAAAGTAAGAAAGCCTACAAAAAGATTCTGCAGGAACCAAAGTCTAATTATGAATAAGCAAAACAAAAAGACAAGACAAAAAATGAATTACATGCTTTAGCAGCTTATGTTAGTCTTTGTATTCTCAGGTTATGTTAAAACTTGAAGCATTCTTTGGCAGACCCTGTTGCAATGTGGCATGTCAAAGAAGAGATAGCCCCTGCTATTCTCCTAGTGGTCGATTTTGGTGGTTGGTACAGGCTGGACACAAAATCATCCAATGGGAGCTCGCCAAATATGATACAACATACCCAAGTTTCACTGATCAAAGATGTAATTATACCGTACACCCATCTTCTACCTAGGTTGCACATGTCGGAAAACAAGATACGTCCCAACCTTCTCTACTTTAAAGGCGCTAAACATAGGCATCGGGTCAGTAATCATTTTCTGGATATGCTTGTCATTATGAATACATTCTTTAAACTACTTAACAGGATTTGTTTATGTACAGAAAAGGCGTTTTCATATGTGTTATATCGATTGTCTTTAGTATATTATATTACTGACACTTATTTAGCATGTTACCAGTTATTAACTATAGCTTCATATAAACTTATACTCGAGTATTATTTGCTTGATTTTTGTGTTTACTGATTTTATAAAGGTCTATACCACCCCCACCCACCCACCCACTCCCCACCCCCATCCCCACCAAAAAAGAAAGTAAAAAACTAAATTAATTAGTAGTACTAATTTAGTACAACTATTATTTAGTAAAGAAGTACAACAAACCTTATTCATTTTTTGCCCTCATTTTATAATTTTTTACGAAAACACCGTTAAACCCGACGACCGTGTAGTGTTTGTTTGAAGTCTTGGACGGAAGGCTTAAGTGGGTTTATATTTTCCGACGTGGCATTTAAAACAACACGGGTGGTGGTCTACGGTGATCGTGGATTATGTAGAATAACTAGCACGAGAGTATATGGTTACACAGGATCGCCGCAAGTCGGAGAGGCTAAAAAGGTAAAATAAACACATACGTGAACAATAAAACTGTTTGTATGTACTGTTCATACGTACAGTATCCAACAGCCCCTAGGATCCTCCCTTGGATCCCCTTTGGATTCCACATCCCTTGTATTCCTTTTGTTCCTTCTTTCCATAAAACTATCCAAAGTGTGTTTTCCTTTAGGATTTCTTTTATGTCATTATATTAATAAGTTGTTATCTTTTATGCCCCCCTAGGATACCCAAAGTGTGTTTTCTTTTTAGTAAATGGGTTGCAATTTTAATAATTGTATCTTTTGTAGCTCACTATATAAGAGCAAGCTTGTAAGTGTTTCAATATAAGTGTTTCACTATATAAGAGCAAGCTTGTAACTCAAATATAAACTTGAGTTTCTTCTCTTTTAAGTTTGTGCCTTGCGGATTCAAGAATAGTTCTTTTATTCTCACGTTTTCCACTACGTAGGTGGTATTAGAGCGAGGTTCCGAATCCTAAGATTCGCCTTTATTTCGATGGCTGGTTCACGTGATGGAAGCAACACCTCCAACGACGGTGATCATAATGGAGTAGCTCTTTTGAGGGCTAAATTTACCGAGTTCCAAACCAATGCCAATTAAACTTTGAGCGAGTTGCATGAAACCATGCGACAAATCGTAGTAAGAATGACAGTGGTGGAACTTAACCGCGAGAACGATAGGATGCCCAACGACGGTGATCATAGACGTCCTACTGGTAACCGCAATACAAAGAACTTAATCGCGAGAACGATAGGATGCCCAACGACGGTGATCATGGACGTCCTACCGATAACCGCAATCCAATTAGGCGACCAGCCTATGAGGGAAACATCGGTTTCGGTAACAATTGTGCCTTGCCAGTGTTTGGAGAAAATTGAGGTTGATGGGAGCAAGATGATTCCAGGGATTTTCGTTTGAAGATTGACCTACCAACTTTTCAGGGTCATCTTCGTATTGAAGAATTCTTGGATTGGATTACTGAAATTGAACGTTTATTTGATTATACGAAAATCCAAAAAGAGAAACAAGTCAAATTGGTTGCATACAAAATGAAAGGTGGCGCGTCTGGGTTGTGGCATTAGGTACAAACTACTCGTGCACGTCAGGGTAAGGAACCAGTTCGTTTCGTCGTGGGTTAAGATGAACAAGTTGTTGAAAGCTTGATTTCTACCTCCGTGATTATGAGCAGATTCTTTACCAACAATATCAAACATGCACACAGGGAAATATAACTGTTTCTGACTATGCCGAAGAGTTTTACTGGCTGCCAATTCGTAACAACTTAGTGGAACCTGAGTTTACTATGGCAGCCTGCTTTAAAGGAGGGTTACGATGGGATATCGAAGAAAAGGTGGCCCTACAACCTTTGTTCAAATTGCCCGACATTATCACAGCAGTTGAGAGAACATAATCACTACTGGAAAGGGCAAAGAATCGATGTTATGACGTATACCCCACATCCTACACAGGACAAAGGTAAACAAACCACTATAATTTCTCCTCATGCAACAGGACGAGACACTGGAATGGGTCCATCAAGAGAAATTACAGCAGTTCTTGCAGTCCCTACTACCTGAGCAGTCCCTACAGCACAAGAAATTACATATGTACGCCCGGGCCTGAACAAGTGTTATCGGTGTGGAGAGCAATGTCATAAATACAACGTTTGTCCAAAATGACCCAATGTGAATTTGATCGAACATGAAGAATACGGGAACAAAGAAGTCGATTTTGACCCCACTTATGAGGACGACGAGGTGATTGAGGGGGATGAAGGCGAGTTGTTGTTCCATTCTTTAGTAGTAAGGAGGCTGATGTACACACCCAAAAAAGAGGAGCATCTACAGCGTCATAACGTGTTTCGTACACGTTGCACTGTCAATCGAAAGGTATGCGACGTTATCATCGATAGTGGCATTATTGAGAATACTGTTTCCTCAACAATGGAGCGAAAGTTGGGATTGAAAGCAAAAAAACATTCCCACCCTTACAAAATTGGATGGATTAAGAATAGTTCAGAAACGCAAGTGATTGAAACCTGCCTTTGCTAGAAAAGCCGACTAAAACCATACTTTATGTAATAGTTTTGTTATGGATTTATTATTAAAATAAATTAATTTTTCCTATTATAATGAGAATTATGCATGGACATAATGTTTGCATTATTTTATATATTGCCGATGTCTTTTATTCTGCTCAGTAGGTGTTTTGGTCTGTAGAGTATGGCTTACACACAGAGGATCAGATCACTAGTTCTTGTGAAACATAAGTTTTATAGTTCACAGTCTTAGATGGAACTGGACATACCATCAGTAGGGCCGTAGCATAATATTTTAGGTTCATCTTGATGACGGGAAACAGTATGGTTTCAACTTATTGTGCTAGTACTCTTTTATATGTATTGAACGGGATCACTTTGAGGTCATTGTCTTTATACTAATTATATAAAACAATGTACACCTCGTGATTATTAAGCTTACTTAAGGCTCTTAATCTTGATATGATTGACGGACACATGTACTAGTTATTTATTCCTTTGACCTATCAGGTGAGATTCATTATTGGATCAATAATCTTGATAGATTGGGTAATGGTGATTAATGTATGGCGAAAGTCTTTTAAGAATGGAATCCACGTCTCGGTATAGAGACTGGTGATACCCCTTAAGATGTTTATAAGTTTTGTATGTGTCAAACCCTGCAGGTGGATTATGTTAATCTGACACTACAAATAAGTTAAGTTTGACCGCTCAAGGACTTAAAGAAGTTTTTAAAATAAATTATCAATAATTTATTTTATTAACGGGTATTTGTAACCTTAACGTGGGGAGAATTAAGTAATTTATGATGAGGAGCTCGAAATGTAATTTTGAGTTAAGGAGTGGAGTTGCAATTGTAATTATTTAGTGGTATTAATTATAATTAAGGGACTGGGATTAGGATTCGAGAAGGCTTAGGTTTTCTCAGACCCATTAGGAGCCACACCCTTATCTCTCCTTAGGGTCCCTACTGTAGCCTATATATATGCACCTAAGGCTCGTTTTTTCTAAAGCCAGTCATTACTCTTTGATACTCAAAACCTTAATTCAGATGTGTGAGAAAGAGAGCGTCAAAAAGGAAAAAGAAGAAGAGAAGGTGGTCACAAATAAAGAACCCACACTCTGCTCGTGACAATTTATTTCAGGAATGCAGTAGAAGACTGTGAGGTGCATTGGGCCTGTGTTCTTGATCAACTGTCATCACATAAGGTTAGTTCTTAGATGAGATCAAATCAAAGAGTTTTCGAAGGTAAATTCTTATTCCGCCTTGTAGGATTTTCCGTATGTGTAGTTTTTTTTTTTTTTGCATTCAATAGACCCTTGGATTACCACTCCAACAGCCTTGTCCCATTCTCGATTGGGAAGGTCTATGTAGAAGAGATATGATGTGATGTGGTTGGTATGGATGCTTGCCACATGATCTTATGGAGACCCTGGCAGTTTGATGTCAATGCCACTCACTGTGGTAGAGACAGTGTGTATTTTTAATACAAGAATGGTCAGAAGATCGTTCTTGGACCATTAAAAGATGAGGAATTCCGTAATGCTATCTTGACCAAAGGAAATCCAGTTATGCTGATCAGTCGAGAAGATTTTTTGGACGAAGTGAAGACAGCTCCTGAGATATTTCTTTGTTGTTTTGCTTAAAGGAGTGGTCGAACAACCTCTTGTTACTATACCAATAGTCGTGTAACCTCTATTAAAGCAATTCGATGATTTAGTACCAGAAGACCTCCCTAACAGTCTTCCACCCATGAGGGATGTTCAACACCACATTGACTTGGTGCCAGGGGTGAGCCTGTCAAACCTGCCCCATTACAGGATGAATCTCAGGGAAGGCCAAATTCTCACTAGAGGAGTTACTGCAAAAGGGATTACTACGGGAAAGTATGAGCCCATGTGCAGTTCCGACTTTGCTAGTGCCCAAGAAGGATGATAGTTGAGGAATGTGTATAGACAGCCGTACAATCAACCAGATTACCATCAAATACCGATTTCCCATTCCACGGTTAGAGGACATGTTGGCAGGAGCACAAGTTTTCACCAAAGTTGACCTTAAGAACGGATGCCATCAGATTCGAATCCGCCCTGGAGATGAGTTCAAAACAGGGTTCAAAACAAATGAAGGACTGTACGAGTGACTAAGATTCGAATTCACCCTGGAGATGAGTGAAAAACAGGGTTCAAAACAAAGGAAGGACTGTACGAGTGGCTAGGTATGCCATTTGGATTATCTAACGCATCTAGCACTTTCATGCGGTTAATGAATGAGGTATTAAAACCATTTATTGGTCGATTTCTAGTTTATTTCGACGATATTTTGGTTTATAGTAAGACAAAAGCAGAATACCTTTTGCACTCGAGGGAGGTACTAACAGCTTGGCTGGAAAATAAGTTGTACATTAACTTGAAAAAGTGTAGTTTTGTTACCTCGAGGCTAATGTTCTTAGGCTTTGTTATTAGTGGTGATGGTATTCGAGTAGACAAAGAGAAGGTGAAAGCCATTTGGAGTGGCCCACTCCGAAGAATGTGAGTGAAGTACGCAATTTCCATGGCCTAGCTACGTTCTACCGAAGATTCATTAAAAACTTCAGTAGCGCTATGGCTCCCATCACCGAGTGCATGAAAAGAGGAAAGTTTCAATGTGGAGAGGAAGTTGAAATAAGTTTTACCTTGATCAAAGAGAAGCTATCAACATCACCAGTATTGGTTCTTTCAGATTTTAGATTTTGAGAAGTTGTTCCAGGTGGAGTGTGATGATTCAATTGTGGGAATAGGGGAGCAGTTTTGTCACAAGAAGGGAAGCCAGTGGCATTTTACAGCGAGAAACTGCGTGGGGCCTAGGAAGTGGACTACTTATGAGCTGGAATTTTATGCTTTGGTGCAAGCTTTGCATACGTGGGAGCACTATCTTATCCGGAAAGAGTTCGTGTTGTTTATTGATCACCAAGCGCCGAAATCAATTAAAAATAAAAAAACGTTAGTCGGATGTATGCGCGATGGGTGACTTATATCCAACGATTCACCTTCACGCTGAAACACAAGTCGGATCAACAAAATATGATGGCAGATGCACTGAGCCGTAGAACAACCTGTTTGAGAATTATGAGAGCGGAAATCACATGATTCAACTATTTGAAGGAATAGTACAAGGCTGATGAAGATTTTCGTCAAGCATGGATATTTTGTAAGTAGGGATAGACCTTTAAGGGGTTGCATATGCAAGAAGGATTTATTTTCAAAGGAAACCAGTTGTGCATCCCTCGAAGCTCTTTGCGAGAGCAGGTGGTATGTTCATTATATAGGAGAGGATTAGGCGATCACTTGGGAAGAGATAAGACGCGAGAGCTGGTAGAATAGAGATACTACTGGCCGCAACTCAAAAGAGATGTGGAGAACCATGTACGACGGTGCACAGTCTGCCAAACTAGCAAAAGCCAATTACAGAATACTGCCGCTATTCTACCAGCTCTCGCGTCTTTTCTCTTCCCAAATGAGGCTACAAATGGGGTATATATAGGTGCGAATTAGCTTGGGCGCTAAGCTATTGAACTAATTATAATTATGCCCCTAAATGTCACTTGTCTTTCTCATCTCTAAACACTAAACAAAAGAGAATACAATGCCTTGTCAAAATAAAAAAAAATTCTTTAAAATTCTAAAAATGACGAAAATATTCCAAATATTCTTCATTCACATAATTCTCTCCGCCTTCGAAAAAGCTCGTCCTCGAGCTTTGAAAGTTGAGGATGCACAAATTTTTTCAAAATATGGGGCCGAGATGACAAGAAAAATGTACGGGGTCCCAAAATAATTTTTGTCAAATATATGGGATGGCCCAAAATGTATCTTCAAAATTGGAGAATCACTTGAAAAGCGCAAAAAATGTGCGGAAGAGAGGCAAAAACTTGTGGGGCCAAAAGTAATTTTTTTGAAAAAATTTGAGAGGAAGAGGCCGTTCTTCAATTCTTGATTCAAGATTTATCTTCCTCCTCTTGCTTCTTATGGGAACCCTAAAAACTAGCTTCCACCCGGGTCAAAAATCAAGTTTTAGCAGACAAACCCTAGTACTTGAATTTGTTGGAGGGTTCCACCTAGGGCAGATGGTAGATAGGCTAGCATAGGAAGGCGAGGGTTGGCTGACTTAGGGTTTCAAATGTGGGTATACGTGTTTGAGTGGATCCAAACACGAGAGGGTAGGTGGTAAGGCTTGGGTTTGTGTTTATTGGTTCTTGTACATGAGGGGGTAGAATCCCTAGGGTTTCTTGATCAAAATCTTGGTTGTTGATCACTACGGGATCATCAATCATCGGAACCATAACATTTGAGCGTGGTTGTTGATTGGTTGACTTTTGGATTGCCGGATGGAGATCAGAACACCCTTGAACACCATTTGTAGGTTTTATGGTCTCTTTTGGTCGCCGGAGAGCACGGATAATGCTGGCGATCGTCGGAGAGGGGGTTCTGATCATCGGGGGGTGGATTGCACTTGGATTGGTGCATTTTGTACCGGAGAGGAGTTGGGTTGCATTAACTGGACATAACCGCCCTCAGGTGGTGGTGATTAGTTGACCGGAGCGCCGGATTGGGGCGTGGCTCGTCGTCGGGTAATCAAGAAAGCCAATCGGCCTTGTGGAGCTCTTGTTCGAGTCCATGACAGTAGTTCTTGAAGGCTGTGATGCTGGCGGGAGGATCAGGGCTGCATCCGAGGGTGGCCAGGCCATTATCGGCACCGAAAAAGTAGCAAAGGGTTGACGGATGTGTTGAATGGGGCTCCGCCTCATGGTCGAGTGATCTGGTGCAGTAAGGGGAGGGTTTTGACCTTGTCGGTGGAGGGCGGAGGTTGCAAAGGGGTTCTGCCTCGTTTGCCTTGGGTCGCCGGAAGCTGCAGAGGCCCAAGAAGTGGTCGTTGGTGGTGCCCATCCATTAGTGGTGGCTGCATTTTGGGGGTATTTGATATTAGGGTTTGTAGGGCTTGGTTTTTTTGTGATAGAGTTGCGAAATGAGTTGCGGAAGCGTAGGTAGAGGAGTTTTGGGGGCTAGAGCTAGGGTTTCTTGAGTTAGGGCTAAGGTGTTGGGTGGTGTTGGAAGGGAGGTGAGTCTCAAGATCCTCCATTCGAGTCAAGAGGTGATTACGAGTTTCCACAGGAGCATATCTCCTCTTAAAACTCATTTGTCGTCGTTTACGATTTTTGTTTTTTTTACAACAACAATAACAACAGGTAGATCAACGAGGCTCTGATACCAATTGACTCCAAATGGGTAATAAAAAGAAGATATCACACATTTCAACCATGAATTACTAAACTCTCCAAAATATCGAATACCTTAAATAAGGTATTTATAGACGGGAAGTAGCTTGGGCTCTAAGCTGTTGAACTAATTACAATTATGCCCCTAGATGCCCCTTGTCCTTCCCACCTCTAAATACTAAACAAGAAAAAATACAACGCCTTATCAAAATAAAATTAAATAATAAAAATACTATAAAATTCTAAAAATGACGAAAATATCCCAATATTCTTCATTCACATCGACTCTGTTTTTGTGGTGGTCAATGTTTAAAAAGGCGTCTCGTCGAGGCGAGGCGAGGCGAGGCGTAAGCCTCACCGAAAAGGAAAAAAAAGAGCAGAATAATATTAAAAAAAATACTAATAAAACCATAAAAATAAAATAAAAAAGAAATATAAAATAAAACTACAAAAAAAACATCTTTGAGGATTTTCTCACATAGTTTGACATTTTTTTGTTCCCCCAAGATAACTTTTGAAAAAAAAGTAATTTGACAAAACCAATTTAACATATTGGTTATTTTACAATATGACAATAAATTAATCAATGCAAAATCAAATTGGAAAAATCATTTTTTTAGCTTCATTCACATATTGGTTATTTTAACAATAAATTAATCAATGCAAAATAAAATTTATAAAATCATTTTTTTTAGTTTCATTTAAAAAAACAACAACCTTATTAAAAAAACATTGATTAGTTTCATTTAAAATATATAAGTTTCTTAAAATATATTCAATTTAGTTAAAGAAAGCATATTAATCTAAGTTTAAAACCAAAAAAATACTTATAAAGTTATATTGAAAAAAAAGAAATAAGATAAGTTATAAAACAACCACCTTTCTTGGTCGGAATAAAAAAAATGTTTTTACAAAAATAAAAGATAAAAAGGTTTCTACCTAGGGCCGGAATTAAAAAAAAAAAAGGCCGTAGAAGTTAAAACATTAGAAACGAAGGCCGGAGTTCTTACTTAGGGCTGGAACGAAGGCCGAAATGGGGGAAAGAGGAGAATCGAAGGCCGAAATGGAAGAACCGAAGGCTGGAATCCACTTTCGGAGCAGAGAAGAGAAAGTATAGGGAGCTAGGGCTTACGGTTTTTAAAGTTAAGGCTGATTTTTTACGCCTAGTACAATAGGCGTACGCGTCACAGCCTTGAGGCGCACAGTTTCAACCACCAAAGGCGTAAGCCTTACTTTCCACCCTTGAGGCTTAAGCCTTAAAGCTTTTTTTCCTCGCCTCGCCGCCTCATTCGCCTTTTTAAACATTGGTGGTGGTCGATCGATTTTCCAAGATGACCCATTTTATTTCATGCAGGAAGACAAACAATGCAGTCCAGATGGCCATCTATTCTTTAAGGAGGTGGTTCATTTACATGGTGCCCCACAGTTCACCTAAGATCGTGACAACAAGTTTTTGTCCCACTTTTGGCGAACTTTGTGGAAGAGATTGAACACATCTCTTAACTCCAGTAGCAACAGTCACCCCCAAACTGACAGCCAAACGGAATTGGTAAACCGAACCCTTGGAAATCTGATTCGCTGAATTTCAGGAGAGAAACTAAAGCAGTCTCCCTTGCCCAGGCTGTGTTTGCTTACAATTGCATGGTTAACCGGTCCATGAGAAAATCCCCGTTTGCTGTTTTGTGCATTATTGTCCCCCAAATTTGGTAGCATTACCAAAATTATCAGAGAAAAATGTTGCGAAAATGGCTGAGCATGTTAAAACCATTCAAGAAGGTGTCAAGAAGCACCTAGAGGAGGCTTTCGTTAAGTACAAGGTTGCCGCTGACAAGAAGCGGAGGAAGAAAATCTTTGAAGAAGGCGACTTTATTATGGTGTATTTAAGGAAATAGAGATATCCAGTGGGAACATGCAACAAACTGCAGGCTAAGAAATATGGGCCATATCAAATTTTGCAGAAAATCAATGACAATGCCTACGTGATTGATTTACCGGTTGAAATGCCCATTTCTTCTACCTTCAATGTGGCGGACATACATGAATATTATCCCTCAGATTCGGATAACTCAGGGACGAGTTATTTTCACGAAGGGGAGACTGATGTAGAACAACTAGCATTAGAGTATATGGTTACACAGGATCGGCGCAAGTCGGGGAGGCTAAACAGGTAAAATTAGTGTATACGTGAACAATAACTGTATGCATGAACAATTCCAGCAGCCCCTAGGATCCCCTTTGGATTCAACATCCCTTGTATTCATTTTGTTTCTTCTTTTCCTAAAACTATCCAAAGTGTGTTTTCTTTTTACTTAGGATTCCCTTTTATGTAATTATATTAATAAGTTGTTATCTTTTATGCCCCATTGGATACCCAAAGTGTGTTTCCCCTTTAGTAAATGGGTTAGAATTTTATTAGTGTCTTTTGTAGCTCTTTATATAAGAGCAAGTTTCTAAGTGTTTCAGATCATCTCATCTTCAAATATAAACTTGAGTTTTCTTCTCTTTTAAGTGTGTGCCTTGCGAATTCAAGTAGAGTTCCTTTATTCTCATGTTTTTCGCTACGTTGGTGGACCAGCACCTGTGATCTTGCAGACTGATTAATGGAGAATGAGGTAAAACAGTAAGGTCATGGTAGGGTTTTAAAGAATTTCATAGGTAGAAGAGTAGAAGATGATGTGCTCTGCTGAAAAATGAATCTTTCTTTTCAAATAGTCCATTTGTTTGTCTATAAAAGGAATAAAAAGGCTACTCTTCATTCTTTTTCTTATTTTTTCTTATTTATATTTTTAAGGGAGATGGATGAACCCCCACAAATAATATTAATTAGAAGGGAAGGAAAAGCCTCTCGTCGGTGGCTTAACATCAAAGAGGAGGACAAGCTTTATCGTCTAAATAAACAGATAGTCAAGACGTCAAGAGCTTTATAAAACAACCCTTTGCCTTCACAAAGAAACTTCCAAAAATTTGCAAAAGAAAGTACAAAATAAAGCAGTAAATGCAGAACAGCTAAAAATAGAACTACCAGCAGCATCCTAGTGAAGTCGAGGAGGTCTGAAGTGACTCAACCAAGGGAATCTTTAGAGATGTAAGGAGTCTCTCTTGTCAAGTCTTTGATGTACCCACCATATTGTTAAAATCTTCAAAATATTCCCCCACTTGAAAAAGAGTCAGCCAAAAAATTAGTCTAACTGAAGGATCTCTATGAGTATCTGAAGGAAAAAGTCTTCTAGCCTTTATAATAACATGTAAATTGTTCCAAGGACACTCGATGTTGTTTTCCTCCATGATCTGAACAAGGACTTTAGAGTCGGCTTCCACCATGTGAACCTCTATGTTGTGAACATTCGAATTTCAAGACCACACACAAGCCATAGTTTCAGGTTCATATTTGTGCCCTTCCCAAAAGACTGGGAAAAAAGCACATATAAATTGGCCTCTATTGTCCCTGATCGCACCTCCTCCTCCTGTTTCCCTCTCACTTAATGAGGATTCATCAATGCTAAGCTTTAAGGCCCCATTTAACCTATGAGCCTCTCTTAACCACTGGGAATTTTGTAGTCATCCTACGGGCAAGGTTACGTGAGGTGAGGCGTATGCCTCGAGGCGCATTGATGCTAAAGCCTCTTCTTGAAAAAAGAATATCAACAAGTTATTCAACGAATACTAATAAAACCACAAAATAATGTAACATAACTTAATTAATATAACCAAAACAATAAATAGTGCATTGCAATCACATAATCCTCAAATGGGCTGAAAATCAACACACACACACACACACACACACACAAACACACATATATATATAAGGACAAATTTCCAATCGAGTCAATTTGCTTGTAATTGTCTTTTCCAGTTTGAGTCTAGGCTAGTTAGTGAGTTGTGATCCCACAAAGCCTATGATGTTCCGAGTTGAAGAAAATGCGGTTAAAGCTTTGAAGATATCCTGCCAAGTTTATTTTTTCACATTCATATGATTCTAGATCACACATGTATGTACGCTTAGTAATTTATGAGATTTCGAATTTTGGTTTCAATGATGGATGATTTAAAATGTTTTTAAATGTTGGGAATTTGAAATAATAATTTTTGGAAGCGACTTCTAAATATTTCCGAGTTGAAATATTTTTAGAAATTTCAAGGTTTCATTTAAAAATAAAATTAGATTTTTCAGTCGTTCAAACGAGATCTATATCTCGTTCAAACGACATAGTGTTTTTGTTCGAATGACGCGCCGCCTCGAATTTTGTGTTTTTATATAAAGGGACTTCGTTTACTCACAAATCAGAGAGGACCTTTACCAAAACGTTTCTTCAACAGTTTGCAAAAAGTTTCCAAAGTTTTCCATCATTCGGAGTTTTTCAAGATCGAATCTCTTAAATCCATAGCTTGTGATCTTGATCGTGTTACCAGAAACCTGTTCTTCATCTATTAAATAAGTACTTTCGTGCGGTGTATTCCGCGAGTGCGGGTTACGACGAATGAGCGATGGATTTTGTGTTCCGATTCGTTGACGATTGCTGAAACCAGGTACCCGTGGAGTCCTGTGCTGTGAACGCTTGCGTGGGTGGATTCCTATATTGCACTGTGGAGGAGAGGTTGAAGAGAATAAGAGTCGTCAAGGCTTGTGGGTGATCGAGTTGTTGTGGAAGACTAAAATTCTCTCTTTATAATTTTCCGTATCATGGTGATTGTCTGGCCTGGCCGTCCGAGGCTTTTTTCCTTAGTGGTTTCCTCATACATCGGCTTCTCTTGTGATTGATTATTTACGTTATATGTTTAATCACTAAGATGCATGCTATAGGATTAACAAGATAAAATTGGTAAATCACAATTGGGTTTTCACAAGATAAGTTTTAACTTGCTAAAAGGAATAAAATTTGGAAATTTTGAATATATTGCATTTGCCTAAAGATATGTGTTGACCTTCTCAAATTGGTATCAGAGCTAGAACACTTTTTTACTGTGTCCGTGATCCCTATGGCTTTAGGTATGAATTTTGTAGGATTTAATGAATCTTAAAAAAAATTTGTTTGAAGTGTTTGATTGGAAAATGCGTGTGAAGTCTGCACTTAAAACTTTTGTTAAAAAGAATGACTCTGTGATATGTTTTGGTTGTGAGGGGTATGGTCATGGGATAGATGAGTGCCCCACTAATCTAAGGAAGAATGATACTAAAACTATAACTCATGTTTCTAACCTTAGTGATCGTGATTTGGAAGAGGGAAACTATTTCTCAAATGAGCAAAACCTTACCACCTTCGTGGCTAGTCATGTGAGTGATGACGACAAATCTTCCCATACTTCTTTACACGACTCTTCCGTGGTCATAGTTAGTTAAGCCTAAGAAAGTGAGGGCAATGAGAGTGAGGCTGAAGAGGTTGAGGAGAGTGAATTACAAGTTGCCTTTCGTTTGAAAGGGGTTTCACATCGTGCGGAACCCCTTTCAATCGTGCGGAACCACACCTTTCAATCGAAAGGGACAATCACACTTTCTCGTTCCAGAACATCGCTTCCTCTACTTTTCCACCCCCTTATATTTTCTATTTCTACGAAGCTCACTGCGCTCACGACCAAGTATGACTCTTCCTTTCTGACTAAACTGGCCTTGTCGGATTTCAAAATGATGACAACAGCATGAAGCTTGTGACCAATCTGTTGACACTAATCAATTATCTTGTCACGGTCATCGAAAATCTGCACAAGTATAACATTGTTAAGTGAAATTAATCATATATGGAATATTCAACTATACATGATGTAAAATATGGTGATCGCTTAAATAAACTCTAATAGTGATCGCTTAAATAAGCTTCGATACCAATTTGAAAAATGTGACTCTGTGGTAATTGATTAAATTCGCAAATTTCTAATTTGGCACACTTATATAGTTGGAGTCTATATAAACCAAATTAATTCAGCCCCTAAACATGCATCCATGTGTGTGCGTGTGTCAACCCATAAATAAATAAAGCATTTGACACAAATAATTAGGAAAAATCCCCGAAGGGCAAAACCTTTTGTTTCTAGAACTTTGAAGAATTCACAAGACTATTGACTTACATACAACCTGATAATCGCCCACAAGTGTAACGCACGGTGTCTTCGTCAAACCTTCAAAGCAACGGCCAGAAACGTCGTCGGCTGGAATCTCCCGTAAGAACTCCAGGTGGTCAGCAATGAAGAAGAAAACGACTTCTCCACAAGTGTGAATTTTATAAGGACTCCCTCCACAATAACACGCAGCTCTCCAGTTGTAGAGTTCTCCCCACAAAGAATAAACTACAGCAAAGTGTGTTCTTCAACACCAAAACAATTCACTGAAGCATATTGGGATTTTCGTGAATTGTAAACAAAGAGGGTGTTGATACCAAAATTAATATGCTGATGTGGACGAATCAGACGAAGACACGTGTCAATATACGTGGCACAATAGTAACGAGGAAGTTCATTTCCTCGACCAACTCATGTTCTCCCCGAGCAACGAGGATATAACGAGGAACTTCAGCACTCCGATGTACTCTAGCGCTCCGAGGAACTCCTGAGCAACGCGCAACTAAGGCGGTCCGAGCTGCATCTCGGCCGTATTATTAATTGCCAGAATGTCAACAGTTCAACTATTCATTGAATGTTCATCATCTTGACGCATACGCTGCATTAAATGTATTACCCTTTCATATGTATTCTCATTTAATGTATCGGCCCATTCATGTACAGCCTAAGGGCTATAAATACCTTGTATCACCCTCATTCAAAGGGATCGGAATTTCTTGATAGAACCTTGTAATCGAGAATTCCCAAACAATCAGCAATAACATAACAGTGGACGTAGGCCATTCTTATAAGGCTGAACCACTTTAAAAATCTGTGTCTCATTTTATTTATCTGTGATTGAATAATTAGAGCGATCTAATTTTTTACATCAACAGATTGGCGCCGTCTGTGGGAAACGACTGTTGCTATCGTTTTTCACCAAAAATCATTTATCATCAATGGCAGATAATCCAGAATCCAGTAATCGAAATGCTGGAAATACTGGAAATCCTCCGAATCCATCTGCACCTCCAGATCTGGCTGGAATTATGACGAATCTGGCCGAAGGACAAACTGCCATGCAAGAAACAATAAGGCAACTCATTCAAACTCTTCATGGCGGTGCACCTACTCATTCAAGGCAAAGGAGTGATCGTGGGCAATCGCGATCCAGGCGTACTGATTCATATCGTAATGAAGAATCTGATGATTTTTCTTATCAACCTGGGCGAACTTCATCGATACGGGCCACAGATACAGATCAACATATCACCCTCTCTCCGGAGAGAACTAGCGCCCTGGAAAGATTAAGCAGGGCATCTCCTTTCAGTCGGTTAGGACCAAGGAGAAATATGAGTCCGCCTAGAGCCCCATCGAGAGGCTTTCGACCACCATCAGGTTTGAGAGAAGGATCAGCACAATCAAGACCAATTACTCGTCGAGATAGATCTCAGGAAGCTACGTCAGAACAATCAATTGCTCGGACTAAGCAACCCGAGGAAGGAAATGAAGCATGGAAGGGTTCCATTCAGCGATTGGAGGATAGACTTGAAGAAATGGTTAAAGAAAGGAATCCCTTACAGAGAACTTTTGTTCAAGGGACACCTTTTGTGCAAGCCATTGTGAATTTTCCTACACCATCTAAATTCAAAGCACCTGTAGTGACCCCTAAATATGATGGAAAGACAGATCCTGTTCTTCATATAGAACAATACCAAGTTGCTGCCGACATATATGCCGTCCCCGACGAGATGAGATGTAGAGCTTTCTCGGGAACTCTTACTGGGTCTGCGCAGATATGGTACAACAATCTTCCTCGGGGTAAGATTTCGACTTTTATTCAGTTAGCCGAGATGTTCATTGGTAATTTCTGTTTTGGAGCAAAGCCAGTAAAGCGAGTAGCGCACTTGTTAAGTGTTAGACAAAAATCAGGTGAGAGTACTAGAGATTACATAACTCGTTTCAATAACGAGAAGTTGGAAGTCAGATTACGAAGAAAAGACAGCGATCACTGCTTTGATGAGTGGACTGCTGCCTAACAAATTATACTACACTTTGGCCAAAGACCCACCTAAAACTATGTCAGAGTTGATGGCAAAAGCGGCCAAAATCATGAATGCCGAGGAGGCTATGGCTGCAAAGAAGAATATGGATAAAGAAACCAAGGTGGAGGTTGACAAATCTAAGAAGAAAGAGCAAAGAGGTAATGGTGGTGACAAGCATTCCAAGAATAATAGGACGTCATGGGAAGTCCTGAAGAAATATGATAACTATACTCCATTGAAGATGGGTATTAATCATGTTTTAGAAGAAATCAAGAATAACGAAGAAATCAAGTGGCCAGATAAATTGAGGACCAATCCTGAACTGAGGAGTAGGGCTAAATATTGCGAGTTCCATAAAGATCATGGCCATACGACCAAGAATTGCATAGCCCTTCAGAACGAGATTGAAACGCTCATCCGAAGAGGAAAGTTGTCAAAGTATGTAGATCGCAGAGGTGAAAGGAAGAATGATGATAGAACTAGAGATCGTTCCAGATCTCCTCGTCGGACGGAGGAGAAAAAGAAAAGAAATCATGAAGATGATCCAGATGAAGACCCCGATCTTCCAAAAAAGCCAAGGCAGCCTGAACGAGAGGTATTTTCCATACGTTTTGGGTCAATTGATTGTAATGTTATAACAGGAGGAGATGCTGGAGGGGGAGACCTTACTGCAGAAAGAAATGCCTATCTCGGAGAGGCTCAAGCCTGCTCATATATTCAACGAATAAATCTTGCCGAGGATGATCGTCCGAGGAAGGTAAATAAAGAGAAGCTAGTTATTGGTTTTTCAAAAAACGATTTGGCAGGTGTTCTTTACCCTCACGATGATCCTTTGGTGATCAAAATGAGGATGAAAGATGTGGTCATTTCAAGGGTGTTGGTAGACAACGGTAGTTCGGCAGACATCATGTACTATTCATGCTTTGATAGCTTGAATTTGAAATTATCTCAATTGGAACCTTATCACAGACCCCTTCTGGGTTTTGCTGGCGAGAAAGTTTTTCCACTTGGGACGATCAAGTTGGATATACTTATTGGAACTTGGCCTGCTTGTCGAACAGAAAGAATACGCTTTTTTGTGATGGATAAGAATGTGCAGTCAGCCTACAACATCATCATGGGAAGAGTTGGATTGAAGAAATTCGAAGCAGTTCCATCTACAGTACATCAGTGTTTGAAATTCCCAACAAATTTTGGAGTTGGAATTGTGAAGGTGATCAAAAAGTAGCTCGGGAATGCTATTATTCGTCTGCCGAGCAAGAAGAACTTGAAGAATCAAGGAAAAAGACTACTACCTACCAGGTGGAGGAAGGTACAGAAATTGAAACTCTTGATCCCAGGGATGAATCCCAACTTGTAAAAGGACAGGTGGTAGAATCTACAGAAAATGTTATTCTGGATGAGGAGCACCCTGAACGAGTAACCCAGATAGGTTCGTCGTTGGATGCTTCAATAAAACAAGAGTTGATAATATTCTTAAGAAACAGGAAGAAAACTTTTGCATGGAGTCATGAGGACATGCCGGGAATAGATCCAGAATTCTTATGTCACGAACTCAATGTGAATAAGGAGATCAAGCCTGTAAAGCAGAGAAGAAGGGTATTTAGCCCCGAGAAGAATCAAGCCATACAAGGGGAGGTCGAGAAGCTCCAGAAAGCCCAATTCATCGAAGATGTGAAATATCCAGACTGGCTGGCAAATGTGGTGATGGTAAAGAAGAACAATAAATGGAGAATGTGTGTTGATTTCACTGATCTTAACAAGGCATGCCCAAAAGATCATTTTCCATTACCCAGAATTGACCAACTAGTGGATGCTACCTCGGGGCATGAGCTGCTCAGCTTCATGGACGCTTACTCTGGCTACAACCAGATCAAAATGAAACCTGAAGACAGGGAAAGTACTTCTTTTATTACCCCTAGGGGAACTTATTGCTATAATGTTATGCCTTTTGGTTTAAAAAATGCAGGAGCGACATACCAGCGGCTGATGAACAAGGTTTTCACCGAACAAATCAGTTGCAACATGGAAGTCTATGTCGATGATATGCTAACAAAAAGCAAGAAAGCTGCAGATCATCTAGTTGACTTAGCTCAGACATTTGATCAACTAGATAAATACCAAATGAAGCTCAACCCGACGAAGTGCACATTTGGAGTACGAGAAGGAATGTTTCTCGGATACATTGTCAACCAGCGAGGCATTGAAGCAAATCCAGATAAGATCAAAGCTCTTTTAGGGTTACGATCTCCAACAACAAAGAAAGAAGTGCAGAGTCTTACAGGACGAGTTGCAGCGCTCAACAGATTTGTGTCCCGAGCAACTGACAAATGCCTCCCATTCTTTAAAACACTTCGAAAAACTTTTGAGTGGACTGATGAATGCGAGAAGGCCTTTCAAGACTTGAAAAAGTATTTGGGAGCACCTCCATTATTGTCCAGGCCAATAACAGGAGAGACGTTGTATTTGTATCTGGCAGTATCAGAGAATGCAGTCAGTTCAGCATTGATCAAATTGGAGAATGGAGTCCAGAAACCAATTTATTACACAAGTAAGGCTTTCCGAGGTGCAGAGATCAGGTACCCAAAGTTAGAAAAATTGGCATTGGCATTAATTGAAGCAAGTAGAAGAATGAGGCCATATTTCCAGGCCCATACTATCATTGTGTATACCGACATGCCATTGAGACAAGCCCTTCACAAGCCAGAAAAATCAGGAAGATTGATGTACTGGGCAATAGAACTCGGTGAATATGATATTGTATATGAGCCCAGATCATCATTGAAAGGGCAGGCTGTAGCAGATTTTATAGCAGAATTTACATACCCTGATACCCCCGAGGAACAAAAGTTGCTCACTGACCAACCTGTGGATGTTATAGGATCAACAGACATAGGTCCAGACCAACTCCGGTTGGTAAAAGGGCTTGTGGATGTAGAAGAATCATCAACTTCAAACTCAGATCAGCTACGGTTGGTAAAAGAGCGAGAAGAGATGGTTGACGAGGAGCGAAAAGTGTCCGGGGAGGATGAAAAGAAGCAACAAATATTTCACCGAGGAACTCTATTGGATAAGAAATTTGAAGATGAGTTACCTATAGGGAGATTGTATGTAGATGGGTCATCCTGCACAGCGGGTTGTGGAGCAGGGATTGTTTTGAAAACCCCAGACGAGATTGATATAGAATATGCTTTGCGATTTCAATTCAAAACCTCCAATAATGAAGCTGAGTATGAGGCCATGATAGCAGGTCTTAATTTATCAAAGATTATGGAAGCGCAACAAGTGATGGTATTCAGTGATTCTCAATTGATTGTAAATCAGATGATGGGAACATATGCAGTTAAAGGAGAACTAATGGTCAAGTATCATGCAAAGGTGATGGAATTGTTGGCGAAATTTGATGCCATTCAGTTGATCAGAATACCCAGAATAGAAAATGCACAAGCAGACGCACTGGCCCGACTAGCATCAGCTACTCGTACCGAGTTGCGAAGAACGATACCAATTGAAGTATTGGAGAATCGAAGCATAGATGAAGACCTGACAGTGAATGTAATTACACTTGATTTGGGACCATCTTGGATGGATCCCATCAGGGCATATATTGAAGAGGGAGGATTGCCGGAGGACAAGCTCGCTGCCAAGAAACTGAAGTATAAAGCTGCTCGGTATGTGTTAACTAATGGTATTTTGTATAGACGAGGAATTATGGCAGGTTTGCAGAGATGTGTACATCCCTCCGAGGTGAAAGAATTGATTGAAGAAATCCATGAAGGGTCTTGTGGAGCTCATGTAGCAGGTCGAACGCTCTTACAAAGGGTAATGACTCAAGGATACTATTGGCCAACGATGAGGGCTGATTGTATAGCATATGCTAAGAAATGTGACAAGTGCCAACGTTTTTCCTCTATCCGACGAACTCCACAAGCATTGTTGACACCAATAACTTCCCCTTGGCCATTTGCCATGTGGGGAATTGATTTGGTGGGACCATTGCCGATCACCTGAGGAAGATTCAAGTACCTCGTCGTTGTAGTAGACTATTTTACTAAGTGGGTAGAAGCTGAACCCCTCATCGACATGACGTACGAAAAGGTATACCAGTTCGTTTGGAAGAATATCATCTGTCGATATGGTCTCCCTCATGCTTTCATCACAGACCATGGAACCCAAGTTGACAACGAGGAGTTTGCTGCCTATTGTCAACAATCAAACATCCTGAAGACCCATTCAGCACCAGGTCATCCTCAAAGCAATGGACAGACTGAGGTGACGAACAGAACGCTGCTAAATGGTTTGAAGAAAAGACTAAGTGAAGCTAAAGCTAACTGGATTAATGAGCTACAATCAGTACTATGGGCCTATCGAACAACTCCCCGAGCAGCAACTGGAGAATCACCATACATGCTGGCATTTGGAAGTGAGGCTGTGATACCTGCCGAGTTGGGTCTCCCAACGCATAGAGTGCTGAATTTCAATTCCCCAGTCAGTGACTTGATGAGAAGACTGGATTTAGATATGCTCGAAGAAGTAAGAGAAGAGGCAGCCATTAGGAATGCTGCTTATCAACAACGAACAGCTCTGTTCTACAACAAAAGGGTGAAGAAATGCGATTTAAAAGAAGGAGATTATGTGCTAAAGAAGGTCATTCAGAAGCACAATAAATTGGAGGCAAACTGGCATGGGCCTTACCGAGTTACATAAATTGTTCGACCAGGAACTTACCGGATAGCAACTCTAGAAGGAGAAGAATTCAAGAATGCTTGGAATGCTGAACACCTTCGCAAGTATTATCAGTAATGTAAAATGGAAAGCAGTTCCTTCATTATGAATAAAACGAGGATGTTTCACCATTTTCTTTCTATTGAAAGTTTTTCGGGGAATACGCTGTTCGACAGCAAAAAGAAGACAAAAAGTTCGAAAGAACCAAAAATAATACTCCTTTGGTTAGGAGACGACACTAGCGTGATCAACTACGGTTGGTAAGATAACTAGTGGACAGTTCGAAAGAATAAAAAATATACTCCTTTGGTTAGGAGGCGTACACTAGCGTGACCAACTAAGGTTGGTAAGATAACTAGTGGACAGAAAGTTCGAAGGAACCAAAAATATGCTCTCATAAGCCAACAAGTTGGTCGGAAGGTAAAATCATTCCAGAAAATACAAAGAATTCCAAACTGAACCAAGTATAGTTGGTCGGTGACCAATTATACTTGGTCGACGAGGATAAATTATTGACCTTAGTTGGTCGGACACATTTTATGAAAATATTTGAAATTAAACCAAGTATGGCTGGTCGGGGATAAAAACCCATCAACTGTAGTTGGTCGACAAACATTATTTATCCACCCTGGTTGGTTGGAAACAGTTTGAACATTTTATACTCATTACTTTATTATTAAGTGATTGAACGACATTGAATACTTGTAATTTTGCTTACTAAGTTGGTTGATGAACAGCATCATATTGTTATCTTTTTAACAGATACATATACACAAATATAAAGTGTTTGACAGGCACAAAAGAATAGCGATAAAGACTTGCAAACAAAAAATGAAATTCTTTCATTAAATTCAAAATAAATTACAGATTACATGAATGTACTAACTGTTACATTGAAAACCTATTCTATTGGTTTCTTTCCTTTATTTTTTGAAACAGGCTCCTCGCCAGCAGGAGGATCCTCTAGGCAAAGAGGAGAATTAATGAAATTAACATCTCTGAGCATTCTGACGTTCATCACAGAAGGTGTATCCAAGAGATGCTCAGGACGAGATAATTCAATCTGAGAATGAAGGCTATAATCACCGAGGTATTTTGAAATTAAGCTGCGAGGAATGGAACGAGCTGGGATCCAGGCCATGTCCAATTTGAAAGGTGGCACAGACAAGTCTAATAACCCTGGAGCATGGTAATCCCATAAATAATGCCCTTGCTCCAATTTTAACACACCCAGTGCGTTCAACCACCCCTGCTTATAACCTTCATTGTTGGCATGTTCAATACGAGCATCCAAATGAACAAGAGCTTCATTATATCCTGCCATCCAGAATTCCCTGGGTTGCTTATGAAATTGAAAGGTTAATCTATCCAATTGTTCGAGAAGGTTTTTGGCAAAAAGATCCTTAGTATGTAGAGCAGACTTCGTTGCAGTAAGTTGATCTTCCAAGGATAGATTTTTCTTGGACATTTCTGATAAAGCCCGATCTTTGACGTTTAATTGGAATGCTTGAGTTTCCAAAGTAGATTGGGTACGAGCCTCTTCGACATTACGACTAAGAACTCTTGATCGACTCCGAGCAGCGATTGGAGAACTTTGCTCCTCGACAACATTTTGAATAGCTCTTCCTCGCCCCCGAGCACCTCTTCCTCGTCCCCGAGCAGTCCCAGAAATAGCAGATCTTCTTAAGTCATCCAGTTCTTGCCTTAATTTGGCATTTTCGACCTCTAAAAACGAGAAACCTTCATCAGTAACTGGTACTAAAGCAGTGGAAGATGATGCTGCAGATTCATACTGAGCCAACTTTTTCTGCAAAGTATTGTTCTCCTGTTCCAGCAATTCAGCAATCTGCCTGCAAGCTTCAACTTCACCTTTTAAAGTTCTTTCCCTAACGTCGTATCCAGCAAGGATCTTTTTATGGCCTGTTTCAGAAGAAAGTTGTTGGTATCTATTTTCATAATCTTTGTGCAACAAAGCCATTGATTCATTGTGCTGACCTTGGAGATCTTCTAAGGAACAATGAAGTTCCTCGATCAATTCGTAGTATGCCACATTATTGGCCACAGATCTGTCAAGTAAATCCTTCAAGTACCGGTAAGCCTCAACTGCTTGTTCCGAAGCATCGTGGCCAAGGATGTCGACAATCTCTGATACAGTCAGGTCTGTATGACCAGCTTTATAATATCTATTGCATTGTTTCATCAACTCGGTATCAGGGGCAGATATCAATTCCATTCTGGCCAAAAACTAATAAAGAAGAGGGCAGGAGTTAATAAATAAAAGCAGACAGAGTATCAACAATGAAGAGGAACGAAGATGTATTTTTATTAGATCATCAAAAGATTACATTGTTCGATTACAAATAATAAAAGATAGAAATGATACCGAACAACTTCACACCTTTTCCTTGTCTCCCAAGACTTTCTCGGGAGGCTGGGATGAGGAGCTCGGTTGCTCGGTGGTAACGGCGACTTGGTCTGCAGGAGTTGAAATTTTGTCAGAAGGAGGAGGCATGGAAGAAATGTCCTCGCTGGCAGCAGGAAGAGAGGCAGGGACTTGATCACCTAAAACCCAGGAAGATCATTCAATATTGCCATAAACCGAGAAAGAATGTTCCATACTCCTCAAAGTTCGAAATATGAAACATTGGGGGCTTCTGTTGATACCAAAATTAATATGCTGATGTGGACGAATCAGACGAAGACACGTGTCAATATACGTGGCACAATAGTAACGAGGAAGTTCATTTCCTCGACCAACTCATGTTCTCCCCGAGCAACGAGGATATATCGAGGAACTTCAGCACTCCGAGGTACTCTAGCGCTCCGAGGAACTCCTGAGCAACGCGCAACTAAGGCGGTCCGAGCTGCATCTCGGCCGTATTATTAATTGCCAGAATGTCAACAGTTCAACTATTCATTGAATGTTCATCATCTTGACGCACACGCTGCATTAAATGTATTACCCTTTCATATGTATTCTCATTTAATGTATCGGCCCATTCATGTACAGCCTAAGGGCTATAAATACCTTGTATCACCCTCATTCAAAGGGATCGGAATTTCTTGATAGAACCTTGTAATCGAGAATTCCCAAACAATCAGCAATAACATAACAGTGGACGTAGGCCATTCTTATAAGGCTGAACCACTTTAAAAATCTGTGTCTCATTTTATTTATCTGTGATCGAATAATTAGAGCGATCTAATTTTTTACATCAACAGAGGGATTAAACCGTAAAAGAAGAAGTAAAAAAGGATTCTGCTTTCGCAGTTTTTCTGTTCTGTAAAACGCTGGGACTTAATGAAAACGAAACCATTTAATGAGTATTTATACAAAAATGCGCCGCCTCGGAACACGAGCTCATTCGAACGAGATAAGGGTCTCGCGTGAACGATGTACAAATGTCGTTCAAACGACATCGTGCGACATTGTATTGTCGTTCGAACGACTGTTGTGTCAAAAAATATTTTTTTAATGCCCGCTCCAATACTTAGAAAAAATACTCATTCTCAAATTTTGACGAAACAGTCCGCTCCAACACTTGGAAAATATTTTATAAAAATATCCCCAAAGCTCCAAGTGTAAAGTTAAGGTATTTAAAACAAAACCTTACCAAAGTAAACTTTGCGGAGTCTTTTTGATGAAGAACTTGATATTCGGATCCGTCTTTGATGCTTGAATGCTCTTCGACGGCGATATGACATACTAAATTGATAACGGACTTATAAAACTATGTCCTTACACATGAAAAAGCATGTTTAGTACAATATAAAAAAAAAATGCCTCGTCGGTAGTGAATTCGACTGTATGGTCTTGGGTAATTACATTAACATCCAATCCATCTTCTACTCCCGCATCCTGGCAATGTATACAATCAAATGTCAATGTCATTTGTGTATGTCATATATTAAAAACCTGAATTAGTGTATTTAATTTTTACCCTAGACAAGGTGAAATCTGGGAACAAATCGCGCAAACATTTGCCTTAGGTTGATGCCGTTGGTTCCTCAACCGTGCATTTACATGCGTATTCGATTTCTTGGGTGAAGCATGCACTTGGTACAATAATGTTGTCTATATCTTGCCAAAATGAATCATCAAGGACCGAGTCATTAAATTGAAATGATAATACAATAATCAGTACAAAATGAATTGAGAATACAATAAAAATTAAGAAACGGTCATCACCAACCGATAATAACAGCCCCACGGTTGGCCTACACCGTAGGATTGAAACCACGACCTAATGGAACCGTAAAGGGTTACATATGATGTCAAGAGACCGTACATATCTCACACACGGCAGGAAGGAACCATGAAATCCTACCTAAGGTTTCAAGCAACCGTTTGCATTGCACAGATAGCGGGAAGGAACTGTGAAGGGCCTAATTACGGTTTCAAGCTACCGTGCAATATTAGTTTACGGTTACATCAGGCCGGGAATTAATATTAGATTCCAGTAACACACGGTCTAAAGAAGCCGTAGTAAATTACTTTCCGGTAATAATTCACCGAAAGTAATCATCACTTACAGCCTCAGGTGGCCATAAGTCCAGTATTTCTATTTTTTTTTCTAAATCTTTGCATCGTTTTACAAATAGTTTTAGACATTATAGACTTTGTAGAGGTGTTTTAATACCTCAAAATCATCAAGAGAGCACTGGATGTTCAACTTTTGGGAAGCTTCAATATCATCTTTCTTTTCTTCATCCATTGCAATGTAGCCTTTAAAAACCTTGATTTCTGTATAAAAACAACACCACAGCCACACAAAGGACCCACAAAAATGGAGCTTTGGGGACAAATGAACAAGGTGAAAATTGCTAGGTTAAACCGTATACGAGTTGGTTTCGATGGGAGGTGAAGAGTTTTGAAATGTTGCAATATATGGTGTTTTAGAGATTGTGGTGTTTGATTGTGTAATTTTTAGATTATTTTGGGGTATTTTAGACATTTTGAACAAATAAAAAGGTACAATACTTTTGGGTGTTGTTAGTAAAGTGTATTTAATTTTTATGTGTTTTTTTTGAGAAATTTTTTGGGTGGGATTATCCGCACTTTTCAAAGATAAAGTTGACCCTATTTGTAGCAAGCTGGGAATGTATGACATCTACTCTTCAGCTTGAGGTATTTGTAACGTGTATTAGTGGTATGTTTGTAATTAGTGATAGGAGGTTTGATGGCCTAATCAGTGGGACTAAATAGTGGGTCAGTTTTTTTATTCTTTTTTACGTGTGTATATATTCCCTCCTTTAAGAGATGAATACACAAAAAATGTTGTTCCCCAAATATTTCTACAAACTTCAACAAATTTGCTTTAGTTGCATTTAGCGAAAACCAACATATCATCTGCCAAGAGTAAATGAGCAATATCATTTTGAAAATGAGAAGTGGCAAAGGGCTTAATACCTTCTCTGTTGACTGTATTCCTTGAAGGTGCTGTTTGAGCTATAGGGGTCCGTTTGGTTCGTGGTGAAATACTTATCACCGTGTTAAAAGTAAAGGTGAATTATTAGCTTGGTAATTTTGTTTTCACCGTCTCCGTTTGGATGGTTGACTTTTCACTAGGTGAAAATTTTAACTTTTTCACCATTTATTGTTTGGATGGTGAAGATGAATATGATGAAAAAATAAAATGACCATATTGCCCCCATACTTCAAATGCACATAACTATTTTGATTTTCATCACAAGTATCAATGGCCATTAAAAAATATGCATTTACCTCAAACTCAAATTTGACACAATCCCCCCCCCCCTCATATTTGGCTACGTAAAACAAATAAGTAGAAAAACAGTACCAATTAAAAAAAAAGTCCTAATTAAAAAAGAAAACAACCCCAATTTAAAAAAAAAAAGTTTCCAACAATGAAAAAACTGTCATTTGTATAAAACAATCACAATTAAAAAAAGAGCCAACTATAAAAACATTAGTCCACAATTAAAAAAGATAGTTTTCAACAATGAAAAAACAGTCCCAATTAATAAAAAAAATCAACATTAAAAATAAATAGCCCAAATTTAAAAAAAAAGAAGCAGTCCCAATTAAAAAAAAGAGGCCCAACTATGAAAAAAAAGTGTTCCAATTAAAAGAATTTAAAAAAAAAAACAGTTCCCAACTATGAAACCATCCCAATTAGTAAAAAAATTCCGAACACATTACCATGCATCAAACAATATACATTTATTCATTTTGTTCTTTTTAATTTTTTTTTAATGGAATAGCTATTCCCACACCCTCCATGTGTTCCCCCACACCCTTTGAATAATAAATGACAATTGTGCCCTTAAATTTATAAAATCTAAATGTCCAATTTTTTCACCTCTAACTAAAATAAATACATTTGATAAAAACAAAAAAATATATTTTCAATAAAAAAACTGTTTTTTTATAAATAATAATAAAAAAAAACTGTTTATAAAACGTAAAATCTTATCTATTTGTTTTACTAAAAGACTGTATATAAAACGTAAAATTTGTTTTTCTTAAAAAAATGTTTTTTTTTTTATTTACAAATTTTATTTTTTGTTAAAAACCGTTTTTTTTTTATTAATATTAAAAATAATCTTTTTATTATTTTGAAAAATTATTGTCCGCGACATCGGTATGTATAGGCGGTCCGATCACTTATACATACCGCTGACGCGGAGCATTTTTTCTAATATATTGATCCGCGCTAACGGTATGTATGAGTGGTCGGACTGCCTATACATACCGCTGACGCGGACCATTTTTTTATATAGTAAAAAGATTATTTTTAAAATAGTAAAAGAAACAGTTTTAACTGAAAAAATAAATAACGAAACAATTTTTTTAATAAATAAAAGAAACAATTTTTAACTAGAAATGATAAAAAGAATCTCCATTTTTTTAAATAAATAACGAAACAGTTTTTTATCAACGTCCATTTAAATAAAAAAAAATATTTTTTTTATAAATAACATAATGTTTTTAAATGAAAAAATAACTTTTATAATTTTTATATTTTCAGAATATTAAAATTTTAATTTTCTAGAATATTAGGATTTTTATTTTCAAAATATTATGTTTTTATTTTTTTTCATAATATTACGTTTTTTTTAAAGCAATAGATTTTTGGGGAAAAGATTATATTTGTTCAAATCATATATATGCATAGAGGGTCTTTTGATCGTTTAGTATTTAAATATTGAAAAGCATGTGGGGGAAGACATAGAGGGTGTAGGAATAGCTATTCCATTTTTTATTTATTTTTAAATTTTTAAATTTTTTTATTTTTTAATTTTTTTTAAAATTTTTTTTATAAATAAAAAATGAAATTTAAAAAAAATATATTTTTTAAATGAATATTTAATGATCGTGTTAATTGAGAGGGAGAAATGAATGTGTGATAGTTGTAAGTGAAAATAAGAAATATTAATCTGGTAATAAGATAAATTCAATTGTTTTCACCTGTTAAATTATTCACTTTACCCATGGTTTAAAATGGCTAAAGTTTCACCTCACTTTTCACCATATTCCTTTTATTTCACCATGTTAAATGCCCAACCAAACACATATTTTTCCTAGGCGAATTATTTTTTAACGCGGTAAACAATATTTCACCACGAACCAAACGGACCCATAATGAAAAGGGGTGGGGAAAGGAGCCCCCTTGCCTGCCACCCCTCCCTGATTTGAAAAGCCTTAGATGTTTCCTTGGAATAATAGATGCATCAAGTTTGTTGTATTTTTATTGTAATCCTTAACAGGACATATATGCTTGTCATGATGTTCAACTGAAGGGACAGTATAACACAAATTACCACACTATTGACACAATCTGAGCATAGAAACATAGAGATTCATACATATATCTCGATCTCACTCTCATATGTGGCCCATTGAAGGTT
This sequence comes from Sambucus nigra, assembly GCA_949130495.1. NCBI lineage: Eukaryota > Viridiplantae > Streptophyta > Magnoliopsida > Dipsacales > Adoxaceae > Sambucus > Sambucus nigra. The sequence continues at coordinate 451,542,648 of OX422220.1, read as the reverse complement.
TCGTTAGGATTTACCTGAGATCATTTAATGCTCTTAATTTTATTTTCACACTTGGTGCTGTTTGTGCGTTTAAATCATCCTCTCTCCCCCTCCCCCCCAAAAAAAATAAATAAATAAATCAATCCTGAGGGCATAATGAGTGTGAAAAAGCTTATAAACGTAAAAGCATGAAAATGACCAATTAAGCGCAAAAAAAGGTATGCCTTTCACACTAAACCAACTAAGCCTTGGAACGGTGTCGCTCCAAATAGTTATATATTCACTATTTTGGGGTCCTTTAGCTCTTTGTAATGCAGGTCCAAAGTTTTCACTATTTGCACATTGAGATACATTTTCACTTTTGAGCCCCTTTATAAATTCTTTTACGACACTCAATTTAACACAAGTGTCGCAAAAAGTGGAGAGGGATGCCAAAGTGCTGGTGAAAACATTGAACCCAAAAGTGCACTGCGAATAACTAATGGACCCCGCACTACAAATACCAGCCTCTCCCATCCCCTTTTTCTTCACTTGTTAGCATTATGTCCCCGTCAATTATTTCCTCAAGATTGATTATATCAATATTCGATTTTCCATCTGTAGGGTGGGCTTGTTCGAGAAAAGTTATGGGACTTATTAGTCAACAAACCAGGAGTTATAATGGAAGAAGGTTTTCCTAATGCCACTGGGAAAGAGCAGTCAATATTAGGAATGAGAACATCCGAGTTTTGCTTACACCCTGCCGGGGACACCCCTACTTCATGCCGTCTTTTCGACGCCATCCAAAGTCTCTGTATCCCCGTCATTATTAGTGATGAAATTGTTCTCCCTTTTGAAGGCACGGTCGATTATTCCGATTTTTCTATTTTCGTTTCAGTTAGTGACGCACTTCAACCGAATTGGCTGGTGGGCCATCTTAGAGGCTTCTCTAGAGCACAAAAAGATAGTTTTCGCCAAAACATGGCCCGGGTTCAGCCCATTTTCGAGTACGAGAATGGCCATCCGGGTGGTGTTGGGCCTGTTCCGCCCGATGGGGCGGTGAATCACATATGGAAAATGGTTTATCAAAAATTGCCAATGATTAAAGAGGCTATCGTTAGGGAGAGGAGAAAACCGCCAGGTGTGTCCGTTCCGCTACGTTGTCATTGCACTTGAATTTAGAAGTTTGTAATGGTATGTTTTTCTTTTCTTAAGTTATTTATTATATTTATTTTGTTTCCGGTTTTCTTTTGGGAAGAGTACAATTTTTGTGATGATGTTGGAGAAAAAAACATCCAAGAAGTTATAATTTCTATATGACAATTAAAGTAGCCTGTCGTAGATATTTGATATTATTTTCCTCTTGTATTCTGGTTTTGATCTCCATTATTTCACACCTTTTAAAACTTCTTAATAGGTACATAATATCATAGTTCAAACCTTGCAGGTGGAGACTTTGTAGTGATATTGTTTGGTTTGAATTTTTTTGTTTTTTGAAAAATTCGAAATGAAAAAGTTCACATACACCTCTTATACTTCATTTCAAGTTTTGAAACAAAAAGCTTATAATTTCCTTCATAACATTCAACTTATATGCTAATTTACCAATATGGAATTCTAGGAAAATGCACAAATTTGCATTTATCATTGACCTTTAATTCACATGATGTGATATGATTTTCCACTTTTCATTAAGGTAGACAACTACTTGGACATAGTTTCGCACCTTTTTGCAGTTTGTTTCAAATTTGGGGGGGGGGGGGGGGGGGGGGCCTTTATTGCTTACACATTTTGCAAGAAATAAATTTCAGCAACTGGACAATGATGATGGTAAACAACGCACACACACGCATACACTTTTGTGTGTATACACTGAAAGATTCTCTCTATATTGGGTCCTCTTTTGATCTACTCGGTAGTTCGATAAGATCTATAAGACCATCTCCGAAGCATGTGGCAAATATTGTTACTTGCTAAAACCATTATGCAAACTGAGCAGGTCAAAAGCTGGTCCAAAGGGGACTCTTTTGATCTAAAGAGTCCCCTTTGGACCAGCTTTTGACCTGCTCAATTTGCATAATGGTTTTAGCAACTTTTGAATTGCCGCGCGAGTACTTCGTGTCTTTACCTCTTGCAACTACTGCCACAATAAGCTTTTTCACCTCGTGTGACAATTCAAATGTTGCGAGACGCTCCATATGCTTGCTAAAATGATCCAGAACACCATGCAAATTTTACTGGCAAAATAACATTCTAAGTATTTTGTTGTGGCAAAATGCATATATGCTCTAGATATGGTAAAGGACTCTTTAAGTTACACTCAAAACTGAAGATGAAATACAAGACAAGATGGGCTGTGAGACTGGCGTGTTGCGTAGCGGGGTGAGACTGGGCTGGGACTCGGACCTGGAAGCGGTAACTAGTCTTGTGATTTGATATTGGGTCAGGCTTGGGGTTAGGTTAGATATTGTGTTTTGGGGGGTTGAAATAAAGAACATGAATAAAAGGTTAGAATGCGTTTTGTTAAAGGATAAAATGGGATTATCCAATGCCCCACTTTAGGTTTGTCACCTCATTTTCACAATCTTAACTACTTAAATGCCACTTAAAAAGTGAAGCCAGGAAACGAATTAGTGACGAGACTAAATTGTAACATGGGGAAAACAAATTGATGGTATATAAAACTAAATTAATGAGTTAAGTAAAAATTGTGTAAATCTCTGCAATTTCATCTCCTGCAACATATAGAATCCTAGTTTTGAACTCACACGATGGAAGAGCCTCTTTCATTAATTATATGTAGTGCATATTATATATTTGTTTGGGCACTTAAAATTTGTTTAAGGGGCTTTGTAAATTTAAGGCCTATTGTAATATGTATTTTGGAAATAAGACAATATATATCGGGCGCATATTCATAAAACGTCAACCAATCACAGCATGCCACGCCAGCGAATAATTTGAAAATAGGGACTAAAAATGGAAACAAAATGTTTGTTGTCCTATATTCATAACCAATATTATTTTAAGTCCTAAAAGTGCATAATATATTTTTTAAAGACTAATTTAATGAAAAAATTATTGGGTCGGGTTCGTTTCATATAGTTCTCTCCAGTTCGAAAGACATGGGATTTAATTATGTATTTACATCTTTCTCCCCATACCCCATCAGCTGCCACCACCACTACCACCACTTGTTTACTTATTTCATTTAAGGGGTTTTTGGGAAAAAGGTCTTCATAGTGCTCAAAGTGTATAAAAATAGGACACTCCATATAATTATATAAATTTAGTCCTTGTACAAAAAATACTATGAAAAATGATGAAAAATAGTGTCGCTGACGCGGACAAAAAAACAAAGGTATGGTACCACAGGGACTAGATTTATAAATGCTATTGTACCACATGAACTAGATTTATAAATGCTATTGTACCACAGGCACTAGATTTATAAACTTGAAAAACATTATCCTAAAAATCCAAATATAGGAAGGAACATGACCTTTACCTTAATTCTCTATTCATTTAATTATCCCAATCAAGCTACATCAACTAATTTTACTTCTAGAATGTAAATTGGAAATTTACTTTTGAAACATAGTAATACTACATCTAAATAATTTTTCTTTATTTATTACTCTCATTGTCATGTCAGTTTGTACAAGATATATGTATAATCTGCTTACAAGTTTAGCATCACTCGTTGCATCATGAAAAAAGAGACTATTTTTCTTATCCGAAAAACATTAGGCATTCCAATTTCTGCAGTATAAAGGGTCACTCTGCAACAAGAGCGGGTACCCAATACCTCTACTCGTAGAAGGAAACATAAACAACAGACTTATCTCAAACCCAACCACCCATGGAACCACATTAGCAACCTTCCTCGACACAACCAGCCCGTAACAACACAACGCGTCATCATGCGACGCCGCGAAAGTCACAAAAGCAACCAGTGAAATCAAACAATGAAATAAATCAACCCATCTCAATTTATAATCCAAGGGCCTACACGGCTTCCTTTTCGATCTCCCCCCACAAAAAATCCAAATCCCGTTAAACGTCGCCATGCCATAGCACAACCTCCCCGTGGCCGTCCTAAAACTATCCATGAGAGAAAAAAATACGCAAGCGACGGCGAGAGGACCAAGAAAATTCCGGCCAACCATCGGTTAAGGACAGTGCAACGACCATTGTTTGATAAGAGATGAGAGAAAATGGCAAAGGCAAGGATGGTAACAGCGGGTAGGAGAACGTTGAGGCGGGCTGTGCCAGCTAGGATAGTGTTGATTAGATAAATGGGTTCATCGGTGGTGTCCTCGTTAGTGGCGGGTATGTAATAACCGCTTTCTTCTCTAAATTCAAGTAGGTCTTCTAGTATTGGGTTGTTAGCCATTGTTGTTAATATGAAACTAAGAAGGTTGACATGATTGGAAATTTGGCATGGGGAGGTTAATATATGTTGTGGGTATGGAGAGATGCCTTGTTGAGGTAAGAGTGAAAAGTAATTCCATTATACCTAAGCCTTTTTTATTTCTTTCAAGTCCATGAGGGAAGCTATCACAGAATGTGATTCCCATTTATACATTGCTACGTTTTTTTTTTTTTTTTTTTTTGCGTGAGCTTTGGGCTTGAGAAATGAGTGTTCGTTTTAAGCTTCGGATTCCAGGTAGTGCCATGTCAAGACACGTTTTTTCCCTTCTTCTGAAGTTTATATGCAAATATAAATATACTCAATCATATGCACATAAAATGTCTTTAATATTTAGAAAATTGTAAGACGTTAATTGTACTTAATATTTAGATAATTTTAAAAAAATATAAATCAAAATTTGAGAAAAAACTTTATTTAATAAATCACAATGTTATAAGATTATGCAAATATACCTTAAAATATAAAACTGCGATCCAATTTCAAAGGGACTTTTCCCTTTTGACAAATTTTATAAATCACACCTAAAATAGTACATGCTAAAAAAATAAAAAATGAGACAAATACTTCATTAGTTTTTATTTTCCAGTAATTATACAAATAGTATTGGGTCTTTCATACCTTGATATTTCATTTGTTTTGATTATTTAATCACTACATGCTATTTTCATTGACCTTTCCCTATTTCCGCTTGGGTATAGTTAACGATCAAGAGACCATTTTAAATAATCATAGAAAAATAATAATAAATAATAAAAAGAATCTAAAAATAAAATAAAAAAAGCCCCTTCTTCCCCACCCCGCCTCATCCCACCCATTGTGAGGCATCGTCAAGTATATTGAATATATTAGTCTGACTCGTGATAGAGTACATTATGTATGTTTAATGAAAGTATACAAAACTAAAACATGACATTTGTTAAAGAAATTATATTTTTGACGTGACAAAACTTATGAACATATCATTTTCTCATGATAGGAACTATAGAGGTTAAGTCTGAAAAAATGAGAAACTTAAAGGCATGATAGTAACATATAATAAGTGTTTACATCATAATGAAGTGTTAAAAGAATATTGTTGTTGAAGAGAGTAACTTTTTACGAGTAAAACTATATTTTTTGAGTGTTATAGTCAAAACTGTCAAGAGGTTGAACCTTCGTCGGGGGTGGGGGGTTGGCAGAGGACGCACGACCTTAGCGAGAACTTCCGTGCACGACCCAACAAAGACAAAAATTTAAAATCAATCGTTTTTAACTTTTTAGAAATTACGTTTCAGTATTCGAACTTTTTGTTTTGCACTTTTGGCCCAAAAGTTGGTTGGTTAAGTCATGAAACATGTTTCAACCACAATTTTAGTGTCACATGTGTAGAGTAACGATATGGTGTTATCAGGGCCGGCCTGGGGAATATAGGAGCCCGGGACGAATTTCCAAAATGCCCCCCTAGATCATTTTAATATGTTAAATAAAAAATTATTTATTCTACAACATAATTTTTTTTTATTAACATTGTAATTATACCTTAAGCTGGTTCAATATATTTTCATCCCCAAATTCAAGTGTTAAATAGGTTATTAGGCAAAAGAGAAGAAAATATATAATTTTTGTGGTTTTTACTCAAGGTATAGACTAATTTAATTTAATTTAATTTAGTTGAGGAAGTATAAATTAAATTAACTAATTAAGAAAATATACTAGTTAAGTTTGAAACTTAGAATTTAAATATCTCAAAATTTTAAAAGAGTGACATGTGAATTGGTATTATGATAAGTTATCTTGGTGTGCGCATGACGCAACTCAAAAAGTATCTCTAGTGCGTGTAAATACGACTCAAGTGTAAGTCGGTCGCGTAAGTAATAATCCGAGCAAGTCGGGTATCGAACTCAGGGACTAAGACGAAGACTCGTGACGACTACTAAGAAAGATGTCTAAAACCTAATTCTCGACTCACAAAAGGGAAAAGAAAAGGTGATAAAGTTACGGGAAAGTCTAATTAACTAATATGACCTAAATAATAAATGCGAATCATCTAAATATGCAAGAACGAAAGAAACTTTTGATTTTAAACTATATGAGAAAAGTGGGATTAGAATACACTCCCCCGAACCGCTAGTAATTATGTCGGATATAAAACTTTCAAGAACCAAATATATAATTGAGAGAAGACCTTGAATTCATCTAAGAACTATTTATATGAGAATTTTACTCCGCAAAATAAATAGTAAAAAATAAATCTAAAGCGATTAACAAAATTGTCGACACGTGTATCGCACCCTTAAACACTTCAGTTACCTACGACAAACAAAGTTAAAAGGTTTTTAATACTCGTACCGACAAAGTATCAATCCTCTAATTGTTTATGTAATTCAATCATGTTTTATATCTATCCATAATACCGAGGATGGTTTCATGTATTTCAGCCCGCTAAAATCCTAGCCGAACATGGAAAATCTAATATTAAGCATGAGTTTTATGTTGCAGGGAATCATTGTGACATAAGGAGTGCAAGAACACATATAAATAACCAATATTGCACGAGAAACAACAATTATAACCTAGAAAGAATGGATCTTGAAAGCAAATAAAGAAAGAAATACTTATATTGATGAATAAAGTACAAAATAATGCCAAAACACTAATTTCTTGATGATCTACTATCTTCCTTGCCTTTAAAAGCTCTCTAAACTAGGTTAAAACTAATGTATTCTAAGTCTAATTACAAGTTACAACTACTTGGGGTCGTTTTGGAAGAAGTCCAAACTCATACAACTTAATAGCTAAAAACGAGGAACAAACTAGAAATCCCGTATCTGACTTATTGAATGGGTTCGGGCCAGGGGCGAGCCGATTTGACCCAGTAAAATTTTGAATTTCCTCTTTTGCCCCTAGATTCTCTTCTCAACTTCGAATATGCGTAATTTATTCACCGTAGCTCTGATTTATATTCATTGCTTCCAGTGTGCTCTTAGCTTCAAGCTCTTTGACTTTCCTTTAGGCTTCGCCTCCGGATTATGGATGGAAAATAAATTTAATGCCCTTGCACTTTTTTTTTCTTTCTTTATTCCGATTTCTCTCTTGCATTCACTTACAATAAATATTTATAAAATACACGAGAAATACACAAAATAAGACATACTCGCAAAAAAGGGTTAATAGCTGAATACGAGATGAATCCATCCTAATTACACCGTACGGGACCATAAAAGTACCTAAATTACGGGAAAAATGTGAAATATTTACGCCGAATCAAACCCCCCTAACTAAGGACATTGCTCGTCCCGAGCATTGTAAATAGAATAATTGTACGGTATAATCATAACTTTCAAAAACTTTATTGGGATAAAATACCTTTTTCACGGTCAAACGATTGCATTTAGCGTATGCAACAAGCCGTTAACCCCTAGGCTTTCCTAGTACGACGAGTGGTGTCTCGTGAGGGTTTGAAGAGAATTTACTCAAAAATTTCTTTTTTTTAGACTCAAATAAAATATCAAAATAATTAAAAAGCGGACAATTTAAATTCCTTATAAATAGTCACTTAAATTTTTTATTCAAGAATCTCAATTCATACGCGTGTGCGTGCGACGCTGAAATTAAAGCACTAATATCCATCTATTGATCATTACTTTACTTTTTCGAAAAAACACTTTGATTCAAATGCTCACGAGATGCTCTCACAAGCAAATATCTCGAAATGCGACTATTTCTCTCCGTGTGCGTGATATTAAGAGTAAATAAAATGGACACGAAGTCACGCACACAAATTGAAAGACAAAATTTTTATGGGCGAAAAGATTTTATCAACGGATTACTATCATTGAAAAACGGAAAACATTGTCGTTTATTCGCATCATTTAATCTCTCTATTTATCTTTTCGTATTTTAGCTCCCCACGCGGTAATTAATTTCATTATTCGGATTCGGTTAGGACTTTTTTGGGTTGTAAGGTGTATTGGATAAAATTGGGAGTGTATGGAAAATCCGAAATTGGAAAATTTACTTGCAATATTCGTTGGTGCTTTTTTGGGTTTTTACTTATTGTCTCTTCTTTTTCTTATTTTTTAATATTCTTCTCTTTTTTATTTTTGTTGAGCATTTTTTTCTATTTTTTTCCCCTTTTGTATGCAGCATTTGGACATAAGTTAAGAATTTCTTTGATTTTCACAATTTCGGGCAATTTTTGATTTTTCGGGCTAAAAAACGAAATGAGAAATTTTAATAGGGTCAAATTGGCTTGCAAAATGATAATTTTGTTTCCAACTTTTTATGGCTAATATTTTGGGGGAAACAAACGATGGCCTAACTTCATTTATCCAAAATATGAATTATTTTACCATATGCGTCTCGAGATTAATTTTAGTTTATAGATATTTTTAGCGCGTTTTTAAGACAACATTTCTGTCGTATCCCGTAGCCGATCAAAGCAATGATTTAGAGATCACCAACGACTTATATTAACACTGGAATGAATTTTGAGCTAATTTTTAACTCGAAGTAATTTAATTGCTCACAAAAAGTGATAGCCTCGAAGTCTTATCGGGTTAAAAATCTCTACACTTATTCATTAAGTCATCAATTTTTGCTCAATTTCCATCTTTGTTCAATTTCGGCTTAGTGCTTTTGATTTTTACAAATTGAGTCTTTTAAACAAAAATTTAGTGATATTTTTGAAAAAAATAAATTCCAATATTTATTTATTTTGAAGAAAAATATTTTTGACTTTTTTCGAAAATTTTCATTTTTTTTGAAATTTTTGAAAATTTTCAATTTTTTTGGGCATTTTAAGATTTGTTCTGTTTTTAAAAGACGCATTTGTCACCCCCCAAACTTGGACTTTTGCATTGTCCTCAATCAAAAGGATTAAAAGCTAAATAAGAAAGGAAAAAGTGCGAAAATAGAAACTAGCAAATAATCAGAATGCAACTTTACATTAAAAGAAATGAAAATTACAATGGATAAAGAAAGAGAGAGACATTACATAGTTCTTACAAAATAAATTCCATGAAAAACCTAAGAATTACATAAAAAGGAACCACTAACCCATGAATATTTATTGAGATGGCTAGGGAGCGCTGTAATCACGAGTGTAGGGGTCAAAGAATTAGGATGGGAATTGTGCATTGGGACCCAATTGCAAGCGGTACATGTTCACTTGTAGTCGCATCATCATACTCGTGTCCCTCCTATAGTCGCGTCTAGCCATCTCTCGCTCGGTACGAAACTCGGTAATGAACTCATCTATGCGTGTCTCCAACTCATCAATTCGGCGATTAATGACCGCCATTTGAAAAGCACTTTCATCAAAATCGGGCTCATAATCCGAGTTGCCCTCCTCGTCCGCCACTCCCTCTTCCACTTGAACATCCTCTCCCTCCTCCTCTTCGTCCATCTCCACATCCTAAAAAATAGGAGGAGGTGGGTGGACATTTCAAATTTGTCTTGCACTACGCTCGATGGATGAAGCGTTGATATGCTTAGGAAGGCGGGCGGTAGTGCCTCCTCTGGGGACATGTGCGTCGGAGCAAAGGTCATCAATGAACCTAGCATATGGGATAGGCATTTTGCCCTTTATCAAAGGCGGCGACAATTATCTCTTTGAGGTCTAGGCTTATTTGACTTGCTTCGTCTAGGAGCTGGTAAAGAAATGTCCCTTGACGGAGGTGGATGGAAGAATTATTGGTGGTTGGAAGAATGGTATCACAAGTGATGAGATGGGCATACCTAATGTGCTCGAGAAGACGTCCCATTGAGATAGTGTCCGAAGTCCATTACTCCCCGGCTGCCCACCGTGCGTCGCATTTTTGCTTAGAGATGAGTGGGGCATTGTTTGGATAGGTGTGTTGAGGGGTAATAATCACCCCACCGCCCGCATTTTTCTTTAAATGATGGAAAGGAAGAGGGGCACCCTCTTTCTACGGACACGGGCTTCATATAGGCCTTGTGACTTCCGAACAAGTGTCCCGTAGAAAAGGCGCACCATTTTATTGTTGATGGAGGTTGAGGAAGAACTCAAGAAACGGCACGACCCAAAGGGGTTGAATAGTGAGTCAGCTCCTCGGGAAGATCATCCCACATGACCTTCCTTTCAATGAAAACAACTCGGGTGGCCCGAAATGAACTTGGACCCAATTTCATTCTTGTCACTATCAAAATATGTCATTTTCCCCCTCGCCGATGATTTTGATGAAATCATATTTCGCATAGCGAGACATTCTTGAGATGGTGTTGGTGAAGGATTTTAGGAGGAGACTCGTAGAGAGGAGAAAGAAGACTTTAGGTGTGGGGAAAATGGGGTGGGTTGGGATGGTATTTATAGGTCATGAATGGCGAAAAAATGGTGGGAAGTGGGGGGACTTGGAAAAGGTAGTGGTGGGAATGGGTGGAGGGAAGGAATATACATTTTGGGTCGATTGGGAGGGAGGTTGGGGGGGGGGGGGGGGGGGGAGGGGTTGAATTTTGGAATGGAGGGAGAAGGAAAGAGGGGGGATGAATGTGGTGGGAAAAGGGGATGGAATTATTTTTTTTGGAAGCAGGTCCAGCGAGGGCGAACTGGTTCGAAAAATAATTCTGCCCAAACACGAAAGTGACCCCCATTTTTTTAGACCCAGTGCTGAAAATCTTCTTTTCCTGCTAGAATGACTCCTAAAAACACCCTTTCAACATTGGGCACTAGAAAAACTCGAATTCTTTCCGTTTTGTGACGTACACTCACTTGGGCATGGTGGGGGTGGAACTATGGGCTCCTATCTCTCTCTCATGGGGACTCAAAACAGACACGAACACCCTAAAACACACAAATATACAACAAACTCACCCCATACGCATCGGGGGTGCGACAACCTCTCACTCAAGCTCAATTATCCCTGTATACGGGGACCGACAACCAAATTGTATCGGCTTCCTCAACACACACCTCGAGATAGGGCTTTAGGCATTGTCCATCCACTTTGAAAGTGTCCCCACCCTTTAGGTTCTCTATTTCTATCGCTTCGTGGGGAAACACTTCCTTAATGACGAACGGGCCAGTCCACCGCAAACGTAATTTACCCGAAAATAAGTGTAATCTCGAGTTATATATTAACACTTTTTGTCCAGAACGAAACTCCTTTGTGATTGACAGTGCGTTCAAGTGCAAGTTTCACCCATTGTTTAGAAATCAGAGTGCTTTCATACGCATATTTATGTATCTCTTCTAACACATGCAATTGTAATTTTCTTGCTTCACCAGGTTGATTGAGGCTATATAGTTTAACCTCTTGATGGCCCAATACGCTTTGTGCTCTAACTCAACGGGGAGATGGCAAGGCTTTCCATAGACAAAGTAGAATGGAGAATTCCCGAGGTTGTTCTTGTAAGCGGCCCTATATGCCTATAGTGCATCGATCAATCGAGCCGACCAATCCTTACGATTAGGATCAATGGTCTTTTCAAGAATATTTTTGATTTCTCGATTTGATAATTCCACTTACCTGTTCGTTTGGAAGTGGTATGTTGTCCTAACCCTGTGGACGATACCATACTTTCTCATAAGTTTTTTAAACGGTCTATTGTAAAAATGCGTGTCGTTATCACTAATTATAGCCTTCAGATCTCCGAAGCGAGAGAGTATGTGTTCGTGAATGAACTTGACCACCACCTTACGATTATTTGTCTTTGTAGTTATGGCCTCAACCCATTTTGACACATAGTTTACCGCGACAAGGATGTATAGGAAACCAAAGGAGGGAGGAAAAGGTCCCATGAAGTCGATGCCCCAACAATCGAATATCTCGAAGACGAGAATAGGGGTCAATGGCATCATGTGTCGTCGAGTAATAGCTCCCATTATTTGGCATCTATCGCAAGATTTGCAATGGACATTTACATCCCCTATGATTGTGGGCCAATAGAGACCGCTTTGAAGAATCTTAACGACCGTCTTTTTTGTGGAAAAGTGGCCTCCACCAGCTTTCGAATGACCAAACTGGATGACACTACGAAACTTGTCATCCAATAAACATTTTCAGATTATTTGATCGGCGCAATACTTAAAAAAGTATGGATCGTCATAGAAAAATATACGCGACCATGTAAGGAACTTCCTATTCGCTTGCGGTGTCCAATCGGAGGGGACGACCCTCGTGACAAGATAATTCATGATATCCGCAAAGCAGGGGAGAGAGGAAATGGAAAATAAATGCTTGTCTGGAAAGTACTCGTCTATAGGTAAAGGATCTTGAGGTACGTCGAACGAGAGCTTCTACAAATGATCGACTACGACGTTTTCTACTCCTTTCTTGTCTTTAATGGGAAGGTCAAACTCTTGGAGTAGTAAGTTCCACCCAAAGAGGCGCGGCTTCGCATCCTTTTTGGAAAGGAGATATTTGAGAGTCGCGTGGTCGGTAAAGCGTTTAATGGGCGACTCGATAAGATATGAGCAAAACTTGTCAAGGCTGAATACTACCACTAACAACTCTTTCTCCGCGGTGGAGTAGTTCATTTGAGGTCTGGTTAAGGTCCAACTAGCATAGTAAATGACGTGGACTTTCTTGTCTTTTCGTTACCCCAAAACATCCCCAACCGTAAAGTCACTCGCATCACACATAAGCTCGAATGGAAGGGTCCATTCAGGAGCTTGCATGATAGGAGCGGAGACTAACATGCTTTTCAATTTGTCAAAATAATCTTGGCATGCTTCACTCACTCAAAGGGCGCATCCTTGATAAGTCGGTTTCTTAAGGGCCTAGCGATGGAACTAAAGTCCATAATAAACCTACGATAAAATCCCGCGTGTCCCAAGAAAGAGCACACATCTTTTAGTGACTTAGGTTGGGGAAGATTGACTACAACGTCAATTTTCTCTCTATCGACTTCTATACCTTTGGATGACACAATGTGGCCAAGAACTACGTCTTTGGTAACCATAAAATGATACTTCTCCAAATTTAATACCAAGTTCTTTTCCACGCATCGGGCTAATACCTTCTCGAGATTATCAAGGCAATGGTCAAAAGAGGAGCCGAAGACACTAAAATTGTCCATGAACAACTCAAGGCCCCTCTTGACCATGTCTTTAAATAAACTAAGCATGCACCGTTGAAAGGTCGCGGGTGCATTACACAATCCAAATGGCATACGTTCGTAAGAAAATGTGCCAAAAGGATATGTGAATGTATCCTTCTCTTCGTTTAACACATCCACCTCGATTTGGTTATACCCGGAATAACCATCTAAAAAGTAATAGAAAGGGTGTCCCGAGACTCTCTCAAGCATTTGTTCCATAAACGATAAAAGAAAGTGATCTTTTCCAGTCCTGGCATTGAGCTTTCAGTAGTCAATGCAAATGCGCCACCCGGTGGTGGTACGTTTTGGAATAAGTCCCCCCTTTGTGTTTTCAACCACGGTCATTCCCGACTTCTTCGGGACGACTTGAAGAGGACTCACCCATTTGCTATCCAAGATGGGATAGATGATGCCCGCATCCAATAATTTAATGATCTCCGTTTTCACGATGTCTTTTATCGTCGGGTTTAAATGCCTTTGCATCTCTCTCGAGGGTCTCACATCCTCCTCAAGATGGATTTTGTGGGTATAAATTAAAGGACTTACACCCTTAAAATTCGCAATGCTCCAACCAAAAGCCCTTCGATGCTTCCTCAGAATGGCTATAAGCTTTCCCTCTTTCTCTTTATATGTCTCATCCTCTCCCAAGTAAGCATATTTGATGTTCGAATGAAGCTTTTTCAATTAGAGGGTAAGAAATTTCTCTTCGGAGGGAACCGTGCGCAACTCCTTCGGTAGTAGTTCCTCAAATCGAGAGACCCGACTAATATATCTCACATCCTCATCGCTCTTACTCACATCCAACAATTCTCCTATCTCCCTCACCTCTCGTTTGAACTTAGTGTACGCACTATCGCTCTCACTCGTCTTAACAAGACACGTCTCTAATGGATCCCTAGTGTGATTAACCTAAAAGTGTTCGTGTACTACCTCCTCTATAAGATTTGTGTCACATAACTCGTCCTCATCACCCATTTGCTTGGTGATGTTGAAGATATTAGTCTCGAGTGTCATATTCCCGAATGTGAGTTGCATTTGCCCATTTTGCGTGTTAATCAAAGCATTGGCCCTAGCTAAGAATGGGCAGCCTAGGATCATGGGAACATGATGGCTTGAGGGAGAGGAGGGCTCCTGTCTCAAATGATAAAATATACTGGCAAGTAGAAAGTGTCGACTTGGACGATCACGTCCTCAATAATCCCCCAAGGTAACTTCACAGAATGATCCACGAGTTGGAGATTAATTTTTGTAGGCTTAAGGTCCCCTAAGTTAAGTTGTCTATAGATGGAGTAAGGGAGAATATTAACACTAGCCCCTAAATCTAATAGCACTCTCTCAATTTTTCTCTCTCTAATGGTGCACGAAACGGCAGTGCACCCGAATCTTTATACTTTGGCGGGAGGTCACTCAAAAGTACCGAACTTACGTTTTGTTCTAAGAACACCTTCTTCTTTAACTTTAACATGTGTTTCACCATTAACAAGTTCTTAAGAAACTTTGCATATGCGGTAGTTTTCTTGATTGCCTCAAGAAAAGCTAAATTAAACTTTACTTGCTTAAGAACTTCTAAGATATCGTCACGGGTGGCCCCTTTAAGGGGAGGGGCCAACCATCGAGGGTAAGGAGAGACATTAGGGGGTTTCACTATCACCTCGGGCCTAATTGTGTCCTTTTTATCACTCTCTTCCAAGGGGTCATCTTCGGTCTCTTTCGTGCTGGGAGAAACCTCCTTGTAATTTTTCTCGTCATGTGGGGGAGGTGACAAGTCAACAACTCTCCTACTACATAGAGTAGTAACCGCTTGACATTGCTCTTTGTTCTCGTTAGTATTAGAGCTAACACAATTTTAACCTTGGGCGAGAAACTTTCCCTTCTCTTGGACACTTAGGAAAGATTGCAACTTAGACAACGATGCCTTTAAGTCGGTAAAATTTTGAGCTTTTTGGGCGTTTATTACTGACTGAGTTTGCATGAATTGGGATAAAGTGTCCTCGAGACTCTTTCGCTGTGGGATTATATACGGCACAGGATGGAGCGCTTGCATGGGTGGAGGTTGTTGGTAAGGTGGGAGTGGTGAAAGTTGTTAGAGAACATGAGGATTCGGGTTTATCGCTGCGTTCGATTGCCTGTACCTAAAATTGGGATGGTTTCACCACGAGGGATTGTATGAATTCCCGTGAGGGGCTTTAAAATTACCCTTATTGTCTCCCATTGCCTCAACTTGCTCTTGGAGTATTACTTTGTAGGCGGATATCGTCGGACATTCCTTTGTTAAATGTCCCGCCTCACAAATAACACTCACCTCCTCTCTCATTGCTCAAGTGGAGCTGGATACGTCTCTCCCCTAGCTTCAACCACGTCTTCTAACCTCTTGTCTAGTTAATTAATTTAGAGTTTTAATTCGTCTTCCTTGTCCAATTGATAAAGATCGAGCGCTAAAGGAGCCGTGGATGTGTGTCTAGCTATGGGTTGGGTATTTGGATCCGATGTGTCCCATGTTTGAGTAGTTTCGACGACATACTTAAAGTGGATCTCCGCATCGTCCGCGTCTAACCCTAAGAACTCTCATAGGCACATAGTTTCAATTAGTTTTTTGAAACTTAATCTTAGCCCATGATGGAAGTTGGAGATAAGTCTACACTTCTCAAAACCGAGTGTGGGCACACGTTGATTAACTCGTCAAACCTATCCCAACATCTATCAAAATGCTCATTTTCATTTTGCGTAAAGGTTTGAATTTGATCCTTAATAGAATTGGTCCTATGTGAGGGAAATAACTTTTGGAGAAATTGGCCTGCATATCCCTCCACGTGCCTATCGAGTTTAGTGATAGTGGCCAAAGCCAAATCTTGGCATTGTCCATAAGAGATAAGGGAAAAAGCTTGAGACTCACTACATCTTGGGTGAACGTTTGGTCATCGAATGTCTCGCACGCCTCCTCGAACTCTCTAATGTGGAGGTATGGATTTTTTGACTCCATACCGTGAAACATTTTGTATTACTCCTAAACTGAAACTGCCTCGCATTATACATAAATATAATGCATCCCAGAACGACGGTTCGCTTGGGATATAAGAGGTTTCTTATGGGGTGATACGACGTCACTCCCTCATCCGTCCCGAAACTAGCGTCGTCAGACATTACGCTGTCACTTAATGAATCGATATTCTCACTGGACGCCCTATATGTGTGACTCGCAGTGTGACTTGTGATGGAGTTTTGTGGTGTAGGAGGTGGAACCAAGAAATTTGGAGCGTGTGGAGTGTGCGGGCTATTAGGATTAAATTCGACTATGAGATTTTCATTTGCCGTCGGAGGAATAGGATTGGGATTGGAATTGGATTGAGCATTTTGCATTTAAGGATGGATAGAAGATTTTTATTTTTATTTTTGGGTTTTATGATTTTTTTTTTGGATTTTTATGAATTAAAGTCAAATTATTAGATGATTCAACCGAATCTCGTATGTCTACCTAGTCCCCGACAGCGGTGCCAAAAACTTAACGCGACTCAAAAAGTGCCTATAATGCGTATAAATATGACTCAAGTGTAAGTCGGTCACGTAAGTAATAATCCGAGCAAGTCGGGTATCGAACTCAGGGACTAAGACGAAGACTCGTGACGACTACTAAGAAAGATGTCTAAAACCTAATTCTCGACTCACAAAAGGGAAAAGAAAGGGTGATAAAGTTACGGGAAAGTCTAATTAACTAATATGACCTAAATAATAAATGCGAATCATCTAAATATGCAAGAATGAAAGAAACTTTTGATTTTAAACTATATGAGAAAAGTGGGATTGGAATACACTCCCCCGAACCGTTAGTAATTATATCGGATATAAAACTTTCAAGAATCAAATATATAATTGAGAGAAGACCTTAAATTCATCTAAGCACTATATATATATATATATATATATATATATATGATTTTACTCCACACAATAAATAGTAAAAACTAGATTTAAAGAATCGACACGTGTATCGCACCCTTAAACACTCCAGTTACCTACGGCAAACGAAGTTAAAAGGCTTACAATTCTCGTACAGACAAAAGTATCAAGCCTCTAATTATTTATTTATTTATTTATTTATTTTAATCATGTTTTATATCTATCCATAATACCTAGGTTGGGTTCATGTATCCCAACCCGTTAAAAACCTAGCCGAACGTGGAAAATCTAATATTACGCGTGAATTCTATGTTGCATGGAATCAGTATGACGTAAGGAATGCAAGAACACATATAAATAATCAGTATTGCAAGAGAAATAACAATTATAACCTAGAAAGAATGGATCTTGAAATCATATAAAGAAACAAATACTTATATTGATGAATAAAGTACAAAATAATGCCAAAACACTAATTTCTTGATGATCTTCTTGCCTCCTATCTTCCTTGCCTCTAAAAGCTATCTAAACTAGGTTAAGGCTGATGTACTTTAAGTCTAATTACAAGTTACAACTACTTGGGGTTGTTTTGGAAGAAGTTCAAACTTATACAACTCTTTCGCTAAAAATTAAGAATAAACTAAAAATCCCGCATCTAACTAACCGAACTGGTTTGGCCTAAGGCGAACCAGCTCGACCCTGTAAAATTTTGTTTTCCTCTTTTACCCTTAGATTCTCTTCTCCACTTCGAATATGCTTAACTTATTCACCGTAGCCCGGATTTGGATGTCGTTTCTTTCAGTGTTCTCTTAGCTTCAACCTCATTGACTTTCCTTAGGCTCCGCCTCGGGATTATGGCTGCAAAATTACTTTAATGCCCTTGAACTTCCTTTCCTTCTTGTTTTTCTTTATTCTGATTTCTCTCCCGCATTTTCTTACACGAAATACCTGTAAAATACACGAAAAATTCACAAAATTAGAAATACTCGCAGAAAAAGGGTTAATAGCATGTATATGAGATAAATCCATCCTAATTACACCGCACGGGACCATAAAAGTACCTAAATTATGGGGATAAATGTGAAATATTTACGCCGAATCAGCGCACAATTGTATTCAAATAGTCTTACTTTTGGTAAAAAGAAATATGTTTCAACCACAATTTTTAATGCGTCAAATATGTAGAGTAACCATATGGTGTTATCAGGACCGACCCTGGGAATATGGGGTCCCGAGACGAACTTTCAAAATAAGACCCCTAGATTTTTTTAAATCATAAATACAAAATTATTTCTTTTTCAGATAATTTTATTTAACATTATAATTATACTTTAGGATTCAATATATTTTCACCCCAAAATTCAAGTGTTAGATAGGTTATTAAGGATGGATAAGAGAAACAAATATATATTTTATGTGGTTTTCATTTAAGGTTTATACTAATTTAATTTAATTTAGTTAATCAAGTATAGATTAAATTAACTAATTAATAAAATATAATATTTACATTTAAATCTTAGAATTTTAAATATCTCAAAAATCTAATAGAGTGACATATGAATTAGTATTATAATAAGTTACCTTAGTGTGCGCATATTTTTATTCAAGTAGCCCTGCTTTTGGTAAAAGGAAAGATGTTTCAACCACAATTTTTAGTGTGTCACATGTGTAAAGTAACGATATGGTGCTATCAGGGCGGGCCCAAGGAATCTGGGGGCCTAAGGTGAACTTCCAAAATGGGGACCTCAAATCTTTTTTAAATCTTAAATAAACTATTAATTATTATTAAAGATAATTTTTTATATAACATTATAATTATACCTTAAGATTCAATATATTTTCATCCCAAAATTCAAGTGATAAATAGGTTATTAGGGAAAAGAGAAGCAAATATATAATTTTTGTGGTTTTCATTTAAGGTTTAGAGTAATTTGATTTAATTTAGTTAAGCGGGTATAAATTAAGTTGACTAATGAAGAAAATATAATAATTAAATTTAAGACTTGGGATTTCAAATATCTCAAAAATCTAAGAGAATGACATATGAATTGGTATTATAGTAAATTACCTTGGTGTGTGCGCAATTGTATTCAAGTTTTTAGCAAAAAGAAAATGACATAATGCAACTTCTTGGATTGAACATGAGAGCTCTTGTTTTTTAAAAAGAAGGCATGTGACTAACTACGCTAAATGCCACAATGCTTATATTATTACACATATTTAAAATAAACCTACCTAAATAAGAATTTTAAAATTTTTGGGGATCCTAAATTGATCAAAATTTAGGGGCTCAAGGCGGTCGCCTCTCCCACGCCTCTCCTAAAGGACGACTTTTGGTGTTATGTCTCATCTTATGTGTTTTAAAGTAATTAAGAACGGTGTGTGGCATAAGTGTAAATAACATGTAACTTTGGGTGTAATCCTAAGGGCTGGTAAAATAAAATGAAATAAGAAACGTTGTATTATGTTGAATACAATTTATTGAGTTGTAATTATTGGTCGGGTGAAAAAAATATAGTGTGTCTCCAGGATACTAAATTGAACTTAAGGGTTAAACGTGAAATGTAAATGAGAGTTACTAGAAAAATTCATTCAAGAAGGGCCTTAGTGTGACACCCTGCCTATTTTAATCACGGGTGATCAATTATGTATCAAAATAAACAGGATTCTCATCTCATTTGGTTCATTCTTAGCATCACTGTCGAAAACCTTTTTAAATTACTAACCACCTATGTTAAATTAATTCGGTGTAATTTTATCTTTCATTAATGTAACTACTTGTGAAAAATAGAAATATGATTACTAATCCACAACAAATATAAGAGTTTGAAACATCACACCATAAATAGATATCGAATAAAACATCGGTTCCCAAAATCAAATCCAAACCATAGTTTATAGAAATAAAATTGAATCCAAATACATCGTCTGATAAATGGAACTAAAAGTGTATCAAGTAAAAGGGGCAACATCCCCAAATGATATACTGAATAAAAATCCTAGACTAGGAATGAATGACTTAAAAGTCTACACAAAATCCTGCAAGCCTCCAAAAATACTGCAGCTACGCATCCCTATAATGAGTCCTCAAGCTTAGCGTCCCCGTGAATAGACACCTAAAATCTTTTGGAAAATAGTTTTTACACGGGTCAGAGCCCAAAACCTTTTGAAAAATATTTAGCAATTAATTAAGATGCAATAATGAAATATGCATAACACTTTTCATATTTCAGCGGGTATCGCATTCCCTTGATATATTACTCACCCCTCAACTATTGTGAACACCTAATGATTACCTCCTAACCCATTCAGTTTTACTACCCTACTTAACAAGACCTGTTACAAACTGTTCTATCACCCTACTCTATCCTAAATACTTCCCCCCTCTTATTCATAAGTTATTTTACTCAGTAACTTACTTTGGTTATATAACATTCACACTAGTTATACAAGTAATGCATTCACACTTCATACGTGTAACCCGTATATAATTATCTACTCTATTACATATGTATAATTATACTACAACAATCACACATATGTCGTGTACAATAACCATCATCCCCAGTAATAACTCACTAGATGCTTGTCTCTACAATGCTATTATATCCCAGGTATGCTCACTCTAAGCCAGTTACCATAAGTCAGTTAACTCACATAGATATAGATAAATAAAATCACAAAAGTAGTGGAGGCATTCATATTCGCCCGAGAGTGAGACTGAATTATCGAGGCAAAAATCGAGCGTCCGTGTAAATACCTTAATCTTTGTTGTCGATTTTCGATCACAATACAAAAAAAACTAAACTTTTAACTACACTCTTATGGAAGATAACGGCTAGTCTGGATATCGAATCCACAGGGAATATTTGATAGATTTTAATTGATTTATTACTTCTAAAATAAAAGTGTAAAAGATGATGATGGTGTGAGAAGCGAAAAAGGAAAAAATAAAGAGGTTGACTACGCTAATTAGAACTAAACAAAATAAGAAAATGGGATTAGGGTCACATCCCCGCCCCATCAGTAAAGTTGTTGGACTATAAAAGGTTCAAAAATTATATTAATAATTCGAAGAAAACATTAAATCTTCAAAGTACTAAACATATGAGAATTTTATTCCACATAATATCTTGTCAATAAATAATTTAATGTGAATGACAATATTGCTGACAAGCGTATTATACCCTCAAAACCCCGGTTACCTTGGGAAAACGAAGTTAAGAGACCTATAATACTCGTCTAGACAAAATATCAAGCCTAGGAATTATCTCTACAATTTCATCCAATTTTATATCTAACTCATTAACCTAGGTTGGGTTCATGTATCCCAACCCTTTAACTATCTAGCCAGACATGATCCTGTAAGTCTCTATATAAGAATCCATTCATATGCATGGAAACATAAGGAAATAATAATAAAAGTGCTGAAATTTAAAGTTACCAAGATAGAAGAACATTAACATGCAAGAAGAATAAAAACTTGAAGATAAACCGGAAAAGCTTTTGAATTGAAGGTGCAAGACTTGTAAATTATCTCCTAGATGTTCCTCCTTGATTATGAGCTTTTATATGAATGAAATATATCTTAAAAGACTCCTAATATGAGTATATATAAGTCTTGGGTCGTTTAGAAGAGTCCTTAAAACTTAAAACTCTCTTGGCTAAAAAATATAGGGCCAAAATAAAATTCCTACATTTAGAAATTTGTAACACTTTTAAAGCGTGACTAATCTTTTTCACGGTTTTGGAGCGTGACTAAAGGGCAAATCGGTTCTCTTTGAATCGAACCGGTTCTACTTTGTGCCTTCCTTAGTTTTGCCTATTTGATTCTTCTCATCTTCGAATGCGCATAACTTCTTCACCGTAACTCGAATTGAGATGCCGTTTTTTCAGTATTCTTATTACTTCAATCTCTTCAACTTTCCAGTTGGCCCCACCTACGAAATAAGGCTGCAAAATTATTAAAATTCCCTTCAACTTTCCGTTTCTTGGTTTGTTTCACTATTTCGAGTTCTTTCTCGCACTAATTTGCATTAAATACCTGTAAAACACGTAAGAGATACACAAAACACAAAATAATTGTCAAAAAGGGTTAGTAGCATAAATATGAGATAAAATCAAGTCAATTTCGATGCATGGGATCATAAAAGACCGAAATTAAGGGAATAAATATGAAGTATTTATGCCTAATCAAATCCTCCTAACTTAGAACTTTATGCGTCGCGAGCAATGTAAAAGAATAAGAGTATTAGTTAAGGACCCTTCAAAAACTTTATTGGGATAGCATACCTTTTTTCGCGGGCAAGCGATTGCATTTAGCGTATGCAACAAGCCGTTAAACCCATAGGTTGCCCTGTTAGGATGAGTTGTGTCTCGTAAGGGTTTGCAGTGAATATACCCCCAAAATTCATTTTTTGACTTAAAGAAAACTTAAAATACTTCAAAATTGTACAATTTAAATTTCTAAAAATAATCACCGTAAATTCATATTCAATAGTATCAATTTGTAAGGTGAGTGTATGAAGTCGAGAATTAAACTGCTAATTTCCATCGATTGATCATTACGTTACATTTTCGAAAATTCGTTTTGATTCAAATTCTGACGAATGCACTCACAAATGAATCACTCGAAATGTGGTTATTTCTCTCGGTGTGCGTGATTTATAAGAGTAAATGTAAAGGAACACCAATTCACGCACACAAATTTGAAAGAGGGAAATTTTATGCTGAAAATATCTCATCATCGGAATACGGTTGTAGGAAAACATGAAACATAATCTCTTATTCACATAAATTAATCTCTCTTATTATCGTTTCGTATCTTAGCTCTCCACGCGGTAATTAATTTCGAAATTCGAACTCGGTTAGGACTTTCTCGAGTTTTGAGGTGTATTTGGTTAAAATTAGGAATGGTTAGGAACTTTGGAATTGGAAAATGTTCTTATGATGTCCGTTAGTGCTTTTTCGAGCTCTTACTCATTTTCTTTTCCTTTTCTATTTTTTTTTCTATTTTTCACATATTTCTTTTCGTGTTATTTTTGTTGAGCATTTTTCTTTTATTTTTTTTCTTGCCCTTTTTTATTGTACCATTTGGACTTTATTGATGAATTTTTCGATTTTCACAAGTCCAGGCTAAATGGATTTTTTGGGGTTATCAAACGTAAAAAAAAAATTCTATTAGGCTCAAATGGGATAGCAAAAGGGGTAATTTTTTTCATTGCTTTTTATAACTAATATTTTTGGGTAACAAAAGAGGGCCTACTTCATTGTCTAAATTACTAATTATTTTACCATATGCGTCTCAAGAATAATTTAGTTTAGAGATATTTTAGGGCATTTTTCAAGACGACATCTCACTCGTTTCCCGTAACCGATCGAAACAAAGGAGTAGAGATCCTCAACGACTTATTTTAAGCTAAATTGAACTTTGAGTTAACCATTAACTCGGATTGATTTAATTACTCACAAAAATCGATAGGCTCAAAATCTCACTAGGTTAATCAATTTTCACACTTATTCGCAAAGTCGTCAATCTTAGCTCAATTTCCATCTTTGGTCAATTTCGGCTTAGTGCATTTGGATTTTTTTTACAATTTGAGACTTCAAACCATATTTTAGTGATATTTTCATACAATTTAAATTCTAATTTATATTTATTTTGAAGAAAAATATTTTTGCCTTTTTAAAAAAAAATTAATTTTTTTTGAACTATTTTGAAATCTTGTGATTTTTTTTGGGCATTTTAAAATTTGAGAAGTTTTTAAAAGACGCACTTGTCACCCCCAACTTATACGTTTGCATTGTCCTCAATGCAAATCAAGAACACAACATAAAGAGAGGAAAAGAAAGATATTTCTCAAATAGAGCGATCCCTAATAAGTACGAGTCTATTGAATCTACAAAACATGTTAGAATAACGAAATGTAATAAGTTATACACTAGAAGCCTTTAACTAATTACTCTAAACTATAATTACTCTAAACTATAATTAAAAAAAAGGGAAAAGGAAACCTTTAACTAATTACTCTAAACTATAATTATAGTTATCTTTAACTAATTACTCTCAACTATAATTAAAAAAAAAGGATAAGGAAAGAAAGAAGCTAACTATGTACAACCTACGATTTGAACTTCTAATAAGTTATACACTAGAAGTCGAAAAATTTGAAGGTCCACCCAAAATATGATATGACTTTTAGGGATAATCGGTGTACACTCATTTTCATACATGCCTCCTGGAAAATAAGAATTTTATTTGAACAACGGAAGGCATGTGTAAGACGGAAGAAATGAACCATCACCAATTAAATTTTTTAAGGGGTTTTTACTAATTAGTCCCACTTACTAAGTATGTAGTTCAATAGATCCTAACATTTTATTTTTGCTCCATCAGGTCCCATGAAAAAATATTTTTGTTCCAATAGGTCCTATTTGTAAACATATAGTGAATATTCACTATATGTACAAATATGACCTATTAAGGAAAAAATGTTGCGATAGGACCTATTACGAAATATTTCATATAAATGGAACTTAATAGGAAGATCCCCATTTTTTAAAGGGATGATGAGGGATTTAGATGCTAGGGGGGCAAGTACAATTAGGATCCAAGAAAAATATAATCACCTCTCAAATATTTTTCAAGTAGTATGGGAGGCGAGGGACACAAAAAAGAAGAATCCATCTTGGAAAGAAATTCAAGCAAAGAATCCTCGTCGGTAAAAGGTTTAAATGTGTCAAAAGTTTCAAATGTCTCATAAAAATCTAGAAGTACTTGTAATGGTTCAATAACGGAGAATGAAAATGGTGATGAAATAAATTCAATCTCAAGTGATTCGTCATAACCTAGATATTGAATTTCAAGGGAGCAAGACTCACTTTCAACGAGACGTTCTTCAAAAATTTGCGATAAAACACAAGTCTCATCCTCCTCTCACTTTTCCAAATAATAACTAAGCACCTTGAGAATTGATTCAAGTTTCGACCTCACACGATGAAGGCTAGTCTTGCCTTGGGTGAAAAGAAGGAAGGATTGTTCCAAAGTAAGCTTACTTGGTTCTAGAACTTTAGATTCCTCATTTGTTTAAAAACATTCTTCATCTTCAAAAATATCGGAAGAAAAATGAAAAGGCCCTTTTAATGTGTACTTTAGATAAAAAATACTTTGTTCCAATTTTTAGTTAAACCCAATTTTAATTTATTAAATCCTAAACATGCATCTAAGTGATTAACTCCATTCAATGAATAAAGCATGCGGTAAAAGAAATAATTTTAGGAAAAATCCCCGAAGGGAAAAACCTTTTTATTTCACTATAATTTGTAAGACAAAACTTACACGGATTACAATGAAATAGGGTGACATACAAAATACCCGCAGACGTCGATTTCGATCTCTCGACTAGAATCTTCCGCAAGAACTCTAGATGGTCAGCAGTAGAGAAGAAGACGGCTTCTCCACAAGTTACTTCATAAAGACTCCTTCCACAAAAGCACGCAGCTCTTCAGTTGTAGAGTTCTCCCCACAAAGTGCAAAACGGCGTAGTGAATAAATTGTCTTCCGGTAAACGCGTTCAAGATCACTAACTTTGGAATTGAGTAATACGATCTTGAATAAACACCGAATGATGAAAAACTATATGGGAATAAGTTTTCCAAACTGTTCTACCTGCCTAACTTTCGCAGATACGTTTTTTATTTATAACTGAGCAGCACAAAGTCCAAGAAAATGAAAACACTAAAATCGAGGTGGCAGATCGTTCGAGCGAGAAGTGGATCTCGTTCGCGCGACATAGAGATGTCGCTTGAACGAGCCACTGCTTCATTCGAGCAAGATACATTGTTAAATTAATGTTTTTTTCTTTTAAATAAACCCTCGAATTTTCTTTAAACTTTTTTCAACTCAGAAATATTTTTAAAACATAAAAAGATTTAATTCCCGATTATTTAAATCACCCAGCATTTAATCAATATACAAAATTACTCAAATGCTTATAAGTATTCATACCTGAGTGATCTTAAACGTATGCAACACCTCTTGACTTGAAATCTTCATCAACGCTTTAAATTGCACATTCTTGGACTTGAACTTTGTCGTAGGCTCCATTAAACTCCATAATTAAAACTAGCCTAAACTTAATTTATTTTGCCCGAAATTAAGCCAATTAAAACAAAAGTACATGAGAAGAATTATGTTCTTACAAATCTCCCCCTTTGGCTATGCCGGGACAAAACTAAACAGATGTGCCATATACAAATACATGTCCTATCTCAAAACTCGGAAATATAAATGTACAGGACATAATGAAGCTGAATAAACGACAAGCATCTGAATCTGATTCTGTCTCTGAATGGAAATCATCTGAATCTTTCTCTGAATGTGATATATCATTAAATATCTGAATCTCTGAAAAAAATACCTACACACACGAGACACAAACAAATACCCAAGTGAAGTATGGAGGAATAAAACAAATATATTATCATAATAAATACTCCCCCTACATCACATATCTCTCCCCCATTTTGCCAGGAATAGACAAAAGATGGGACAAACACACCAAGTCTAGCATGAATATATGAGAATGAATGGCATGGCTAGATAAACAATATCATTATGACAATGGATAGTAAAATATAGCAGTACATAATGAGAGAATCACAAAAACTGCAAATGAAACTATACATCCATGTCATAAAATAAACCAAGAGAGGTTCAACTGTCCATAAAAGTACATCTTATCTGAGAATAAATAAATACATAAGGAATATCAATGTCTCAGATACAATATCAAAATAAATACATCTAGGCATCAGCAGGAGTATCGTCATCATCGGCATCATCATCAGTGTATGTAGATGAAATATGACCTGGTCTAGAATATCCTGCACCTCGCAGCTGCTCTCTATGACGCATCTCATCAAAAAATATTGTTATTCGAGATTCGGAACGAACATGGGCTTCAGCCTCAGCATCAAATCTGGCCATAATAGAGTCATACATCCTGGACTGAGCAGCTACATGTGCGTGTAAAGTAGAAACCTCATCCTCAATAGGACGAGTGGGAGCAGGAGTGGGGGGTGGTGGCTGAGAAAACTTGGAGGTGCTCGGAATGGTGTGATCACCAGGCTGACAGGGATCAGCATCGGAGAAGGCTCCCTCAGGGGGTGGAGCACTAGCTCTCGCTTCCTGTGGAAAATGACTCTTGGAATGAGTGAACGTATTATGATCAACAATGGCAGGCGAAGGGAGACACTGATCACCCTCTATAACAAGCAGTAGTGCAAATGATGGAGATGAGAATCCCATACGGAAGAGCAGGGCGGACTGGAATGGTACCACTGATGGTAACAGATGATATAGCACGAAGCATGACCATCTGTAGATTGATATCCCACCTCTGAGAGACGTGATACATGAAATAGACAATGTCAGATCCAGTTTGGGTATAATTTATCTTAGGATATATGGATGCTGACACAAACCTATTAAGTACACAGAAGGCAGGAAAAAGCTGGCGATGGTACATAGTAGGACCTGCCTGGGAAATCTCCCAGAAGCAATAACGCAGAATATCATCATATGTAGGTCCATCGTCGGTATAAAGAGGAAACATAGTGTCAGGGACACGAGGAAGGTGCATAAAAGCAGCTATGAGATCTGTTGTGACGAGAAAAGGAATGCCACGTACAGTAGAAAAGATCCCCTTAGCGTGGGGAAGAGCGCGAAAGAAAAACTCTCGAACAATGTACGGACAGACAACCCCACGAGCCTCAAACATATAATCCCATTACCTATCAGACAACCAGTGCTGAATGCCTAACCCCGAAAACTCATAATAACGAAACACCCTCTCCTGAACAACAGACCAAATGTGAAAACCAAATAAGCAGTAATGACCATACTCAACATGGGTGGCCCATCTCACTGGGGAGTACGGGGGCCTAGTGGCCAGGGTTCTCTGAGCTCGAGAAGAGGGTGGAGGCGCGTCGAGTCGGCCTATCGGGGTACCACAACGTCTATGTGTCATGACAAAAAAGTGTAATGTTTGATTTATGAGAGTGAACAGTCGCTGAGGAACACACACACACCTAAGAGCCTATCTCTGTACAACAATCCAACCGAACCACCGCGAACACCAACCATAACAACAGTCAAAATTAGAAACAACAACCAAATTTGTATGCAAACAAATGATTTCGGATGAAAAAATCAAAAGAATGTCATGAACAGTAATACCTCGCAATCGCCGAAAAAAAGGAACTGTCGCCGGAGGTACACAATTTAACAGTCCAGAGGAACTAACTCTCTGGAGAACGAATCACTGGTAAAACACACGCCGTAAAAACCTACGCCGAAAAAAAACTACAGAACCACCGCGAAGGTGAATTCGCTGGGAAGAAGGGAACATGGGTCTATACGCCGGAGAGCCACAAATGGCGGTTTGTGAACTGGGACAGTCGCCGAAGAATACATGAGCAATAATGGGAAGAACTCGAATGAAGTCTGAGATGAGAGTCCAGAAATACAAAGCTTCGAAGTCTAACAATGGTGGGATTTTTTCAACAGCGCTGCTTTCGTCGCTTGAAGGTGAAGGGTTTTTGAGTGAACTAAGAGTGAAGAAGAGAGAACGACGTTTTAATTGAAACCCTGATCTCGCTTGGAGTCGCTCGAACAACTTTAATATCTCGCTTGAACAACTTTGGATGTCGCCTGAACGACATGTTCGCAGGACTTAGGATTTTTCTTGAAAGAAAAATAAAATTTCCAGAAATGCCCCCAAAACATTAAGGATTTGCCCAGTGAAAAAATTATCTCAAAACAGTGCCTGGAAAGAAGAAATAGTCTCAAAACAGAAAACAGTGTTAAAAACGACCAACACGAATTACATGATAACATGGTACTAATGTGCTCAATCATGAATGTCGATTGTATGTGCGTGAACTACAACAGATGAGTCACCATTTTAATACGTCAAATCGATCAAAAAGTTCTAATTGATAGCAAGAAATCATCAAACTTCATCAAAGCCATTTGTGACAAAATAAGTGTGAGTTTGAAGAACTAAACTTAATCAACATGCATAAAAGTCTGGTTGGTTGACGATTCTACAAATATTAGTGTCATGATTCGATGTTTCAACATAGGATTCGTGGTGCAAACCCGTTTAAATTAATTTCCAACCAAACTCCCTCATATATATGAATTTTGCAAGATCTTTAGAAATATCTATGAATCTCAACTTAGAGAAAGTCCTATTGGCCCCAATTATCGGCATATGAATTTTTATTACCATAATTTTCTTTTGGACTCTTTTAAACAGTGGCTTTCATGACAAGTCAATTTTATACTCTCGCGGCGCCTTCCTGTGAACACTCCTCATTTTTTCAATATCAAATCTCACGGAAAACGGTTCTTACAAGCACACCTCCTCCTGAAGTTTACTTGCGCATAGATGACAAAATTGAGATAAGAAAGTCTCACTAAACTCAAATATGCAAGAGAAGTCAAACATTCATATAAACTCGTGCATGTGTGCAAGATTTTCATATATACAAAGTCGAATGAAACCGCATATCAACTTCGAAACAACCTCATAGTGCAATGGTTACGATCGTTCTAGTCATCTATAATAATGACCAAAAGTCGTAGCCACATGAATAATGAAAGAAGGGGGGAATCAAGCATACCAATAAGCCACATCAAACATGTAACCTCACGACTCAAAAACCAAAAATCTTTCTGCATTTTCAAAAGTTTTTATAAAAAGAAAAATATTTTTATATTTTCAAAAGTTTTTTATAAAAAAAAATAATTTTTTTTATATTTTTGGTAGCACTCAAATACATACCAAAAATTAGAAACATGCCATAACACTAGCCAAATATAATGCAAGATGCAAATACTAGTGTATGATAAACCATCGAATAACCTCAATCGAAAGATGAAACATGCGGAGAAACACGAGCAATGATGCGAGAATATCCAAGACTAATACCTAATGCTTCTAAATCCTACTTCCTAACCTAAGTAGGTGTGAACCGACGAGTAAGGGCATTGGGAACCAGAATGGCTTTAAACTTTCTAGGATCGTTCTTAAGATCATAGCAAAACCGTCTAAGATGAGCTCTCCTACCGCAATGAGTGAAAGTGTAGATACGGTGAGGATCGTGTCCTATAGGCCGATTGTACCTCACATTCTTAGGTGGCTCTCTCCTAAAGTTCCTAGGCGGTTATCTTGTTCGCACGGTTTTGGCTTTGGGAGCAGGTGCGACATGATTATCGAAGCCAATACCATGCCTATTATCTTTGATTTTGACGGTGCCTAAGATTTTGTCTAACTTTTCTGACCTAGCTTCCAAATCAAACTTAACTTTACTCGAATCTCTCAGTTTTTCCTCAAGCTCACCTATCGTTGACTCAAGTAAACATGTAAAATTTTCAAACTCCAGAATTTCCTTTTTCATAGTCTCCATCAACCCCCGAAGACTATCTCTCTCACCCTCGACATATTCTAGCTTCTCTCGAATTTTCATTTCTTGTGCCCTAAGATCCTCAATTAAAGCTTTGGAATTATTTATTTCTGTGACACGTTCTTTCAACATAGCTCCTAATTTCACGTTTGCTTTCTTTGCATTTAATTTTTCTCCATACAATTCTTTGAAAGTAGTTTACAAATTTCTCTCGTCTTCGCTCTCATCCTCACTCACCTCACCCTCACTCTGAGGTGTATCAACTTCTGTGGCTGCGAAAGAATCATGCAAAGGTAAGTCTTTATCACTTACATGACTAGCCACAAAGGTGGGAAGTTCACCCTAATTAGCATAAAAGTTTTCTTCTTCTGGGTCACTATCACTAAGGGTAGAAACACATTTTATCGATTTATTCAAATTCTCCCTAAGTTTAGTGGGACACTCATCCATCATGTGACCACCACTTCGCAGCAAAGACACTTTACACAATCAACCATATTAACCAATTTTTTAAGGGCACTTTTCTTGTGTGATTTTCAATTAGATGATTCAAACAAGTGAATTAGAAAATCATCAAAACCACCGAAAGGCATACCTAAAGACACGGGATCACAAACACAATAAGCTAGTGCAACAAGCTCTGATACCAATTTAAAAAGACCATTTAGTGTGTACTTTAGGTAAAAAATACTTTGTTCCAATTTTTAGTTAAACCCAATTTTAACTTCTTAAGCCCCAAACATGCATCTAAGTGATTAACTCCATTCCATGAATAAAGCATGCAGTAAAAGAAACAATTTTAGGAAAAATCCCCGCCTTTTTATTTCACTATAATTTGTAAGACACAACTTACACGGACTATAATGAAATAGGGTGACATACGAAATACCCGCAGGTGTCAATTTCGATGTCTCGGCTGGAATCTCTCGCAAGAACTCCAGATGGTTAGTAGTAGAGAAGAAGACGGCTTCTCCACAAGTTACTTCGTAAGGACTCCCACCACAATAGCACGCAGCTCTTCGGCTATAGAGTTCTCCCCACAAAGTGCAAAACGGTGTAGTGAATGAATTGTCTTTCGGTATACATGTTCAAGATCACTAACTTTGGAATTGAGTAATACGATCTTGAATAAACACCAGATGATGCAAAACTGTATGGGAATAAGTTTTTGAAACTGTTCTACCTGACTAACTAGATATGTTTTTTATTTATAACTGAGCAGCAGAGAATCCAAGAAAATGAAAACACGAAAATCGAGGTGGCAGGTCATTCGAGCGAGAAGTGGATCTCGTTCGCGCGACATAGAGATGTCGTTTGAACGAGCCACTGTTTCATTCGAGCAAGATACATTGTTAAATTAATGTTTTTTTTTTTTAAATAAACCCTCGAATTTTCTTTAAACTTTTTGCAACTCAGAAATATTTTTAAAACATAAAAAGATTTAATTCCCGATTATTTAAATCACCCGGCATTTAATCAGTATACAAAATTACTCAAATGCTTATAAGTATTCATACCTGAGTGATCTTAAACGTATGCAACACCTCTTGACTTGAAATCTTCATCAACGCTTTAAATTGCACATTCTTAGACTTGAACTTTGTCGTAGGCTCCATTAAACTCCATAATTAAAACTAGCCTAAACTTAATTTATTTTGCCCGAAATTAAGCCAATTAAAACAAAAGTACATGAGAAGAATTATGTTCTTAGAAATCTCCCCCTTTGGCTATTCCGGGACAAAACTAAACAGAAAAGCTATATGCCATATACAAATACATGTCCTATCTCAAAACTCAGAAATATAAATGTACAGGACATAATGAAGCTGAATAAACGACAAGCATCTGAATCTAATTATGTCTCTGAATGGAAATCATCTGAATCTTTCTCTGAATATGATATATCATTAAATATCTAAATCTCTGAAAAAATACCTACACAAACGAGACACAGACAAATACCCAAGTGAAGTATGGAGGAATAAAATAAATATAATATCATAATAAATACTCCCCCTACATCACATATCTCTTCCCCTTTTTGCCTAGAATAGATAAAAGATGGGACAAACACACCAAGTCTAGCATGAATATATGAGAATGAATGGCATGGCTAGATAAACAATATCATTATGACAATGGATAGTAAAATATAGCAGTACATAATAAGAGAATCACAAAAACTACAAATGAAACTATACATCCATGTCATAAAATAAACCAAGAGAGGTTCAACTGTCCATAAAAGTACATCTTATCTGAGAATAGATAAATACATAAGGAATATCAATGTCTCAGATATAATATCAAAATAAATACATCTAGGAATCAGCAGGAGTATCATCATCATCATCGGCATCATCATCAGTGTATGTAGATGAAATATGACCTGGTCTAGAATATCCTGCACCTCGCAGCTTCTCTCTCTGACGCATCTCATCAAAAAATGTTGTTATCTTGGATTCGGAACGAACACGGGCTTCAGCCTCAGCATCAAATCTGGCCATAATAGAGTCATACATCCTGGACTGAGCAGCTACATGTGCCTATAAAGTAAAAACTTCATCTTCAATAGGACGAGTGGGAACAGGAGTGGGGGGTGGTGGCTGAGAAAACTCAGAGGTGCTCGGAACGGTGTGATCACTAGGCTGACAGGGATCAGCATCGGAGAAGGCTCCCTCAGGGGGTGGAGCACTAGCTCTCGCTTCCTGTGGAAAATGACTCTTGGAACGAGTGAAATTATTATGATCAATAATGGCAGGCGAAGGGAGACGCTGATCACCCTCTATAACAAGCAGTAGTGCAAATAATGGAGATGAGAATCCCATACGGAAGAGCAGGGCGGACTGGAATGGTACCACTGATGGTAAAAAATGATATAACATGAAGCAAGACCTTCGAAAGATCGGTATCCCACCTCTGAAAGACGTGATACATGAAATAGACAATGTCTGATCCAATCTGAGTATAATTTTTCCTAGGATAAATGGATACTGAAACAAACTTTTAAGTACACGAAAAGCAGGAAAAAGCTGGTGATGGCACACAGTAGTACCTGCCTGGGGAATCTCCCAGAAGCAATAACGCAGAATACCATCTTATGTAGGTCCATCATCAGTATAATGAGGAAACATAGGGTCAGGGACACGGGGAAGGTGCAAAAAAGAAGCTATGAGATCTGCTGTGATGAGAACAGGAACGCCACGTACAGTAGAGAAGATCCCCTCAGCATGGGGAAGAGCGCGAAAGAAAAACTCTCGGATAATGTCCAAATAGATAACCCCATGAGCCTCAAACATATAATCCCATCCCCTATTAGACAACTAGTGCTGAATGCCTAACTCCTAAAACTCAGAATAACGAAACACCCTCTCATGAACAACAGACCGAATGTGAAAACCCAATAAGCAGTAATGACCATACTCAACATGGGTGGCCCATCTCACTGGGGAGTACGGGGTCCTAGTGGCTTGGGCTCTCTGAGCTCGAGCAGAGGGTGGAGGCACGTCGAGTCAGCCTGTCGAGGTACCACGACATCTAGGTGGCATGATAAAAAAGTGTAATGTGTGATGTGTGAGAGTGAACAGTCACCGAGGAACACACACACACCTAAGAACCTATCTCCGGACAACAATCCAACCGAACCACCGTGAACACCAACCATAAAAAGAGTCAAAATCAGAAATAACAACCAAATTTATATGCAAACAAATGATTTCTAATTAAAAAATCAAGAGAAGGTCATCAATAGTAATACCTCGCAATCATCGGAAAAAAAGGAACTGTTACCGGAGGTACACAGTGTAATAGTCCAGAGGAACTAACTCTCTGGAGAACGAATCACTAGTAAAACACACGCCAGAAAAACCTACATCGAAAAAAAACTACAGAACCACCGCGAAGGTGAAATCGCTGGGAAGAAGGGAACATGGGTCTACACGCCGGAGAGCCACAAATGGCAGTTTGTGAACTGGGACAGTCGCCAAAGAATACAGGAGCAATAATAGGAAGAACTCGAATGAAGTCTTATATGAGAGTCCAGAAATACGAAGCTTCGAAGTCTAACAATGGTGGGATTTTTTCAACAGAGTTGTTGTCGTTGCTTGAAGGTGAAGGGGTTTTGAGTGCGTTTTAATTGAAACCCTGATCTCGCTTGATGTCGCTCGAACGACTTTAATATCTCGCTTGAACAACTTTGGATGTCGCGTGAACAACATCTTCGCGTCACTTAGGATGTCGTTCGAACGAAAACATAAAATTTCCTGAAATGCCCCCAAAACAATAAAGTTTTGCCCAGTGAAAAAATTATCTCAAAACAGTGCCTGGAAAGCAGAAATAGACTCAAAACAAAAAATAGTGTTAAAAACGACCAACGCGAATTACATGATAACATGGTACTAATGTGCTCAATCATGAATGTGGATTGTATGTGCGTGAACTACAACAGATGAGTCACCATTTCAATACGTCGAATCGATCAAGAAGTTCTAATTGATAGCAAGAAATCATCAAACTTCATCAAAGCCATTTGTGCTAAAATAAGTGTGAGTTTGTTGAACTAAACTTAATCAACATGCATACAAGTTCGAATTGTTGACGATTCTACAAACAATAGCGTCATGATACGATGTTTCGACATATGATTCGTGGTGCAAACCCGTTTAAATTAATTTCCAACCAAACTCCCTCATATATATGAATTTTGCAAGATCTTTAGAAAAATCTATGAATCTCTACTTAGAGAAAGTCCTATTGTCCCCAATTATCGGCATATGAATTTTTATTGCCTTAATTCTCTTTTGGAATCTTTTAAACGGTGACTTTCATGACGAGTCAATTTTATACTCCCGGAGCCCTTCCCCGTGAACACTCCTCATTTTTTCAATATCAAATCTCACGAAAAACGGTTCTTACAAGCACACCTCCTCCTTAAGTTTACTTACGCATAGATGACAAAATTGAGATAAGAAAGTCTCACCAAACTCAAATATGTAAGAGAAGTCAAACATTCATATAAACTCGTGCATGTGTGCAAGATTTTCATATATACAAAGTCGAATGAAACTGCATATCAACTTCGAAACAACCTCATAGTGCAATGGTTAAGATCATTCTAGGCATCAATAATAATGACCAAAAGTCCGAGCCACATGAATAATGAAAGAAGGGGAAAATCAAGCACACCAATAAGCCACGTCAAATATGTAACCTCACGACTCAAAAACCAAAAAGCTTTTTGCATTTTCAAAAGTTTTTATAAAAAGAAAAATATTTTTGTATTTTCAGAAGTTTTTCTATAAAAAAAACAAAATCTTTTTATATTTTTGATAAGATTCAAATACATACCAAAAACTAGAAACATGCCATAACACTAGCCAAATATAACGCAAGATGAAAATACTAGTGTATGACAAACCAACGAACAACCTCAATCGAAAGATGAAACATGAGGAGAAACACGAGCACTGATGCGAAAATTGCCAAGCCTAATACCTAACGCTTCTAAATTCGGCTTCTTAACCTAAGTAGGCGTGAATAGACGAGTAGGGGCATTCGGAACCGGAATGGTTTTAAACTTTCTATGAGCGTTCTTAAGATCGTAGCAAAATCGTCAAAGATGACCTCTCCTACCGCAATGAGTGCAAGTGTAGATAAGGTGAGGATCGTGTCCTATAGGCCGATATCTCACGTTCCTATGTGGCTCTCTCCTAAAGTTCCTAGGCAGTTCTCTTATTTGCCTGATTTTGGCTTTGGGAGCAGGTGCGACATGATTATCGAAGCCAATACCACGCCTATTATCTTTGATTTTGACGGTGCCTAAGATTTTGTCTAACTTTTCAGACCTAGCTTCCAAATCAAACTTAACTTTACTTGAATCTTTTAGTTTTTCCTCAAGCTCACCTATCCTTGACTCAAGTAAACGTGTAGAATTTTCAAACTCCAGAATTTTCTTTTTCATAGTCTCCATCAACCCCCTAAGACTATCTCTCTCACCCTCGACATATTCTAGCTTATCTCGAATTTTCATTTCTTGTGCCCTAAGGTCCTCAATTAAAGCATTAGAATTATTTGTTTCTATGACACGTTCTTTCAACATAGCTCCTAAGTTCACGTTTGCTTTCTTTGCTTTTAATGTTTCTCCATTCAATTCTTTGAAAGCAGTTTGCAAATCTCTCTCGTCTTCGCTCTCATCCTCACTCTCAGGTGTATCAACTTCTGTGACTGCGGAAGAATCATGCAAATGTAAGTCTTTATCACTTACATGACTAGCCACAAAGGTGGGAAGTTCACGCTTACTAGCATAAAAGTATTCCTCTTCTGGGTCACTATCACTAAGGGTATAAACACCTTTTATCGGTTTATTAAAATTCTCCCTAAGTTTAGTGGGACACTCATCTATCATGTGACCACCACTTCGCAGTAAAGACACTTTTCACAATCACCCTTATTAACCAATTTTTAACAGCAATTTTCATGTGTGATTTCCAATTAAATGATTCAAACAAGTGAATTCTAAAATCATCAAAACCACCGAAAGGCAGACCTAAATACACGGGATCACAAACACAATAAGATAGTGCAACAAGCTCTGATACCAATTTGAAAAGGCCCTTTTAGTGTGTACTTTAGGTAAAAAAATTCTTTGTTACAATTTTTAGTTAAACCCAATTTTAACTTCTTAAACCCTAAACATGCATCTAGGTGATTAAATCCATTCCATGAATAAAGCATGCGGTAAAAGAAACATTTTCAGGAAAAACCCCCGAAGGGAAAAATCTTTTTATTTAATTATAATTTGTAAGACACAACTTACAAGGATTACAATGAAATAGGGTGACATACGAAATACTCGTAGGTGTTGGTTTTGATGTCTCGGCTGGAATCCCCCGCAAGAACTCCAGATGGTCAGCAGTAGAGAAGAAGACGTCTTCTCCACAAGTTACTTCATAAGGAATCCCTCCACAATATAACACAGCTCTTCGGTTGTAGAGTTCTCCCCACAAAGTGCAAAACGGTGTAGTGAATGAATTGTCTTCCTGTAAACGCATTCAAGATCACTAACTTTGGAATTGAGTAATACGATCTTGAATAAACACCGGATGATGAAAAACTGTATGGGAATAAGTTTTTGAAACTGTTCTACCTGCCTAACTTTCGCATATACGCTTTTTATTTATAACTAAGCAGCACATAGTCTAAGAAAATGAAAACACGAAAATCGAGGCGACAGGTCATTTGAACGAGAAGTAGATCTCGTTCGCGCGATATAGAAATGTCGATTGAACGAGCCACTTTTTCGTTCGAGCGAGATAAAGTGTTAAATTAATATTTGTTCTTTAAAATAAATCCTCGAATTTGCTTTAAACTTTTTGCAACTCATAAATATTTTTAAAACATAAAAAGATTTAATTCCCAATTGTTTAAATCACCCAGCATTTAATCAATACACAAAATTACTCAAATGCTTATAAGTATTCATACCTGAGTGATCTTAAACATATGCAACACCTATTGACTTCAAATCTTCTTCAACGCTTTAAATTGCACATTCTTGGACTTGAACTTTGTCGTAGGCTCAATTAAACTCCATAATTAAAACTAGCCTAGACTTAATTTATTTTGTCCGGAATTAAGCCAATTAAAACAAAAGTACATGATAAGAATTATGTTCTTACAAAAAATCGTCATTGGATTTGAATAATGCATCCAACTTTTACTCCCCAAAACAATTTTCTTCCCAATATTTGTTTTCAAGATTTTCATTCTCAAGAATTCGAATGGCCTCATCAATGGTATTAGGTCGAACCGCGAATTATTGCACCCAAAAATCTAGAGAACTACTCCTATAAAAATGTGAGTTTTCAAGCCTTTCATTCTCAAGAATTCGAAGGCCCTCACCGATGGTAATAGCTCGAGGTTCGGATCATTGAGAATAAAAAGTTTGAAAACGATTCCCACATGAACCATTATAATTACCGAACTCACTATGAAAAGACATGATTATCGAATGGTTTGTAGGTGGACAATTCCCGTGAAGAGGTGTGTGGCCGAGGATTCAACGTTTCATAGCGCTCAATTATGTAAGCCTGCAAAAAAGGTTAAAACAAAAAAAATAAAAGAAAGATAACTTACTAAATAGTAAATAAATTATAATCTGTAAAAAAGACTCCCGAGCAATGGCGCGATTTTTATCGAGGTAAAAAACGAACGTCCATGGAAATACGATAATCGTTGTTATCAACTTTCCACCGCAATACAAAAAAAAATCTAAACTCTAACTACGCTCCTATGGAGTATAGCGGTTAATCTGGGTATCGAAACCACATGGAATGTTTGATAGATTTTAATTGATATATTACTTCTAAAATAAAAGTGTAAAAGATGATGATGGAGTGAGAAAGGAAAAAGGGAAAAATAAAGAAGTTGACTGCGCTGATTAGAACTAAACAAAAAATTAGAAAATGGGATTAGGATCACAGCCCCGCACCGTCGGTAAAGTCGTTGGACTATAAAAGGTTTAAAAATTACATTAATAATTTGAAGAAAACATTAAATCTTCAAACTACTAAACATATTAGAATTTTACTCCACACAATATCTAGTCAATAAATAATTTAACGTGAATGTCAAGATTTTCGACACGCGTATTATACCCTAAAACACTCTGATTACCTAGGACAAACGAATTAAGAGACCTAAAATACTCGTCTCGAAAAAATATCAAGCCTACGAATTATCTCTACAATTTCATCTAATTTTATATCCAATTCATTAACCTATGTTGGGTTCATGTATCCCAACCCTCTAACTATCTAGCCGGACATGAAATTATAAGTCTCTATGTAAGAATCCATTAATATGAATGAAAACATAAGTAAATAATAATAAAAGTTCTGAAATTTAAGGTTACTAAGAGAGAAGAACAATAACATGCAAGAAGAAGAAAAACTTGAAGAAAAATCGAAAAAACTTTTGAATTGAAGGTGCAAAACTTGTAAATTATCTCCTAGATATTCCTCCTTGATTATGAGTTTTTACATGAATGAAATCGATCTTAAAAGACTCTTAATATGAGTATATATAAGTCTTGGGTCGTTTAGAAGAATCCTCGAAAAATAAAACTCTCTTGGCTAAAAAAATATGGCCAAAATAAAATCCCGCTTCTGGCAATTTGTGACGGTTTAAAGCCTGACTAATCTTTGTCACGGTTCTGGAGCGTGACTAAAGGACGAACCAGTTCTCCATGAACCGAA
Organism: Sambucus nigra; assembly: GCA_949130495.1. Classification (NCBI taxonomy): domain Eukaryota; kingdom Viridiplantae; phylum Streptophyta; class Magnoliopsida; order Dipsacales; family Adoxaceae; genus Sambucus; species Sambucus nigra. Next base: position 451,502,595 of record OX422220.1, on the reverse strand, counting down.
CCGGTTCTACTTTCTGCCTTCTTTAGTTTTGCCTATTTGATTCTTCTCATCTTCGAATGCGCATAACTTCTTCACGGTAACTCGGATTGAGATGTCATTTTTTCAATATTCTTGTGACTTCAAGCTCTTCAACTTTCAAGTTGGCCCCACCTCCAGACTAAGGCTGTAAAATTATGAAAATTCCCTTCAACTTCCCGTTTCTTCGTTTCTTTCACTATTTCGAGTTCTTTCTAGCACTAACTTGCATAAAATACTTGTAAAACACGTAAGAGATATACAAAACACCAAATATTTATGCACTAACTTGCATAAATATGAGATAAAACAAGTCAATTACGATGCATGGGATCATAAAAAGAACGAAATTAAGGGGATAAATATGGAGTATTTATTCCTAATCACCAAATCATGCCCAAAGTGTCTCACCTCGAAAATAAATCACACTATAAAATATCGAGCGCTATAACCTCGGGGCTATACTCTCCCGACATTCACTAATCAGGGGATTCACCCACTTCGCACAGCCTCCGATGATAACACTAAAGGGGTATGTTTTCACATAAATAGCATGCACACCGATATTTTGAAGTACACACACATATATATACACAACTTTAATTCCGTATATTTATAATTAAAACAAATTCGACTAAGTTGTACCATGAACCCGTAGCACCCATAATACCCCAATCTATCACTTGATTCTTAATTTTATTAAACTCCCATTAATTAAATAATCAACCAAGCGTCACCCTGCTAGAGTATTCAAGCTTACACACCCGACCCGTTCATCGACTATATCTGAAATCACCTCACTCCGTTCATAGTTCAAAATTAATCATCAATTATATATCTCATTATTCTTCTTCAAACTTTTAATTACCCTATCATCCCTAAATAATTTAAACCCTTTTTAAGTTGGCCCTAATAATTTTATTTAATTATTATTGGTTTCTGAATTCTCTTGAACTTTCCCAAAAATTTTCCAAACCACAAATTTGCGACTGTCACAAAAACAAATTTGTTTGGCTCATGTATCGAACCGGTTCGCATGCCGCGAAGTTCGAACCGGTTTGGTTCAATGGCGAACCGGTTCACTCCTTACTCCAGTAAATCCAAACCAGATTTTCAAATCCCAATTCCGATTATATCTCCTTTATATGATAATTAACCTTCATCAAGATATATAGAACTTAATGGGATGTAACTATGATGATTGGAACATTCATAAATCAGTCGAACATAAAATATTGGACTAAAGATTACAAATCTATTTAATCGAATGGGTTTATATTATAATCCCCCGGTATAACCCTAGATTTAATTCCCCAATCCAAATTAAGTATAACCAGCCTATATATCTCTACAAGATTCGATTTTCAGTAATTATAATTTTCTACAACATCAAATTTTCATCCAATTAAACACAGGAGATTAGTTTCACCCAAAATATGTTTTTTCATGAGAGAACCCTCCCCAAATCAATTTTGGTTCTACACCTACCATAATATGAGCATGAATTTCTACAAATTAAATTGAAATCAAGTTAATCACTTGCCTTTCTATGTTTGTAGGGTCTGATTACACATTGTAGAAGACGAATCGATGATTGCACTCCCCAATCCCCTTGATTTTGGCTCTTAAAGCTCCTTTCTTTTCTTCTTTCTCTCTTCTCTCAATTTTTTGGGTTTAGAATATGAATTGTGGCTGCCTCAAAACTCTTAAACCTAGGATTTTAATTCTGAATCCCAAAATTAGGCTAATGGGTCAAGTCTAAATGACCCCAATACCCCGGTGTTGGCCCAGTAGTATGTAAAAAGGCCCCGGGACCCAATTACTATCCCCGGGTACACTATTTTGACTATCTCGACCCATCCCAAACCAACAGTGACCTAGAAATTGCCATTCGAGGCACTCTACCCAAATTTTCTATCTCGACCTTATATAGTCTACACGCGATTCACGATTGAGATATACCACTGTCACATCGATATCACTCGCTATAACGAAAAATAATTTTTTACTATTCTCTTAGTAACTTTATTCCATAAATATTAATCTTTATCTCTACCGATTAATATTTTAATAATCACATAATATTTAATTCAATTAAATTACATCACACATGTAATTTAAAATAACCTTATTAATTAAATTTAAAATACTCATACATAGGGGGTGTTACACTTAGGCCTTTGGACACATTGGGTTTTGACAAAAAAAAACAACAACGATTGCGGTAGAGTTCAAATTTGTTGACCTGCTTTAGGAGTGGATCAATAAATCTGAATTCATTGCGAAATCTATGAAAAATGGTAGAGATTAGTGAATATAGATCAGATTCGTAAACTACAAGATCAATAAATATCTAATTGTAGAGTTTGACGCTCTGATAAAGTGATTAATAATGAATTAATGATTATTAAGCAATTTTTTGAGTTAATAACTTATAAGGTTGGGGTGTCACCCCCAAAGTAAATTAAAGAAATAAGTGTGCATTATAACACGTAGGAGGTGTATGGTCTCATTAAAGAATGAACTTAATGGGAATATGCGAGTAACTAATACAACAAAAAAGTGGTGCAACAACTTTAGTAATCGAGATAATGAATGCCAATTAGTTGCATCATTCTAAATAACTAGGCGTAAGCATGCCATACAAGAGTGAACAAAGAAAATTATCTAAAGATGCTGGAATAATAAAGATTTATATAACTAATAATAGTATAATGCATAAAAAATATGTTAAATTATATTGAACTATAACTATTTATTATGTGTCGATGATAGACCTCAATTACTTCAATCAAAATAAAAAAATAACCTTTGAACATATATTAATACATTTGGTAGAAAATAACAAATTATTTGTAAAGCTAAAAACATTGAGGGGAAATACTCATTTGTAATGCTAAAAATCATGATAAATTTTCTATGGTGTTCTTATTATTCTCGTAGTCTGCCCTAGAAACCTTCAGAGTGTTTTAGGACTCATCCAAGGCATGCTCCAGGTCCGGGTAGGCTTTGTCCTCATCGACCCTTCTATCCAGTATATTGACAAAATTTGATGCTACTGGAATTCATCCTTTAGGTTCAACCTGTTTGGGATAATGGAAAATATAGTAACTGATACAAAAATTACAGAAGAGATGAGAGAAAATGGATGAACACGAGCATATAAGTGGTCCAGCCTTAGCCTACATCCACTGTGCAAAGTTTGGGAGTGATTTCACTATAGTGAAGGGCAAAATGCCATAAAAGTTGAGTATAAGCTTATATTTCTCTCTCTCTAAAAATTCATAATATAACAGTAGTGTTTATAATTTTTGCGATCCTTGGGGATGGAGACACAAGATGTCTTTTATAGGTCTGGGGTGCGCAGTATCACCCCTAAGACATTCAATCCATGTGTTTATGTGAGATCAATTAATGAGAGTGACACGTGTAGAGAAAGATGTAGAAGTCGTGATGGACAATATTCTCCCCACATGTTGGATGATTTTCCTTAACATTTTTAATTGGAAATTTCAGTAATACCCTTAGCACAATTTCCATGCGTGCACGAGATGTAAGAAGTATAGTGTATCGGCTACCCGAGACTATTGAAGCTCCATTCCTCTATGGCTAAGACGAGACGAAACTAGCTGGCTGCTTAAGACAAATATGAACGATGTTACTGAGTCAGGTTCTTGATATTGTCTGAGGTCGACACTGTAAGTAGTCTAGATCATTTGTCCTTGGATGAGATGATGGCTCTGCCATGGGGTTGGTCTCTGAGGTCGAAACCATTGTAATACCCCGTGATTTTAATGACTTTTAAAATGAGTTATATTTTAAATTAATGGATTAATTGGATTTTATTATTAATTAATTCATTTGGATTTTATCCGAATTGAGGATATTAAAATGGATGATTCTGAATATTACTTAAAGATATTTAGATAATATATGAATGTGATGTCATTGATATGACGGTGTGATATAAAATCGGTAATTTGAATTTTTAGTCAGACGCGGTATGGAACGTGTCGGGACTAATTTAATAAATTAAAAAGGAAATTTATTTTCTATCGACCTTATAGTCATTTCGACTGCGCCGTTGCGTCCGGAAGGTTCGAAATAGTCAGAAAAGTCTATTTGGATGTTAATTTTGAGTCTCGGGTCATTTGGAAATGAATAGACAACCCAAAAGGGCATTTTGGTCATTTTTCTAGGGGGTGAATAGTGATTTCGGGTTTTGTCTTATTATAAGTATTGGTAGATTAAGTGTACGTGGGTTATTCATCTCCTCTACACAAAATATAGAAGTCATCTTCCTAGAGAAAAATGAAAGGTTGCTTGGAAAGTGAAAGGTTATTTGGGAAGGAGAAGAACTAAAACCAAGAGTCACCACCACCGGAAGCTCACCGGAAAATGGAGAACCACCTGAGAGAAACTACACCAAAGGATCAGACCTTCAGTAAAGGCAAGTGTTTGATAATGGCAATTTTAAGTTTGTATATTGTCCATGTTAGAATAATTATGAAAAGAGATGATTTTTCATGTTTGGAAGACATTATGGAGTTGTTATATGGATTTCTAGAAACTGAAATGATATAGGAAGTAAACTCATGTTGTAGGATGAAAATAATCACGAAATAATCATATATCTATGGAAGAAAAATCTGAAAACCATTGAAGTGTTCTTGAACTTAATATGTTGATGATTTTCTGGAAAATGAGGAAATAAACATGCTTTTTAATCCAATCGCTTGATGATTCTAGGATGTTTAGAGTATTGAAAATCGTTCATATATGTTGATATATCATGTAGTAATAATTATAAGTCATTTGGGATGTTAATATGAAGGTTTGAATGAGTAAAAATGGTGAAACCCGTAGTTGCTGAAATGCAGAAAAACCAGGCTGTGACCTGAGGGATCGATCGATCGACCCCCAGCCTTCGATCGATCGACCTCCCCAGAATACGTAAAGTTGTTTATTTTTAAATGTTGATTCTTATCCCAAACCTTTTGTGGATCTTTGGTGATTATTATTTGAATATTATGGGACTTAGAAAATATCAGTAAACCCTTGATAAGATTTGAATTAATTTGATTTGGATTCAAGTGATTAAAATGATGAAAATTATATTGAATGGAATTTCGGTTGCTAGATTCATTTGTTAAATTCCAAATGGGGATGTATGAGGATTAAAGATAGGACCAGTAGGGGTGATTTAATATAACACCTGGGTATCCTTAAGTTTAGAAGAGGATTTAATCCTAAGTGAAAGAAGATATGTTTATAAGATATTGGAAACTATCGGTTTAAACCTTAATTAAAGGGAGAATTTAAACTCGTAGTAATTCGGGAGAAATGATGTTATGGACCAGTAGGATATTAGTGACTTCTAACTGAATATATTTTGAGGAAAAACCTATTTGAATCTTGTGTATTGAGTGAGGGTAGCCTTAGGGTTACAATTTGAACATCAAGGACTGAGTTTAAGCTCATTATTGATTTCGCAAGGACGGAGTGTAATACAAGAGCGTAGTGGTATGTCTCCTGGATAGAGATGGGAGTTTAGAATACATTTGGTTGAAAGAGGGTAAGAGGTTATCCCGATCGCATAGTTGAAGTTGTCGGACCTCCTCGATCGACAAAGTTAAGTAGTAGTGTATTGGAGGGGTTCCTTGTTTGGATTTCGCTTTGCGAGACGCTCCGCGCATGAACCTTAACGACGTCGGAAGTGGAGAGATGTTATAGGATGCGAGGATAATTAAATTATGAAGTAAAGATACGATATTTTAATACGTGGAATTTAAAAGAGATAAAATGATACGTATGGGAATTATCTTAGGGTAGTGATATTACCTTATTGATATTATATTATAGGTATGATAATGCCTATTTGATTGATTGATGATTTATGTGTATGACATACCTAGCTTACTTGCTATCGGTGGGAGGTTTGCGCGTGAGGGCAGTCATATCCTGATGAATCCATGGGATCTTTGATTTGTCGCTCGAGAACATAGGTCTATGAAAGACTTATCGGGGAGTTGATAAGTCCGCTGACTGTGGGTACGTAGGTATGTGCGTGACCCATGGGTATGAGAACTATGTTCGCCTCCAATGATTGTGTTGTTGTTTGTGGTTCGAGGTATCCTTACCGAACCTTTAGTCCCCTATTCGGCGACTTGCGATGATGGGACATGATAGCAGAGTAATGCATTGCACCGCAGCTGTGACTCGGGGTGTTGTATTATATATGAATATATATATAATGAAATAAATGATTGAATGGATATATATTATGGTTAACTCTATCTACGGTGATAATTGTAGATAACGGTTAATGAATGTTTATGCTTATAGAATTGAAAAGCTTAATTCATATTAATGAGAAATGATTCATGTTAATGAGAAACGATTCATATAAATGAGAAATGTAAATGAATAATAATGTGACGTATGGTATGGGACATACTGGGATTATGATATGGGAATGGAATTATAATATGGAAACTGGAAAAGAGGAACCATTAACTAGGAGGTTAATATGAAACGTTAAGTGTGAACTCTAGTTGAGAGGTGAGAATAGCAAGTGAGAGTTGGATCTAACATGTACATAATAAATGCTTTATTTCACTTGTTAAATACTTGTTGTTTTAAAAATCATTTACACATTCGGGCTCTGACCCGTTTCTTTGCATATTTTCTTTTCTATTGTATCTTCTATATCAGGTGTCCAGTAACAGGGATGCCAACCTTAATTGATTGTGACGAGCTATGGAGTATTGCTTAGACACTTATCTTCATTGGATTCACAGTATTCTTAGTTAGGGCATGTCGCCCAAAGGATTCAGTTATTTTTTCCTATCAGAGTCAGATACTATTGTATTCGTGTCTTTTTAATACATTTGACATTGTTGGGATTATTGTAATGGATTTATATTATTTGGGAATGTTTATTCCAATTGCATTTAAATTCTTTCGTGTTATCTACTTGGTTATCAGTGTTGTAGAATAAAATGTGTTGTATTATTCTTAAACTGGAAATGGATTTTGTTAAATTAAAATTTGGAAAGTTTTTAACACCAGCTTAATTGAGTATTGGGTGAGTTGTAAATGTTTTCGACAGTGATGCTAAGAATGATCCAACTGTATATTCTATTTTAATTTGGTATGGGACTGGCCACCCCAGTATTTAATTAGGCGGGGTGTTACAACCATCTCAAGGCATGGAAGGAGACTCTTTTTTTATGGGTACTATTGGGAGGAGATCAGAATTGTGTATATTAATAACCACCTAGACCTTGTCTTCCATGTCAGTGGGAGGCTGAGGTTTAAATACTTCTACAATCTTGTCTCGTCGTGGCATTATGTTTTTTGCATCTATCTGAGATTATCCCATGGTTATTGGGCACAACGGTCGTATTGTGCTTTGGCATAAGTGTCATTTATAACTTGAGAAGCAAGACACCTGTCATTTTCGGAAAGACTTGGAGTGACTCTCTGGGTCATGCTTGCAACCAAACGTCCCATTAGAGGTACGCCCTAATGATGGCCTTTTTAGGAAGTATACGCGCATTTTTAGGCGATAAAAATTCCCTTTCTTCTTCGTTTCCTCATTTTTGTCAAACATCTTTCTAGAGTAAAATACTTATTTCCCTGTCTAAACTCTCTCAATTATTCAATCTAATCCTTTTCTTTTCAGGTGATTTTTTTAGCCTTCATCCTTCTTTCACTTTCCAGGTACTCCTCCCACTCCCTCTCTTCGTTTCTTCTAGTTGAATCTTTATTTCTGCCAATTTTAATTTTTTATGAATTTTTTGGTTACTCCGGCCACTTAGCGGGGGTTTAGGGTGGGTAGAAACTAGGAGAGCATTCGAGGTTAATTTAGATAGGTTTTTAAAGTTTTACCGATTGTTTTTTGTTTTTTTGGAATTTTCTTCGGTGAGAACTTATCGGAGGTATTCTTGGTGTTCCTCACAAAAGCTTTTCAAAAAACCATTTAGTTGTTGAGTTTGATCTTTAGCAGTTGCCCCACTAGTTTTTCTTTATGTTTGTTTATGTACCGTAAGTTGTACGAGTTAGGCAAAAAAATTCCCCATTTGCGTGAGCGCATAAGATGAGAGATCAGGAGGACCGAGGTTGAGTCCCGCTGAAGTGGGACTTGGGTTCCACTAACCGTAACTCCATTAGGTATTAAACAATCTGACTTGCTCCTAACATAGTCAACTCAAGCCGAGATCAAAGTTGTCATTTCTATCAGTAGTGACATTATGTCTGTCTTTTCTTATAAGGGATACAAACCTTATGAATGTCTAGGTCTTCATGATGACCGAGAGGGTACTAGGGCCGACTCTTGAGGTGGCAATGAAAGTTCCATCGGCCCATGATGGTGAGGGTGATATAGCACTTCCTCTCGTCAACCAGGGGACCCTGAGCCCCAAGTATATGATATTAATGATGACGAGTCTGAGGTTGAGATAGCTAACAATGTGCCTCCACTTCCTCCTATGGTAGTGCTAATCTCAGTTATGACTCATACCAAGTTTAGGGAATATGACCCTCGTGGAAAGTCCCCTGCCACTGAGGATGAAGAGGAAGAGGATCCCTACACTTTGGACACAAGTTTAGCCTCGCCCATTCCGAGGGATGTTCGTGAGACTAATCTGGTGGTCTGGAGGCACATCTATAGGATTAAATCCTCCGTCAGCATGAGACTTCCTACTGAAGACGAGCGTGCTTTGACCTTAGAAATAAGGGAGAGGTAGTTGTCTATGTAAAAATATTTAAGTTCAAATTCTGCCTTCCTATTCACCCATCTGTTAGGGTAATCCTTTATTTTATCGGTGTTTCCCCTACCCAACTGACACCGAATGCCAGGAGGATCCTATTTGGGGATACTCATCTTTAGAGAGTTTCATGGGATTTAGATTTCTCGATTGATATTTTTTCGAGTGCACTATACGGTGGTCACTATGAGAGCCAACCCTAGCTACTATCATTTCATGGCTTTTCCTCCTGATCGAAAACTCCTTCATATTTATCAAACTTCCAATCATGATTGGAAATCCCATTATTTCTTCATTTCTAGGGATTAGGAGTTTAGTGAGGGAGTGTCCTCTATTGTAGATGAGGCAAGGGTGCCTCACAAATGGGACCGTGTTTCGATCTCGACCAAAGTGGACCTTGGTCTCAGTGCCGAGATGAAAGAGTTTGTTAATCAACTCGGGGGGATGGCCTCATCGTCTTTGAGGATTTAATGATCCCTAAACTTTTGTAATACTCTGGTATAGGGTTCTTAACTTTGTTGAACTTTACTATATTTTTGAATTATTTTGACATAAAGTATGCTAATACTTATCTGTTTTTTCTTCTTTAGCATAGCTGATGAGGTTTGGGAAATGGCAGCACCGATGTCATCTAATCTGCTTGCCCGTCTCTAGGGGAAAGCTTAACAACCAACTTAAACTCGACAGAAGGCTACTATGGGAGGCCCTCGGCTGCTAAGGGGCCTAAGAAAAGAAAAGAGGTCACCGGTGGAACCTCGGCTCTTCCTCCTCTTCAATAAAAGAAAAGGAAGGAAGGCCCGCCGAGACAGGTTGTTGATCCTATCCTTTCCATTAGGAATTACACCTTTGTTGCTGCACATCTGGCTTACCTAAGTGTCCATACTGACTCATTTCATGGGATTTAACTATAAGCTCAGGAAGTTATAACATCGGTTGTCCCTGAATGTGACAACCATTATTGTGAGTGCAGAAATAATAACAATAAATAATCCCATGAAAGAAAGTAAATGAAGAAAGTAAATCAATCACATGCACAACACAGAATATACGTGGTTCGACAACTTGCCTATGTCCACGTAGAAGTCACTGTTTTCTTATCAAGTTTCTCTCAAGTTTACAAAGTTGCATCCCTTTGACCCGGAGATGAGGGTTTACATTTAAAGTCGTGCTCAAAAGGATCAATTGGTTACATAATTCTTCCAATAGGAGTGTAGCTCGTAAGGTGTCCCTTAATATCTCTCCGTTATTGTTGGTAACTGATTTGAGCTTATCATCATGTATTTAAGCACATGTTAAATACACGACTAAATTTTTTTGACTGAGTTGGGCTGGGTAATCATGTCTCGTAGTGCACTGGTCATCCAACTTTATAAATGGGCCTAGTGAAATGTTCGAGCCCCCATAATTGCCCTTAAAATCTCTAGGCTGAGATTTGTTGGGCCGGTAGATTTTACCCTTGTTGTAGGCCCAAGGCTTAAGGCCTTTGAAACTGGCATGGTAGTTGTGTAATATCTCTGAAATGCTGAGGGTGGGCTCATTCGAGAAAAATCGGCATTGGTCGACGTGGTAGACTTATAATAAACCTGAAGTAGTGCGAGTACGCTGGTCCAAGCTATGACTTGAAGTGTTAAAAAACCTCATCGATAATTATACCTTATGATTACACACGAAGTTTCAAACTAAGCTCTGCACTTCAAACCGTTATTCCCTCATTTATGAGTTTTCTTCCTCGTAAAGTCACTGAGATCTTCCTTTTTTCTTTCCATTCCTTCAGAGCTTCTTCGCATTATTTTATCTTTGTAAGTCCCTATTTTTTTCTTCCTTCGTTCGTGGCTTTCTTCTCTGTTCTTTGCTTGAACTTCTTCTATCAATGGCTACTCTTCACGACAAAAGTGTTGAGGAGCTTTGAAAAACGTACTCCATTCCTTCTTCGTTATATATCGATTGTTCCTACATGCCCAAAGATGTTAGTGTTATAGACGAGGGACACTGGATTCACACCCTTGCAATAGTCCAAGGGGATTTGATGGTCCCCCAAATTGATTGTTTTTAGAATGTTTTTATTATTTTGAAGTTGTTCTTACTCAATGTGCCCCCAATACCTGGAGACCCAGAAATTAGGTTCTACTGTGTCTGATCGCACACATCTGATGGAATTTTCTACTTGAAGGCGAGGAAGGCCAATAGAATTTTTGTGGTGAACCTACCTGATTCCAATAAGGGATATTGGGATCAGGGCTTTATAGCCAATAATTGACGACATTTGACCCTTCCTAAGGGCGAGAGATACAGAAGGACTTTGTGCTCTAACTGGGGGAAGACCACATAGGTTGTCATTTGCTTGTCTTGTTAAATTGTTGATCTTTTTGTTTTCGTCACTTGTTCTGCCTCTTAATGTATGTGCGCCTCATTTTTGTGCACCTCGCACTAGAAGCCAGGAGCTATCTCTTCAACATATAAATGTTGCTGACCTTTTGAAGGTTCAGAGAATCAAGGATATACTGCCCGACGACAAACATCCTCGATCGGATACCTATCTGCTCGAGTACACCAACACCACTTCCAGCTTTACTTCTCTCCTCGTGGACGAGATCCCAGAGATCACTCCTCCGGATGAGGAAACTTCTTGTTCAGCTGAGCAGTAGACATTGAATATTAATTTTAAGAAGAAGAAAAATGAGATCAAATGGCTCCCCCAGGGGGAGGCTTCTTATTGCTAATGACGATGAAGATGATAAAATCCTCTTTTCTACTAAGGTCAAGGCCCTGAAGAAGAAGAAGTGATAGGGGGGTTCCCCCAGAAGTAGTGGCCCCAGCACCGGGGCCCAAGAGACAAAAAAAGAAGAGAATAAGATGAGAGATAAAGAGAAGAAGAGAAGAAAAAGGAGGCCATTAAGGCCTAAGTGAAGATTTCCTCTTCTCTCTCTGGTAATTCTTAGGCCGACTGTGTGGCCCTCAATCCGTCTCCTTATAACACCTTGCGTATTCTGGCAAGGGAGGTGTCCAGCCACCGCCGCCAAACTACGTCGGGTATCACTAAATAAGTTATCATTCTCATCATGTAATTATTAAAACTTCAGGGGGTCTAGGTCAATATAGTAAAGTTGTAGGGCATCAAATATAGTTTCATTCTTCTATAGAAGATTTTTGAATTTGCGTACTTTATAAGGGTTGAAATAGTGACTATAGGTGATTAGTGTCGGTTTTGAAGATCCCGATTATTACAAACTAGTACTAACATATAACATGAACATCAAATGTTAGTGTATGAAAAAATACAATCACAACCACTCATAAGATATAAGATGGAAATAAATCATGTAATTGCATTTGAGAGTTAACAAGCCTAACATTCAATATCTCCAGAGACGATTTACTAACCCAAATAGATGAATACCAAATGCCTCGGGAGGTGGGAACCATGGTGAAACGAAATCTAAACTTCCTAGGACTTCTTTTAAGATCATAACAAAATGCCCTAAGGTGACCTTTCCTACCACAATAGGAAAATATGTAAACACGAGGAATGTTATCTAAGGGTTGACCTTGTATAATATCCTTGCTAGAGGTTGTCTATTTAAAACAAACGTTGGTCTTGGCTTTAGAAGCTAAAGTATTCGGATTATCAAAGTCAGTACCAAGACTACTTAAGTCTCTTAAATCATCTTTAAACTTCAAAATTCTAGACTCAAGTAAACATCTAGACTCTTCAAACGTTAGGGAATCCTTCTTCAAATTATCAATAATTCCTAGAAGGTTATCTCTCTCCCCCTTAATATAAGCAAACTTATCCCTAAGAGTTTTGTCACGTGCCCTCAAATCTTTAATCAATTTATCCTTATAAACTTCGTTACATTCTTTCACCCTAGTTTCAAACTTCTTATAGTCTTTTAATTCATTCTCTAAAACTCGAACTCTATCATCACTCTCTTTCTTGGACACTTATAAATTCTTAAAATCATGGTCCATGTTCATTATCTTCTTACAAAGGATATCTATTTGAGTTTGAAAAGTTCGCAAAAATTCAATTTCATTATTAAACCCCAAATTTTCTTTATCAAGAAATTCTATTCTTTTTGGAAACTTCAAATTCAAACGAGTTAACTTTTTAGCATGACTATAAATATCATTAAACTCCTATTGAATATCAAAATAATCATCATCACTCAAAACATCATATAACTTATCATTATGGTGATCGATCGAGAGAAAAATAAACAATGCAAAAGAGATAAAAAGATCACCATAAACCAGCATAAAACACGGATCAACATGATAACTTAGTATACCCTCTCTTATACGAATTTAAGAGTGCGGGCAATACTGTATAGTCTAAATAAAATCTATTTTTCAATTTTTTTCAAATTATATATTAAATTTAAACAATTTAACCAAAAGTAAAACGTTGCACCGGTATTAAATAAGTTGTGATTAAACATATTAACCAATCTTATCTTAGCCTAATTATGCATCTGGGTGAGTGCATGATAAAATAAGTAAATCAAACCTCAACGCTTGATGTACGAGGAAAACCCAAATGGAAATGTCCTCGAACGAGCGGTGTGTAAAATCCACTAAGTATATAATTACAAAGGACGTGACAATGAACTTACAAAACAAACTCGACACCCTCGTAAGCCTTGATGTTCTTCGTTCCTCAACCTTCGTCTGGTATCACACAAGATTCCATTCGCGTACTGTCACAACATGTGAGTTTACATACACCTCGATATCCACCGAACAACTTTAACAACCTCTACAAATCAAATAACGTAGTCCATCGCTTCTTAATCGCAACACCATAATCACGGAGTCCATCATGTGTAAACAGCAAATACGGAGTCCACAATAAGAAATGATTTCCAACAATGTAAACAATAAACAAAAGGTGCCCAAAATAGTATCTTAAAGAATAATATCATGAACACTTTGATCCTAAACAAATTGGGTGTCAACAAGGGTTTTGGAGAGATTTTTGATAGAGTTTGAAAGTCAAAATATAAGCTTTTATCTCCAATAAAACTTTTGCCCCGCACTCCTATTTATAAGAGGTTTTTCGAAATTGAGATTAAGATGAAACACTTGAAGAAAATCTCAAAATCTTAAAAAATACATCACCTCATTTGAATGAAGCATAGGATCTCGTTCGAACATGTATCCAATGAGTTATCAAACGAAATTTCAACAAAGGCCAAAGTTGGTTCGTTCGAAGTTCAGTGGCACCTGTTCTAATGAGGTATCATATCTTGTTCGAACGACATACCATATCTCATTCTAACAAAGTCGCGAAAAAAATATTCTTCTTCTAAAAAATAACAAAAGAAGATAAAATAAATTTATAACATTTTAAAAACAATTTTATAAAAACCTAACACCCAAATATAACATCTCTAAGGATAAAAATATTTACCCATTCATACCTGAGAGATCCTTGGAAAGTGACGACCAAAACGAGCATTATACACAACATAACGATATATATCTTCTAATTTGGCCGTTATATCTTCAAAAACCACGCCATAGTCTTGATAGGCCAACACACTCAAGTCCAAACATATGACTCAAACAGCTTTGTCCAAACACGGAATAAATCAAAACATACAAATTGACTCTATTCATAAATTTATCCTTACAAATCTCTCCCTTTTGCTATTCCGGGACAAAACCAAAAGTAAAAACTCATGTGGGTTGTCTGTAACACCCTGTAAATTGAAGGACATTTAATTAAATAAAATATTTATAGAAAAAATTATTTTATTTGGAGGAATTAAATCCATGATTATTGAATTTATAAATTTAAGGAATTTATTAATTTGGCAAATTAAGGATTAAATATTTTGGACTATTTTATGTCAACTTTTTGAGGCCTTAAAGTTGGAAGATGTTATAAATTAATTCGTATGGCAATTTGGAGTGCACGGTTGAATCCGGATGGGTCAAATTAATTGGAAATGAGTGGTCATATGTATATATTGAGTCTCAGGACTTAATTAGACATAATTGAGCTCCAAATAAAGAATTTGGCCCTTTTTAGGAGGCTCATAGACCCAAAAACGGGAATTGAATTTTTAACCATAAGTGTGTAAGGGTGAGACAACTTAAAGTCATTTTAGAAGACTAAAATTAGGATGAGAATAAGAGGAGAGACATTAGAAGACAAGTTGGGGATTTTGAGAGATAGCTTCAAGAACAAGAGGAGATCATTGCATTCAATCCAACATTCTCATCCAAATGCTTTGATCTACAAATTGTGGCAAGTGGTTTAATTTATAATTGTTAATTTTCATTTACCTATTCATATTAAAGGATGTGAAATCAATTCGTGTGTTAGGGTTTATGTTTCATTAGAAATTGGGAATTTTCATTATTGGGAATTATAAATCTATAAGATATGACAAGATTTGGTCGATTTGATGCTCTAATTGATGTACTTGATTGAATATGATAAAAGAATGGATTTATGATGAATCTTGAAAAGTTTTGATGAAGAAATCTATACGGAATTGAGGTATTTACTGTTCTAATGGAGATTCTGTTCGCAAAGCCCTATAAAAAAACACATTTTCTAACTTTTGATCTTTTATACGTTTTCTCCAAAAACGGCTCCAAAATGCCCCAAAACAGTATTTAAAAATCTGGGCAGATTTGTGGGTCAAATTTTAAGAAATATTTTTTTAGTTGTTATTCCGTTGGAGATTGCCTAGATTGATAGGTGTGACTAATTACCATTGGATTAATTAGAGGATTAATTAAATTAGAGAGATTAAGATTTATGATTGAGTGATTGATATATTGTTAATTAAGTGGGGGAAACTTAATTGCATGAAATTGAACATTGAATTGGAAATATTGAATTTCGGGCCGAGAGAGAGAGTCCGAGCATAATTGGTAGGGTAACACCAAAATAATGATAAATTAATTAGTGTATAATTAATTGGAATAAAGTCGGACCATAGACTTATATGTTTTAGGCTTGGGTATGGGCATAGTACACCGGTAGCCTGGATATATATATATATATATATATATATATATGGTGATGTGTAGTATATATATATAATTTATAAATATATATGTGTGAATAATATTTATAGTAAAGCATACCCATTCTAGTGCTATCAGGGGAGATTGCGTGATGTGGGTGAATCCCCTGGCTAGTTAATGCATGGTGAGTATAGTCACCAGGTCATAGCGTTCGGGTTCAGGAATAAGACGCTTTGGGTATGATTCGGTCTCATTACCATGGAAAACTATGGCTACCTCCACAATGTTTGTACATTTTTCTGAAACGCAGAGCTAACCGTGTCAGGCTTTCGGGTGGATGAGTATACTCGATTATGATAGCATCTAAAGAACACCCGATGAGTGCCTACTCGGTGGATAGTATATATCTACGACATGTATATGTGAATGTTGTAGGTTTTGTATGTGATGATGCTAAGATTTAGCACCACCGGATAAGTGATAATGAGCTCAAACAGTAGCAGCCATGGCAGTCATAGAGATGTAAGTGTATAAGTGTGCAGAAGGAGATGAGTATAAGAAGAATAAGACAATGATGTATAGTGGTTCAGCCAATTTGGCCTACATCCACTGTGAGTGTGTGATCCACTAAGTATGGGCACTAATGGCCATGGATACAATGCACATAAGCTCACTCTCTCTCTCTACTGTGTCTACAAGCAGAGTTTTAGCTAGGGTTACAGTAAATTGATCGATCCCTTGTAGGGTTGTAGGTGACAAGTATATATAGGTCTTGGGGGGTGTAGTGTACCCCCCAAGTATGCATGGTGCATGTGAATGATGATCTAGCCAATCCCCTGTTGACACCTGTAGATGCCAAATGATGACATAATATTCCCTCACGTGAGGGTGTGATTTTGTTATAACGGTCTCCCATGTGCCATGTGAGCCTCACACGCACTGTTCCACGCGTCTCCCAAACCACGCGCTGTGATGATGTCACCATCGGACCATGGGCCGAGGCCGAGGGCAAAGTTCCTTCCAGTAGTGAGTCTGACCCAATTCTGACCTCGTACTGTCGTACCCTCGGAGGGTCGTCTGGAGCCTAGTGAAGGGTCAGCCCCCTGAGGGGTCGTATGGAGCCTGGTGAAGGGTCGGCCCCCCTGAGGGGTCGTATGGAGCCTGGTGAAGGGTCGGCCCCCCTGAGGGGTCGTATGGAGCCTGGTGAAGGGTCGGCCCCTGAGGGGTCGTCCGTTTGGAGGTAATCTTCAGCCAGGCTGAGGATATAAACGGGTATATCAATCACCCCCCAGCCCTTAGCCATAGGTGCTGTTGAGATGGCTGAGGGATAGTGTTATAATTGAGATGCGTGTATGATCAGTTAGGTGAGTGACACCTGGGCAGATACTCATCATTGTTGTTCCAGTTTCCAAGGCATGGCGGCTGCATACTTTGCTTGGGGCTTTGTGCCCTAATGATGCCTTCCTCGTGGGCTGTGTCCTGCCTTGGTCAATGGGCCCACTCATTACTAAGGTATTTAAGAGATTTTTGAACTCTCTTTCTCTTCTTCTTCTTCTTCGTGCCCAAGCTTTCTCTTTCTAGCTTCCAGCCTTCTTGTCATTTCTGCAATCTCTACGTTTCGAGTTTGGCAGCTTTGCCATTTCTTTCTCAGGTAATCATTCTGCCCCAGCGTCCTCTTTACTTTCATTACTTTTTTTTTCCTTTTTGGTTTTAGGCATGCAGGGCTTGATTTGGGTCGTTTTACAACTTTTTCGGCGACTGGTTGTTGAGTGTTCTTGAGTGTTCTTGAGTAAAAACCATCAATTCCCTTTTTAATTCAAAAGTCTAATTTGGTCAACTGCAAACTTGTTTGTAGTTAAGTTCCCCAAATTCCTCTAAGTGTAGGGTCTTCCCTTTTAATGCTTAGGAGGCTTTATAGTTTAGCATCTGAATTCCCATCCTTGAGAGAGAATCTCTTTGCAGAGATCAGACGAATAGAGGAAGAGGAAGAGAGGAGACGAGGGGCTGACCCTAATTGGGTACGACCCATCTTTCCCATTCCTCTAGCCACAATAAAACCATTTGAACCGTCTGAGTCTTGTGGGTCGTCCCATCGTCCAGCCGAGTGTCATTCAAGTGAGATGGACGAGAGAGCCTCCTCGCCAACTGGCGCTGGACCTTCCGGTAGGAGAGAGACATCTGACCTAAGCTCAGGTCGAGAGGCCGAGGGTATGATCCCCTCCGAGGCTGTCCCTGTGACAACCCTATCTCCACAGGCCTTTCAGATGGCCTTTCTCCAGGGGCCTCTGGAAGATGATGAGGCCGAGGGAGAGGGGACTGAGGACGAGGGCGATGATACAGATGACCAGATTGATACCTCCCATGCCTCGTCCTATATCTCCTCCGTTAGGGATCGCGACCTCTTGATATGGAGGCATGCCTATGGAGTGTCCCCCAACATAACTATGAGGGTTCCCTCAGAGTCTGAGAGGGTTTTTGATTGTGAAGAGGGAGAGGTTGCAGTTTATGAACAGATGTTCAAGGTTGGTGTCAGATTCTCTCTGCATCCTGCTATCGTAGATATCGTGTCAGCCCTTGGTGTTGCCCCCTCTCAACTTCCTCCCAATTCCTGGAGGACGATACTAGGTTATATCTCCCTGTGGAAGAATTCTTTCACTGATGAGCCCTCGGCTGGCGTATTCTTGGCTTGCTACAATATCACCTCCTCGTCCAAACAGCCTGGGTACTATCATCTAGGGGCGAGGAGGTTTGAGAAAAAACTTCTCCACGTGGCAAAAACCTCCAACCACGATTGGAAGAAGAGATTCTTCTTTATCTCTGGGGAGTGGGAGTTCACCGCCGAGGCTCAACTTGTAGCCGATGGTCCGAGGGTCCCCAGAAGATGGTCTAACCCTTCAATGAAGGCCAGGTCAGACCCCGGACTTAGTCTGGAGGAGAAGGACATCGTTGAGTATCTGAGAGGACGAGGGAGAGAGGGTGAACTTCTAAAATTTGAAGACCTGATGACCCCTCGGTTCCTCAAGGAAGCTGGTCTGAAGGTCGGCCCCCTTACAGAACTATGTGAGTTGTACTTTTCTTTATTTTTTCCAAGTGTTTCCTTTTTATCTCTGCATTTTTCTCATGTGTCGTCCTCTTTCCAGGTCGTCCTGCAGGTATATCAGACTATCTTTGGGAAATGACTGCTCCCAGCTTATTATCAAGCTTGGCTAGGAAGAAAGGAAAGGAGCCTCAGCAGGCTCCGAGGAAGACGAAGGTCGTTGGGCCGACGGTTGTTGAGCCGACCGCCGATAGCCACAAAAGAAAGCAGCCTGAGGTTCATGTTGACCCTCGGTCGGATTCTCGGACGAGGGCCAGGGTCTAAGCATCTGAAGGGGCTGCTTCTTCGTCCAGCATGGGGGCCTTCTGGTCTCAGAACTTGGCACATCTGAGGGCCGAGCCCTCATCACTCATTGCAAACTTGAGGGCAGCCAATGCCTCAATATTTTCTGCTCCCTCGGCTGCTGACTACGACTTCTTGTCAAAGATGCCTCCAGCCAAAGTGTATGACTATGGTCTGCACGCCCTTGCATAGGTATTGGTCTTCACCCGCTTCTTTAATTTCATTCTTTCACCAACTGTTTCCTCGGCCTCTTGACATCTGTTTATTTTTCTGTGCAGTCTGTATGCGCCTTTACCTCGGCAATAAAATGGATGGCCGAAAATCAGGAGAAATTCCATGACGCCGAGAGGGCCATCCAGCATGAGGCCGACCTGCAGGCTGACTTAGATACTGCAAAGGCTGAGCTAGAGAGTGCCAGAACTGAGAATGCACGAATTATGGATGAGCTGACGAGGCAGCATGATGAGGATCTGAAGGCTAGAGACTTGCTTTTGAAGGAGAATGATGAGGCCATGACCCATCGGGAGGCCCAGTTTAAGATTGAGCTGTCTGAGGCTGTGAAGAAAGCCGAGGTCGACGTTGTTGAAGCCTATAAACTCTCAGATGAGTTCCAAGGTTTCGGCCTTGAGTACTTGGAGAGAGGGATAAGGACGGCCTGTCGGTGGGTCGTCCTCAAGTTCGGTGACGTCGTCTCATCGGTCCGCCCGTCCCTTGAAGCAGTCCAACTGGACGACCCTCTGATCACCGAGGCTCTGACCCAGGTGGAATCCCAACATGCAGAAGGCACAGGCACGTCTGAGTCTCAGCCTGTCATCGTCATAGAGGAAACCTCTCTTATAGATGTTGAGGCCCTTCCCTCTGATGTTGTTCCTTAGGGTGGCTGTCTGTAGCCCATACCCTCTTGATGTAATCAATATTTTTGTACTCTACTTGTAGAACACTTGATATTTCATTAATGCTATCGTCTCCTTTACTGTCTTCCTTATTTGCCTTTTGTATGGTTTGTGTTGTGAATTTTTTTTGTATAATCACTAACCTCTCCCTCGTCTTTCTTGAGGGTGAACGAGGGATCATCTCCTGCGTTGGCCCTCACTATAGCTGAGGAGTCAAATTACCAAACTAATGGTTTTAATGTTTTCCCTCGTCTTTCTTGAGGATAGTGGTGGGGTCGTCCCCTCCATTGGCCCTCATTATAGCCGAGGGATCAAATTACCAAACTAATGGTTTTTAATGAAGTATTCCCTCGTCTTTCTTGAGGACAGTGGTGGGGTCGTCCCCTCCATTGAGCCTCATTATATCCGAGGGTTCAACTTACCAAATTAATGGTTTTTAATGAAGTATTCCCTCGTCTTTCTTGAGGACAGTGGTGGGGTCGTCCCCTCCACTGGCCCTCATTATAGCCGAGGGATCAAATTACCAAACTAATGGTTTTTAATGAAGTATTCCCTCGTCTTTCTTGAGGACAGTGGTGGGGTCGTCCCCTCCACTGAGCCTCATTATAGCCGAGGGTTCAACTTACCAAATTAATGGTTTTTAACGAAGTTTTCCCTCGTCTTTCTTGAGGACAATGGTGGGGTCGTCCCCTCCACTGGCCCTCATTATAGCCGAGGGTTCAACTTACCAAATTAATGGTTTTTAATGAAGTTTTCCCTCGTCTTTCTTGAGGACAGTGATGGGGTTGTCCCCTCCACTGGCCCTCATTATAGCTGAGGGATCAAATTACCAAACTAATGGTTTTTAATGAAGTATTCCCTCGTCTTTCTTGAGGACAGTGGTGGGGTCGTCCCCTCCACTGAGCCTCATTATAGCCGAGGGTTCAACTTACCAAATTAATGGTTTTTAACAAAGTTTTACCTCGTCTTTCTTGAGGACAGTGGTGGGGTCGTCCCCTCCACTGGCCCTCATTATAGCTGAGGGTTCAACTTACCAAATTAATGGCTTTTAATGAAGTATTCCCTCGTCTTTCTTGAGGACAGTGGTGGGGTCGTCCCCTCCACTGAGCCTCATTATAGCCGAGGGTTCAACTTACCAAATTAATGGTTTTTAACTAAGTTTTCCCTCGTCTTTCTTGAGGACAGTGGTGGGGTCGTCCCCTCCACTGGCCCTCATTATAGCCGAGGGTGGTTCTCTGTAGATGTTTTTATGCGTACTAGAACTGATAACCACAGGATAAGGGAAAGCACTGATATTTCTCATTAATTTTCCAAGTGTTCTGTTGGAGCAACTCTTATTACACTTATAGTCTATCAAGACCTTACAACACTACTGATAGTATTTCTTCAAATGATCTGCATTCCAGGGGTTGGAAAAAGGTTCCCCTTCTAGGTTTTCTAGTCTATAGGTCCCAGGGACGACTTCATCGATGACCCTATATGGGCCATGCCAATTAGGATGGATCTTGTTGGGCTTTTGCCAAGTCTTCTTGAGGACCAAGTCACCCACTGCGATGGGCCTCTGTTTCACCCTCTGATTGTAAAACCTTGCGGTCCTCTGCTGGTAGGCTGCCTGCCTTATCTCAGTGTCCTCCCTCCTTTCCTCAATCAGGTCTAAGTCGAGTCTCCTCTCTTCCGCATTTTTCTGAGGGTCATACACTTGGACTCTATGCGTAGGAAACTCAATCTCGGTGGGGATGACGGCTTCTGAGCCATAAGCTAGCATGAATGGGGTCTCTCCGGTAGAGGTCCTCACTGTCGTCTTGTATGCCCATAGCACGGCATATAATTCCTCGACCCATCTTCCTTTTGCCTCCTCAAGCCTCTTCTTGATTCCATCTAGGATTGTCCTGTTTGTAACTTCTGTTTGCCCATTGGCCTGAGGTCGGCCTGGGGTGGAGAAAAATTATTTGATACTCACCCTTTCACAGTACTTCTGTAGAGAGGTATTCTTGAACTGAGTCCCGTTATCCGAGATGAGGGTGTTGGGGAGACCATATCTGCATATAATATTTTTCCAGATGAATTGGAAGGTCTTCTGCTCTGTGATCGTCACCATCGGCTCCGCTTCCACCCATTTTGAAAAATAGTCAATGGCCACGATGAGGAATCGATAGTTATTGATGGCCCTAGGCAAGGGTCCTACTAGGTCAATTCCCCACACTGCAAATGGCCATGGGTATGTAATGGAAGTAAGAGGCTGATGGGGCTGGTGAGGGATGGTGGCAAATCTTTGACCTTTGTCGCACTTTTTTACATATGCCGCTGCGTCTTTCCCCAAGGTCGGCCACCAGTACCCCTGGGTGATTAGCCTCTTCGCTAAGGATCTGCCCCCGATGTGGCTTGAGAACGATCCTTCGTGCACATCTTGCAAAATGGAAGGGACTTTTGAGGGATTCACACACCTAAGTAAGGGGAGCAAAGACCCCTTTTTGTACAAGGTGTCTCCGATGACAGTGAATTTTACAGCCCTGTACCTCAGCTTCTTCCTTTCTTGCCTTGCTTCTGGCATCTCACCCTCTTTAATGTATCTGAACAGGGGGTCCATCCATGAAGCTTCTTGAGAAACATTTAAGCAATTGTTAAGTGTTCCCTCAGCGTCTTCAATAGTTGGCCGAAGAAAAATTTCTACTGGGACCGTCCTCCTGATGTCTGTCCTCGTTGCCGAGGCCAACCTAGCAAGGGCATCAGCACGGCCATTGTCGAGCCTAGGTATCCTCTTTAATTTCACTTATCTGAAGCCCTTCAGTAACGACCTCACCTTCTCAAGGTACCTAGCCATCCTTTCGTCCTTAGCCTCGTAGGCTCCTAGTATCTGATTCACTACTAGCCTTGAATCACTATGGACCAAAATCTGGCTGACACTAAGAGACTTGGCCAAGGAGAGGCCTGCTACCAAGGCCTCATATTCAGCCTCGTTGTTGGAGGCTTTGAAGTTTAACCTCAGGGCGTATTCAACGTCTGTGCCATCGGGTGCTGATAGTATCAGTCCAGCTCCATTTCCGCTGTCACAGGAGGACCCATCAACGAAGAGGCTCCACAGAGTCTTTCCCTCTGAAAAATTTCCCTCGGAGAGGGATCCCTGTCTAAATATGTATCTTCCCTCTTCGTTTTTAGTCGCTTTCCTTCTAGCGGTGCTTGTCTCAGCCCTATTTGCGGGTGTGTCGGTGGGCCTGTCTTGTTGTGTATCTGTCTGCCCGAGGGTCTCACCCTCGGCTTCATCATCTTCCCAAGTAAACTCAGCCACGAAATCTTCCAGCGCTTTCCCCTTAATGGACGTCCTAGGCTGATACACTATGTCAAACTCTCCCAGCTCTATAGCCCAGGCCATTAGCCTGCCTGATTTTTCTGGCTTGTGTAGGACCTGCCTAAGAGGAGAGTCGGTGAGGATGACCATTGTATGGGACTGGAAGTACGGCTTCATCTTCCTTGAGGCATGGATCAATGCGTAGGCCAACTTCTCCATCCTCGGGTATCTTTGCTCTGCCCCCTGGAGTGCCTTGCTGTTAAAATACACAGGCCTCTGTATCCCGTCTTCGTCTCTCACAATGGCTGCACTGATGACCGACTCTGAGACGGCGAGGTATACATAAAGTCGTTCACCCTGCACGGGTCGTGACAACAGCAAGGGAGACCCTAAGTATGACTTTAGGTCCCTAAAAGCCTCATCACACTCTTCACTCCATTCGAAGGCCTTCCTAAGGATCTTAAAGAATGACAAACACTTGTCTGTGGCCCTAGACGCGAACCTATTCAAGGCAGCAACTCTCCCTGTGAGTCTCTGAACGTCTTTAATGAACTTGGGGGTCTTCATCTCAACAAGGGCCTTTATCTTTTCAGGATTGGCCTCGATGCCTCTTTGGTTGACAATGAACCCCAAGAACTTCCCTGCTCCTACCCCGAAGACACACTTGGCCGGATTAAGCTTCATCTTGTATTTGTCCATCGTATTAAAGGTCCTCTCCAGGTCTGCCACATGATCCTCTGCCTTCAGACTCTTAGTCAGCATGTCATCTACGTAGACCTCCATAGACTTCCCAATTTAGTCTTCAAACATTTTATTTACGAGGCGCTGGTACGTTGCCCCCGCATTTTTTAGGCCAAAGGGCATGATCCTGTAACAGTATGTCCCCTTGTCAGTGATGAAGGTTGTCCTCTCCGAGTCTTCAGGGTTCATGAAGATCTGGTTATACCCTGAATAGGCATCCATGAAGCTCATGAGCTCATGGCCTGCGGTAGCGTCTACCATCTGGCCAATGCGGGGGAGAGGGAAGTTGTCTTTGGGACAGTGTTTGTTGAGGTCTGTGAAGTCCACGCACATTCTCCACTTCCTGTTGGCCTTTGGGACAATGACTGCATTGGACAGCCATTCAGGGTAGATGACCTCTCTGATAAACTCAGCGTCTTCTAATTTTTTGACCTCGTCCCTGATGACCTCATATTTTTCTCTAGAGTAAACTCTCCTTTTCTGCTTTACCGGCTTCACTCCCTCTACCACATTGAGCTTGTGGCACATGATTTCAGGGTCAATCCCCGGCATATCTACATGACTCCATGCGAAGACGCTTCGCCTTCTCCTCAACAGTTTAATGAGGTCTTCCTTGATATTGGGCTTCAGAGACTTGCCGACTTGGACGGTTTTTTCCGGGTCATCCTCATCGAGGATGATGGATTCTACCTCTTCCGTGGCCTCTCCTTTCTTTAGCTTCGTCTCAGCCCTGGGGTCTAGGGTATCAATATTGTAAGTGGTCGTAGCCCTCTTGTGTGCCTCCCTTTCTTCAGCGGAGTTGTAGTAACACTCTCGCGCTGTCGTCTGGTCTCCCTGAACTTCCCCCACCCCGTAGGGGGTAGGAAATTTAATCATCTGATGGACCGTAGACGGCATAGCTTCAAACCCTTTGAGGGCCACACGCCCCAGTATGATGTTGTAAGCCGAAAACACATGTTCATCCATCACAAAGAAACTGACCTTCTTGGTAAGCCATCTCGGCCACTCGTCCCCCATACTAACATCAGCCTCATATACCCCAAGGGGATGAACCTTTTCCCCACTGAACCCAATCAATGGATGATGGTATGGGACGAGTCTAGCACGACTGAGACCTAAGGCTTTGAAGCATGGCCAAAACATCACATCTGCAGAGCTACCCCCATCTACCAAGATCCTCGGCACCTCACAACCGTGCACCCTGGTAGTGATGACGAGAGGGTCATCATGTGGGGCTAAGAGGCCTTTGAAGTCCATTCTCGAGAATCCCACTATCAGAGTGTCCATATCAACCTTCTTCCTCTTTTCTGACTTGACCTCCAGAGAGGTTGAGTGTACCGTCTTCGTTACTGCCTTGGCCTCAGCCACATGGGCCTTCCTGTCGGCGACCTCAGACCCTCCTCCTGCTAGACCCCCGAAGATCATTCCCACTCCGAGCGAGATCATATTAAGCCTCGTGATAGGGTCGTGGTCGTCTCTCGACGGGAGGTCAGGGTCGTCCTCATCATCAGAAGGGTCGTCCCCTCTTTTTTGAGGACCTTCTCTACATGCATCGTCTCGCTTCTTTCTGGGGTCGTCCCCTCGGCCCCTCTTGAAGGCACCTTTTTCGACGTACTTTTTGAGCTTCCCTTCTTTCAACATCTTCTCAATCTCATCTTTCAGAGCAAAGCATTTGTCTGTTACGTGGTCGTGGTCTTGGTGAAATTCACACCACAGGTTCTTATTCCTCTTGCTGGGGGCTGCCCTCAGCTTCTCAGGCCACTTCAGGGACCGGTCACTCTTTATCTCATTAAGAATCTGTTCACAGCTGATCGTTAGAGGGGTGTAACCAGCGAACTTGTCATCCGTGGACCTCTTCTTCCCCTCTTTCTTCTTAGGGTATTTACCCCCACTAGTACCTCCTTTTTCGTCTTCATATTTTGCGGCCATCGCCTCTTCGGCGTTCATCACCTTTCCTGCTGTCGACAGCAATTCATCCATCATCCTCGGAGGGTCTTCAGCAAGCTTCCATAACAGCTTCCCCTTTTGGAGTCCCCCAATCAGGGTTGTCATAGCTATGCTCTCCTCATAGTCTTCCACCTCCAGCTTCTCTTTATTGAATCTGGCTATGTAGTCCCTCAGACTCTCATTCTTCCCCTGCTTAACATAGAGCAAGTGGGTGGTCTTCTTCTGTGGCCTCACCCAAAAGCAAAAGTTGTGGATGAACAGGTCTGCCAACTGCTTTAAGTTTTCAATGGAGTTTTTTGGAAGAGACGTGTACTAGACATGTGCAGCCCCAGTCAGGGTACCAGAGAAGGCACGACACCTCATCTCATTCGAGATGGAGTATATGTCTGCTGTTGACTGATACATCTCCACGTGGTGGATGGGGTTGGTGCTCCCGTCATATCTTGGGGTGACCACAGGTGGCTTGAACTTTGATGGCGTGGGTAAGTTGACTATCTTTGCCACAAAGGGTGAGCCTATGGTGTATCCCCTCTGAAGAGGGTCCCGGCTCTTCATTATATCACCGATCTTATCCTCTAGTCGCTGGATTGAGTCATTCCAGGGCCTCACAGGGTCGGCTTGGCCGATGTTATCCCCTGCCGCCTCTCTGAGGTGGACGGAGGGTTCTGCTGCGGCAGGCCTGTGTCGTCTTTTTACTTCCCTTTGGCCGTCATCTCGTCCTTGGGGTCGGCCATCTGCTGCCTCCCTCCTGGACCTCGCAACACTTCTTGACCTGGACAATTTTTCCCGCAGGTCATTTACTGGGCCCAGCCTCTCAAAGGCTGACCCCCTGCTCAAGCGATCAAAAGCAGAGCCTCTCAGGCGATCATCAGGGTTTGGTCTCCCGCACTTTCCTCTACTATCCTGGAGAGGTTATACAGTATTGTTGGAGACCTCATACGGTTCCCAGCATTCTATTGGGGCCTCATCTCCCTCCAGATCGCCATACCTGTCCTCAGGGCATGGGTTTCCTTGCCTCCCCAGGCGTAGACGCCGGGGGTCAGCAACATCCCTACGCCGCTGAGGGGGTGGCAGGTCTTTGCGCGGTGCCTGGGGTGGTCCCCTGGCCTCATGCTGTCCTGGAGCTGCTACCGGAGTAATCATCTCAAGTGAAACCCCTGGTGGTCTTAGTATGTTCTGGCTTAGAGCTGTGAACTGCTTCTGCATCATCCGCTGGCTTGCTGCCAGAGACTTTAGGGCTGCCGCCACATCAGCCATCTAAGACTGAGGCGGCGGCTGACTGAAACTGGGTCTTCCCCCATGATCTAGCGGGGGAAGTGGTGGTGGTGGCATTTCAGGTGCCATGTGTTCGAGCTATGAAAAGCTGAATTGAAGAAAAGACTGGTGAGCTTGGGAACCTTAGTGGGTCTCTTTCAATGGTGAAACACCTCCTCTCAGGGGGAGTGCTGGCTCACCACCAGAGTGCCCAGTGAGGTCAAGTTGTACAAAGGAAGAGATGTCTTCTCGTTCCCACAGATGGCGCCAAACTGATGATGCTAAGATTTAGCACCACCGGATAAGTGATAATGAGCTCAAACAGTAGCAGCCATGGCAGTCATAGAGATGTAAGTGTATAAGTGTGTAGAAGGAGATGAGTATAAGAAGAATAAGACAATGATGTATAGTGGTTCAGCCAATTTGGCCTACATCCACTGTAAGTGTGTGATCCACTAAGTATGGGCACTAATGGCCTTGGATACAATGCACATAAGCTCACTCTCTCTCTCTACTGTGTGTACAAGCAGAGTTTTATCTAGGGTTACAGTAAATTGATCGATCCCTTGTAGGGTTGTAGGTGACAAGTATATATAGGTCTTGGGGGGTGTAGTGTACCCCCCAAGTATGCATGGTGCATGTGAATGATGATCTAGCCAATCCCCTGTTGACACCTGTAGATGCCAAATGATGACATAATATTCCCTCACGTGAGGGTGTGATTTTGTTATAACGGTCTCCCATGTGCCATGTGAGCCTCACGCGCACTGTTCCACGCGTCTCCCAAACCACGCGCTGTGATGATGTCACCCTCGGCCCATGGGCCGAGGCCGAGGGAAAAGTTCCTTCCAGTAGTGAGTCTGACCCAATTTTGGCCTCGTACTGTCGTACCCTCGGAGGGTCGTCTGGAGCCTGGAGAAGGGTCGACCCCCTGAGGGGTCGTCTGGAGCCTAGTGAAGGGTCGGCCCCCTGAGGGGTCGTATGGAGCCTGGTGAAGGGTCGACCCCCCTGAGGGGTCGTCCGTTTGGAGGTAATCTTCAGCCAGGCCGAGGATATAAACGGGTATATCAGTATGTATATATGGTATAATTATATACATGATAATACAGGAATAGAATGGTATAATTAATATAACTTGTGAAACGGTTATAGTATTGAATGGGAATTGATTTAATAAGTTAGTGTGAATAATAACTTATAACTCATATACGTAATGTGAATCGTATAACTGGTATAACTCGTGAGAATGTTATATGGCATTAAGTGAGAAATTACTTAAATAAGTTAACAAGAGTAATAACTTATAAAGCATACTAAACCCACTAGGGTTAGAGTAGTGGGAAATCGTGGTATATATGTGGCAAGGCTAGTTACGGGGTGGTTAGCTAGATGGGTCAAATATAGTACATTAGGCGTGCACATTAGTGGAAGGGTGAGGTGTCCTCAAGAGAGTGTACGATACTAACTTAAATATGAAGAGTTTACTTGCATTTTAATTGACTGCATTTAAATTCACTTGCTAAATATTTTTAAAATATTTTGGGTTCTAACCCTTGCTATAAAATATTTTCAAAACCTTTTAGGTGCCCAGCCACAAGGACGCCAGAATTATTCTATTCCAGGATTACGCAGCTATGGCACATGGGGATGTTATAGGACTTTGACTTAGCCGTTTCAGTCATTTCATTCCTAGAGTAGAATGCAGTTAGTATTCAACTTGGGCATGTCGCTCTAGTTGTACCATTCATTTCAATTAGTTGATGTATTCAGTTATTACGCTTGTGATTCATTTCGTATTTGATTTGTAGCTAGTGGTTGTTTCGGCAAGGTTTATATCTATTCCATGTTTAGTATTGCTTAATTCAGTGATTGCATGATGGTTAGTTTTATATATTCTTTTACATATTGTTGTTGGGATGTTTACTAAAAAAGATAAAATTTGGCACCATGTCTTTTGAATATTAGGTGGTTAGTAAGTTTTAAAAAAGTTTTTGATAGTGAAGCTAAGAAAGAACCAGATGAGATTCTTGTTTAATTTGGTATAGGACTGATCACCCGGTATTTTATTATGTGGGGTGTCACATTGTCGAGCTCATTGAAGACTCAATTCTCAATCCCAAAAGGAAAAGATACAACTTGAGCGACTCGTAAGTCTTAAGTAGCTTTGAATGATTTTTATTTTTCCACATGTTGAAAATCTGAATACTTAAACACACCTTCAAATGCAAATAGAATATAACAATATATAAAATATCCATAAGAATAAACTCCCCCAATGTCTAACGATCCCCACTTAGGTAAGATATTTTCTCCTAAGATAAAGATCTCCTCCTAAAACTAAAGTAAACGATGTTATTTTTTTCCCTTTTGTGTCAGTAATAAACAAAGAAAGAATGCATAATAAATAAATTCTCCCCCATAAACCATTTATCCCCATAATGTGAGAACATGTGATACCGATTAGAAATATAGAGGAAAGAAGAATAGCATTCAATGGTGTAAGTGCGTCAAATACAAAATGACAATATAAGCACAAATAATACAAACAACGAACAATCAATATCAATTTTGATGCAAAAATAATACCAACTTGAATACAAAATGAAGCTTGTTATACCAATATAAACCACAACAAAAGATACCAATATGATCATATAGAATGCCAATTTTATTGAAAGAGAAAGTACATGAAGAGTATGGATTAAATGGAAACGCAAAGACTCAAAACTAACGATACCACATATAATTCTGCAAAAGATACCAATGACACACAGGGACACATATATAATTATAAACATTAAAAACAGGATATAAAACACAATATGTTTTACACACTAGTATAGTATCGATGAGTCTAAACATATGGAATGAAGTGAAGAGGCGTGAACAAGAAACAAAAGAATTATAACCCAACCATTCAAAAATGTCCAAGGAGTTATATGACTGCATTAACTTTATTAGACAGAGATTTAGCCCCATAGAGACGATAAAGTGAACTCATAAATGGACAAACAAAAACAAAATGAAGAATAACGTATAAAATATTGATGTTTTTCAAATAAATAGCGTCAAATGTAAAATATCTAGGAATCGTTGTGCAAACCCATTGATCTTCAACTTATAACACCCTAAAAATTATAGACATGTCATTTTTCCTCTCAATTTTGAAAATACCAATTTAATTCAAGAATCAATGAAACAAAATTTGGCTTTGGTAATATTTTCTTTGTCTCTAAATTTTTTATAGGCTCTTGCCAACGATGGCCTTTAACGCAAGGAATATTTTTTCCTTCATACCCCTTTTTCGTGCACACTCATATTTTTAATAACATAGAAAAATCACGGGCAATGGTTTCTATATGCACAAATATCCCAATCAAATATATATGTATATGACAATATTGTTAGGAGAACACTTCACGTAGCTCATGTAATATATAAAGTTAAAATCCAAAAGATCTTGTGCATGTATGTGAGGAGGCATATGCAAAGTGAATCTATTAAGCGAGTCATTTTCAAACTAATCTATGCAAGAATGATTAAGAACAATCTAAGCATTGAAAATCATAATCAAATGTCCTAGACACATGAAAACATGGGATGAAGTAGATTCAAACACATCAATATGTCACACAAAATGTATAAAATGAAACTACACAAACAAAAAATCTTTTTGAGTTGTTAAACATTTTATGACACCAAAATAAAAACAAGCTCAAAAGACAAACAAAATCTTTTTGTATTGTTCTCGATATGACCAAAAAATGAAAAATCAAAATTTGAAAGATAAACATCTTATGACTAGCAATAACATATAACACGAAAAGTAAATTCTAGTGTATGAAAATATAAAACCACAATCACGCATAAGATATAAGATGGGAAGAATCATGCGATAGCATGCGAGAGTCAACAAGTCTAACATTCAATATCTCCAAAAATGATTTCCTAACCCAAATAGATGAATATCTAATGCCTCGGTATTTGGAAACCATGGTGATACAGGATCTAGACTTCCTAGGACCTCTTCTAAGATCGTAACAAAACTCCCTAAGGTGACCTTCCATATTACAATGTGAACATATATAAATATGAGGAATGTTACCTATAGGTTGACCTTGTCGAAAACCCTTAGTAGAGGTTGACACTCTAAAAGCAAACGTTAGTCCTGGCTTTAGTAGCGAAAGTATTCGAATTATTGAAGCGAGTACCAGCACTACTTGATTCTCTTAAATCATCTTTTAACTTCAAAACTCTATACTCAAGAAAACATTAGGGAATCCTTCTTCAAATTATCAATAATTATTGTAAGATTATCTTGCTCCCTCTCAATATAAGCAAACTAATCCCTAAGAGTCTTTTCACGTGCCCTTCAATCTTTAATCAATTTGTCGTTATCAACTCCACCACGTTCTTTCACCCTAGTTTCAAACTTCTTAGAGTTTTTTAATTCACTCTCTAAAACCCTCAGGATTCATGTCCATGAGATTCACGCGAAGGATATCTCTTTGAGTTTGAATAGTTAACAAAATTTTAATTTCATTTTAAAACACAAATTTTCTTATTCAAGAAATTTTATTCTTTTTGCACACTTCAAATTCAAACGAGTTAACTTTTCAGCACGACTATGAAGCTCATTAAACTCCTCTCGAATATCAAAATAACCGTCATCACTAAAAACATCCGACAACTTATTATTGTGGTGATCTATTGAGAGAAAAACAAACAACTAGAGAGAGATAAACAGACCACCTTAAATCAATACAAAACACAGATTAACATGATAACTTAGTGTACCCGCTCTGACACCAATTTGAAAATGCGGACTATACGAAATGTTCTGAACTAAAGCGAATTTTTATTTTTTCAAATTAAATATTAAACTTAAACAATTTAACCAAAAGTAAAATATTGCATTGATTTTTAAAAAGTTGTGATTAAAGAAATTTAACTAATTTTATCTTAACCTAAACATGAATCTCGGTGAGTGCAGGATAAAATAAGTAAATCAAATCACAACGTCCGATATACAACGAAAACTTTTGGAAAAAATCTCAGACGACCCATCCATACAAAATTCAGTATGGAATTACAAAGGACAAAACAGCAGACTTACAACACATACTTGACACCCTCACAAGATTTTACGCTCTTCATTCCTCTTCATATGCCTAGTGTCACGCAAGAGTCCACTCGCGCATTGGCATAACGTGTGAGTCCATACACGCATCGATATCCGCCGAACAACTTCGGCAACCGTTTACAGATCAAACAACGGAGTCCACTGCAACGTGTGAAAGAAGATAAAATCATTTTAAAATATTTTAAAAATAATTTTATAAAAACCTAACATCCATATATAAAATTTCAAAGTATCAAAATATTTACGTATTCATACTTGAGGTCTTCAGAACATGAAGATAGAAACAACCACGAAACACGACACGATGATGTATATCTTCAAGCTTGTCGGTACGTCTTTAAAAAATCGCGTCATAGTCTTGAAAGGTCAACTCACTCAAATCCTAACCTACGACTCAAATAGTTTTATCCAAAAACGAAATAAACCAAAACATACAAATTGACTCTATTTGGAATTTTTTCCTTACATCATACGAACAAGGGTCCTTGTACATATGACTTCACCCACGTGCGCATGAAATAAAAAGTCTCACAAAACAAAAAGATACAACCCAAAAGAAAAAATATGCATCGGAAACCTAAAACCAAAAGTAGTATCACATGTCAAACGAAATTAAATTGAAAAAACCCACGTGTGTAACCTAAAGGGAAATGAGAATATTCCTAATAAACTTAAAAAGCAGCGAAACCCATAGGAACTGCACACGAAACTCAAAATCAACCTGGAGATCAAACAATGGCATAAGTCAATCACATGGAGACGACATGACACGTGAGTTGATTTGGGTTCACACTGGTATTGACGTAAAGATAATCGCATGTATAAAGCCGTCCAATAAAACCAAAAGAAAAGTCACATATTCAACGAAAGTGTGCAAACAAATTGTTCTTTAACTTATCTACCTCAAATTGTGCTATTTTTTTCATCTTTTCATGAGAATATACCCTCATATAGTAAATTCTATTTTTCTTAGTCGATTCTCCGACGACTCCCCATATCCCCTTACCAGTGACTTCCCAAATCCCCTTCTCGGTGTCCCCCCTCTCCTCATATGTTTGCAGTGAACTACGCATTTGACCTCCGCCCCCTCACAAACGAAAATATAGCCACCTCCAACATTCCTTCTTTGATGATCTCCACATTACCTCTCTGGCAACCTCCCCCATCGATTTCGTCTAATACCACCCCACCCCCACCCCCCCACCCCTCCTTAAAATACATTCAAAATTCTTTTATGAGGTGACAATGAACAGTGTCATGATTTCTTTTGCTTCCTTTTCTTTGATATGGAATGCTTTAATTAGTCCATTAATTCCTAGTATAAAGAAGTTGAATGGAAAATCAAAATGGAGGATGTAAAGAAGCCAAATCAATTACCAAAAGAAATCGTTGCTCTCTCTTTAACATATATTTCGATATGTGTCATCGTGAATATTCAATATCATTTTAGGACATGTACTAGCCCCACCCCCAAATCTAATAATGTTAGGAAGAAATTTTCATATCAGCCAATCTAATAACCTATTTAGACAGAGCAACCATTTTTAACTCAAATGTGTTTTCCTCCCATCCTCCATTTTTTCATGTTAACGTGTAAGTATGTATTCATTTGATTTTTGTTAAATAAAATAGAATGTGCGTTTGCTTACAATAATAGATATTTTAAAGTAGGAGCAGTGTGTGGTTATAAGAATTAGTTTTTTTCCATGACTAGAATATGGAAGGATACACATTATACCACGATTTTGAACAAGGAGAAATTTCAAGAAATGACAAATTTATTCACTCTATTAATAATCGGGCGGGATCTATTGTGTCATAAAGGATTTGCCTTTTCTATTAGTTCCTAGGGATTGGATTAAAAATAATTCTTGAATGTGGTATTCAACTCCGGGGATGAATCAAAGAAGAAATCTTTATTGATTCTACCACGTATTTTTTATGAAGAGAATGAATCTTTTTTATCACAGAATCAGAAAAATGGGTCCGGATCTCCTGGGAGAATGATATGTTTAGACTACTTGCCCCTAGTTAGATTAACAGATTTGGACAGAATTACCAAATGAGTTAAACTAATTAGTTTAGGTCAATATCAACACAAAATGAAGTTTGGAAACTCTATTAAAACTCAAGACATAGTACAGGGACTAAATATGTAATTTATTCCTTTTTCCAACTACAATTTTTCTTTTTGGATTTGTGAGCCCTAACTATTTGGTGGTCCTAGGCGGTGACCTGCCCTGCCGATAAGTAGGCACGGCCGTGACTATGCTATATGAGTAAGTTATGTAATTATTATTTATTATATATTGAAAATTTTATAAATTTATATCTACATCGTACTGGTTTAAAAGGTTTGGGCATGCAAGGTCTAATTTGTTTTATTGGGCCTAAAAACATCTTCAATCCCGGCCTGACTACTCATGCAGGACTCTTTACAGGTTTAATTCACGGGTTCTAAAACTTTACAGGTTTAGTTCAAACCAAATAACATGACACCCGTTTACAAATGCAGTAATTCCACAATTGAACTCTGACAAAAAAGTGATATATCATATGCCTACATTTTAACCTGGGTATACATACATCTTCAAAATTAAGCGAAACTTGATCCTAGAAATGCTCTCTTCCGCATGGTTATAGTGAATGTGCAAACATATATAACAAATCCTTTGACTCTCTCTCTCTCTCTCACACAAACACTAAGTCAAAATATCAGTTTTCTTAAAAGATGTTCGGGGCTTTTAGCTTTGTTTTATTTGGGTGATAATACTAAATCAGGTATGTGATACATCTCCCTCGTCTTTTGATAATATCTTGTGAAATGTTTTTTTTTTGTCTGAATTCTCCATAATATTATGTTTTGGTAATATATATATATATATATATGTGTGTGTGTGTGTGTGTGTGTGTGTTTGTGTGTGTGTGTTCGTATGCGTGTCACGCGTGAGTGTCGATGTGCACGAGCACGCCGCACGCGCTTGACTATGTTTTTATTGACTTGCACATAATATAAGCATGTAACAGCTTGACTTTATCTTTTTCTGCGAAGGCATTATCTACACTAGGCCTGTCAATTGATCGAATTTATCCGAATCCGAATCCGATCCATTTAAGCGGATATGGATCATGATTAAAATCCAATTACCCGTTTATTAAATAGAGCGGATTTAGATTCATATACTCCGATCCGTTGATAGTCCGATCCGATTAATATTTTTAATAAATATATATTGTATTTAATAATATTTTAAATATTTATTATAATAGTTCTTTATTTCATTATTTGTTTTTTTTTTGGAACATTTGCAAAAATAAATTTATGAAGAGTTGAAAATAAAAATATTGCAAATGAAGTTTAACATAAACGGATAATCGGATCGGATCCGAATCCGTTTAACATACACGGATATGGATTTGGATTTGCCCGATCCGGTCTGAATCCGATCCGTTTACAGGCCTAATGTACACAACTAACCAAACCCAGCTACCAAATTTACCGAGTTCATGCTTTAGGAATCTTGTACCTTCTCAAGGTGCAAAACTCTTAAAGCTTGAGTTCGGTACATTCAGGGTTGGCTTACGGGAAAGACAGCATTTTCCTTTATTAATACAATACATAAAATATTTGCACCCCCAAAAAACAAAAACTTGAAATAACAGACAGGCAACAATAACTGCAACTTTCTTTCATTGAATGCAAATAATCATATATGTCTTTAAACAATTATTGACATTCTGTTATCGCTCCAATACACCTTTTACAAAAAAAAAAATATATCCTACAAACTACGTATGCATCTAAAACTACACAAAAAGAAAAGAAAAAAATATCCCCCAGAAATTCGCAAACCAAAAAAAAAATTGCAGAATGTAGTTTTCTTTTGTGGGGTTGGGGGTAGGTAGGTAAAGATTATACACTTCAATGAATTATATACAATCATTTCAAAACTGACTATTAATAGACCACCAGTTTAGAAAATGAGGAGGGAAAACAAACATTTATAGTTTACCTTTCTTTTTGAGATTTAGTATGAGAAGAATATCATGTTGTTGAATTGAGTTTTTCACCTTTCTCTTGAGACCTTGTATTATGATGAGAAGAATCACCATTATTTATTTCACTTCGAATGCACCAATTATCTGGGACACTCAAAAAATAGGTAGTAATGAATTTTCTAAATCTCTTCTTGTACTCTTTAGGAGATATAACAGTTGGCAACTGGTTCCTGGGAACCACGAGCGATGATTTGACCCAGTTCTCGAGTTGTTTGTCCCATGTGTACTGTCTGAGATAATCGATGATGCCACAAACGAGCTCTCGCTTTTGAGTATCCACCCCCACAAGGAGAGAGTAGTCCATAACATTGATCGACTGCAAAATAAGTAAAATTAAGACAATTAGAAGAACCACAGCCATTTTGACCGGGCAAAATGAATAAAATTGCAACTTCTCTAAAATCCTCACAAAAAAAAAGGAAATGTCGTGGCGGAAAGACAAATACCGCAAGAACAAAAAAGGAAAAAGAAGAGAAAAAGGTTGGGGCGGCAAGTTCTAATTCAAAATTTGCTCAGGCCAGCCAGCTTGGGTAAATCTCAGCCAAAATAGCACGGAAAATTGGTTGAGAAATAGGTCAAAACTATTTTGGTTGTTACGTTAGATAACATTCAGTTGGGCAAAATGGATTAAAACCCATGTTCATGAAGGCTTCAAGATGGTCTTAGGCAACCAAACCAATTATATCCATATAATAAAGGAGCATGGTTTTTGAAAATTTTGCCAAAATATCTTCACTTTTTTTATGCATGACATTTTTCTCTTTCATGCCCATACATGAAATGTCATGCTAAAAGTTATTTTTTTTTCTTTTTTTTTGTGTTATATATATACTATTATAAATACTATTATACTATTATAAATACATGTATTTTTTTAAATACGTGTAAATTTATATTTTTTTATTAAATATTTTCCCAGTTTTTTAAAACTATTTTTTATTAATTTTTTAAATATTTTTTTCTTTTTTTAATTTATATATTTTATTTATTTTTTCTCAATTTTTTTTTATCACGGGCGCAAATTTATCGCCGTGCCCTCGGGCACGGGCATCCACTAGTATATATATATATATATATATATATATATATAGAGAGAGAGAGAGAGAGAGAATTCAAATTTTTTATTTTTCTCTTGAAATTAACCTTCCAATCAATATTGAATTTTATAAAAATAGCTACAAAATGTATTTTGACCTAATCTTTATTAGAAGGTTAATTTTAAGAGAAAAATTAAAAAATTAAAAAAAAAATTGTAGTGCTTAGAACTAACTGATGTATGGGTGGTGTATATACTATAAAGTATGATGTAGGTGAGCCTTCTCCTATATATATATACTAGTGGATGCCCGTGCCCGAGCGCACGGCGATAAATTTGCCCCCGTGATAAAAAAAAATTGAGAAAAAATAAAATAAAAAAATAGTTAAAAAATTAATAAAAAATAGTTTAAAAAAATGAAAAAAAAAATCGAGAAAAAATAAAAAAATAAATAAAAAAATATAAATTTACACGTATTTAAAAAAATACATGTATTTATAATAGTATAATAGTATTTATAATAGTATATATATAACACAAAAAAAAAGAAAAAAAAATAATTTTTAGCATGACATTTCATGTATGCGCATGAAAGAGAAAAATGTCATGCATAAAAAAAGTGAAGATATTTTGGCAAAATTTTCAAAAACCATGCTCCTTTTATTATATGGATAAATATATATATATATATATATATATATATATATATATATATATATATATATATATATATATATATTATGCCTTATGAATGACCACAGGTCAGGGTATGGGGGCAGATAGGGGTAGCAATCAGGTTGTGTCGGATGTGTGTCGTGTTATATAGGGTGTGTCAAGTACCCGTCAACATTAACTAACCCATTGATTTAGCATGAACATGACCCATTTAGTAGTCGTGTTATTCGGGTTGATAAGCTCAAGCCATTAACCGCAAACCAAACGTCGAACCCTTTCTTTGTCAGTAAGGCACAACATATGTTAGCAAAACAAAGTTGAAAAATCTTGAAATTACAACACAGGTTATTTGTGTCATAATTGGGCTATTCGAGCTAGACACTAACCTGAAACTATTCCTACATCGTTGACATTTTTTTATGGAAATGGGCCTTTTTTAGGGTTTCATTGCATTTTATTATATTTTGTCATTTTATTTATTTTATTATGTCATTGTATTTTTTTTTCATTTTAGTATTTAGAGGTAGGAGTAGTAAAAGGAAAGTAAGGGCATTTTTGTAATTAGGAGTTTAGCTAAGAGCCTAAGCTACTTCCTCCCTTTAAATACCCATCGTATTCCTCATTTGAGCACACTCTCCATTTTGGAGAATATAAGAAATCCCTTGATTCTCTCTCTAAAAGTTAGGGTTTGGTTTATTTTCTTGGCCATTGACATGTAGTTTATGTCATTTTTTTCCTTACTTTTTATTTGAAAATTAAAACATCACACAAATATTGTAAATTCAAAAAAGAAGATTAAACATCTTAACCTTTTAGTAAAGGGTTAAGTGCAAAAAAAATCTGATCTATGCATATTACAAACTATGCATTTCAATCCGGGAAAAATGATTTTTTTTATGTCACTAAAAAGGTCCCAGATGAGGGCATTTGCAACAAATATACATAGTTTATGGTAGCTTTTTCATTAAAAATCGTCTAGGAGTCTCTTTAAAGCATGGATAGTTCGGGGAGTTACTTTACCTTCTATTAGTACTTTGTTGTTTAATTTTCAAGGTGAGTGGAGGTAAAATGTTTATATTCTTACGGTAAGATATTGGCAATTAGAACAATTGTGAAGTCACATAATTACGATAATTGTGAGAACTATTACTAGAAGTGCAAACTCACATTGAGAAAGGTTGTGTCATTCCAAACAGCCCGTTGTAAATCCCGCTTCGCACTCCTATTAACGTATAAAGGAGAAACATTCATGTCATTGACGAAATTCTGATCCAAAAGAACGTCATCCCCTGAACCACCAGCAGATGAATTGAACCGAGCATGAAGAGCGCCTTTAAGATCGTACTGTCGAGTAACGTGTCGACAAAATGTAAGATTCTCCATTACCATAAGATCATGTCGCGTCTCTTTCCCACCCTTCATTTCTCTGACCTGCAAAGATACTCAAATGTTCAAAACAATGTCCCTCAAATAATTGAAGACAAAAAGGGCTGACGTTAACAAAGGGCCAAAATTAGAGAGTAAAGTGTACAAAGCTCCCCAGAAGGAGATTTAGGGTGTTTATGATTGGAGTGAGGTGGAATATATTTCCAAAGTAAATTGTAGCAAGGGAAAAAAAGGGTTAATTTTATTTTAGTCCTATTTACATGGTTAACCCTCATTTAGGTCCTACTGACTTTTTTTTAATTATATTAGTTCTATTTTTAAAATATCTTAAACTAAAATGTCTATTATACCCATTATAAACCCTAACTCTCATCTCTTGCCCATTTCTAACAACACACTGTCACTTTCATTTTCTCAATATGCGGAGCAGTCTCTCTCTCTCTCTCTCTCTCTCTCTCCGATCTTGATTTCGATCTCCGATTTGTTGCATGTGCAAGTGCATATATATATATATATATATATATATATATATATATATATATTTATGTATATATATATATATATATACATATATGTGTGTGTGTGTGTGTGTGTGTGTGGGTGTGAGTGTGGGTGTGATTTTGTGTATATATATACATATGTGTGTGTGTGTGTGTGTGTGTGGGTGTGTGTGGGTGGGTGGGTGGGTGTGGGTGTGATTTTGTGTATATATGTGTGAGGTGGTGTGTGTATATATATATATATATATATATATATATATATGTGGGTGTGTGGGTGTGTGTATGTGTGCGATTTTGTGTGTGTGTGTGTGTGTGTATATATATATATATATATATATATATATATATTTGTTCGAGTGTGTGTATGTGTATATATGTATAGATATGTATGTGTATATATGAGAGTGTGTTCTGCTGAGAGAGAAAAACATATGTTATGTTGGTGTATTTTATATATAAAAGCATTCTGAGTAAATATTTACTTAAGAGTGTAAATATTTACTCCACTCTCAAAGGGTGAAAATTTACAATCTAAATAGTTATTTACTAAGAAGAACATAGAGCAATGAATAATAATGATGAGATGAATGAGTTGAAGTTCAGGTATGTTGTAAGTGATAGTATTTTGTGATAGTAAATATTTACACTAAAGTAATATTTTATTGAGTTAATTTTTGTAGTGATATTCATAAATATTCTCACAGTAAATATTTACTATGAATTTATTTGTTCTCCAATTGTTCGTCTTCCCCTTCTTTTTCTTATTAAAAAGTTTGTTGCAAATGTAAATAATTACTTTGTTTAAATACATGGTGTAAGTTTTGTTTCACTTGTCTTATATTTTTTATTCCTCTTTTTTCTTGTGAAAGTAAATGTTAAGACTTGGAGTAAATATTTATATTAAATTCTTCTTCTTCTTCTTCTTCTTCTTCTTCGTCTTCGTTTTCGTCTCCTTCTTTTTAAGCTTTTTAGTCAATATATTTGTGGTGGAGATAGTGGGAGTAGTGGTGGGCAGGCTAGGGTGTTTTTGTGAAAGTAAATGTTAATGCTTGGAGTAAATGTTTACATTAAATTCTTCTTCTTCGCCTCCTTCTTTTTAAGCTTTTTAGTAAATATAATTGTGGTTGAGATAGTGGGAGTGGTATAGTGGACGGGCTAGGGTGATTGTAAGAACGATGGTTGTTGTGCAGCGGTGTTGGTGGTGTTGGTGGATCTAGTAGTTATGGTGGTGGAGGATCTGGCGAAGATAATGGTAATGGTGGTGGTGGTGGTGGCGGCGGATCTGGTGGTGGTTGTGGTGGTGATGGTGGCGGCAGGGGGGAGTGGCGGCGGCGACAGTTGGTGGCAGTGGCAACGTTGATAAATAATTTAGGGTTTAGTGTTTATGAAAATATTAGGGGTATTTTTGCCATGTGTATTTTTTAATTTAGGCTAATAGGATTTATTTAATAGTTTTTACATTAATAGGACTGATATGCCCCCCGTTCAAAAAAAAATCCGTGCAAAATGTCCAAAATTTGGAAAATATTTCCAATCAAACACTACCTTAGTTGAAGGGAGTTTTTTTCCTTCATAAAATGGGTAAAGTGCACCCCTCTCTCCTGCATTATACGATTTTTGCAAGAAACCGCTTTGAACTACTTATAATGCAAGAAACCCCTTTTGAACTATTTTTAATGCAAGAAATCCCCAGAACTATACATTTTGTAGCAAAGATCACGAATGTGTTACTATAATTTGTCACCTAAAAGTTCCCAGAAACAAGTTTTCCGAAACAAAACGAGTAGTTCACTGAATTTCTGTCATGTTAAAAATAATCGAGGTTTCTTGAAAATATGTTATTGTTCAGGCGGAAATTTTTGCACTTCTCCCTAAATTTGATGATAGATAGTGCATTGACAAGGGATGGAAAATTTAGGGCAAAGCGAAACACCCTCCTGTTTTTGCGAGAAACCCCTCTGAACTATTTGTATTGCAGAAGAATCCAGAACTATATTATAAAAAATTGTCCTTAAAACTCCCCAAAAACATAGCTGTGGAATACAATGCATAGTTCAGAGGAGTCGTTTCCCATAAAAAAATAGTTTAAAAGGTCTCTTACAAAAACTGTATAGTTCAAGCAGATTATTTTTATTTTTATCTTTGTTACATTTCTTCTGAGATATGATGAAGCCAACCTGATAAATCCCAAAAATTTTAGCAAGGCAGGTCTGGTTTCCCAGCTCGTGACACTCATTCATGTACGTGAAATAATCGGAAGCAAACTTCATGAACGAATCGAATTCTATCCTCTTGATTTCCTTTATAATGAACCGTTCATCGTGGGTTTTTGCAAAGAAGGATTTACTCTTCCCGCCCTTGGCATCCCAGTTCATACAACGGCTTAACGAAGCAATATATGCGAGCTCAGATGAACAACAGCGGTTTCGCAACTCACGAAATTTATTTGCGTATAGACAAACCACAGAATTTTTACCCTTCCCAGGAAATTTCCTCAACCCCATAGATACTTCAGGGTGTGGGACCCGCAAAGAAGCCAAACAGTCAAACAAATGTAACCCATGAGAACCCTCCTCTGATGAAATGCTTGTTAAAGAATCAAATCCATCCGAGTCCAACGAACCAAACGACGACCAATGAGGCATCATTGCCAGCGAGGATAACCGAGCAAGCGCATGTGAATTATCATACACTTTAGTCTCCTCGCCAAAATCTTCTGTCACAATTTGTATATCATGTAGCAAGGCTAGAGCACAAGCAATAACGCTTGATAGTTCATCCTCGTAGTCCGATACAATGTGGTCATCACGACCGAGAGGAATGTGCAGCCTAGAGCCTTCCTCGTTGATCATATCATGAACCCTAGATCCTCGTGCATGGATATTGATGGGTTCGAATTTCGGAGAAAACCCCCTATGGAGATCTGACATGAATTCTCGTCGAATTTCCGGGAAAGGAGTCCAAATCCATCCCTTTGAATTTTCCAGGTTGGATAACATTGAAAAAAGAGATTTTCCACTTTGAGACGGATTTGGATCAATAACAATACCCCTTAGATCTTTAGCATTTTGAACAATTTCACCGAATTGAGAAGATAACCGAAGATTATCTTCAGTAGGATTTTCATCATGAGAATATGATCCGTTTTCATTTATTCTCGCCACATTTGACTCATTTTGTTCTTCAAATCCTTCAATTGGGATTTCTTGGCTTGAAGAATCAGTTATTTCGGAACCATTGTAAAAAACGTCATTTCCACCCTCCACGGTAATGTCCTCCACGTCGGCTTCTTCTTCGGTCAGACGCCCTATGTCAGTCACTGTAAGATCGGATGAGAGGAGTGAATAGACACGTAGGTCCCACACACAGGATTCGAGGAGAAGCTCCCATCGTATTCGGTTCAAGATGACGTGTTTGTATACAGCCACATCTGGATCCCAATTCTCAGCAATGCTCTGAAAGTCCACCTATTTTTTCAACCAAACAACTAAGTTGAGGAAGATAACAACATTTATTTGAAGAATATTTTAATAATCAAGAATGATAAAAACATATATATTGGGATTTTTTGACTATGCTACTTCACTAATTAGCATTTTTAGACTAATAAATTTGTAACTTCTTATAGACTAAGGTATCTACTTCCACAGTGAATAGTTAAAGTTTCGCCACTGAAGAAACATTCAGCAACGACAAAGTACCAAAGTCAAAAATAAATTAAATACCGTACAAAGTCAAAAAATGCAAATTATTTAGGTAAATTAAGGAAAAAAAGTATATGCATCAAGTAGAAATCATATTTATAGAATGAAAAGTGGGATACAATTGGGTTCCAAGTAAAGGAAGGAAAGAGAGAACAAATCATATCTAATCATGTGTGTACATATACAGATGCTGACATATGTTACCGTGTATATATAACATTATTGAACCTCTGTTTGTCAAAGAATTCAAAATTTATTCTGTTTACATGTTGCTATCATGTTATAACTATGCATAGTGTCCACACATATGTTGCAAAGTTGAGAAAAGTATTGTTACCTGAAATTGGTGTCTTTCGAGCTTCAACATCTTCACAATATCAGAGAATTCCTTCAATGACCCGTGAAGGTTCAGTGTTAAGCCTTCAAAGCGAGATCCAATTGCCTTCAAAGATTTCTCAATCTCGAGGAACATTAAATCCCCTTTCGCGTGCACCTAGAGGAAAAGAAAACAATATATTATCTATCTATCTATCTATCTATCTATTTATTTACATAGTGCACTACTATACATTTGCAAAATCTTCATGAAGCAAATCTCTTCTGATGGAATTTTCAAACTCCACAATT
Organism: Sambucus nigra; assembly: GCA_949130495.1. Lineage (NCBI taxonomy): Eukaryota > Viridiplantae > Streptophyta > Magnoliopsida > Dipsacales > Adoxaceae > Sambucus > Sambucus nigra. The sequence goes on along the minus strand of OX422220.1, from coordinate 451,458,195 downwards.
TGAGGTGGCAGAGACACGGAATAAGTTACCACTGGAGAGTATTTGAACATTGCGACCATGGGGCCCAATCTGCAAATTATACAAAAGATGAAATGAATATAACCCCAAAAACCACAAGGTGGAATGTTGATTAGACATAAAAGATCAGAGATAGGCATGCAAGGCCACAAAATAAGCCTTCTTTGGATGGACAGATGTCAAATCCATAGTATAGTATAAAGAGTGATATTGCAAGGCAATTATCAATCTAAGCACGAAAAAGTGTACTTTATTTAAAATCTTAAGATATGTAAACTGTCACGGGGCATTATGTGAACGTAAAAAAGCCCGTAATATTTCCCGCCATCAACCCCCCCCCCCCCCCCCCCTCCAACCCCAACCCATCCCACCCCACTCAAACACACACACACCATCTCTTGCTCCACCCATGAAGACCACAAAAATAGGCAAACCCACCCGTATCAATTTTGTTATCGAGAAAAGGGTAAGAACACACCTAAACTGTGGCTCTACATCTACTTGCAAATACCCAAATCAAACTTCAAAATGCCCCCCTAAGCTATGAAAAAGGTGCAAATACCCTAAAACACGTCACTAGAAAATGTCGCTCAAAACGTCTTTAGCAACCCAAGGGGAGATTGCAAAGAAACAGAATAACTCAAGAAGGGTTTTTGCAAAATTAATAATTTAGTGGGTATTTGTAAGTTGCAACCGCTGGAATAGTTCAGGGGATTTTGTGCAATTTACCCTTTATTATTTTTTATACTGCAAACATATATCCTAACTAATCTTGGAAAAGCCAGTGTTGTGTTAATTATCTCTTCGAAATTCAATAAAATGTTTACAAATGCACCATTCAATAACAACGGGTATAATTAGCAACTGAACGTACCCGAAGAAATAATAGAAATCCCTATGAAGATAATGACCACAGCTAGAGGGCACACTAAAAGAAGAGTGGTTTGATAAGCTGAGCTCCAAAAACTTCCCGAATGAGAAATCACGGGCAGCATCAGATACCAACACTCTTCTCGTAGATTTTGACTTTCCATGTTTATGGCGTTTGCATTTACCACAGCAACTCCACATCCAAAGCTTCCCTTTGCTTTCACCGGCCAAACGCTTTTTCTCAGGAAGACGTCTAATTTGGATCGTGAGCTGCTTGTTATGATGTGCGTAGTAGTAAATATGACTTTCCGGTGGTTCACCACACGTGTTGCAGACAAGCCTCTGCATAAGGAAACAGTTTCGGTCAGTATCAAATCAAAGAAAATTCAACAAAACTTGCATAAAAAAGTTTTATTTTGAGTTTAACCCTAATTTTATCACCGATTTGAGTTACACCTACGATTTTACAATAACTTACGAAACCTTCCCATATACTGATTTAGTGATACTTTGTGAGGATCTTTTGTGACCCTGTTAAATTTTGAAATACTTTTGGGGATATTGCAAATTATTTTAAAATTAAGGGCAACTCAATACAGGTCATGAAAAGTGGTGGGTTAAACTCAAATACCCAAAAGCATAGAAATTTAAAAATAGTCATCTCGGAAGTTTCTTTGACAAAGACCAATAACTCTATTTCAACAAAATAGTAATTTTTTTAGTACTCGTGATAATAAAACATATTTGATTGTATACACAACAGTTTTACCGAGGAACAGAGTTAAACTCATCATAGGCCCTGTTTGGTTTGGGGGGAAAAATAAAATGGTGAAAAATAATTCCATCTATTCGGGGTTAAATAATTTATTTCTATAAATTGTTACTAAGGGTGTGTTTTTGGCAGCACACATTTTCCATAAAAAAATATAGAATCTTGAGCATTTCCGAAGTGTTTGACAGCACATACTTTTCACAGAAAATATTATCCATCCCCCCTTAGTAGGTACAAGTTGATTAATTTTTTTTTTCCTATCTCCCCCCATATATTTTTCCAGGAAAAATCTTCTTGGTTTGGCATAAATAAACACATCATTTTCCAAAACTACAATCAAGAACACCAAAGCTGAAACTTTCAACTTAAAAATATTTTCAAGGTGAAGTTATTTTATTTTCCATCTTTGCAATCAAATGAAACCTAAGTGCACACTCTACAACTATGTTATTTTGGACAATGTAACGCCTAAAATTCATTTTTGAATATGTCCAAATATTATTCATCATTTCAGTATTTACCTAGGTGAAAAATACATCATCCGGAACCAAACGGGGCCTCAAAGAACACAAGACATTAGAAAGTTTTGTAATAACTAAAGATACATAGTTCTTAATAACCTGACTGAGTATCTCATCCCGCAAAAAATTTCCGAGGGGAACATCAAAATTCCGGTAGAACTTTATATGAGAAAATCGACTTTGCTCACAAATAGTCCCTTTCGAGGCATTCCGCCGAGACAATAAAACCAAAATACTCTCCGAATCCAACAGCGTGATGATGTCATCCTTAGAATGTGTTTGGTCTTCATCACTGCCCCCATGTCTTCCCGTGTCCAAACGGTCTTCTTTGCTATAAGCTGTTGAAGAATGTGGTTCATTATTAAATTCATTCTCTTCATCAGAACTACCCTTTATTTCCATATCACAATTATCGGTTGCCTCTGGGGAGCTCGAAATTTCAATGGGTGTTTCACTCGTACCGTTGAAGCCAAAGTATGTAGAAATAGATTGATGAGAAGTAGAGAGAAGAGGGAAATTATCCCCTATAGCTTTCTTTAGAGATGATGAGAGAGATAATACTATGGGGTTGTATGGCTCATAAAACAAAGAAGAATTTCCTTCTAATCTCATCTCGTGGGACCCTTCTTCGTGAAATCCATTTGAAATGGGAACATCGATTGCACACGATACTTCGTTTTCATCACTGGACTCCTCGGGATTATGAACATCCGGATCACCAGATTTGACAAGTGGCAGTGGATCATTGGCTAAAATGCTTGCCAGCCCTTTAAGAGGAATGGTAGCGAACATAGCCCTTTGATCTAAAAGGAAAGAAGTCTCGAGGATTAAGTGATACGCAACAAGTACCGCGTTTTGAACTACACACTTAATCTTCTTCAATTCGTCACTGCGAGTTCCCTTCAATAAAATCTGTAAAATATTTTTCAGTCAGATATATAAATCAAAACTATACGATATCATTGAAGGAGAGCTCTTGATATTCTAATATCTAGTCAATGAAAGGAATCATTTTTGGTTGATTTCAACCATAGTATGAATCACACTTTTTTAGGAAATCTTTTAGTTTTCAAATTTATCCCTATGTTCAAGTTCAATGAGATTTCATAATACATGCATGCAGACTTTATGTTCACTTTATGTCCTAGTAACTGTTTTCCAATACACCAAACAATGATAAAATCTACAAATTTACACAAGTTTGTGAATAGGTTTACGATTCAATTAGAGTAGAGGAGGGCGGCTGGGGACATAACAGGAAAGTAGATCAAACATATTTTCAGAAAAATGAATGAAATGCAAATTTAGAATTTCACGTTGCGTTATATACTATATTTAGAACCCAGATTCTTCATGTTAGACATCCCATAAAGGATAACAGGACCTTAATTTGGGACAGAGGGACTATTAAAAAGGTGATTTTGACTTGGGTCCTTCACTAATGGTCGAAATTAAACTTCGGTATTATCATGATTGCTTTCTTTCTTTTTCTATTTTCCGGGGGGAATCGACTTGTGTACCTCACTAATGGTTGAAATTAGACTTTGGTACAATCATAATTGTTTAGTAGACTTTAGTATCTTTTTTCTACATTATCGCCACTAAATAAAAATGTATTCCACTAAAGGTGATATTCAGTGACGAAATAGCACAAAATGGGTACATCAGAGTCTAAAAAACTATTACGGTGAAATAAAACTCTAATTTTGACTGTTCGTTAGGTTCCCAAGTCAATATGTCCCTTTACGCTCTAAATGTCACCTTCGGTCCTGCAAAATTAACAGTCAACGAATAAAAATGTACCAAAGAGGTACCCAAGTCTAAAAAAAAATTATGATAGTATCAAATTTTAATCTTAAGCAAAGAACCTAAGTCAATCCCCCACCTACCCCTCAAAAAATAAATCACAGTAAATAAAATTATGAAGGTCAGGAGAAACTCACTGTACAACCCAGACGTGTAGGGCATCCCTCGAGAAACATCAAAGTTTTACTTGGTCTCTTTCCACCTTCACCAATGGTATTATGTTCCTCTACGAATTTTTCAAAACAAAAGGAATCACACTGCTTAAGCCTTTGGCCGTTCACTAGATCGGAGGACAAGATCGAAGAACCAATACAACGAGCAACTCTCTCTAGGCGATGGAGTTTCATATCAAAAACTAATGTCATCCCTTTTTCACGAATAGACTCTTGTATATCACCGGAAACAGATTTCTCCACTAACACCACATTTGGATGGCACCTCTCTATCATTTGGATGATGGAATTCAAACTTATCTTCTTCTGTTCATGATTATAATATCAGAATCGCTAATTCACAGCAAGAAGTGGTTACTTAAAAGAGATTAAATGATTACCTGGTCATCAGATAAAAGGGATGAAAATCCACTTGAAGAGAGATCAAGCGCGCCTTGGATCAACAACAATCTAGGGTTCTTGTAGGTTGTTGGCATGTGCTTGTGAGCGGCATGCTTTTTGAAAACCAAGCCTTTGAATAATTGACTGCAAAAATTTCCAAATATTACATTCACCCCTTAGCCCAAAATACCAACTTTCTCAAATTAAAGAACGAAGATTGACGGCTTGAAAATTAATATTCCCTCCATTTCGAATTAAGATTCGTACATTCCTATTTCGCCTGCCCCAAATTAATCTTTTTTTTTTGCCCACAAATCAATCCACTTTGAGAATCAATGAACCAAAATCCATGCTAATCAAGAAAGTTCTAAATTTGACCACTGATTATGTTCAAAGTCAATTTTCCATAAAAGTTTGACTTTCATAGCTGACTCTTAATTTGAAAGAGGCGAAGAAAATCAATATTCCCCTTGACTTCCGTTTGGGTCTTTTATGGTAGTCCAAAAAATATAAACTTTTCACAAATGTTTATGAAAACACTTGAAAGATGATTAGTAAGAACTTTAATGTTTTCTATAACGAATTCAGCATTATGATCCTCAACTAAATACTAAATAATACTGAGTTTCGTGAATAACACTTCCGTTTCAAAATTACATGCTGGTTTCGTTTCAGGGAACTAAAAGAAACGTTTACGTGAACAAAAGAAACAAAATTCACTTGTATATGCTATCACCTTTGGTTTCGAGAACCGGTAGCAATACATTTAATCTTCACATATCCGTCTGGATCCATTGCCTTACCCTCAACAGTGACCGGTTTCACAAACGAAGCAGCGTCCCATGATAAAGAAGTCACTATATCCACCCAACTATCACCATCTTTACCTCCAAAGTCAACACCCACGAATTTCAAAAGTTGACTGACATAGGCCTTAAACTTTCCATTCATAACCTCATTCATAGCCTTTTGTTTTGCCTCTTTACATCTATAGCTCCCACTTCCTACTTCTTCAAAGCTACTTAAAGAACTCGGCTTTCCCCATTTCACACCATCACCACAATCATCGTCATCATCTTCATAGTTAGCCACACTACCCTCGATGTCATTCTCATAATCTTCTGGTTCTGGGGGTAGCCAAAATTCGGCATCGTTTTCATCATCTCTTTCAAAACCACTACCTATTCTTTGATCATCACCGTTTCCTATATTTCTTGCATCACCCCCAATAAACCCATTATTTACATTTTTTACCACTATGTTGGATTGAGGAACTCCATTTACATGAGTCGGTAAGCTAAAGTCACGCGGTTGTCCCTTTAAGCTAAAATTGATATCTTCTTGACCACTGTCCGTGCTAGCTTCCTCTTGATAACCCCTAAAGAAAACAAAAACAAAAAAAATACTATAAGAAAGCTATGTTTTATGAAATGATATTTCCCATCAAAAGTCAACTATCATTTATTTTTTATCTTTTCTAATTCTTTTTCAGGGAAGAAGTTGTGTACCTTCCATTTGAGGATGCATCAACTGAAAAATCACCTGAAAGACCAAAAAGATGGAAGCAAGAATTGAGAACTAATAAGCCTAAATTGATTAAAATTATTGAAATTAATAAGAGGACAAAAGAAACTCTACTGCAGCTCGAGACACAGCTATCACTGCTTGTCAGTGAGGGAATTGGTGTTGGATAAAAACTTGAACCATTCTGCTTGATAAATTCTCTATCCCGTTTCTCCATGAAGTTGCTCAGCTTTGTCAACTACGCACAAAAATGGTAGATATTATTTATCTGGTTTATCCCTAATCCGAATTCACTAATTAGTTCGAGATATCACTTTTTTCCCATAAATATGAGTCAAAAGTAAATAAAAGGAGCTTCTAATTAGCTCAATTACAAATCTGAGCAGCCCCCAAAAAAGAATTTCATCCAAATACAACTACTTAAGCTTAAGGCATCCCTCCAACTGCTTTTTATACATTTTTAAATGAGAAATTTGGCCGATAGGAACAAAATTGTCAGATAGTGGTGGTGATATGATTGGGTTAGAAAGAAGACGGGATCTTTTTGTTTTCATGAGATGCAAAAACAATTGAAATATATATAGATAGATAGATAGATAGATAGATAAATAGATAGATAGAGATTGGTAACAGAAAGTACTATTTAAGTTATGGACCACAGAAACCTAAAATTATTAGTAATAATAATAATAATAATTCAGTTTGTTGAAAATCAAATACTGACTATCAAAACTCAGAAAGAAAAAGAAAGAAACCTAATCCAAGCATATAATAGAACAACCTTTCTCAACAAAAGATTCTTGGAAAAATATATTAAAAAATGAATTGAAAAATGGTTTAACCACCCAAATGTTGAACTCCCATAAAAGGGGCAATTTCATTTATGAAGTAAAACACAAAGAGTTACCCAATAGCATACTTACCAATAATTCCACCAAAACAAATAAGACAGAAAAAAACAACCAAATTATTTGAACAAGTCTATGAAATCTTAAAAATATTAACCACTACTATGTTCAAACAACAATATTTTCAAATTACATACCCATATTCAAATCTTGAACAGAAACAAACACATAAATCACAACAGAAATATCCCAAACTAAATAGAACCCAATCATCAACCACATAATAGGAAGATCAGAAGTTGAGTTCAACTTATAAACAATACCCACTTACAAAACTCAACAGATCCAAGAGGCTGAAACTACATCAACAAGAATTGAAAATAAACAGGAGAAAAACATCAAGAATCTAAATAGTTATATCCCAAAGTTCAAATCCAGTCAACAAGAAACCATACAAAACAAAACCCAGTTGAGAAATAACTTCTTTACCAGGATCTAATAATCAGAGCTAAAACAATTATTTCAATAACTCAAAAACTAAAATGCAAAACCAAAGACAACCCACAAAGAAAAAGAACTCAAAAAGCCCAAAGATTTAATAGCCAGTTGATTTGACTTCTTGGTCAATAATTCCTTCTACATGTTTTTCATTTTAAACAACACTAACTCAAAAAACCCAAATCAAAGAATATTACATGAACATTACCCCCTAAACAATTTTCCCAATAACCCATCAACCAAAAAGACAACAAAATGAAAACTTGAATAACTTACCACTAAAGCAACCCAAACAACAAGACTATGGTGACCTTTAAACCAATCCCAAGCATATCACCAACAGAAACTAAAAAAGACCCAATTTTTACATCTCTCTTTAGATAGAAAAATTTGGCAAATTTCAAGAGTTGGGAAGAGGGAGAGTTGAAGTGGGAAAAGAATTCAGGAGAGAAGAAAGATAAAATTCAAGAAAGCAAATAATTGTTTTTCTTTTCTTCCAAGTGGGACCCACTATGTTTGTTACTACGGGATACTGTTGGAAAATATTTATATACAAGGCACGAAAAATTTAATGTGTGTATTCTTATGGATGTCTCATCGACATATGTGGGCTACACGAAAAGTCAGATTTTGTGATTAATTTTGTTAGATAAATGCATAAGATTGGCATACATAAGCAGATGCATCATCATAATTAATGAGGGATATTCGTTTTCAACTCGAAGAAATTCATTAAGCTATCAACTATGTATGATGTGAGAATAAATTAATTAAATTACTTTTATTAAAGAAAATCATAAGTGATACAATTTGTTAAAAACAAACCAAGTGTCGCTAAAAGTTAAAGGGGGATATTTTGGATTTTCCCATGGATAAAAAGAGAGGATTAGTTTCACTTTAGCCTTTTGTTTTTATTCGGGACTAAGTTTTGTTATCATAATTTTATTTAGAGGCATTCACTCATATCATGTGCAATATTTATATTATACTCTAATACAATATTATTAGAAGTTTTAATAGCAATAAATGCATTTTAACCTTCTTTTTTTTAAATAATTTACACATTTTTCATAACATCCCGTAAACTTCTTTCACCCTTTCATTTTTGTCATTAATTTACATCATTTCCATTCATCTTCCTCACACTTTACATACGGACTATTTAACTCATCAAATTCATCTAACCCTTCTCTCTCTCTCTCTCCCTCAATGTGTCAAGCACCCCTCTTCGTCTTCAATTACCCGTTTGAAAATGCAGGAAGGCCAAATTCATTTTACTGCTTGCAATCCCAAACAACACAATGAAAAATAGGTTTGCTTCTGGTTTTCCATCTACATAGTTAAAAAATGGTTACTGACAATCCCAAATGAAAAATGGGTAGCATCTAAATGAAAAATGGGTCAACACTTCGGCCGACCAACCCAACAAACCTCACCCCGATTGCCTAACAATCCAGCAAACCCATCACCGAAAAATATCCCTGTTTTGAATCCCTTGCGAAAAATTCACCGAACCTGAACCAAAACCCATCGCCGAACCCGAACCCAGATACACAAACCCATCGCCAAACCCAAACTCATTGTCAAACCCAAACCCATATCTCTTTGCATCCATCTCTTATATTTTGTATTGGAGCATGTGGCCATGTCTTCAACTTTCGCATGTGTACAGATTGGAGCTGGAGTGGTAGGATGCCTGTGGGTTTAGGAGGGGGGGAGAGAGAATGCTCTCATTTAGTAATTTTTTAAGGGGCATATATCAAATAGTCCCTCGAACTTCTTTTAATACATGTATAGTACAAGCCTTTTATTTTGCACCAAAAAGTCTTTCATCATGTCAAAAAGGATTTACCATGCCGCTGGCGCGGACCTTTAAAGATAAGAGAATAAGGGACTTTTTTGTACAAAATAAAAGGCTTAGACTAAATGTGTATTAAAAAATGTTTGAGGAACTTTTGGTATTTGATCCATTTTTTAAGCTTTGTTTGTCTTTTTGTTTTTAAGATATTTTATTGGTTGATAATTATACACGTTAAGATTTTTTTTTCTTTTTGTTTTTAAGATATTTTGTTGGTTGATATATATACACGGTTGATGATGTAGTATTGGTGCTTTTATGGAGTGGCTTAGACTTTGAATTAATTTTTTCGGATACAGCGGTGATGATGTGGTATTGTTGGTTCATTTTTTTTTCCTCTCTATTTTCTCACATTAGTTATTAATGTACAAGTCGATAGTTTTGAACATTAAAAATATCCACTTTAGGTTATTATATTTATCCATTGTGAACTACCATTTAATTTTTTCAAAAACTTCATCATTGGCAACTCAATATTGGTAATAGACATTTTAATTCAAAATGCGATAATGACAATCTAAAGCATGGATATCTTCTTTATTTTTTGGTGAAAAAAAATGGATATCAATTATTCCATAGCTACATGTATAAGTATGTATGTGAATAAAAATTGAAAACATAACTGAGCATCCAAACGACTTAAATCAACAAGGTAATCTTCGCTAATTACTATTAAACCCGTTAATCGATCATAGACTCAAGAGGTTTAATTTCGTATTCAAACATTTACTTTCTTTTCAAAATATAAATTCATCGCAAAATTCACAAGATAAGAAATTTAATTTTTATTATGCTCATCAAAGATTATGCAGGATAAATGGAATCGACATCAGGGATTGATTGCACACATTAAAGTTTCGAAAGCTGAAGACAAATTGAAAATTAGAGTTGCGTAGCTTTTTTCTTAGGGATTTTGAAAATACATGACATTGATTGGGATATACTTTTACAGAGTTCTTTTAGCATATCATTAATCTCATAACACATATATCCTTTAGGTATAATAAAATCTTATATTTATATTAAAAAATATTCGTAATATACATTTACGTCCGTGCATCGCGCGGGCTCCATGATAGTTCAACTATAAAATGTGAGGCCAAGATAATTTTGCGATATAAAAATACGATATAATTGACGTGTCGCACTCTCATTCGCTCGTATCCGGACCCCATTAAAAGTGTAGCCTTATGGAGCTTGGACACGAGCGAATGAGGGTGTGACACGTCAATTGTGTCGCAATTTTGTGTCAGCCGAGAATAACTCATTTAAATAATGGAGAATTAAGGTAAATGTCATATTCCTTCCTAGATTTTGATTTTTAGGACAATACTTTTCAAGTTTATAAATCTAGTCCATGTGGTACAATATCATTTATTTGTGTGGTCCCTTTAAAGTTAGAAGTTCATTTTTTTGGTCCGCACTAGTGGCATCATTTTTCATCATTTTTCATGGTGTTTTTAGTACAGGGACTAAATTTATAAAATTATTTGGAGTGTCCTATTTTTATACACTTTGAAAATTATGAGGACCTTTCTCCCAAAACCCCTTTAAATAATGTTGTTTAGTGATAATGACAAAATCTCTTGGGCTACTCTTAAACTAGACAAAAATATATTTTATCATAACAAACGCATCATTATTTTATCTTCTCTCTTACTCATCCCTTTGACTCCTAACGACTCTCTATCAAGCATTCAGCATTACATCCCCAACGACTCCCCGATGATATTCGGTACAAGTTACAACGAGATTTTAATTAATGTTGGTGACTTCGAAAATCCTAAGACGAGTCTCGGAGGACACCCCTAGTTATCTGGTGATTCTTTGACAAGTCTCCGTCGGCAGCTTGGTGACTCTGGTGACCTTCTAGTACTCAATGAGTCTGAAAACTCCTTTGATGAATATTCTCATTATAAAAGTCTACACTATAAAATTTGTCTCTATGAAAATTTTCAACAATGAAAAATTTCTCATTTGCAAAAATTCACATCTACATTAAACTCATTTGATAAATATTAACACAATTATTCCAAAAATTCTAAATATTAAAAAATGGACATGTATTTAGCTATAAAAAACTAAAATTTCTTAGTATGACATTTCACGCTACAAGATTTTACGCTAAGAAATTTCTCATTGTGAAATTTCACAACCAAAACTCGTCGAAAATTGAACTACAAGATTTAAAACTTTAAACTTAATTAAGTATCCTTTTCAAATATCTCACGAAGTAATTTCTAAATATATAAAGTTCATCCCAAACGAACTAATATTGTGCTAGACATTTAATTCTAAAACTTTGGGCAAAAAAAAAATTAAGAGATCATAGGAACATTTGCTCACAAAAAAAGGGTTATTTAAGCTACTCATTAAAATGTTTTATGTGGGATTGATGATCAAAATTCTTTCATACAAGGTAGATTTCATTTAAAGTCAGTTAAATTTTGGTCATTTTTGAATAGAATCATTAGGTCTCAACTATTCCAACCATTTGACCAAAAAAAATATTTTCATTTAAAGTAATCATTTTCTACCTTGAAACTAAGTCAATATTGCATGTTTATCAATTTGTTTAAACACAAACTTGGAATGTTCTTTACTTTTTATGCATTTTATTACGGTTTGAGAGGAGAGAGGGGGGTGATGGCAGATGCCATAAACTCCAATCAAGATTTGGCAAGGAGGGACGGATGTCTCAGGGTAATAAATTAAAATCATGATTTCTTAATAGTTTTGTACATAAATTCATTATTAGTTTAATAATGTCATTTTTTTCGTTGTAATGAGAAGTGCTTGTCTTATATTGTCGGTGTCTTTTATTCTACATAGTAGTTCATCAAGTTTATAGAGTTCGACTTAGACGTAAAAACTCATATTATCGATATTCGTGGAATATAAGTATCTAATTAATAGTCTTATACGAGACTGGGTACACTATTGGTAGGGGTGCAGAACAATATTTAGTAGGATTGTCTTGATTACGAGGAACAATATAGTTTTAGGTTCTTACGTTGGTACACTGAATAGGCATAAATTATTCACATTTATCCCCCTGATTTCGTTATTTTTATGATCCCGTGCATTGTAAATAGCTTGGATTTGTCTTATACTTATGCTACTAACCCTTTTTGGTAATTATTTCGTATTTTATGTACCTCTTATGTGTTTTACAGATATTTCATGCAAATTAGTGTGAAAGAGAATGCAAAACAGTGAAAGAAAGTAAGAAATGGGGAGTTCAAGGGCATTTTCGTAATTTTACATCCAGTGGTGGGAAACACTAGAAAGTTGAAGAGCTCTAAACTACAAGAACATTGGAAAAAATGGCACCCCAATCCGAGCTACGGTGAAGAAGTTATGCTATTTAAAGTTGGAGACAGAAAGTTAAAGTTGAAATTAATTCTGGAAGCTGAAGAGTTTCAACTCTTGAAATTGCTTGTATAATTCACTTTTATTAGTTGTAAAACGTGGAGAGGCATGGTAAGAGTCATTTTTTAGATATATAAAAGGGCAAACCCTAGTAGGAAGAATGGAGGTTTGTTACTTCACGTTGTAGGAGGCTAGTAGTTAGTTTTTAAAGGATTCTTGTATCCAAGAACCCTAGTTTTGAAGTTTGGCTACTATTCAAGATTTAAAGATCTATTCAAGATTCATCATTCATCCATTGCAAGTAATTTTAATTTATTGTTTTTACTGCTTTTATAGTGAGTTTAATTAATTGTTGCTTTCTAGTTTTTCAATCCCAATTCAAGTCATGTTCTCAATTTTCTATATTTAGTTATGAATTCCTGCACTTTCATTTTTAAGTTTTCATTTATTTTAATCATGTTAAGCTAAGCTTTTAAGGGTGGGGATGCATGAACCCAACCGAATGTGGTATGCATAGATATAAAATTTATCCTCTAAATTAAATAAGTGATTAGAACGTGTTGTATAGTTTCACAACCATTGTAGACCTTTTGACCTCGTTTGCACTAGGTAACCGGGGTGCTTGAGGATGCAACGCGCGTGAACTATTGTGACACTTCTTTACACATTCTTTGATTATGTATGCTGCGGGCTTGGAACCTCATATATGTAATGCTTTGGAGTACTAAAGACTGGGTCTAATCAATTATCTAATTTATGAATAGTTTTGTACTGGCATACACACTAGGGTTTGGGGGAGTGTATTCTTAACCCATTTCTTCATTCATATTAATTCCTTCTTAGTTAGTTAAATTTGCATGCGTAGGTTAATTTAATTGAATTTAGTTAATTCATAGATAAAATCCAAAAATCAATCATCTTTTCCTTTTCTTTTATTTTAATATCAACTTTAGGATTAAACTACCTTACCTTTGTCGTCACGTTCACTCGTCCTAGTTCCTGAGGATTCGATACCCATACTCACCACTATACTCCTTAAGAGTGTAATTACAAGTTTAGGGTTTTTGTATTGCTGTTGGAAGCCGATAACAACGACTAGCGTATTTACACAGACGCTCGATTTTTCCACTCAATCAAAATGGCGCCATTGTCGGGGAATTAAGTAGACTTTAGGTTAGGTTGGTTAATCCCTAATTTGACCTTAAAAAAATCCAAAAAAAAAATTCAGAAATATGGGTGTCACGTTCTTGAATTGCCCAATTTGAAATGTCTTACTTTCACTCTTTTAATGGATTTAATTGTTATGATAATAGTGAGGAGGAGGCGCTCAAGACTTATGAACATTGGATCAATATCACTAAAGACGAGTCTTATAAATACAAGCTAAGTGCTAAGGCCATCCAAATTTATCAAAATGAATTGCTTGAAGAAAAAAGACTTGAAAAAGAATATCGGGAAAAAAATCATTATTGGGAGCAAGAGTTAGATGCATTATTTGAACCCAATGAGGATTTTTCTTCCCATATTTTTGAAGTTGAAGAATGTTTTCAACCAAATGAGGAATCCGAGGTACTAGAACCAAGGAAACCAACTTTGGAAGAACTCTTTATTATTAGCAAAAAGTAATCTGATGACTTTGCTGCTACAGAGTTGAAAATTAGAGTAACTTGCAAGGAGTTTAATGATTATTTGGACAACTTAGAGAAGGTCGAGACTTGCGCTTCACCTAACACTTTTGAGAACGAAATCATTGAGAGTGATCCAATTACTTTTGAATCTCAGCCTCTTATAAATATTTCAACACCTATTGAGGTTGAAGATCATTTGTCTCCTTGTGTCCCCACTATTATCGAACCATTAAATCCATCACAAGAACTGGATGAATATCTTGAGGATGTTGATTCGATTCTTGTGTATGGGAATATTTTTTTGAGATGCTTCATCTTACGGGCCATACACTTAGACGTGCCACTCCACTAGATCCGGTTGAAAATTTGGGGGGAGAAGATTTTGAGGACAAGGAATCTATGCTTGAATTATTTTCCAAGATGGACTCTTTCTATTTGTGTGCTCTGCTTCCCATACTACTTGAAAAATCTTTGGGACGTGATTCTATTTTTCTTGGATCCCAATGGTACTTGTCCCATATGCACTCAAGTTCCTCATTACCCCCCTAAAAAATTTAATTGGTGATGGTTCATTTCTTCCGCTTTGCACATGCCTTCCGTTTTTCCAACGGAATTCTTACTTTTTGGGCGGCATGCTTTCTAGCGAGGGCACACCATTAATCCATCAAAGTCAAATTGTATTTTGGGTGGACCCTTAAATTTTTCGACTTCTAGTGTATCATTTATTAGCCGTTCAAATTTTAGGTTGTAAATAATTAGTTTTTTTATTATTACTTTTTCTTTTTTATTATAGTCTAGTTTCGATGGTAGAGTTTTTGTTATTCTTTTTGTTATGCTTAGTTCTAACATGTTTTGTAGATTCAATGGACTCGTACTTTTCGAGGATCACTCTATTTGGGTAATATCTTTCTTTTCCTCACTTTCTGTTGTGTTCTTGATTCGCATTGAGGACAATGCAACATTTAAGTTAGGGGGTGTGGTATATTCTTCCCGTTTATTGTTTAGATTCATTGATTCGATTACATGTTCTTTTCAAGTGTGTTTAGATTCATTGATTTGATCACATGTTCTTTTCAAGTATGTTTTTTTTAGAAAATTTCAAAAAATTTCAAAAAAATTGAAAAAGTTCGAAGAAGCCAAAAATATTTTTGTTCAAAATAAATAAAAATTGGAATTTAAATTTATCAAAATGTCACCTTTATTCTATTTGAAGTCTCAAATTGTTAACAATTAAATGCACTAAGCCAAAATTGACCGAAGATGGAAATTGAAAGAAAATTGATAACTTAACGAATAAGTGTGGAGATTAATAAAACCCGGTGAGATTTCGAGCCATTCAATTTTTTATGAGTTTTCAAATCAATCTGAGTTTATGATTAACTCAAAGTTTTTTCAGTATTTTAATAAGTCGTTGATGATCTCAATCCTTTGTTTTGATCGGTTATGGAAAATGTGTGAAATGTTGTCTCGAAATTCGTGCTAAATATATCTCTAAACTTAATTAATCTCGAGATGCATATGGTAATGTGATTAGCAATTTGGACAGTGAAGTAGGACCTCTTTTGTTTAACCCAAAAATATTAGCCATAATAAAGTTGTGAAAAAATTATCCCTTTGCAACCCACTTTGAGCCTAATAAAATATTTCCCTTTCGTTTGATAACCCGAAAAATCCAAATAGCTCGGAATTGTGAAAAATTAAAAATTCATCAAGTAAGTCCAAAGTGTGTAATAAAAAAAAGGGCAAGAAAAGAAATATAGCAAGAAAAAAAATGAAAATAGAAAAAGAAAGAGAAAAATGAGCAAATGCCCGAAAAAAGCACTAATGGGCGTCATAAGGACATTTTTCAATTCCAAACATTCCGTCCATTCTCATTTTTACCATGTACACCTTTTAACCCGAAAAGTCATAACCGAGTCCAAATGGCGAAATTAATTACTGCATGGAGAGCTAAGACATGAAAAGATAATAAAAGGGATTAAAATGGTGTGATTTAGAGATGATATTTCCCGTTTCCTAATAACTGTATTCCGATGATGAGATATTTTCACCATATATTTCCTTCTTTTCAATTTTGTATGCATGGATTTGTGTCCATTATATTTACTCTTTATATCATGCATACCGAGAGAAAACAACCACAATCCGAGTGATTCGTTTGTAAGTGCAACCGTAAGAATTTAAATCAAAACGAATTTTCGAAAAGTAACGTAAAGCTCAATCGGTGGAAATTTGAGGTTTAATTTCTGGCTTTGCACACACACACACACACACTATGATTTGAGACATTTGAATATGAATTTATAGTGATTATTTTTCGAAAAGTTGAAATTGTACAATTTTTAAGCATTTTGATATTTATTTGAGTCAATAAAAAATTTTGTGGGTGTATTCACTGCAAACCTTCACGAGACAAAACTCGTCCTACTAGGGTAACCTAGGGGTTTAAAGGCTTATTGCATATGCTCAATGCAATTACTTGCCTGCAAAAGTGAAATTTTATTTTAATAAAAGGAAATTCAAAAGTTAACTCATTTCTCTTACATTGCTCGGGACACGCAAAGTTCTAAGTTAGGGGGATTTGATTAGGAATAAATTCTTCACATTTATCCCCTTAATTTCGGTATTTTTATGATCCCGTGCATTGTAAATAGCTTGGATTTGTCTTATATTTATGCTACTAACCATTTTTGGTAAGTATTTCGTATTTTGTGTATCTCTTATGTGTTTTACAGGTATTTTATGCAAATTAGTGCGAAAGAGAATGCAAAATAGTGAAAGAAAGCAAGAAATGGGGAGTTCAAGGGCATTTTCATAATTTTACATCCGGTGGTGGGGAAAACTAGAAAGTTGAAGAGCTCTAAATTACAAGAACATTGGAAAAAATGGCACCCCAATCCGAGCTACGATGAAGAAGTTATGCCCATTTAAAGTTGGAGACAGAAAATCAAATTTGAAATTAATTATGGAAGCTGAAGAGTTTTAACTCTTGAAATTTCTTGTATAATTCCTTTTTAGTAGTTGTAAAACGTGGAGAGGCATGGGAAGAGTCCTTTTTGAGATATATAAAAGGGAAAACCCTAGTAGGAAGAAAGGAGGTTTGTTACTACACGTTGTAGGAGGCTAGTAGTTAGTTTTTAAAGGCTTCTTGTATCCAAGAACCCTAGTTTTGAAGTTTGGCTACTATTTAAGATTTAAAGATCTATTCAAGATTCATCATTCATCCATTGCAAGTAATTTTAATTTATTATTTTTACTGCTTTCATTGTTAGTTTAATTAATTGTTGCTTCCTAGTTTTTCAATCCCAATTCAAGTCATGTTCTCAATTTTCTAGATTTAGTTATGAATTCCTGCACTTTCATTTTTAAATTTTCTTTTATTTTAATCATGTTAAGCTAAGTTTTTAAGTGTGGGGATGCATGAACCCAACCCAATGTGGTATGCATAGATATAAAATTTGTCCTTTAAATTAAATAAGTGATTAGATCGTGTTGTATAGTTTCACAACCATTGTAGACCTTTTGACCTCGTTTGCCCTCGGTAACCGAGGTGCTTAAGGATGCAACACGAGTGAACTATTGTGACACTGCTTTAAACATTCTTTGATTATATATGATGCGAGATTGAACCTCATATATGTAATGCTTTGGAGTACTATATACTGGGTCTGATCAATTATCTAATTTATGAATAGTTTTGTACTGGCATTCACACTAGGGTTTGGGGGAGTGTATTCTTAACCCATTTCTTCATTCATATTAATTCCTTCTTAGTTAGTTAATTTTGCATGCGTAGGTTAATTTAATTGAATTTAGTTAATTCATAGATAAAATCCAAAAATCAGTCATATTTTTCTTTTCTTTTATTTTAATATCAACTTTAGGATTAAACTACCTTACCTTTGTCGTCACGTTCACTCGTCCTAGTTCCCTGAGGATTCGATACCCAGACTCACCACTATACTCCTTAAGAGTGTAGTTAAAAGTTTAGGTTTTTTGTATTGCGGTTGGAAGCCCATAACAACGACTAGCGTATCTACACGGACGCTCGGTTTTTCCACTCGATCATACACATTATGTGTATTGAATTA
This sequence comes from Sambucus nigra, assembly GCA_949130495.1. Classification (NCBI taxonomy): domain Eukaryota; kingdom Viridiplantae; phylum Streptophyta; class Magnoliopsida; order Dipsacales; family Adoxaceae; genus Sambucus; species Sambucus nigra. Next base: position 451,439,835 of record OX422220.1, on the reverse strand, counting down.
TACTAGCTTGAGTTCATTGTCTTTATACGCATTTAATAAGATAATGTACATTTCAAGATTATTAGGTTTACTTAAGCTCTTAAACTTGATATACTTTATGAACAGGTGCACTAGTTGACAATTTACTTTACTTAATGAGTGTGATTTATTATTTGATCAATAAACTTGAGAAATTGAGTGTTGGTGATTAATTTATATTGGAAGTAAATTATGGATAGAAATCACATATTGGTATAGAGACTAGTGATACCATTTTGAGTTGATTTTATATTTTGTGTGTGCCAAAGTCTACATGTGGATTTTGTTATGAGACACTACAAATAAGTTAAGTTGGATTACCCAATGAATTTAAAAAAATAAGTAAATTAAAATAAATTGCAGGAATATATTATATTAACGGATATTTTTAACCTTAACGTAAGGAGATATTAAGTAGTTATTAACAAGGAGCTCAATAATTATCCTTTAGTTGAGGGTATGGAGTGCAATTACGTCTATCAAGTAAAATTAATTACAATTAATGAATCTAAGTCCGCCCTTTAATGTGATTTCAACATATGAGGAATACTATCACCCCTAACCCCATTAGGATATAATTAACTAAATATTTCACAAACCACATTTATTATTTATTTATTAATACATATTGAAACAACTTCAAGGTTAAAAGGCTGAATACTAAAAATCCAATCATTTTAAGGAGACATAATTCAAACAGAACTCAAATACCATTTAACTTAATTACAACTAGTACATTGTATAAAACAAAACTAACAAGACTCCACTATTATTCACTCAACCTCCTAGACCTGGCAGTGGCAGCTTCAGAACCTGAAAATGTAAACATATAAAACCATGAGTTTAAAAACTCAGTGAATGTACTACATCTCTATATAGTAAAAGTACAATTTTAACATCTCAACATATAAATATATATATATTTCCATATCTGTGCCAAATTAGGCCATATACATATCCGGAGTTAATAAACCCCACATCTCCTGCCCGTAGGTAATAATCATATCCCTAGGTTTTAATAACCTAACATCTCCTGAATTGCATAACAACTCAACATATCTTGAATTTTATAAAGCCATAACATCTCAAAATCTCTTGACTTTTAACAAGCCATAACATCTCAACATCTCATGACTTTTAATAAGCCATATCATCTTAATATATAATGCATACACATCATGTCCATAATCAACTCACTAAGTACACTCACATTATGTTGTTAACTATGTATTCCCGTTTCCTTCTGGTGGAGCTGAACTAGGTTGATTTGACCTTACACGTGTTAATCCAACTAAATCAGTACTGAATCTCAATCATAAGTATTCTTTTAATATATCTATGTAACTTTCAATGACTATACAACAACAATATAATTCTACTCAAGTCACATTCTATAAAACATGTGTGACGACAAAACAGTGGTATACATGTTGATAAAGTTATGGACATTCAACCGTAGGAAATTCCTCATAAGGAATTTATAACTAAACCCAAGTAAATATTAAAGCATACTTCTCAATGTATATACACATGAAACATGTACTCAAAATACTCTTTGAAAAGAGCAGATAAAAACATTCTTTCATGGGGTATCCAATATGGCCTTAAATTATTGTCCTCCATACTTAACCATCATATATTCATAAATAGTACACATACAGGTGTCCAAGCTTATCGATATGAAAACATATATGAATATACTTTCCGTTACAAGTGACGGTGTAATTTTTCAAACTTCCTAGAGCAAGTTATGTCTATCTCTTTACAACACAAGAAATCTGCCCTACAAACTCCTCTATTGTTCCTTCAACTTCCAAGAATTTTCATAGTTTTTATACAGCATAACTTTCCATGATATTCAACCAATTTTCAATAAACATACTTAATAATACAGAATTAAAGTTTCATAATCTTTTGACTTCATTTGCTATGTCAAAAGCTTGACCAAACTCAGGGTATACCGAAATTACATATCCAAACAGCAACTATGTACCAACTTGAAACCATCACCAAGACCTAACCACAAGGAGTTAAATTCTAATTTTCGGATATGATATGAATATATGAGTCTACTTTCATATCCAATTGGAATTTCTGAATTCCAGTAACCACACAAATATATATATATATATACATGCAAGTTTGAATACAAGGGGTTTCAATACAAACCAATATGGCCTATAAACACCACCTACCTCACATATGAACCAATACATATTATCACAAAGGGTGGTGGAATTTTAATCCCTAATTCATGATTTATATACTTTGAAATAAGTATAATACAAGATTAAAACAATATTAATCACAAACTTATACCTTGGAAACACTTTAAGGATTTTCTTGGAATTTTCCTAGCTTTTCTTGTAATCTTTCTTCCTTAAACTTCCGCTTTCTCTTTCCTTAAGCTTAAATCTCTCAAAACTGAACCTAGGGTTATATTTTCTGAAGAAATAAGTTAAAGGGAGAGGTTTAAGTCATCCAAGGTTGCCTACCATACCCACCAATCAAATTAAACCACTTGGTTTACTAAAAGAGAATTTTCCAGTTAAAGGGAATGGACATATTTGCCCCTTGTTCGTAAATTCGGCCTAACTTCTTACTCGAACATCCGTTTGATGCACCGTTTGTTGTGTTACAACCCTAACTCACATGCCTACAACTATCTAGCTTTCACATCAAGTCACTTGTAATGTTATAGGGGTCAAAACTAGCCTTAAATAGGAATATTTATATCGAAAATAACAAAATTTTGTGTTCGTACATAACTCGACATTTCACGATTTATTAAAGTAGGATTAGACTAAACATAATCCTTTAACATTAGATATACTAATAAAACATTACTCATATCACATATATAAGAATGATTAAAATATAATTTATCATAATTATATCTGGGTTGTCACAACTCCCCCCCCCCCCCCCCCATAAAATTTTGTCCCCGAAATTTAATACAAAGGTCACTTACCAAACAAATGGGGATATTGTTTATTCATGCTATCCTTCGTTTCCCAAGATGCTTCTTTAATTCCATGGCTCATCCACATAACTTTGACTAAGGGAATAACTTTATTTCTCAATACTTTTTCCTTACGATCAATAATTTCCATTGGTTCCTCGATGTATGACAAGTCTTCCTTCAGTTCAATTGGTTGAATTTTCAACTGATGAGATGGATCCGCCAAATACTTACGAAGCATCAATATGTGAAACACATCATATAAATGAGATAAATCTGGAGGTAATGTTAATCTATATTCCAGGTTCCCAATTCTTTCCAACACCTCATATGGTCTAATGTATCTTGGACTTAGTTTCCCCTTCTTCCCAAATATCATAACACCTTTCCATGGTGAAATACGTAGGAATATGAAATCCCCCTTTTTAAATTCCAATGGATACTTTCTCTTATCTGCATAAAATCTATGCCTGATTTGCGCTATCTTTATCCGTTCCCGAATCATTTTGATCTTTTCAGTTTTTATATCTATTAATTCAGGACCCAAAAGTTTCCTTTCACCTACTTCATCCCAACACAAAGGCGTTCTACATCTCCTCCCATATAAAGCTTCATACGGAGCCATACCAATGGTGGACTGATAACTATTATTATACGAGAATTCCATTAATAGCAAATGATCATCCCAACTACCCATGAAGTCAAATACACAAGCTCATAACATGTCTTCTAATATTTGAATCGTCCTTTCCGATTGCCATCGGTTTGTGGATGTAATGCAGTGTTGAACTTCAAACTTGTGCCCATGGCATTCTGTAAACGAGGCCAAAACTTAGAAGTGAACGTTGGATGTATATCTGATATAATTGACACTGGTGCCCCGTGTAAACGGATAATTTCATCAACGTACATACGTGCATACTTGTCAACAGTGTAAGTGGTCTTAACTGGAAGAAAATGGGTCGACTTTGTCAATTGATCTACAATCACCCAAATAGAACCATTCCCCTTTGGTGACCGTGGTAATCCTGTAACAAAATCCATCGTTATATGCACCCACTTCCATTCTGGAATAGGCAATGACTGCAATAATCCTGCCGGCTTCTGATCCTCTGCTTTCACTTGCTGACATACTAAACATTTAGCTATAAATTCTGCAATCTCACGTTTCATATTGTTCCACCAGTAATACTCTTTCAAATCTCTGTACATTTTGGTACCTCCCGGATGCATAGAGTAAATAGAACTATGTGCCTCTTCCAATATATCCTTCTTTAAGGGTGGATCATTCGGTACACAAATCCTATTTTTATAACACAACGATTCATCATTCTTAATTTCAAAGTCACTCTCTTTACCATCTAAGACATCTTGTTTCTTCGTATCAAGGAATGGATCACTGACCTGGAAATTTCTTATGCGTTCTGCCAATAAAGGTCTCACTATGACATGTGCTAATAAGCCTCCCCTTTTTGGAAAACTTAACTCAATGCCCATTGATGCCAAGTCAAGGATAATTCCCACACGTGCACACTGTATGTAACCTAGAATCCCTGATGATTTTCGACTCAAAGCATCTGCTACTACATTGGCCTTTCCTGGATGATGATGAATTGTACAGTCATAGTCTTTAATCAGCTCTATCCAACACCTCTGCCTCAAATTCAAGTCTCTCTGTGTAAATAAATACTTCAAACTTTGATGGTCAGTGAAAATTTCACACGTCTCTCCATATAAATGATGTCTCCATAATTTCAAGGCAAAAACAATAGCTGCAAGCTCTAAATCGTGTATAGGATAATCACGTTTATGCATTTTTAACTATCTAGATGCATAATAAATTACCTTTCCATGTTGCATGAAATCACAACCCATACCCTGATGTGAAGCGTCAGTATAAATCACAAAACCTTCTCCACTAGATGGAACAGTGAGAACTGGAGCTAATACTAGCCTATTTTTCAACTTTTCAAAGCTGTGCTGACATTCATCACTCCACACAAATTTCACTTCCTTTCGGGTTAATTTAGTCAACGGTAAGGCTATAGATGAAAACCCCTTTATGAATCTTCTATAATATCCAACCAATCCTAGAAAATTCCTTATCTCCGTTACATTTCTTGGTCTCTCCCATTGCAAAATTGCCTCTACCTTCTTAGGGTCAACATAAATTCCATCTCCCGAAACAACATGCCCCAGAAATACTACCTGATTTAACCAAAACTCACATTTGCTAAACTTAGCAAACAATTGACTATCTCGCAAACTTGCAAAACAACTCTTAGATGCTTCTCATGTTCCTCTTGTCTAGGTGAGTATATCAAAACATCATCGATAAAGACAATCACAAATGAATCTATGAAAGGATGAAATACCCGATTCATTAAATCCATAAACACTGCAGGAGCATTTGTTAACCCAAATGGCATTACCAAAAATTCATAATCACCATAGCGAGAACGAAAAGATGTCTTAGAAATGTCACAATCTCTCACCCTTAATTGATGATAACCCGATCTCAAATCAATTTTTGAAAATACTTTAACACCCTGTAATTGATCAAACAAATCATCAATACGAGGCAATGGATATTTATTTTGAATTGTTACCTTGTTCAACTGCCGATAATCAATGCAAAGTCGCATGGTTCCGTCTTTCTTTTTCATAAATAATATCGGAGCACCCCATGGTGATACACTGGGTCGAATAAAACCTCTGTTAAGCAAATCTTACAGTTGAACCTTTAACTCCTTTAGTTCCACAGGTGGTATTCTATATAGAGAAATAGAAACTGAAGTTGTACCAGGCACTAAATCAATAGTAAACTCTACCTCTCTGCTAGGTGGCAATCCTGGTAATTCATCTGGGAACACATCTGTAAAATCCTTAACTACTGGGATATCTTCTAATTTTTTCAATTCCCTGTTTGTATCCACAATATATGCTAAAAAGCCTTGGCAACCCTTATTTAATAATTTCCTCGCCCGAAGGGCAGAAATAAGACAGTTCGGAACCACATTTCTTTCCCCAGTAAATTTGAATTCTTCCTCCCCCGGAATATTAAATGTAACCTCCTTAGGAAAATAGTCAATTGATGCATGGTAGGAAGATAATCAGTCCATACCCAAGATAATATCAAAATCTCGAATATCTAGTGGAATTAAATCAATGGTCAACTCTCTCTCCCCCACATACAAAACATAATTTTTATACACAAGCTCCACTAACATCACATCCCCCATAGGTGTAGAAATATATAAACCACAATCTAGATAAGAACATGGTCTACCCAAATTCATGGTAAATGACAGTGCTACAAATGAATTAGTAGAACCTGGATCAATAAGCACATAAGCATGTTTGTTCATGACAGAAAATGTACATGTCACCACCTCTGGAGTAGCCTGAGCCTCTTATAAAGTCATAGCAAATATTCTTCTCGGAGCCCTGGAACCACTAGCATGTCCTCTGCCTCCTCCTCTCCCTATGCCTCCAGGCGATGAACCTCGACTAGTAGTAGTTAATTGAATCCCTCCTAGTAACATAGAACAGTTCTTTTTGGTATGACTAATTTGATGACAGTGATAACACTCTACCCCCTTTAATTTGGGATAATTTGGACTGATATGGCCCTCAACTTTGCAAAAATAGCATGTAACAGGCTTAGACTGCCCATTGTCATTCTCCTGTTGTCTATTCTGTTGGCCCATCGATCCTCCACCCCTAAAACTGCTTGGTGTCCTATTCTGAACATAATTTCCAGTCCCTCTACCGCACTGAAATCTTTGACTCCCTTATTTTGAGTATTCTACATTGCCTTCCTTTTGCTGAGATGGATCAAATCTACTCATATTTCCCCTTTGTTCCCTATTCTTTATTGCATCGTTAAAATCTCCTTCAACCATCATAGCTTTGTTAACTAAAGAAGTATAATCTACAATTTTAAGTGCAGTGAGTCTAGACTTGATAACCAAATTCAACCCATCCTGAAATCTGGTGCATTTGTCCTCCTCATTGTGTAAGAAACGTAATGAAAATCGATACAAAGATATAAATTTAGTTTTATACTCCCTGACCGACATACGCCCCTGAGTCAATGATAAAAATTCTCTCTCTTTTTTCTTCCGATACATGCGAGGAAAATACTTTTCATATAAGACTTTAATAAAGGAATCCCAAGTAATTACCTCACCTCCCTCCGGAGTAAGCAATAAATGTTTGGAAGACTCCCACCAATATTTAGCTTCTCCCTTTAACATGAAAGTAGCCAAAATCACCTTTTGCGCGCCCGGTACATTCATCACCCCAAAGATAGTTTTTGTGTCTCTAACCCAAGCCTCAACTTCTAAAGGATCTACAGAACCTGAGAATGTTGGGGGGTTCAATTTGATAAACTTCTCATACAGAGTATTCTTCTCCTCTCGTTGTATTTCTCTTTCTCTTCTAGCCAAAGTCTGCTCCTCCAAGTATTTAACTTGTTGTTTTGCTATTTGTCCCATTGACATGTTTTGTTGTTATACCATTAGAATCATGGCACGAGCCATTTTCTGTATATCTGTAAGTTGTTCAGGAGCCCCCTCTACATTATTTGGATTTTGTTGGTTTACTGTATTTGAAGACTCCTCATCCACCCTCTCTTGAACATTTTCTCCTTCCATATCTTACTATCTGTCATAAACCACAATTACAGAAACAAGAATACAATATCTATTTCTAACATAATGGTTAGTATTTCTCACAAGTTAATATAAATGACCCACACCACACTATTTCTGCCACTGCTACATCTAGACTCTCTAACCCCAGAATATAAAAACCAAAATCTCTAATACCAAGTTGTCACCCTCTAATCCCATTAGGATATAATTAACTAAATAATTCACAAACCACAATAATTATTTATTTATTTATTTAGTAATACATATTGAAACAACTTCAAGGTTAAAAGGCGGAATACTAAAAATCCAATCATTTTAAGGAGACATAATTTAAACAGAACTCAAATACCATTTAAATTAATTACAACTAGTACAGTGTATAAAACAAAACTAACAAGACTCCACTATTATTCACTCAAACTCCTAAACCTGGCAGTGGCAGCTTCAGAACCTGAAAATGTAAACATATAGAACCATGAGTTTAAAAACTCAGTGAATGTACTATATCTCCATATAGTAAAAGTATTATTTTAATATCTCAACATATCAATATATATATATCCATCTCTGTGCCAAATTAGGCCATATACATATCCGGAGTTAATAAACCCCACATCTCCTGCCCGTAGGCAATAATCATATCCATAGGTTTTAATAACCTAACATCTCTTGAATTGCATAGCAACTCAACATATCTTGACTTTTATAAAGCCATGACATCTCAACATCTCTTGAATTTTAACTAGCCATAACATCTCATGACTTTTAATAAGCCATGTCATCTCAATATATAGTATATACACATCATGTCCATAATCAACTCAGTAAGTACACTCACATTGGGTTGTTAACTATGTATTCCCGTTTCCTTCTGGCGGAGCTGAACTGGGTTGATTTGACCTTACACTTGTTAATCCAACTAAATCAGTACTGAATCTCAATCATAAGTATTATTTTAATATATCTAAGTAACTTTCAATAACTATACAACAATAATATAATTCTACTCAAGTCACATTCCATAAAACATGTGTAACGACAAAACAGTGGTATACATGTTGATAAAGTTATGGACATTCAACCGTAGGAAATACCTCATAAGGAATTTATAACTAAACCCAAGTAAATATTAAAGCATACTTATCAATGTATATACACATGAAACATGTACTCAAAATACTATTTGAAAAGAGCAGATAAAAATATTCTTTCATGGGGTATCCAATATGGCCTCAAATTTTTGTCCTCCATACTTATAAATAGTACACATACAGGTGTCCAAGCTTATCGATATGAAAACATATCTGAATATAATTTTCGTTACAAGTGACGGTGTAATTTTTCAAGCTTCCCAGAGCAAGTTATGGCCATTTCTTTACAACACAAGAAATCTGCCCTACAAACTCCTCTATTGTTCCTTCAACTTCCAAGAATTTTCATAGTTTTTCTACAGCAGAACTTTCCATTATTTTCAACCCATTTTCAATAAACATACTTAATAACACATAATTAAAGTTTCATAATCTTTTGACTTCATTTGCTATGTCAAAAGCTTGACCAAACTCAGGGTATACCGAAATTACATATCCAAACAACAACTATGTACCAATTTGAAACCATCACCAAGGCCCAACCACAAGGAGTTAAATTCTAATTTTTGGATATGATATGAATATATGAGTCTACTCTCGTATCCAATTGGAATTTCTGAATTCCAGTAACCACACAAATATATATATATATATATATATATATATATATATTGAAGTTTGAATACAAGGGGTTTCAATATAAACATTATGGCCTATAAACACCACCAATCTCACATATGAACCAATACATATTATCACAAAGGGTGATGGAATTTTAATCCCTAATTCACTATTTATATACTTTGAAATAAGTATAATACAAGATTAAAATAATATTGATCACCAATTTATACCTTGAAAACACTTAAAGGATTTTGTTGGAATTTTCCTAGCTTTTCTTGTAATCTTTCTTCCTTAAACTTCCACTTTCTCTTTCCTTAAGCTTAAATCTCTCAAAACTGAACCTAGGGTTATATTTTTTGAAGAAATAAGTTAAAGGGGGAGGTTTAAGTCGGCCAAGGCTGCCTCTCATTCCAACCAATCAAATTAAACCACTTGGTTTACTAAAAGACAATTTTCGACTTAAAGGGAATGGACAGAATGGCCCCTTGTTCATAAATTCGGCCTAACTTCTTACTCGAACATCTGTTTGATGCACCATTTATTGTGTTACAACCCTAACTCACATGTCTACAACCATCTGGCTTTCACCTCAAGTCATTTTTAATGTTATAGGGGTCAAAACTATCCTTAAACAGGAACATTTCTATTGAAAATAACAAAATTTTGTGTTCTTACATAACTCGACATTTCACGATTTATTAAAGTAGGATTAGACTAAGCATAATCATTTAACATTAGATATACTAATAACACATTATTCATATCACATAATATAAGCATGATTAAAATATAATTTATCATAATTATATCCGGGTTGTCACAAATACGGTAGAAGATTTTGAGATCACATTAAGTTCGTGTTATTTGTTCATTTGTTACAATACTTTTATCATGTTGAGACGATATTAAACTAAAGACATCACGAAGGTAAACCCTAATTACATCTTATGGGATTTTATAGTTTTCGATAATCACGACTTTTGCTATTCAATTCGTACGCATAATCAACACATCATGGAGGTCCAATAATTGCTATCAAAGTTCCGTTGAGACCATGTATATGTTGAAAAGAATTATTGTGTCCAATCAAAACAATCATATATATGTCATGGATGTTGAGTAGATTGCATGCATCTTCCAGTCTTTATTTTGTAGCTTTTTTCTCGGTATTATAATCACGTATTTTATTTCTCATTTTAGGTGATTGGATCTCATGATGATTATACGTGGTTATATTATATTTCATCATATGAATCAAATATCGAAGTATCATTTGAACTCCTTAGTGGAGGAATATAATTCAAATATTGATGTATCATTTGAACTCATTGATAGAGGCATATAATTTTATATTGTTAATGTATATTTCTATCAGGAGTGGAATATCGATGTAGCATCTAAGCTCCTTTATGGAACTAATTGGGTTAATAAATTATTTCTTATTATCAAATTGAAGGAGTCTCCTTTACAAATCATAGCTGAACCTTAACCATACTATCTAGGGAACCAATATTATGTTTGTTTCCTTTTTTATGATGATCTTCATTGTATTGTTATTCATATTTTATTTATGTGGGTGTTAATCTGTTTTGACGGTTCCCTTTATAATATGGACAAAATGGATAATTGACCTCATGCATATTACATAGATGCACGTGCAGCCGATTCATATTGTTGAGTTATGGGAATTTATATGTGTGGTTGGTAAATAAGATTTTATTTTCAATTTTATTAATTATAATTATTTCTATGGGATTTCGATGGCGTAATGGCTTGAAATTGGTGAATCGACAATTTGACAAGTGTTCATCGGCACACCTTTGATTCTAGTGACTTTGGTGACCCTCTAACGATTCCCCAATGGCTCCCAATGACTTTGATAACTACCTTGATGAATATTCTCATTATAAAATTTCACATTACAAAATTTGTCGCTATGAAAAGTTTACACTGCAATTCCAGAATGAAAAATTTCACATTGTAAAAATTCCCGTGTTATTTCTTTCAAAATTCACATCTACATTAAAGTCATTTGAAAAATATTAACATAATCATTCTAGAACTTATAGATATTAAAAAATGAACATATACTTAGCTAAAAAAAACTAAAATTTATTACTATGACATTTCACACTGCAAAATTTCATAATAAAAAACTCGTCGAAAATTTAACTACAAAATTTAAAGTTATATACTTAATTAAATCCTTCTTGAATATCTTTTGATATATCTTATCGATAGATTTCTAAATATATAAAGTTCATCCCAAACGAACTAATATTATGGTAGATGTTTAATTCTAAACTTTGTGAAATAAAATAAAAAATAAGAGATCAAAGGAACACTTAACCACAAAAAAACGTTTAAACTACTCATTACTAATATTTTATAGGCGATCGATTATCAAATTGCATCATACCAGGGGTATTTCACTTAAAGTTGCTTCATATTTTGGGTCCTATTTGAAGATAACACTAGGTATAAATGTGTAATACCCCAAATATTGAAGTGATTTATTAAATAATTTAATGTTGATTCATGATTATTAATTGAGTACATATTGAGATAATTTTATATGGTTTAAATTTAATTATATAAGCAGAATTGAATTTATAAATTTTTGAAAATCTTGTTATAATTAACTGTGTAGATTAATTAGATATTTAATTAGGTTATAAAGTATAATTTGGTTTGAACTATAGGGGCATAAAAGTCATTTGGTATGTCTTGAGATCCAAGATAAAGGCTAGTGGCATGGGTAGTTATTAGTGTGGGGTCAATTATTTTGTTGGCACGTGCTCGGCCACGTGAGCCCATAACTCATGAAGTCTTTCGGTCAAAGGAGAACTTTATCATTTGTAACGACTGACTATAATCAAAGGATAAGCTCGAACTCTTAGGGATAGTTGTTAATGGGGTTTATGAATCTCTTAAGTAGGCTTATAAGTGTAAAGTCACCACCATGCAGATAGTAAATACGTGCTTGTAACATCGAGCAATACTACAACTCTGTCGACCTAAGTTCTGAATTAATAGATAACAAATCCTATCACACCATAGACATAGGAAAGTCATTGAGTAATTCAAGTCACATAGACTTGATACGTTTGAGTGAGGTATGTTCATTTGATTAAATGAACCTTTAAATATTGAATATCATGCAAAATGCTCAACAAATCACAAGACTTCCATTTCACACATGATTTGAATATTATATTCTTTTGGTCGTTTTGTGAATTGATATATGGCTACACACATATGGACGATGTTTTTCAACATGAGTGTGGTTTTAAAAAATTATATTGGAAAGTGTACTTTTTACTCAGAGGTATTATGAAAACCATTTTTGGGAGTTGACCTTTTGTTTTAGTGAAAGTTAAAGGTGTATTTTACAAAACAGCCTTTAACCGTTCGCATAGCTCTCTTTTGCCCTATGTGCATGGATTTGCCTCGATTTCACCATTGTTGAAATCATGCGTATCCCATTTGAAAATAGGGCAATTTACAAGTAAGTCCCTGACTAATAAATTTTAAGCATTTAAGGACAATTTACTATTAGGTCCATTTGTTATGTCACTAGCGTGGACTTTCACAAGAAGATAATTAGTGGACCTAAGTGTTTCAAATTTGTCAAAATTCCTTTAGTGTTAAAAATTTGTTTGCAAGGGACCTAAGAGTACTTTCCTTTGGAAAATATCTAAAAACCTCGTAATTGAAAAACTTCTCTGAGTTTAGCTTTGAGGTTTAGAGTTATCCTTGCTTCTCTATTTCGAAAATTCACTTGTTCCCTCCAAAACTGTTCAAACTTGCATCTATGTTTTGATCTTTGATTTTTACGAGTGAATTAAGAGTGATTTTATTTCAGATCTTTATTAACAAATTCAATTCAATCGACTACATTTTGAATTCCATGATCTCATACTCCTAGATCTAAAATTGGAGGCGCTTTGATTTATTAGAGGAGTTGAGGCATGGTGTTAATTCTAAATAGGAGATTGGAGTTCCTCATTCGCAATGTGGATCTCTGTGTGGATTTCTATTCATCTATAGGGGAAAGTTCAAGATCCATAGGTAACTACACGATAGTGCTTGTGTGAGAGATACATTCTCACCGTATGTGAAAACTCTTTTCAAATAGAAATACGAATTACAATGCGTCGATATTTTTAACCCCTAAATGGGGTTTTTTCCTCGTAAATTATGTCTTGTGAATGTTTGTGATTATTACTCTATCAATTATACACTTTTTATCACATATTACACGTATATTACACTTATATCTATTGTAATGAGTTAAAATTTGGAATTAAGTTGTGATTTTTAGTTATTTGTTCTATATCTACATAATAAAACTTGTCGCATGGTTAATTCAAGACATATTTCACATCACTTAGTTGAATCATGTGTTAGGAGAACTAAATTTGCAAGAAAAATTATTTATATGCAAAAATTAGCCATGTTATTCAATCAAACCTATTCACCCCCACCCCCCTCTAATTTTATTTTAGCACAAACACTTGCGTAATAAACACATATCCTTAAACTAGTGCCAGGACCATCTTCTCATGGGAATGTTTCTTGTTTTTGCCTCAAGGAAAGTACGACTGACATAATAGTTCGACAACTTATATCCGTCATGCAGTTGTACTAGCATTCCGCTGGTTGAATGTTATGATGCAAATAAATATAGGTAAATATCTTCTACAGTGGTGGGAGTTAACAATAAGGGAGGAGATCCCAAGTACCTATGAATTATTTCCAGTGATCGATCATATTCCTCCGTCCAGACTGCCATGCTTTCTTTCTTCAGATTTTTAAAGAAGGGTCAACATATATCCGATGATCGAGATATGAACCCATTTAAAACAACTTACATCTCAGTGAGGAATTGAAGGTATCTGGTAGTGGTAATATTTTTTATATCATGTAACGCCTTGATCCAATCCAGATATTCTTCTATGTCACTAAGTAACCTAGGATTTTATTCGAAGATGACTTCGAAGATATATTTGGAGGCATTGAGCTTCATCTTGTATTCCCTGAGGATATTGAAGGTTTTTGTTAGGTCTTTAATCTGTTCGAATGCATGTTTGATTTTGATAATCATATCGTCGATGTAGATCTCCATAGTGTCACCGATCTATTTCTTAAACATCTTGGTTAGTCGCTCGAGTGTGCTTTAGGCCGAAGGGCGATACATTGTAATAGTAAAGTCCGAAGGTCATGATGAATGATGTCTTATCTTAATTAGGGTCGAACAATGGTATTTAATGGTATCCGAAATAGGCATCCATGAAACTTATATGCTGATGTTCGATCATTGAATCCATGAGTTTGATCAATCCGAGGTAGTGAAAAACCGTCTTTCGAATAATGCTTATTAAGATTGGTGAAATCAATACAGGCCTTACATTTTTTTCTCTTCTTTCTAACCGTGAAGGCTTTGAAAATCAAGTCTGGAAATTGGACTTCTCTTATGGATCCATCATAATGAGGAAATTCTCGACTTCCCTTTCTATGGCTCTTACTTTCTCTATTATTAATTTCCTCGAATTATACTTGATATGTTGACAGGTTGGGTCCTTTGGTAGCCGATAGCAGACAACATCTATGTTTGCCCGAAATTAATACCAAAAGGGGGGGTGATTTTGGATTATGATATTTATTAAACCTTTTACAAATTAACGTTTCTTTCTTTTCACAAATAATTTGATATACTTTTCAACTTTGTTAACACATTTTCTTAGCAGGTTGATAAATTAATTTCTCTTTTCATTATTTTCTAGCACACACATTCACATTCACATTCAAGTACTAAATGTATTAAACATATTAAAGTAAAGAATTGATGTAAATATAATAAGATAGGAGACAGGGTTTTCAAAAACTTTAAGAATTGGGGTTTTAAAGTGGTTCTGCCCTGCCTATGTCCATGTTCGATACAATACTCTAAAAACTTCACTATCTCCGATTAACTTAAGATGTAACCAAAATCCTCACAAGGAATTATAACACCTTGTAAATCGTAAAAAATAATATGTTAAACTCGTCCTTGCCCAAATGATACTCACGCAAGAGCCCAAGATCTTATAATTCCTTGAATCCTTGTAACTACGAGATTATGGGTCGTGAACATACAATGAAGTTCACCTTTAGTTAAGAAAATAATAAGATTTGTTACCAACGGGTAAAGAAAAGTTGCTTCACAAAATAATGGTGAATTGAGTTACTTTATTTCTCTGAAAATGGAAACAAACAGGTGATCATAAGTATGTTTCTCAAGTGGGTATTTCGTTTTGGATCTTTATATTAGGAGTTTTGGGTTTTAATCTCTAAGCACACAAGATATTTTTAGATATCTTGGTTCAAGAGATATTTTGTGTTTGAATCATTTTTAAGCTCAACCGGGTTTTAAGGTTCTAAAAAACGCGAGGCGTGATCGAGGCGTGGAGGCCAAGCGTTAAGCCTTAGAAGCCTAGGCGGGTCTTAGGCGTAAAAAGACGTGAAAAGGAGTTTAGGCCTTCTTAGTATATTTTAATATTTTTTAACCATAACAAGGCTATTAAAATACTAAAATTGTACATATCATAAAAATATGTCTGAATATATACAAATTAAAATACTATTTGATTATTTTGGATGAGATAATGGTTCGATTAGTAAAAAAACATCTTTAAAAGGCGATATCGTTTCACTAAAGAATTGTTGTTTTTAGAAAAAAGTGCGCCTTAAGGGTTTTACCAAGAATAAGGCGTGAAAAACTTAAGGCGGGGCGTTTCTTCCAAGCCTTAAGCCTAGGCGTGCCTAGGAAGAGTCTAGGCGGGTTTTTTAGAAAAGTTTTGAATATTTGTCGTAAGAGATTCATCTGTTAATCTCTAAGCATGAATTATATTTTGGGTATCTTGGTTCAAGAGAAATTTTATGTTTAAATCACTTTGAAGCTCAAGTGGGTATTAGGATTTGAAACTTTCCTCTTTTGAAATGGGTATAGATTTCTCTTTCTAGAAATCTCAATGGTTTGATATTAGGTTTTAATTATTAATACAAATTGTGTTTAGAACTTGGCTAAACAGAGTTTGGACCCTGAGGATTTGGTCCATATGGGTTTTGGTTTTGAAGCTTTGCTTCAATGGAGTTTTTACTTCAATGGAGATTTGGGTTTTAATCTCACATATATGTAAATGGGTGTAGGAACTTGATTTATATTTTTAAAATCTTAAGTAGGATGGCACAAGCTTGGGATTAGGCTTGGTTGTTTGGACTGAAGGTTTATTTAAAGGCTTAAAATGAAACAAGTCGTTTGAGGGTATTTGGATAATTTATAGGGATTTTGGAATTTGAAATTTAAAATCTATCCATTGTAATTTTGAGTTTACATACACTTATAGTCGCCTATATTACCCTTCTACAAATTGAGTTTTTGTATTTTTGAAGTCAGTCCCACTTATCCTAAGTTAGTCGACTATAACTCAATTTTTAGTCAACTATACTTTGAGTTCTAGCCTACTAAACCTGGTATTAGTCACCTGTACATTATTGTTTTTGTCACTATGATGTTTTGGTTTGATTCCACTTCTTCGGGAAGTGTTTTATAGGGTTTATGTAATTTGAATTTGAGCATACACATGATCAAACAAATTCACTAACATGTGTACAAATATTCTTAAATATCTTTAAGGTTTTCTGTACTTTCATCATTCATCTAGATTGCATGGAACATGTGATGTTGCAATTGTATAATAATCATGATTTTTTCTTATTTGATTGGATACGAAAGGGTTCTCTTGATTCTTGATTGATAAACTTAATTTAATCTTTCTTATAGGATGAATGTGAGCTTTGTGATTGAACTTATAGTTCTTGTGAATGTATTTGATTTTGCTAGGGATGTTTGCATTGCATGGTTGATGATGATGATCAAGACTTTATTCTTATTGGTTCATGGTGAAGGTTTGTGCGACACCCCGACTAATTAAATACCGGGTAGCTACTCCTTTATTCAAATTAATACAAAATATCAAGTTGGTTCAGTTCATAACATCATTGTCGAAAAACGTTTTAACAATTACTAGCCACCTAATATTTAAAAAGTAAGTTGTAAATTTTAATTAAATCTGATTAACATACAATAAGTATTAAATTATGGAATAATGATATCACAACCACATTACAGTCACATTACAATGATAAAGGAATAATGGATCTAGAGGAACACTCCTCGGTATTAATCCGAAGTACCGAATAAAACTGAATACAAAGTTTGAATCACTAAATAATTACAACCCAAAATCTGAAATAAAATTGAGTAAGTAAGATGTATTTAAAAGAAAAGGGGCGACATGCCCTACAGATGAGTAAATCTGAAATAGAGTCAAGATAGAAAGTGGAGGCGTCTACTATCGAGGTCCTGTAACTTCCACAACAGCTACAGCACGCCATCGGAATGGAACTCCTACGCTTGGTGCCCTTGTGGCTGGGCACCTAAATGGTTTTTACAAGAAAATAGATTTGAAAGCAAACGGGTCGGAGCCCGATTGTGAAAACAGTTTAAAATGCAGCAAGTGTTTAATATCATTAAACAGTGAATATAAAATACATGATAGTGCGTTCACTCACATGAGTTTCTCACCTCTCAACTAGCTGTGCACACCTATCGTATCCGTATCCGTTCTAATTATTCTACTATCAAACTAGTATAATTCAATATTTGATGTTAACTATACTAGTCATGGTTTAATTCCCGACGTCTTTATATAAACTGAGAGTTTTACTTTCATTTCCTCGAAATTAGTTTTAATAATTACTAAGAGTTTTCCCATTTTTAATTCTACAAAGATATTACATTAATTCACACTTGTACTTATATAAACAGTTTATTTCAATATTTCATTGTATCAATCTCATCATAATTGTATAATAATGGCACCCCTAGACTAAGCTGCAGTGCACACATACTCTGTTATCCAATCCCGGTACATTACGTACATAAGGATCACGCATTCTGAATCTCTCAGGAATCGTTTCGACAAGTTACAAACACACATAGTGGAGGCGAACATAGTTCACATCACATGGGTCACGCACATACCTACGCTCCCATGATCAACAGACTTATTAACTCCTCAATAAGCCCTTCTCTTGACCTATGTCCTTGAGGTACCAATCTAAATCCCCCCCGTAGGCACACAAAGATTAGATGGCCCTGATCGAGCACCGACCTCCCGTGATAGCAAGTATAGTAGGTATGTTATACACAGATAATCACACATACTAAGCATTCACACATCTTAGATATCTCAGTATTAATAGAGGTATATTTTACATTTCTATACCATCATTAAATGTTGCACGTTTACAAATCCCCGAATAATATACATTAAAAATTATCAACCCTTCTCACGTCGTAATTTTAGGTACTTATTTCCTAACCCATAATTGTCATTTGGTTTACTAAAAAATTCTAAGTTTTAATCCTCAACGTACTTCCAATCTCACAATTATATCCACTAGTCAACAAGGGAAGGTTAACACCCAATTATATAAGTCTACTGAAAGTTTTAAATAAAATCAGGCCTAAAAAGGCCATTCTGTCAACTCGTTAGAAATCTCGTCTGAACGAGGTTGTTCGAACGAGTGTCGTTCGAACGAAGTCTTCGAATGAACTCGTTAGAAGGGACACTGTCATCTCGTTAGAAGTTCGTTCGAACGAGGTCGTTCGAACGACCTGGGCAGGTCTTCTAACGAGATGACAGAATACGCCCATAAATTTTCCAACTCGTTTTTCTTCATTTTTCTCTTCTCTAAATCCATCCTAAGATCATCCAAATTACATTTTAATGATTTTAAACTATACTAAGGCACCCTAGATCACTCTTTAACATATTTTTAGGATCAAATCTTACAAATTAACCTGCAATAATCATAAATCCCGAATTCTTTCCCCAAACCCTATGAACATGAAGTCAGAATTTAATTGACTACCAAGACTCTTACTAATCCATTTTTAAATCATTCAAAGTTACATTTGTGCTTATTAAATTCGTCCATAATCCTTCTACATGCAAATCCCTACCCAAAATCATGAGTTTCACAATAATTCCATTATTTTTTTTTTTCATCAAAACTTCCAAGACAAAAACAGTTTCTACACTAAACATGGAGGAAATATTCATTGCAATTAATAACATTAAATCACTTGCCTTAGATTTGTTCTTCAGATTTGTTATCGGTGTTATAAGGTTGATTCTTCCCTCTTTCTGGTCACAATCCCTTCCAAAAATGACGATGGGGAGATGGTTTGGTATAGATCCTCCTTTAACCTCTCTTCTAACTTCTCTCAAAAACCTTCGTAGCCCACTCTCTCACTTTTTGGCTGATAATGGCCTTAGTGGACCGTTTAATAATCTCTTATTTAACTCTAAAATTCGTGGGTTTTTATCCCTAAATTTTTAAAACTACCAAAATACCCTTCTAAGTTGCCGGTTTGGCCTAAAAATGCTCCGGGACCCAAATTAAACCTCCGGCTAGTGTTTTCTGACTATTTCGATCCTTTCGGACGCGTTGGCTCACTCAAAATGATCATTCGGTTGATAAAAATATAATTTACTTTTTAATTTAAATAAATTCATTCTTGACGCGACTAACACCCCCGTCCTAACTAAATTTCTCAAATTATCGTATTTCTTCCTCGTGATAATTTAATTATTTTCAATACTCATATATTACCATATATACTCAGAAATATTCTATTTTAACATCATAATCAAATACCAACTACTAACACGCGCGTCCCAACTAAATTTTCCAAATTATCGTATTTTTGGCTCGTGACAATTTAATTATTTTCAATACTCATATATTACCATATATACTCAGAAATATTCAATTTTAACATCATAATCAAATACCAACTCACATCTCACTAGTATTTATATCCGGATTAATTCCCAATTAATTCTCATTTAATTCAATTAATCCCTTAAATAAAATCAATAAAATTACGGGGTATTACAGTTTGAGGATATGCTGATCTTGACAGATCGATTGAATGGTTTGTATCTTCATTGTAATGCTTGGTCAATTGATGTCATCATTTCATAGTAGAAATAATGCTTGTAATATATGTCATCATGAATTTAGTTCTTGTTTTCATCTTAAAAACATTAAAGAGAAGTTAGTGAAGTATGATCACATATAAATTTTGTGGTTATCATACAAAAATTTTTCTTAAAATATTTTATGTTTCACACTATCTCCCCTTTTTATGATAAAAACTCAATTGATATAGTTTGATAAATAGTTGAAAGTCTCCCCCTTTCTTTGACATCTGGTTTGGAAAAATATTTTTCTCCCTCTTTATTATATCTTCTCTTTTCTCATATCACATTTCTCATATTTCCTTCCGTTGTTATAGCTTCATTTTTGTTTTCTCAAAAAAATATTTTCTCTCCCCCTTTGTCATTAGCAAAAAGATGGGTTGGTTTTAAAAGACTACGATTTATGTTGAAGACAAATAGATAATCTTTGTGTATGGAGGCATACCAATTACAATGATAGTTAGTATGGCATGGTAATTGATAAATCATATGCATGTAATGTAATAGAGTCGCATAAGTTGTTAAACTATGTTATTTAGGGTTGCATAAGTTGCTAAACTATGTTATTTGTAGTTGTGATGTTAAGGTCATGGTGGATGGTACAAATCCTATCTTTTAGAAAAAAAAACATTCAGTAAAGATGTCGGCGACGTTGTTTGTGGTATAAGTAGAATGAAGTATCATATTCAATTTTTGGTACATATTCCTATAAAAAGTGGTGTTTGATGTTTAATGTGTTTGGTTCAATAATGTTACACCAGGCGTGAGGTAATTTGATGTTAGTAACATATAATCAGAAATTCTTTGTGTGGGTTCTTGATTGGTCCTATGGAAAATGTTTCTATTTATTTTCTCACTTGGTTGTAATCCCCGTCTTTTCAAGGACTATGTTATTTCCATAAAATATGATATATGTGATTTCTTTAATGACATAGGTTCTTGTGTAGACAGGCTTGACTATTTTTGAGTAATCCAAGACAATTTCTCCATCGAATTTAGTATTAGGCTAAAAAATTCCCAATAATTTTGAATATAACATTTCCATCAATTTTTTTTATATACCCAATGTGTTATTTCTTTCCTTTCCAAAATTTGTAGGGTTTTTACTTTCCATCTTACTATGTAGCATGAAGTCTACATATCTTGTGCCTAGAGGGTATTCCAAAAACATATTAAGATATTTTCTTAATTTATAGACAAGTGTGATAATATCTACCTGTAATTTCAAGGATTGGATTCTTAGGTGTGTAGGTAAATGTGAATTGTGTAAATTTCATTTTGTGAAAGACACATGGGATTAATTTGGTATACAAAAATCTTCATTTTTTTCTAATGTGTGTGGAGATAGTGTGAAAACTTGTCACAGACTCATTTATTATGATGAGATTTAGTGTGTGCTATTTACTCTTGTTTTATGTGTAGGTTATCTCGAGAGTTTTTTTGAAAGCATATATTTTCAATGTGGCGGTGTTCATTGTGTACATGAGTGTAAGTGTGAGAGTTCATTGAGTTCAGATTTTGCAAAAATTTGTGTGCACACAATAATGTATTTCTTATACCTAGTCTTTATATGCTTACCTTTATTTATCCGTCTTTGCCAAAGGTTTACCTTCTCGAGGATAAATTCTTAGAAAATTGTCACTTGATTTGTATTTGCATTGTTTGTTTTATATGTAGCCCATACTCCTCTCTTGATTTATAATTTTTCGCCATTGAACCTCAAGATTCCTATGTTCACATACACGCTTGAAAACTTTTCACTAGTAGCATAAGTGTATAGAATTGTCAAGAATATCATGTATGCTCTTTTAGATTCACAATACTAGTCTCATAAGTCATATATCAACTAACATGTTTCTCACATATATATGATTATGTATAAATGTATTTTTACAACGTAATGTGATTGTTATCACTCATATTTCTCATAAGCATTGTAATATACCGTGTGTGTAGGTATATATATATATATATATATATATATATATATATATATATATATATATATATATATATAGACACACACACACACACACACACATGGGAATGTCATATTCTATATTTTCAATTCAAATGCAATGTCTTACGATGATGGTATTACCATTATTTTTTGTGTGGGTATGAATATCACGTGGGTTCAATTGTATACATACACACATGGGAATGTCATATTCTATATTTTCAATTCAAATGCAATGTCTTACGATGATGGTATTACCATCATTTTTTGTGTGGGTATGAATATCACGTGGGTTCAATTTTGTTCAACACTGAAGGGATTGCCATCAAATTTTAGACTAAGTGTATAATTTATGTTTCATTGGAGTATTCTCTTAGAAGGTATTGCCTTTTTTATCACAAAGGAAGTATTGCAACCCAAATATCCTATTGATAGGAATTCCATTTAATATTCATAAAGGTAGGATTGCCACCTTCATCTCAGGAGTGTATTGCCACTCAATTTTCAAAATGACGGGAATGTCATCAAATTTCAAATTATGTGCGCATGTTTGAAGCATGACTTAACTGTAGATTCGGTGTTTCATAACTGTTGAAATTTCATATGTAATATATTCAAGCAAGTATTTTCTCAAGAATGTGATTTTGAGTCTCCGGTGAGACTTTATTTACATGAGTTATATTTAACTAGGATAGGCATGTAAGCATGTAATTTATCATGTGAGAATCAAGGTGTGAAAAAGATCATATTGGTATATGATTGAGTTCATGTGAGGGGACACATATGAGGATCATATCTCAATCATATCAAATGTATATCACCAAATGACTTCCAATAATTTTGAGGGATCGATGCCATAAAGTGTTATCACTTCAACCAAGTCATAATAGCAATAATGAAAGAATTTTTTCTTAATGCACTAATGAGCAACATGATCTACCCGTATAGCATGTGTCAATGATATTTATATTGTGAGTGCAAACAAGAGGCATGTATCACTATAATGAATATTCATATTTAGAGCATGTGTGGTAATATTTATAGGAGGCATTATGTGACATATCAAGATAATCATTCTTTGAATCAATGGTGAAAACTCTTATTATTGGCATGTACTTCATAACATGGTATATAAAGTCATAAGTACATGCGAAAACATCAAGGACAAGTCAAGCGAGCATATAGGATTGGGAGAGTAAAATCATCTTTTTCACAAGTGTTGATTAGTTTCACTATGTCATCGTGTTGTGTTTCTTTACCACCGAATCTATTATGAGGCAAACTTTTTAGAATAGGGATTTATTAACTCCAATTTTGTTTTACTCAACTATTGGATTTTTTTTTGCATAAGATACATCGGTTCTTATCTTTAAGTCACTTTTACATGCGTGGTGACGATGTGACAAGTTTTGTTAAAATCTTTATTGATTGTGATATGTCCTAGCGTGTAGGTTTTTACCATATACAAGATTATAAGTGTGAATGTTCAATAATCAATTTCAACTACCAAGTAGGGATTATAATATGGTTCAATATGTGTTAAAAATTATTGAATGTGTATGGGTTATAATTTGCTCACAAATAATCTAAAGTGTACAATTAACATGTGCTAGATATGATCAACATTACAATAATCATACTAGAACAAGGTAGACATATTTTCATACGGAGGTAAGTGTGTATGGCCTTTTTACAACAATAATTCTATAAACTCATTTGTACCCCAATCAGTTTTCAAAACCAATTTCACTTTTAAAGACATTTTATAGTTTGTTTCCTAAACACATTTTCTTTTCTCGACTACATTTTTCCTTTTTAAATAAGATTCCTATTTTTCAAAAATCTAGACAAATATCACTTTTCAAAAATCTCCAATTTTGGATATGATCTTTAAACTCAAAATATACTTTTTTTTAAATAAATATCTATGAGTTGGTATCTTCTACCAATTGTTGGCCCAAAATTAATACCAAGAGGTGTGTGTGAGTGTGTGTGTGTGTGGGGGGGGGGGGGGGGGTAATTGGGATTTTGATATTTAATTATATTTTTTCAAACTAATATTTATTTTCACAAATCATTTGATATTAAATTAAAGTAAAGTGTAAATGTAAATAGAATAATAGAGGATAGGGTTTAACGGAGCTTTGCAAACCTGAGTTTTCGCATTGTTCGACCTTACCTACATCCATGGTTCAGACGGTATTGAGAAACTTTACTATCTCCGTTTCACTTAAGGCAAAACCAAAATCCTCATAAGGATTTATAACACATTACCAACAAGACATTAGACTCATACGTTTTCAAGTGGTACCTATGCAAGAGCCCAAGGTCTTCTAATGCCTTAACTCCTAACAACTATGACACTGTCGGCTGCGAAGATACAATAAAGTTCACCATTAGTAACAATAATAAGATTTGTAACCAAAGAGTAAAAAAAAAGTTGTTTCACAAAAACAATTATGAAATGGGTTTACTTTCTCTCTTTGGAAATGTAAACAACCAAGTGATCACAAATATGTTACTCAAGTGGGTATTTGGTTTTGGATATGTATCTTAGGAGATGGAATTTTAATCTCTAAGAACACGTGATGTTTTTGGGTATCTTAGTTCAAGAGAGATTTTGTGTTTAAATCACTTTGAAGCTTAAATGGGTTTAAGGTTTGGATATTTGTCTTAGTTGATTGATGTTTTAATATTTAAACATAAATGATGTTTTTTGTATCTTGGTTCAAGAGATATTTTGTGTGTAAATCACTTTAAAACCCAAGTGGGTTTTAGGGTTTGCAACTTTTCCCTTTTGTAATGGATATTCATTTCTCTTTCTAGAAATCTCAACGATTTGATTTTGGTTTTTTATTTTTATTTCAAATTGTGTTTTGCTACGGAACTTGGCTACATAAAGTTTGGACCTTGGGGATTTGGTTCACGCGGGCTTTGGTTTTGAAGCTTTACTTCAATGCATATTTGGGTTTGAATCTCACATGTATGGAAATGGGTTTAGGAACTTGGTTTCTCTTTATAGAAATCTCAAGTAGGATGACACAACCTTGAGATTAGGATTAGTTGTTTAGAATGAATGTTTGAAGGTATAATTATAAGCTTAATAAGGAATATACCACCCTTCTACAAAGTGAGTTTTTGTAATTTTAAAGTCAGTCCCACTTGTCCTAAATTAGGGATTATAACTCAATGTTTAGTCGATTATACCTTGAGTTATATTATAAGTTATTGTTTAGGTCACTATGATGCTGTGGTTTGTCTTCGAGAAGGTTTAGGTAGGGTTTAGGTCAGTTTAGGTAGTCTGGATTTATTCTTATAAATTATCAAACAAATTCACCTTTAAAAGTGCTCTAGTGCCCTAGGGTTTTGTGGATAATAAAATGAACAACAATTTTATTTTTTCAATTATCATTGGAGTAATTTAAACCACAATGTTTCCTAAACAATTTATTTATTTTAATTTTTATGTAAGCATGCATCTAGGTGATATAATCAAGAATAAAATAACAAACCATGACACGAAGATGTACGATAAAAATCCACAACGAAAAAAACCTCGAATGGCCCAACCAGATATGTCCACTACAATATATGTCTACATACAAGGACAAATTATACTTATATAATGACTTGACGCCTTCAAGACTTTACGCATTTCCTCTTCATTTGTTACTTTCTTCGCAACCACTATTGGTTTTCCTTTTAATAGCCACACAACACAGACGCTTCCCACGTCTCGGTATCCTACCGATCTTACTTGTCTCGTGACCAGTCCATTCATTGCAGAACATAATAAGGGTTTTCACCTCAAAAAACACTCTCAATATGAAGATCAAACAACCTTAGTGCAGTTCATAAGAGATCTTAAACAGACATATGTATGTGAAAATTGGATCTTAAAATAATAGGTGCAAACTAGAGCTTGGGAGGAATAAAATATATTCTTAATTTTTTTTGTAAATAACTCTATTAAAAATCTCTTGCCATGACTTCTATTTATCGAAAACACGAAAAATGAAGCGGTATAATAAATCCGACTACTCATTCAAACGAAAAACACAATGTCGTTCAAACGAGTAGTACAATCTCATTTGAACAAAATAAATCTAATTCGAATGAGATAGGAAAACTCATTTAAACAGACATCTAACGAGATTTGAACGACAATTGTGTATAAATCATAACCTTCTCATTTGAACGAGAAACCTAAGTTTGTTTGAACAAACCAAACAAAATGTTCAAATGACTTGTATAAACTCATTTGAATGAACCCGTGAAACTCGTTCGAATGACCTAAAATAAAAATTATTTAAACTTTAAAATCCTTTATGAAAAAATGGCCTCAAATAATTTAAAAACTAAACACCCAAAATTCAAATCTAGGGATCAAACATAAATATGCATTCATACATCATTGAGATCCCTCGGATGTTGAAAATAAAACTCAACATGTACCGATGTCGCTTTAACTTTGCTGCTACAATCTTCAATCACAGAACATAGGATTTAAGCACAAATAACTCAAATCCTAACCTATGACTCAAACAACTTTTGTCTAATCAGAATTAAGACAATATACATACACATTGATTTGACTGGAAATTTTTCCTTACAAATCTCCCCCTTTGGCTATTATGGGACAAAACTAAAAAATAAAAACATACTGGGCCATCAAGCTCTCAAAAGAATCAATCCCAACCCAAAAGGAAAAATTACAGATGTTTGACCGACACAAACTTTAAGTAGCGTTGCTCTTATAAAACTTTGTTGCATTATCACTAAACCTGCACACTTAATGCACCTTTCAAATGCAAAAAGAATATAACAATATATAAATCGCATATGACAAAAAATCATCCCCTTTTGTTAAACATCTTCCCTTAGAGTATGCATCCACTTAAGGTTAGACTTCCTAAAATTAGGCAATATTTCTCCCCCGTTTTCCTCCAGAATAAACAGAGGTAAATTTCACAACATGAAAATTTTTTCCTTATAAAAGTAAAACATGTTAACAGAAAGGAAAAAAAGTAATATCATGCAATGGTATGAAGTGAAATGCAATGACAAACGCAGTTGGCAACACAAGCACAAATAATCCAAACAGTGGGCAAACGATACCAATGTAAACAGGAAACAAAAGATACCAATATGATCAAATAAAATACCAATTTGAATTGAAGAAGAAACATATGGAAAGCATGGATTAAATTCAAAACAAAGACTGAAAAACCAAAAACATACCATATATATGTATATGTAAATATACCAATTGACGCACAAGTATATATAAGTATAAGCACCATAAAAGACACAAAAACAATAAGGTTTCCACACTTGTATGGCATAAATGCTTCTAAACAAAATGTGGTATGTAGTGAAGGGGCGTGAACTAATAACAAAAGAAAACCCAATAATTCAATATATGTCCAATGATTTCTATTTTACCGCATTAAGTTATCAAACTTCGATCTAACCTCAAGTGATAAATAATGAACTCATAATGGACAAACATACATGATGCAAACTATACTAGAAAATATTGATAATTCTTAGATCAATAGTATCAAACAATTAGATTAAATAAGAATCATTGTGCAAACCCATTGATCTTCAATGTTAACACCCCCAAAAATATAAATATTAATTTTTTCTCTTTTTTTTTCTGGATACCAATTTTATAGCATCAATTTCTAAACATGGCATTGGCAGTTTTTCTTTTTCTTTTGCCTCTATTTTGTTAGGATTTTGCCAATTTTGGCCTTTCACGCAAAGGAGATTTCTCCATTCGTATCCCTTTTCCATTACACCTTCATATTTTTTAAATAAAATAAACTCTTGGGAACTGGTTTTTGCATTCACAAATCCCCCAATCAAGTAGATATGTATATGAAAAGATTGAAAGAGGAACACCTCATTTACCTCACGCAATATAGGTTATAATACAGAAGAACTCGTGCAAGTATGTGCGGGGTATATGCAAAGTGAATCCATTAAGCGAATCGAAATTGCACAATTCCATGCAAGCATGATTAAAAATAATCCTAATCATTGTAAACCATAATCAATTGTCCTGGACACATGGTAAATATGGAACTGAAAGGATTCAAACACACCGATATGCCATATAAAACGTGTAAAACCAAATTACACAAACAAAAAAAATCTTGATTTTTTAAACAATTTTCAAAAACGACTCAAAAGACAAATAATTTTTTTTTATTTTTCTCAATTAAATCCAATAAATGAAAAATTAAAATATAAAAAACACAAACATCATATAACTAGCAATAACATATAATGTGAAGCATAAAAAATAATGTATAAAAGCATGCAAACACAATCAACAATTAGATATAGAATGAAAAAAATCTTGTGAATGTTTTGCAAGAATCAACAAACATTCCATGCCTCCGAATCGGATTTCCTAACCCACATAGGTGTAACATGACGATATAGGGTTTGGAGAACCTTGGTGACATTAGACTTATACTTCCTAGGACCTTTTTAAAGCTCATAACGAAATGCCTAAGCTTACCTTTCCTACCACAATGTGTACAAGAGTAGACACGACGAGGAATGTTACCTATGGGTTGACCTTTTGTAACATCTTTGGCAATGGTTGACTCTTTTAAAGTTTTGGCCTTGGCTTTCGGAGCGTAAGCATTGTTATCATCGAAGCCAATTCCAAAGTTATAATTTTTTATTTAGACGGTGCCTAAAATCTTATTTGACATGATTTAAGTCTCTTATTTTCTCTTCTAATTCTTCAATCATAGAATTAAGTATATGATTAGACTCTTCAAGCTCAACGGAATACTTTTTCAGAAATTCTATTAAATAATGAAGGTTATCTCTCTCGCCTTCAACATAATCGAGCTTATCCCTAAGAGTCTTCTCACGTACCCTCATATCCTCAATCAATTTCGAATCATCATTAACCACGACACGTTCCTTCAACTTTGTTTCTAACTTTAAGTTGTCATTTTTCAACTTCAACTCGTTGTACAAGTCATTAAATGGAGCTCACTCTCCTCTTATTCTTCTTCATCTTCACTCCTCACTTGGTAATCACAAGACCGGACCTCAAAATTATCATAAAAACGATCATCTTCAGCATCGGAAGACTTTTTACCTAAATTCACATGACTAGACGTGAATGCGGCGTAGTTATGCTTAACGGGGGAATCACATTCCTCTTCTGACTTATAATCACTAAGGGTGGAATTGTATACCTTCGGCTTCTTACCTCTTCTTTAGTTGAGTGTGACACTCAATGTCTAAATCCTTGGCATTTAAGGCATTTGTCACGCTCATCCACCTTCTTAGGACTATCCATTTTAATCCTATCATGGTCATAAAATTTTTTGGTTTCTTCTCAAAACTCTTATCTTATTTAAGGTTAATAAACTTCTTGAACTTCCTAGAAAACTTAGCAATCTCTTCAACATCAAGCTCACCATCACTATTGAAATTAGACACATCCTCATTTATGACTTTCAAAGCAACACCCATCTATTTATTTTTATCATTTTTCTTCAGAGGACACGTGCTCATTCATAGGTTTTATGGTCACATACAAGTTCTTGGACCTAGAATCGTGACTTTGGCGTTAAATTTTTTAGGTAATGACCTTCAAATTTAATCCACCACTATAGGCTCGGGGATAGGCCCTCATAAGTTAAATGAGGAATCGATAATATCCAATAATTTGGCATAAATATTAAAAAGACTCATTCTCTAACATCTTAATCGTCTCAAACTTAGTCATCAAATTTTATAATTTGGAAACCCTAACAGTATCGGTACCCTCATCTGTGTATCTCAAAATATCCCTAACATCTTTCATGCTCTCATAAGTCATAATACGTGTAAATTATTTTATAGTGATAGAATAAAACATAGCATTCACAACATTGGAATTAAATGTCGAGGCATTATTTTTAGCCATTGTCTAATAGGTGTACGCTTTTGGAACACCACCTTTGGTGGGAGGAGTGTACCCTTGCTCAACTGAGTTCCAAACATTCTTATCGATCGATTTTAAGAAAAATTACATATGCACCTTCTAATAGGAATTGTGTGTCCCATCAAACAATGGAGGTTGGAACTGATTTCTTGGTTAAAATCCATCAAAACCCTGAATGTGCACAGAAATAGGGATTAAACACAACAAACTAGTGTGACCCTATCTGATACTAATTCGAAAGTGCTCTAGTGCCCGGGATTTTACGAATTATCAAACAAACACCAATTTATAATTTTTCAATTACATTTTTGAAACAATTTAAACTACGTTGTTTTCTAAATAGTTTGCCAATTTCAATCTTGACCTAAGCATGCATCTAAAGGATATAAGTAAGAATAAAACAACAAATCACAACACGACACAATGAGGAAAATCTCAAACAGCCCAAGCTCACTAGTTCACTATGATATAGGCGTATATACAAGGACAACTTACACAACGACTTTATGACTTCAAGCCTTGTTAGGATTCCTCATCCTTTATTATTTTATTCGCAGCCACTATTTAATGCCTTTTAATAGCCACATGATGTAGGCGCTTCCTACATCTCGGTATCCCATCAATCTTACTTATCTTGTGACTAGTTTATCCCTCGTATAACTTAAACACGGTCTCCACTGCTTGAAACACTCTCGATATGAAGAGAAAACAACCTTGGTGCAATCTACATAAAATTTCAAAAAGACATATGAATGTGAAACTTGGATCTCAAAACAATAACTTGGATTTGGGAGGCATAAGATATGTTCTTGAAAAACATTTTTATAAATATATCTTTTAAAAAGCACTTGCCATAACTTTTATTTATATAAAAACACAAATAATGAGGCAACTCATTCGAACGAAGAACATAAGGTCATTCGAACGAGTAGTGCAATATCCTTTGAACGAAAAACGAGATAGGCAAACTTGTTTGAATAGAAATCTAACGAACTGAGAGCGACAATTCTTTATAAAGCAAAACATTCTTGTTGAACTTCGTTTAATGCTCATTTGAATGAAAAACTATAGTTCATTTGAATCGACCAAACAAGTCATTCGAATGACATATATAAACTCATTTGAACAAACATGTGAAACTCGTTTGAACGAACTAAAACAAAAATTATTTTAACTTTAAATCCTGTTATGAAAAAATGGCCTCAAACAATTTAAAAACTAAGCACCAAAAACTCGAATTCAGAGATCAAACGTAAATATGCATTCATACATCATTGAGATCCATTAGATAATAAAGACGAAACTGATGTACTCGATGTAGATTTAACTTGGATGCTATTGTATTCAATCACACATCATAGGCTTGAAGGACAAATAACTCAAATTCTAACATATGAATAAAACAAGTTTTGTCCAATCGAAATTAATCCAATATACATACAAATTGAGTCGATTGGAAAATTCTCCTTGTAACTTATATTTGTATAAATATTAAAGATCTTCAAGATTCTAAGAAGGTCTTATGGTGTTTGATCATTCTTTTAAATTGCATGGAACATGTGATGTTGCTATTGTATAATGATCACGAGTTTTGCTTATTTTATTGGATGTGAAAGAATTCATTCGATTCTTAATTGATGAACTTGGTTACATATTTGTTATAGGTTGAATGTGAGATTTGTGGTTGAACTTCTGGTGTTTTTGAGTGTATTTGATATTTCTAGGAATGTTTGCATTGCTTGGTTAATTATGAAGATCTAGACTTTGTTCTTCTTGGATTATAATGCATGTTTCAAGATTAATGGTATTCTTGATTGAATGCTTTCTATTTCCATTAAAATACTTAGGCAATTAAGGTCATGGTTGCATGGTAAAAATGATCGTTGCATTATATAACAGCATATATTGAGTGATTATTTTTTTTATCTCGAGTATATTCGAGAGAAGATAGTGAATTATGATCACATATTATGATATAAATCTTTTTCTTGAAAGATTTTATGTTTCAAAGTTTGGATCTATGCATGAAATATCGTAAGGCTACCAAGTGAAGACATCGGCATTAATCATGGGAAAGTGAATGAGTTGCACTGCTTTTTCCTTGGGAAATTCTGATTTGATCAAAAAGATAGTTTTTATTGGGATGAATGTAGAATAATAATGATCGATTTCTCCATTACTCATTCGGCGAGTGCCAATTTGGTTTCTTTAACCCCCAATCGAATGCCTTCTGATTATTAAATCTCCATCATTCTGACTCCTCTTTGACTGATTCTGCTTTATCTTGATGGCCATTATGAAGCAACTGCAGGCTACCACTTAGTCTCTCTTGATTACCGCAGCCCCATAAGCATAAAAATTTAGTTTCAAGTGAAAATATAACCCTCATAGTATGGATCTGGCCTTTATCCAAAATGACATTGTAGTGCGCCTCCGATTGGATGATGTGAAACTATATCTCTCGATTGATATGTCCGACCTTGATAGGTAATTTGATCTTCCTTATTGGGTACTCCATATATCCATTAAATTAAATCAATGGTTCTACCTTTATATCGAGATCTTGGATAGTGTATCCGATTTTGAGCAATAGGCTAAAGTGCATGATCTCTGAAGAACTCCTTTGATCGACTAATATCCTTTTAGCATCAAATTTGCTATCCACAAGGTCAGAACCAGAGTGTCCTTATATGGCATATTTACACCGATTAGATACTCATCATTGAATATTATTTTTCGGTCAAAATCTAAATCCTTAATCTCGCATTTATCCAGGATAGTCTTAGATACTTTTACCCAGAAAGCCTCTTAGATTCAATCCTCTTTCTATAAGCTTCTTATTGGTGCACTATAAGGTATCGATATAACCGTGTGTGTCTATAACCATTCGCAAGGGTGGGAGATCATCGTCTTTGCCCACTTTCTGAATTGCATGTACACGTGTTGAGGACTTTATCTTGGCTGAGTCAACATACTCCTTAAGATGCCCAACCTACACGAGGTTCTCTGGGTGTCGTTTGTGATATGACTGTGGTCCTAATGGTAGGTACACTAGATATTGGTGTTCCTATTATTTGGATCGTTGGCCATCATTACTGGTCTCTTAAAGAATGATTTATCCTTTATTTGAGGGATCAACTTGTAAATCGACTCCTTAAAAAGGTTTCCATTGCTTGATAGGTGTTTTCACTATTTCGCGACTTAATTAATCCCTTATGAATCTCGTTTTGCGTTCTCTTCTTTGTTGAAGTCGACTGGTTTCCCCCTTTGGCTAACTTTTTTGACTTTTTCTGCCTTGGCGCATATCTTAATACATGTCATTAGATCGGTTATAGTTAAGGTTAGCTTCTTGGTCAAGGATTAGTAGATATCGTTTGATCTAGTGAGTCCTAATTTGAAGGAAGAGATGGCTAACTGCTCACTGCAATCATTAATTTCATTAAATAATTCCCAATAGTTCTGTGCATATTGCCTGAGGGACTTTCCTTTCTTTCTTCTAAGGGAAATCAATGAATTGACCTCTTTAACTGCCTTATTACTGGTAATGAAGCAAGTGGTGAATTGCTCTGCCAGTTCTCTGAATAATAAAATCCACACGGGTCTTCATTTTTTAAACCATTTAAGAGCGAACTCCCCCAGATTAGGAGAAAAAATAGGCATATGAGGGTGTTATGGTGACTCTAAAGTGACATCGTCTGTCGGTAGTGCCTGATGTGATAAGAGGAGTCTTTATTTTCATCATAAGTGGTGATCTTCGGGATAAAAAACTTCTTTGGTGGCTCTAATATTTTTATTTCCACCATAAAGGGTGAGGCCTATCCACGCCCCAATGTTTTCCTAGCGATATCCTTTAGAGTTCGTGCCAAGTTAGGGCTTAACCTCCCCTACAACTCCTTTTTTATAAGATCCCTAACATCGTAACTATCAATATTTTTTTTACCTGATAGGAGCCGACCTATTACTGTGTACTAACTATGTCTGTCAAACTAGTACATGGTTGCAACTAATACCTAGTTGACCTGGAAACTTTATCAGCTCAGTTCGATCTGAAGTGCGTTAAAAAATAAATTCTTCACCTCCTGCGGTGCGCCAGATTATGAAAGTTGGAGCTGCATTATTCTAATTGCCCGATCAACTACCTTATCATACAGGCGATATCCTCATCACAATCATCCAATGTATCCTCATAAAGGACGACCAGCCGAGACGATGCTCTTCCCATAAGTCTCTCTAATGAAGGAG
Source organism: Sambucus nigra (assembly GCA_949130495.1). NCBI lineage: Eukaryota > Viridiplantae > Streptophyta > Magnoliopsida > Dipsacales > Adoxaceae > Sambucus > Sambucus nigra. Next base: position 451,405,218 of record OX422220.1, on the reverse strand, counting down.
TATACTGTCGCTGACTTGGACCCAAACTTTTAGGTGAGTATCCCTTTGATCTAGTTCGATTAGGTATGGAAGGGACTTAGAAGGTGTTTTCCCCCTCCTGAAAAATCGTACAACATATTGGATAAAATTTATATCTTGTGAACGATGAGATTGGTAAGCATTTATATTGCTGTAGGGCAGATGATTCATGATGGCGAGAATTAAACTTTTCCCACATACAGTGCTAAATTATAGGGGATATCAAACCCTAAACAAATGCAATATTACTAATCAGCCGCAAATATATAAATGCAAAAAATAAGCGACACGTTATATACATGGGTTGATAGATCGACCTGCCTATGTCCATAAAAAAATAGGAAGAGTTGTATATTATTGGGAAAGGGAAGACAATTGGAGTGATAGGGTTGCTAACTCGGGGTCCAAGTCATCATTATTATAGTACATTTCATTACCCATAAATTGGTTGGGGTCTCCCTTATTTATAAGTATAAGGTGTCTACAAATCTATGTCTCCTCTCATTAAGCTTATCTTCACAGTGGTAGAGCCATTATTGGTTTGATCGTTCATGATATACTATTATCTTCCAGGATTCCTTATCATATTTCCCTAGGTACTCAGCCAACTACACCATTCTAACCTATACATGCCACATGTTAATCCGTATGGCATAATCAGCCAAAACTCCGTTCACTTATCAACACTACTCAGCCAATATAATGACGTCATAAAAGAAGGGACACATCCCAATTTTAGACACTGGTATCACCTTTTGCATTCTCTCGAGCGTGGATCATATAACCTTCTCCTAGTGACATTATCATCCACTACCTACTTAAGATAAGGACAAAACAGTATTAAACAAGTATGTATAGTCTAAATATATAAAGTTAGACAGAGTCTTACAACAGCTAAAGAAGTCTCAATCTAATATTTCCTCTGCATACTTATTGTGGCATCATATCCACATCATAGACCTTTACTCAAAATGCTTAGTCAGATCCAAAGTTCTGAGAAACTGACACCAGAATAATTGACAATCAATATTACCTCATTGACGCTATAAAAGGCATATGTGTTCACAGACAAGGACCTTACTCGATATGGGAAAGAATACAATCTGGACTTTTACATCTCAAATGCCTTCAAAAAGTGCCTATAATAAATCCTGGCTGATAATGGATTTACACTTAATACGTGTTCTGAGGATACTTTTTGGTCATTGGCATACCATCTAACTTCAACCTTCTCCTTGGATACCCATGGATACATCATATATATGCATCACCTCGACACTACATTAAAAATTCAAGTTCATCTTCAGATACTTGGTTATTACCATTTAGGGAGACTTCGAACGGGGAATGGTTTTCAATACTAATCCTTCGGAATTTGACTTTGGTTTTCCATAGGATACTCCTATACATCAAGCCAATATTAACTACATAAATCTGCTACCTCCAGACTACTTACCTTATGGGAATGTGAATGTCCTCAAGATTATAAAATGCATGGACTTCATGATAGGATTCAGTCTTGGTAAGAATTAATAAGTGTCTATTTAAGCCTTACCTTCTATGCAACCTCAAGGGACTTGTGGATAGGATATCAACCCACTAACCAATACGAGGATATAGATTAAATCGTACAACAATTGGAATGAAGGAAAATTATTTATCCCCTAAAGAGGCTTGAACTATACTATCCGACACTCAAATAATTAATTCATGAAATAAGGGGAAGATTTTCCATATTGTGGATTGCCCGAGCCTTAGTATGACAAACAGGAGAAAAAACTTTTTGGATGGGAGATGTTTAATAGTGACGCTACACTGATCTTTAATGAATACATACATCAGGTCCCGCCTTGCATACCAAAGGTACCAATGGAGGATGAAACATTCCAACTTTTCCACGAGATCGTCTCTATCCATGCACTTGTCATTATTTTCACACTAGGCGACCCGAATACTATGATATCCTGCATTGAGGTCTCTCTACATAATTGGAATATCATCCAATTTGAGCCCTTTGATCAGCCAACCATTAGCATATCAAGAATCCCTTCCCCTCATGCATAATATTCCTCTTTGCTTTTAATATACCTAAAGGCATTGGTATTCTAATTACTAATGTTTTCCCTGCATTTAATGTTGAAATGAAATTTATTTTTTAGTATCTCGAGTTGTACACTCTAAAAGATAATAAAGATGGCATACAAAATGAAAATGCTCCTCCCAGAGAGGATAATTATACCAACTACTATTCAATTTATCGAAATAATTTTATTTAGCGTCAATGTAATTGTGCATAATCATGTGGAAATGAGACTGTCCTCATGAAACTCTGTCATTCGGGCCAACCTAAGATAATTATTGTATGATCCCTATGAAAAACAAAAGCTCACACAATCTTTGATTGAATTCATGCATGTCTTCGCCTAGTCATATAAAAACATGCCTAAAATTGACAGTAAATTGCCATGCACCAGACACTTTGCTAGATTTTTGAACTGTCAAATTGAAGCTCCATATAATTGTACGAGGGTGGTTTCTATAAGTCAAATATGTGGTCTCCAAGAAACTCAATGTCAAAATTATCAGGGTTACTTAACACCCAATTTATACCGCTAACATAGTGCCCAACAATGGAAATATCAGAATATGAGTCGACTATCGGGACCTCAATAGATCCTGATCGAAAGATGATTTTCCATTTTAAAATATTTACATGATCGTCGATAACACAACAAACCATACCTTGAAGTCTTATTTGTATGGCTTCATAGACTACAATCAGATCAAGATGCATCTAGATCATTAGGAGAAAACATCCTTCATCACACCATGTGGAACATACTACTACACCACAATGCCATTTAGACTTAAGAACATGGGGATACCTATTAGCATGCAACGACCACAATACTACACTACTTTATACATAAAGAGGTGTAGGTATACTGGATGAGATGATCATAAAGTCGAAACAAGAATTTAACCATATTCCCGCACTATGAAAATTCTTCCAAATACTTTAGTCATAGATTAAATTGAACACTCATAAATGCATATTTGGCATAATGCGAAGGAATAATGAAAGTACCATGAACAAAAAGGAGGTCCTAGGCTTCCTAGATAAATTCAATACATCATCACGTTGACATCCCAATTGATATCTATATCCTATAGGAATCTATGAATATCTAGAATGAGTAGATCCAAGAGGATTTAGATCAAATTAAGGAGTATCTCGTCCACCTGTTAATTTTAATTCGACCACTACCTGGATTTTACACTCATACTATAACTATCCTTAAATTACATCACAACTGGGTCTATGTTATCTTAACAAATTAGTACAACCTAAAAAATAATGGTCGTTTATTGCGTATTTCGAAAGTTATCTCCTGAATAAATTAACTACACCTATATTAGAGATGGATTTGTTTCTCTTGTCTAGAGCACCCATAAGCCTCGAAAATATATGCTCACCTTCTCCATATAATTTATCTCCTTAATGGATTAGAAAAATATATCTTCAAGAAACCCGCACTATCCAGGATTAATGGCTAAATGGTTATTTCTCTTGGTAAAGTTTAACATCACACACGTCACGTAAAATTAATAAAAAGAAAAGTCATTGTTGAATACCTCGTAGAAGGTCTTCTCACACTACACCATATTAGGCGAATGGTTACGGCGAAAGTTCCTGACCAAGATTGTGGGTCGCGACCAAAGGCTGTGACCATTTATAATGTGAACATTTTGGTGGGTCACGTCCCAAATTCCTGACCAAACGAAGGGTCACGGACCATTGGGGTCATAACACATAGTCTCCAACTATAGCCGTGACCCATAGACACAGCTGGTAACAGCCTAAGGCCGTGACCCATCCTTTAATTTAGGCAACTGGTCATGACCTAAGGCCATGACCCATCCTTCAATTTATGTGACTGGTTACGCCACTGGTCACGGACTTAGATCGTGACCTACCCATTAATGTATACGCCACTGGTGACCCAAACACTTTAATATTACGATGGTCCCGTTAGTGGCCATGGCTCATATTCGTGACCCTGTTTATACATGACAAAAAATATAAAAATGGTCACGGACTTTGGCCATGACCATTTTTAACTATATTAAAAAAAATTGGGCAGAATTGGATCGTTCTCTCAAACCGATGGTCCGATGACCATGGAGTCGGTTCCTACGAGTTACATAGGTCCCGTGCGACGCCGCTCATGAGGCCGTTGGGGGGGGGGGGGGGGGCGTTACATGGTTTCGCCCTCTAACAACACGTTTTCAAGCTTAAGTGTGAATATTCTCAGAATTGGGTTGTGCTCTCAAACTGGGAGTCTCGTGACCACGCGATCGGTTACAACGAGTTACATTGGTCCAGTGCGAGGTGTTGGCACCACTCACGGGTCCGTTTGGGGGGGGGGGGTACGGGGTTTCGTCCTCTAAAACACATTTTCAAGCCTAAGTTTGGATATTCTCATAATTGGGCCATGCTCTCAAACTGGGGGTCCCGTGACCACGCGATCAGTTCTAATGAGTTACATTGGTCCCGTGTGAGGTGTTGGCACCACTCACGGGGCCGTTTGGGGGGTGTTATGTGGTTTTTCCCTCTAATGGCCCGTTTTCAAGCTTAAGTGTGGATATTCTCATAATTGGGTTGTGCTCTCAAACCGGGGGGCCGTGACCATACAATCAGTTCCAACAAGTTACATTGGTTTAGTGCCAGGTGTTAGAGCCGCTCATGAGGCTGTTTGGGGGCATTATGAGATTTTTCCATATAACGACACGTTTTCAAGCCTAAGTGTGGATATTCTCAGAATTAGGTCGTGCTCCCAAACCGGCGGTCCCTTGACCATACGATCGATTTTAACGAGTTACATTGATCCCGTGCGAGGTGTTAGCTTCGCTCACGTGCTCCTTCTAACATATTATCTAACAACAAGACAAGAATCAATAATTATTCAACAGCCAAACCAAACCAAACAAATAATTATCCCGTTCTCATTCTAACATATTATTCAACAACAAGCCAACAACTAATAATTATCCAATAGCCAAACCAAACAAAACCAATAATTATCCCGTACTCCTTCTATCATATAAAATATTTAAAAGATAATGCATATCAATTATATAACTACTTCAGTTAAAGTAAAGAGCATATGATTCCTGCGGTCCAAGAAGGCCATTAAATAAAGTCCTGTGAATGTATGATTATACCAAATTGATCCTGGAGCCCTCAATATATTCTTTTACATGTACATCTGTTAATTAGTTTCTTTAATATAATCTATATAAAATTAAGCTAATTTAACTTCATTTTATGAACACTGCATCAATAAAACTGATCAACAAATGTATATGTACAAGAACACATGGAAATTGAGCTGGGTCAAATTAATCCAATCATAAACTCAAATGAATCTATTCCCAAACCGAGGGTCTTGTTAAAGTAACTAAACATTCGACTAAGCATAACATGTTATCGAAAGTTAACTTACATAAATCATATTAAACATTCGTAAAAGTAACTAAACATTTATACATCAGAGTAAAACACTAATATAATGTCAATGTCATAATAGGATACAAATAAACTTGACAAGGATAACATAATATTTTGATACTCAATCTTCCTCTAAATCAAATAAAAGATCCTTCAAATTAGAGTTGTCAGCAAGAGCTAACTGGAACTCTTTTGGATTCCTTAATGCAGCTACTTCAGTAATCATACCCTTTGGTGCATACATAAAAATAGACCAACTACCATCGTTTATGCACTTCGAGTAGAATACCTTGCTTACGTTCTGAACGACACAAATAAAAGGCTCGTCGACTATGCAATCTTTACTCTTCAGCTTCGATAAATCTACCATAATAAGTTTGGAGTCAGTATCAACTTTGCAAGTATTCGTTGTATCCTCCTCCTTTAACCAATCTTAATGAAATACGATTTCTGTGAAATCTAAGTAATCAAGTTATAAGATTTGTTGGATTATCCTATAATAGGTTAGCACCATATTCTTTGGATTTTTATCACTTTTCTTAGCGATACAAGTGGTCAAGGAAGAAATTGATATTCCACTAGTTTTTTGTGAAAAGATTTTCCTTATATGGATATAAAATGAAATCAAAACCATTAGCGCAAAATTTCTTAAGCTTTTTCGCACGAAAACTAGGGCCTTTTGCTAGGCGTGCAAGTCAGAAAGAGACATCACCTTTTTTAGAAGCTGCATTTATTAATGAATTTGTGTCAGGGCATGTTTTTATCACACACGAATAAATAACCACACACACCTATTTTATACTATAAAATGCACAACACACTTAATTGTTCTTTATTTATAGACTCTCTCTCCAATCCTTATATCAATCCACTATCTCTTTTATGTCCCTTCAATCCCACGGCTCTATCTTTTTGTGTGTATTTAATATGACTCCTCATTTCTCAATCCCCCCTCTCTCTCATGTCCCTTAAATTCCACGCCTCTCGGTTTTTGTGTGTATTTAATATGACTCCTCACTTCCCCTTATTTATCTCACTCATTTCTTTATCTTCTCCTTATTCTAGGTTTAGCATTCTGCATATTGGTATCAGGTTAGCCAGGTTTATATATGATTTTTGGGCTTTGATTTTGATGTCATATTTTTATATTCATCATTATCTACAAGAGGGAATGCAATTTTTGTTTTGTTTGTGACAGATTGATGTTATATTATTAGCCACCCATCCGATTCATCTGGCTTGGTTTTGTTTATGACATCCAGATAAGTATGTGTCATATATTTCCTATTGTAGCTTAATTTTTCTTTTTGTATGTGTTTTGGTTCGGAGGGTATGTGAAGCACACCTGATATCAATATCATTTTCATCTTTCTATCTGCATTGGAGTTAATGGACTATAATAGATCTCTCTCTCTCTCTCTCTCTCTCTCTCTCTCTCTCTCTCTCTCTTCTATTTTGGGTTTAATTTTATGATGTTGTGAAAATGAGATCTCTCTCTCTCTCTCTCTCTCTCTCTCTCTCTCTCTCTCTCTCTCTCTCTCTCTCTTCTATTTTGGGTTTAATTTTATGATGTTGTGAAAATGAGATCTAAGCCAACCAAAGAAGAAGACATGGGCTTTGATTTTCGTCAGTAAGTGGTGGGAGGGAGCAGATCTACGGGTGAGATCAGACAACGTAAGTTAACATTGTAAGAAAGCAGGAGCTTTGATTTATTTTTGTTCTATTTAAATATATATATTTTTTCATTTCTCCAAATCTAATATTTTTTTTCCTATTCAAATATATCCATCTTTAAAAGTATGTTCAAATAGGCAGATTGGTAGTTAATTGGTTTTGTTTGATTTTATCGGAGGGAATAACCGTGGATGAGATAAGCTTGCTGACATATTTCTGGATTTGTTAATTCGTGGATGACGAAAGCAAGAGAAACACCATAATGCAATTTAAAGAATTTACAACACTTTGACAAGCTAAACTTATACAGAAATTCACGCCACTGCCCCCATATACGCAATACTAATAGTGGATGCATAACAAGTTACAAAATTAAAAGGAAGCCATTCTGTATTGAAATCTTAAAATAATAAAGTGATTAGAAATATAGTATGCTAGCACACTACATGATCCGGATGGAATGGTATATGAATGGGAATAATGAAGCTCACATAATGAGAAGAACAATACAAACAAGAAATGGATATCAGTGAATAATGAAGAACAAATATGAGAAGAACAATACGAAGAAGAAATGAATATCAATTCATTTGTGTATATTTATATGTATTCTATTAGTGTATGCTAATGTGTGTATTTGTGTGCGTGTTTTTGGTTGCATTGGGTTATACAATTGAAGAAACGTTTTTTCAATGGGGTTCTGCATTTGGTTTCACATAAAGCAAACCTGTATATCTGAAATTCATAAATTTCCTTTATTTGATTTTCATGGATATTTCCAAACAAAAAGTAGGACTGGCTAATGGATATGACTGAAACACCGAACATAGATCACTATATATTTTAAGAGATTCCAACCTCCTAAAATCCAAATAGTGTTCATATTTTTGTTTAGTTTTTTGCAAATATGATATTGCTTTAAAATCTCTTCTCATTGGTCCCTTTTTTCGTCTACATTTAGGTTTAGTCTTGAATTAGTTATTTATTTTAGGACCAATTACCAAAAAGTTCTTCAAATATTTTTAATCCATATTTATTCCAAGTCTTTTTATTTTGTTCCGAAAATTCCCCCAAACACCCATTTAACTAATATTCTCTTATTTTTAAAGGTTCACGCTAGCAACACACTAAACGTATATTAAAAAAATATTCGAGGGACTATTTGGTATATGCCCATTTATTTCATTCCATGAAAAGAGAGTTCTTGGAACTAATGCCATGGAAACTCCATTGTTTTGTTATTAAGTTTATGATGAGTGTGGTTATTTTTTGTAAGGTTTGATGCTCTCATTTATATACTAATTCACTTTTTTTTATGGAGAAGTCATTGTGGTTATTTTTTATTTTTTGGGGCATTGTTATTTAAAATTTAGGTAGCATGTATGTTTGGATGAGAAATAATTTATATGGATATTGTAGTAATCATACTATTTTCAAGGACAAATAAAAAAAATTTAGCTCAAAAAGTTTTGTGGTAGGCTTCCAATTTTTTAAACAAATTAGCATATTATTTTTACAGTCATAGAAAACTATTATTAACACTATCAAGTAGGTTGAACAAGTTTAGATAGTAACACCATTAGAAGGAAGGCGAGTGAAATATCAAGATAAAATTAAATTGTTAGAAACGAGGTACGGACATCTCGAAAGGGAGCAATATGTCATGTGGGGACTGAGTATGTCCTTATTGAACTCCTATTTTAACAAGATGAAAAGTGTATGAAGGTTTAAAGTTAAAAAATGAGATGTTAGGTGGTGAAATCTCAAAACATCAAATAAATAGATTGGAAATAGGTAATGAATACCTCTAGAGGGACCAATGTCATATATGGGAACTCACCATGCCCTTGTGAAAATGCTGGTTGAAGAAAGAAGCCCAAAAGTAAGGGAAACTGCTTCTGCCCATATATGGAAACCCCAATTGCGCAAGAAAAGACTTCCGATCATGGATCACTACATGTAATCGTGCATGTTAGTGGAGTAATTGCGATTGTACACCCTATGATCGCGCTCCTTTGAGTCTTGGTCGCGACCTTATTCATTTTGCCTCCTTATTCTGGTTTTAGGGTTCATGCATATTTTGTAAAATAATGAGTAGCAGGAGGAGGTGGGTATCTTTCCCACAATAATTTCAAATTTTCAAACTTTTTATAAATATAAATTTGTGTTTATTTATGTTTTTGTCTTAAACATTTGCAGATATATTATTAACACAGAAGTCGAAGCAGGACTATAACAGCTACCTACAAACCACTACTCTTGCTAACATATTAATGGAGGAATATCTCTTTCACATTATTTTAGTGGAGTAGCATGTGAAATTGTATTAAGGAGTACCATATGTAGCATTCTTTGGCTTTTCATTTGATATTTACAGATATCCCAAATCTGTGATATTGACCTCCAACATTAGTCTTTTAGAAAGTAATCCAATTAAACAAATTAATTCATTAAATTCATATCAATTTACAGTTAATTTTTTTTACACTCCTTTCTTATTATAAGAGGTGAGATTATTTCACTCATTGGTAATTCATAAAAAATCACTATAATAGTTTAGTAGAGAAAAGTAAGGTTTTTATGTTGGTTATTATTAATGTATTTTTTCCAATTATCTTTCTCCATTTTTTGTTATTAATTTTGATTGTTTTTCTATGTTTCAGGTTATTGGGCTATTGAAATTTAATCGTGGATATTATTCTCCTCTATCGGGGTTTATGGGTGTTCTTAGGTGTTTGTTAATTAAAAAATATGTTGGATTCCATTCAGTATGACATTGCAAGCAATACTGCTTATGTATTCATTAAGTTTAGTGACAAATTATTTTTAAGTTTATAAATTGTTTAAATTTAATTGTCTGTACATTTGATGCCCCACTTTAATTTTATTTTATATTTATCCTTCTCACCATCACATCTTTACTGAATTGTGTATTTTCATTATGCCATGTGTTGTTTTTGAATTTTAAGGTGGAAACGAATTGCGTCCTACAAGTGCATTTGGATGATTGAAACATATGGTTGGGCACACTTTGGTGGTGTTTCACATGAATGGTTAGTTTATTTTTTATATGTCCATGCATATTCAATGAATATAAATTTTTTATTAACAGTTCCTGTTCTTTTTTAAATTTTGTAATTTTTTAAAGTGTCTCCAATGAATCCTTTAAATTCTACCAACCTAACCATCACCAAAATAACCAAAAAAAAACGAGTTGCTACTCGCCAACCAAACATTGTGTCCATAGAGAGATTATAATGAATTTATACATCATTTTTGGTTATCATTATATTCATGTCTGGATTTTACTCAAATTTATGTCTCTGCCTAGATTGATTCTTTTAATAAACTTTGTTAAATGTCTAACGTAGTGGTACACTATCAACATCACAATATTGCAGTTATTAATATTTAAATGGTGAATTTGTCATAAATAAAGAAAAACAATGTTATATATAAGTTTATTTGGTACTACGATAAGGACAAGCAATTATGACTATGTATTTACGGTCCGTATAGAAAATTGATACCTTGCATTGTAATTGGAGTAATTCTTGCATAATTATGTCGGCGCATATAGCGTTGCAAAATATATTAGCAACATAGTCATAATAATGACATGGAATACATGTGTGATATGGGCATATTATGTGCTAAGTCTATGGTAAGCCTCAGTAAATCGCACGTAAAATTATGTGAGCATCTAGATGCTAGAGTAAAATTTAAAACGTAATTTTTTTTTTATATATTGAATATTTCATATAAATTCAATTTAAATTATTAAGTAACTCTTTTAAATATAATTGAAATTAAAATATATATTACACCCATGTTTGTGCATCACATTTTAAAAAATATTTTTCATTACCCGATGTTCGCGTGGGTTCGAGCTAGAACAATACACCCAAACAAAGTTACTATCATGCCATCAATTCGTACACAGGCACACCCTATATATAGTTATTTACCAAATTTGATGGAACTTAATGGTTATTAATGACTGAAGTGAGTCAAAATAACCATTACATGTTAACCATCATATTTTATTCGTTTGATGCTGATATGATCTGAAAGTATTAATGGTCCACAAATTAGATTGTAACGTCGTGTCAATTCCTATCATATTATCATGTGTCTTATTTTGCCACACCTAAACGAATAAAATGCCTATGTATGAAACCTAAAAAAATGACCCTTCGTCTCCAACCCATAAATGTTGTTTGCCTAAACCCATAAATGCCTATGTGCAAAACATCCAAAAAAAGAACGACCCTTCATCTCCCTCATCCTCTTCCCCCCCTTCCCCTTTTATAAAAGTGTCGACACTCAAATTAGCCTCTGGAGATTGAACCACGAATCCTACATGATTGCCACTAATGCCATCATTGAAATTCAACGATAAAGTACATTGTTTTTCTTTTCCCCCCTTTACATTTGTCTCTATTTTTCCCACTTTGGTTTTATGTGTGAATTTTTTCGTGTTTGTTTATTTTTGGTTGATTTTTATTTTAGGGTTTAGGTGGAGGCGGCTGAGAAAGGTGGTTAAGGGCTTTGTGATTTTGAGGTGTAAATTTTGTGACTTTCGACTTTGTTGAATCTAATGTTTTTAGTTTTTTTCCTCTTTAGAGGCGAGATAGGGTATGTTTTGGGTCTGCTTGCTTATTCTTCCATGGGCCCATAAGATTTATGTATGGGTTTGAGTTTTTCTTGGTGAGTCTACATCAAATGGTGGGTTTGGTTGAAAGATAACAAAATCGCCATGGATGTGCTCTGATTTGTGTTGAAAATGGTTTGTTATTTTTTATTTGGGTTATAAGTGTATGTGTGTATTTAGTTAGAGTTAATTGTGTTTTGTTGAGCAAGATGCTTAGTTTGTATTAGACTTATTGGGTTGTTTTGTTGTGAGTTATTTTGTTTTGTTTGTTAATGGGATTTATTTGCCTAGTTATTTGTGTATGGGTCCCATTGCATATCTCTTGGGTTGTTTGCCTTTTGGTATGATATAATACATTTTTCTAAAGCAAATTCATTTAATTTTGATTTTGACTCTATTTACACGCAACTCTCTTCTATAAACATTACGCTTGTAACAACAACTTACACACGTATTTTAGATTTAGATTGAATTATGTGTTTGCAACCATGGGTTACATAATATGCTTGGCCCATAGAATTAACGTAATTTAATGGCATCAAATACAAAGTAGATGGATGTTTTTTTATTAGGTTTTTCTGTTGGTCTAAACCTCCATTTGCACACATACGTATCACACCCGTGCATCGTCGGATTTACAACTAGTAAGATGTGAAATTGACCTCTTTTGATACCCATGCCCTAAAATTAGTTGTCGTGCAATTTCTCCTTTGATCTTGGGCAATTTCGTTCTCGTACTTCCTACTGGTAAATTGTAGAGTTTAGATTATAAAATATAAAAAACATATAATCAAATAAGAAGAATTCAGTAGATACTCACTCTCTACAGTCTTCGACTTCATCTTGCGATTCGAAGACATAACAAGTTGCGTGCTCGTATTTTAGATGTGTTAGTTTCACCTCTTTAGGTTCCCAAATGACAATTCGTCCTCAAAGTCATCAGATTGCCCGATCACTCGTTCTCCTCGAGGATTAAACCTCCTCACCTTTTGATCTAGCATATGTTCCCTAGCATACAATGATGATTCCACTGTTATGTATTCTTCAGCAATTGACCCTAAAATATACCTTGTATTCTTTACGTAATCTTTGAAGGTTTTCATCAAGCGCTCAAAGGGTACATCCAACGATACCTAATGGGACCAGATAACAAAACTTCATCTCATAAATGCACACGCAGGTGGATACTGATATCGAAGAATGACGGTGGAAAATATTTCTCTAATACACAAACTGCCTCGGCTAAAGTTGATTTTGCAGATTTAATATGCCTTATGTTTACCACTTTTGCACAAAGTAGGGTAAAACACAAACTGATTTGCATAATCACCCGATGGAGATCTTTGTGTTCAGAAAAGCAATGCCGAAATAACAGAGGGATTAATTGGATGATTACGTGCCAGTCGTTAAACTTGCACTATTTTAAGTCATTTACTCAGTAACTTACTACCCTACACAAATTACTAGAATAACCGGTTGGAGTCTTCAAGTTAAACAACGTGTCGAAGAGGATCTTCTTCTCACTAGTAGTCAAAGTGAAAAGCAGCTAGGGTGGTAGAAATTCTTCCAGTTGTAGGATTATTTTTTAACCACAGTTTCTTCTTTCTTTTTATATCCTGTAGACCTAGGCGGGCCTGCTCTCCATCTTTGGAATGAGATCGACACAGACATGTTCCTATCAGATTTTCTGTAATATTTTTCTCTGTGTGCATCACATCAACTACATGCCTTACACGATGATCTTTCCAATAAAAAAATATCGATCGCCTGGACCATGACTTCACTTCACTAGGGTCATTTGGATCCCCCTAGCTTTACGCTTTAGGTTTACAAACTGGGGTTGTTTGCCTACGTACCTATTCCTCGCAGTTGCAACCGTCACCTTCTCCTCAATCTTCTGACCAAAAAGTTGAGCAGGTAACGTTCTGTTCTCGTGATTGATAGGAAGAAAGTTAGACTTTTCTTTTCAAAAAGGGTGACTGGTTGGCAGAAATTTACGATGACTTGTGTAACTTATCTTACCACTATGTTTTAGCAAACATGCTTCAGTTTTCTTCCCACATATGGGACATCCATAATAACTCTGAAGATTATGACCGAATAAGGTCCGATAACCTAGAAGGTCGTGGATCGCCCACATCACTATTGTTTTAAGTGTGAATTCTTCACCCTTACGAGAGTCGAACTCCATCACGCCTTTATCCCATAACTCTTTAAGTTCTTTGATTAATGGTGCTAAGAATATATCAATATCATCATTAAGAGTCTTTGGCCCGGGTATCAATAAAGACAACACTGTGAACTCCTTTATCACACATAGTGTCGGAGGGAGACTTAAAGGCGCTAAGAGAACTGGTCAATAACTCTGACTAGTACTTAAATTATCGAAAGGGTTAAACCCATCGATTGAGATTGCAAGACGAACGTAGAGCGGTTCCTTTACAAATTCATGGTGTTGAGCGTTTAAATTTTTCCAGACATCAGATTCCCACCCACCTCGCATCGAGCGTGCCATGTCCCTGTCTTCGCTATCCACGGTACAGTAAAAAATCATTTTAATCGTGGCCCAAGTGGATAATACTTTAAAACCTTTTGTGGGACTTGCGAGCACTTGCGAGAACTTGCGATTTTTGCAGCTTTGTCCTTTCCATTCTCACAAACCACATATTTAGGTTCACCGCATATAGGACATTCATCCTTCTCTTCATGCTCCTTGCGGTAGAATATGCAATCATATTTGCATACATGAATAAATTTGTATTTCAAACCCAAACCCTTCAAGCTCTTCTTCATGGTAGGATAATTGTCTGGTAACGTGTTCTCATTTGGGAGAATATCTATTACCCACTTAAGGATTTTGGTTACGCTCCCAGACAAAACAAATTGACTCTTCAAATTATGCAAACCAATCATTGCATATAATACCAAGTGATCTTCATCGTAATCTTTATACGCGGTCTAGCCGCATCGACTTTCAATCGTATGTATTCCCGATCTCCTGGAAGTTCAACATCAAAATTTTTATTTAGTTGGCCATAATGCGCATTATCCGTATCCATAGGTTAGGGGCTTTGACAGCTGTGGAGTCCGTAAGCATCGTCAATTAATTCGGTCATTGGACGATGTGTTGGTGAATCATGTACCACTTCCACTCGTTGGGGTTCTGTTACGCGGTTGGGTATCGGAGATTCTTCTGGAACATAAGGTATATTTTTTTCAACATGGTACGTCCATATTGTATAGTCTTGACTAGTGTTCTAAAAGTTACGCCTAGGCTTGAGGCTTGGGCGAAACGCCCTGCCTTAAGCTTTTTACACCTTATTCTTGGTAAAAGGCTTAAGGCGCCTTTTTTTTTAAAACAAAAACGCTTTAGTGAAATGACATCGCTTTTTAAAGACTTTTTTTTAAACCGTACCAATGTCTCTTTCAAAACAATCAAAAGATAAATTGTATCCCAAACCTCTCTGCCTCTCGTCCAAAAAAACGCGCATTTTTTCCTTTTTTTTGTTTTTTTCTTAGTATTTAAAAAAATAGTACTTTAGTTTGCATATATTCAGACTTATTTTAAGGTACATACCATTATAGTATTTTTAATAGCCTTGTTATAGTTAAAAAAGATAAAATATATTAAAAAAGGCGTAAATGCCTTTTTACGCCTAAGGCCCGCCTAGGCTTTTAAGGCTTACGGCTTGGCCTCCATGCCTCGATCACGCCCCACACTTTTTAGAACTCTGGTCTTGACAGATTCCCCATTGTATTAAATGCAACTCAACATATTCTAATGACTTATATTTTTCATTCATACAACAGGTGCACGGACACAGAATCAATTCACTTTTGAGATTTTTAAAAGCATATTTAACAAATTCTTGAACGCCATTTACATGATTATTTGAAATTCAGTTAGTCTTTCCCATCCACTCTTTGTATAGTGGAAAATCGATGTAATAATCTTAAAATTTCAGTCCTATGGATGTAGGGTAAAAAATATTATTACAACTCAAACGAAAATAATATTCTTACAACCGAAGTAATAAAAAAATATTATTAAAACTAAAATAAAACCAATATTCTTAAATTGAAACAAAACCAATATTCTTACAACTAAAACAAAGAAAATGTTATTACAACTGAAACTAAAGAAAGTATTATAAAATTGAAACAAAATAAAATGTTAATTGATCTTTTCCAACAGAAAAATTGGCCAACCAAGAAAAGAGTTTGCATAATTCCTCAATTCCAGCCCATCCCCGCCTTCTGCGAACACAGATACATCTCCGTAGCCGTTGTATATTAAATCCACCATTATTTGAGCCTCACCTGTCTCCAAAGCTCAGTTGAGTACGAGAGTTTCGAAAACCTTGGAGACGAGTGTGCACACCCCCAACAACCCTCTTATTGCTCAGGTATTTGAAATAGCACTTTTTGCTATAGTTACCGTGAGTTTTTGATTATGATGCAAGTCCCGTGACAGGAGGAGGCACGAGGAATGGGAATGTTGAATGAGGCTGTATTTGGGAGGGAAAAGTTGTAGGCGTCATTTGGGAAGGGAAAATTAAACGCGGGGGGGGGGGGGGGGGGGGGGGATAGGAAAAACCTTGAGGAGGAGGGTGAGGGTAAGGAAAACCTTGAGGCGGTGTCATTAGGATCCCATAATTTTGAAAAAGGGACACAAGTTGCCCAATTTGATTTATCAACACTCCTAGATTATTTTTTATATCCTGGACATCCTCATCGGTCTTGAACTGTCGTTCCTCATTGTACCAGAAATGAGAATTGATTGAATAAAACTAGTCCAAGAGAGGTGTGGTCTGTTGAATTTTTTTTTCGGCATATGTGAGCCAATACCTATCGTCCTTCTCTTTTGTCCTTTTTAAAAGTCCGGGTGAGGGCATCATTTTCAAGGTCAAAGTCATCATTAAGGATCGAACCTGATTGATTCCTGATGGACTCTATTGATTCTAACGTCTCAGCCAAGTGTCGCGGGAATTTATTATCTTTGTCCCATCGAGCATGAACGAATAAGTTGGACCGATTTTGTTTTTTACCCGCATCTGGACCATCCTTCGTCCTACTACCCCATCCATTCTTTAAATCCTCATAGGATTTAGATCCCAGCCTTTGGATATCAGTTTTTTGTGCCATATTTTTTTTCTCCCTTTGGGCCAACTTTTTCTCCGTCGCCTCATTCTCCAAAAACTTATTCCACTTCTCAACCGAAATTTCAACATTGGGAGGCACTATCTCTTTCAAAGATAAAATATCGGGATCCTTCAAGAAATATTTCTTTCGAATGTTTCTCCTGTATATCCTCAATGATTTAGCAACTCGAGATAGAACCTTATTCTTGGAACGATCGGGAAGTGATAAATACTTGCAGAGTTGATCGTATATGTCATCTTTGATGGCTTGATCAACTAGGTTCCAGTTATCTGGTCCACCAACTCCCACACTCATTTTTCTTAAAGTCAAGAACCAGGCTTTAAAATTCATCACGTCATTCTTATCACCCATTGGGTTATTCCCGAGAAGAGAGAACCCAATGGGCTTCTTTTGGGTTGAGCGGGAGGCATCGATTGTGTTGGATGGGGGCGGTGGAGCGACTGGAGTGGTTGATGAGGGTGATGTAGCAGTTGAACTTGGTGAGGAGGGAACCATTGGTGGAGTTGTGTATTGCTCACCAATTGGTGTTGAGAATTTGGGTTGTATACGAGATGGTGAACCTCGTTGCGGTGTATCCTCGTCACATTTTTACATTCGGTTGTTTCCTCCCAATATTATCTACAAAAATGAAAAACCATAAATGACTAAAAAGTTAGAATAAGAAATTATAATTAATTAATCAAGCTTACGTGTATATATATATATACACCACACACAATGTGCCTGATCTCCATCCATTCAGTATTAGTTTTTAAGAACCTATGAATTTTTGCATGTGGCTAACTAGGAGGAAGGGTATCTATAATTGATGTGTAGATATCCTTGACATGAACTTGAAATCCCTTCCTTTTCAACTTGTTGGCAAGATTCAATTTAGCGTGCATATGGAGCGAGACATCACAGTACATGTCAATGTTCTCTGTAAGCAGTTTTATCCATAACGGGTGGATTTTTTTTGGCCTTCTCCAACAACGTAACCAAGGTTAGGGATATGTCGGAATTATATGTGAAATATATTTTTTATAATGTCATCCCAGTTTTCTGGTAGGGAAAATAAAATATGATCGAACATGTAATCTTGCTGGAAATTAACTCCACGATGTACAAGGTAGTTAAATTGTTCGATCTTTTTATTTTCATACCTATAAATAGGAGTACCCTCTATATGACGCTCATTAATAAAAGAGTTACGTTTGCGGTCCAATTTCAACCTCTCCAACTGTTATGGCCGTGATTATCACCGTACCTAATTTTCCTGAGAAAAATATACGAGGCCATAAATATGAGTCCTACGGTTAAGGTATAAAGGTATTTTAGTTTGATTAAGGTTGTGATAATAAAGAAAGGATTTTGCGTATATTAGTTTGATTAGGGTGCGGAACCTAAAATACTCAATTAATTTCAAACTCTAAATAGATACCAAGACCTAAATAACAATACTCTTAAATAATACAATTTATTTTAATCCCTAAGTAACCACATTCAGTCAATACTAATAACCCCTAAGTAACCACATTCAATAAATAATAATAATACTCAAATTAATTTCAAAGTCTAAATAAATCTCAAGCCCTAAATGACAATACCCTTAACTTTCGCAATTTATTTTAATCCCCAAGTAATCACATTCAATTAATACTAATAATGTCAATACCCTTAAATAATCCAGTTAATTTCAGACTCTAAATAACAATTCCCAATCAATGTTAACAATACCCAATAAATAATGCAATAAATTTCAATCCCTAAATACAACATCCCTTTTCTTGAAAAAAAAGTATACACACATACGCACCCATATACACACACAGATAAAGCTATACACACACATTCACGGAAATACACACACACACACACACACATGCATATACACACGTACACACACGTACACAGAAATACACAAATATACATTAGGGTTTAACATAGAAAAAAAATTAGGGTTTGCCATTGAAATTGAGAGATTAGGGTTCGAGAATCGCCGAAAGAGAGAGAGAGATTGACGCGGAAAGAAATGATATGAAGGCGGGGTTTTTATTATAAGGTGAGTGGTCACGACCTAGAGCCATGACCCATTGCCATAACCCTAAAATTGTTTCCACATCAGCGCATAGGCAACCATGTGGTTACGGCTAAGGGTCGTGACTCATGCACATGAAAAAATTGATATGGTCACGACCTAAAGCCGTGACCCTATGAGTGTGAATTTTGTCTTCGGTCACGACCCTTATCCTTAACCCTACCGTGACCAAACTTGGTGGGAACTTTGGCACGTATTTGGATCCATGAGGGTCACGACCTGGTCACGGCGTATGTCCGTGACCCATGTTGTTCAGGGATTTGGTCCGTGACCATGCCCAAGAGAATCCATGACCACACTAGGTTATGGATATGTTCATGCCAAAAGTTGATGTGGTCACGACTCTGGGCCGTGACCCTATGGGGGTGACCAATCGCAGGATTTGGTGTAGTGTCAGTGAGCCAAAATATCAAGAAAATTCCTTTCCAAATATACAGAGTATAAAGGAAGAAAAAACATGGCACGTATTCTTTGATGGTGCCGCAAACAAAAAAGGGTGTGCAATTCGTGTCTCATTAATATCGTCAAATGGGTATTACATACTGATAACAGTTAAACTATACTATCCATATACTAACAACATGACATAATACGAGGATTCCATTATAGGTATTCAAGTAGCATAACCTAAAAGTATAAAAAAAAGTAGAGGTATTTGGAGACTCCACACTCATCATTAGTCAGTTTCTACGATAGTGGAATGTAAATGAGGACAGGATCCTCCCATTTGGTCAAAAGTTAGAAGAAGTATACATACAGTTTTATAAATTTCAATTATTTTACCTACCATAATCTAAGAATAGATTAAAAGACGGTGTTTCCATGATCGAATCCATGATTGACATTCCCTCACATATATATTAATTATTAATTATGGTTCACCAGAACACTGAATCTTCACACGTGTACAACCTAACTGAGGCATCTCAAATAGATCTCTCAGCATAAAATTTCCACATTTGATTTTTTCTTAAAAGAGGACAATACCCCATTGGGGATACCAAGTAAGATAGAATTTTAATTAGAAATCTTGTTTCTTAATTCATCATATGTGGACACCAACTCTAAAAACATAACTTCGATGGGACACACTTAACCTGCTTGACCCACAAATTAACACAACTCATTACAAGAAAGATCCACGACGGGGAGTACAATTCCTATATGAGAGGCCACCTGCATGACAAAAATATCATTCTACAGGTTTCTATTTGAATGCATGGAAATATTATGGGCTAATGTCCTAAAAAAGGGTAATGGCCATTTTTAAATTTTCTTGTTTAAACATCTTGTAATTCAAACTCAAACTCACTTAAGCAATTTTTCAAACACTTATCAGAAAATGATTAGATTTAATTTTTGTTAAAGAAAAATGTTATGAAGTCATTTAAATCCAATTAAAAAACCTTTGAGTTCAATTGCAACTAAATAAGATGAGAAACCTACACCTACATCCAATCAAATCCAAATTCAAGTTAATTTGTGATTAGGTGAGATATAACCAAAGTGGTTCAAATCAATTAAAATTATGTAAGATGTAAACATCAAGCGACCTAAATAAATTCTATATTTGAGATTATGTGAGGTTGTATATTATGAATAAAAGTAAATGCAAGAATAAGCACAACATCAAGATTTACGAGGAAAACCACCAACTTATGAGGAAAAGCCCTCGACAGCTATAACTAATCCACTATAAACATGAAGACTTTTATAAGTGATTATTTATTTACCTAGCTTGAGTTCCCATTAAAAATCTCTTGTAATCCACCTATCCTCTAAACTCCATTGGATCTGGCGATTCTCAACCAAACCTTCTTAAAAGCTTGTATGGAGAGAATATTCCACTTCTATTTGATTACACACATAAAATTTGGAGAAATCCATGCCAATTATTCAAGTATTCCTCTTATTGACCCTTCAACTGAATATCTTCAATGATAAATGATGAAGGACAGTTTTTTCTAAAGTTGTTTTGACGAATCACTAAAAAAAACTCATACAATGTTTCAATAAAAGTGAGTTAAAATCAAATATCATCTAGGTTTTCTAGAGAGAGAAATAAAATCCCTTACATATAAAAATTTAGCAGAAGGAAGTAAAAGTTATAAGTAAAAAATGGAGCAAAACTTCTTTTTATAGAGAAAAATTGAATTTCCCGCGTCCTACGAAGTCCGTGCACACAGAGGCTCATTAGCCTTGCGCATGACCATAAAAAATGACTGAGAATGAACCTATTGGTCATATCCTTGCCACACTGCCGATTTACCTCCGTATGCTCAATTTTAGGTAGAATACAACATCTTTTAAAAAAATGCCCAACTGAAAAGCACCCTTTCCATGTGTTGTCAAAATATGACATTTTAAAGATAAGAACAAGTGCAAGAAATGTGGGGAAATATATGTGACCATAGAGAGGGAATCTTAAAGTGTATCAAATGTCATAACCATATCTAAAAATGTCTTAAAATCCACCAGACTCTCTGAGTTTATGAATCGATGCAATGCAATCCGATTAGGATGTAAATAGAGGCATCTATGAAATCAATGATCTTGACACACAAGGACCGCCAAGGATATGTTCTCGAACTAAAATGAAAACTCCTAAACGTCCGACAAATAAAATATTTTAATACAGAATAAGCCAATAAACATTTATATACATTTTTATTCTCTCCCTTTGGCTGTTTCGTGGAAAAATCCCAAAACATCCCCAAAGCCCCAAATATAAGCAAACCCTACCATATACAATAATGTCCCAATCATCAATCTACATCACCCAGACCCTAGAAAGGACAATATAGACTAATGTTGGATAAAAATACAGAGTCTATATATGAAATCAACCTAGGTGATCAATAATCTAAATAACAATGAGATACGAGCAAAACTCAATGAAGGCAAAGCTCTCCCTATATATGACCTATCCTTGAATAAATTAACTATCATAGATAATGTTTCCCTAATTTTTTCCCAAGAATTGTAGAGTATAAAAAAGACAAGACTATGATAAGTGAGGAAATAAGTACAAAGGATGTGAAAGATAAAATAAATATATCATAAACAAAATATATAAATCAATTATATATAGGATCTACACAAAATCTTTATCCCACTAAATCACAAGTAGGGTCCACAAAAACAAATCACAATATATCAGTGACAAAGCAAAAATGACCATATAATATCAAGAGATAAACCACACAAGAAACCCATGCTAGCATTAATGAATATGTATCATGAAGTATAAAAAAGTAGCATGGCAAAACATCCACAAACGAATCACATTTTAAGCAAAGAAATAAATATTCCCCTTAAAATAATTATCTCTCCCTTGAAAGAAAATATCACTCCCCATAAATCTATGCATGCAAAGACAGAATCATGAAAAACATAGCAAAGCAAAACATATGAAGAATGTGAAACATGATGGGAATAAGAGTACCATGAAGAGATGTATAAAATACATGTAAGCATGGACATAAAACATATGAAGAAACATGAGAATCTATGACAAGAACCACATTTGTCCAAAAAGAGTATGAAAAAAATCAAGTGATATAGATGCATATCATATGTCCCAACATAAATGAGACCTAATACTCAAGAAACAGGGTATACGATGAATAATCATGTATATAAACCATCAAGATCAATATCTCCACCAAAAGTAACGTAATGTATCAAAAGTCATGTCTTAAAACACATAAGCTCACAAAATATAGTAACTAAGATAAATCACCAAACACTAGACAAAGTAAACACAAAAGTGTCACAAAGGACATAAGACCTACTAGGAGCTAAAATGTGTCAAAGGAAGGACTAGCGAGATACTATCATAATAAGCACAAACACCACTAAAAAAATCCAAAAAGATCACATATAGATCTGAATAAGACCTAAAAGAGAGTAAAAATGTACAACTCTAAATCCAAGTACACCTAGACATGATAACATTCCCCTCGCAAACTCGAATTACTAAGGGCATATAAAGCACATAAAATAGTAGACGATATAATCCTAAAATCATACATAAGGATCAAACAATCACCCACTAACTCACATAAGGTCCCTAGAGAACAATCAAAAGGGATAATATAGAAGTAGGATGTCCAAAGCGATAGGTAAAAACACAGGAAGATATATAAGCAGAAACACATGTACCAAAAAGCAAATTGCTATGAACCAAAATAGGGTACCACGTGCAAGGTAAGAAAATACTATCGTGCGAATAGGTACCTTGTGAATGGGTACAAAATGAAAACTTACCAAAGGAACGGGGCATATCACTCTCAAAATAACATCTTCAACAAAGAAAATTCTAACCTTATAACTCATTTGAAAAACTTATTCCCCTTAATCTAAACTCATAAAATACTCACAAGGACAACAAATACCCAAACAAGAGCATAATGATCAAGGTATACTCGATAACTCAAAATCAACTCAATACCCCATCTACTTAAAACTCTCAAATCTATGATACACAATATTATCAAAATGAAATAGAGAAATGAAATCCAATGATCCAATCAAAACTTGCAAAAACACTACATATGAAAAAAAAGGATATCATACTAGGTAAAAGTAAAACATATTGGGTATGTTTACAAAACACAAGATTTGTTCTCACCAAAAATCGAATATCAACTTTTAACTTTCATTAACCATTAAAAACCATCAAGTTGATTATACAGGTAGAATTTATAGTGCGATTACCTTAATTCACGTAAAACTCAACTTAACATGTGATATTAGATATATTAGCACGCATGTGCATCATAATACAATGAATCACAAGTGTTTTAAATAACATTGATTCAAATAACGAGAAAACTAGTCATAAAAAGCACAAATCATATTATGGACTAGGTAAAAAGTTTTCATCAAACTTTCTCTAGAACATGTTGTATGAATCTTTTAATGCCAAACTTAAGTAGTAAATTTATTTGAATTTGAAGCTATACACCTATCTTGTTTTTAATTTTCGTTAAACACTTAACTTGTGGCTCTTTTTAACATATTGGATTTTGAAGTTGATTGGATTTTCACACACACTTTAAATGACACCTACCCAATGCTATTCAAATTCAAGTCAAGCATTGTCACTGTAATGGTTTCCCTTATCAACGCATAAAAACGGTTCGTTTTTCAACTCCAACCATTATAAATAAATATAACATTCAAACTCACAAAAGTGAACCATTGAGACTTAACAAACAATCCATGTGATGATAATAATAATAAAGAATTTAAGCTCAATCATCTCAATAAGTCTCAATAAACTATCAAAACAAGTGTGATAGTGCGGTGTAAGTGATATAAAAGATAGGATCCGTAATACACTTACAAAAATTGATTTTTAAGAATTTTCTTTACTAAAGCACATAAACACATGGTAATCTAACTATCCAATTCTCTTCGCTAAACATAGCTATCCATTGATATTTATTATGAATCTATGATTGAAAACATAACAAAAATCAAGTAAACATTTTTTTTTGGAATTTCCACATATGTATAAAAAAAATAAGCCAAAGTATATACAAAAGCATATAAATGCAAAACTATGAGAGACGTAAATCACATAAGGATAATAACACACTCTCAGACAAAACTAAACAAACTCATAATATTTTTGGATTTTTCTCAATGTGGTGACAAATATCTCAACACTAATAATAATGAAAGACAATCTCCAAGAAAATAAGAACAACAAAGATCGCAATCACACAACACAAATATGTACGTGGTTCAGCAATTTCCCTAGCTGAACCACTGTCATTAGGCCTAGTTCGCTGACTAGTTGATAAAGAAGAAGCTCGTATGACTTGAGGGGCAATGCTCGACGCATTCTCCCTGTGGCGTGCGACTTACCTCTTTAAAGCATCGTTCTCCTGATGCAGAATTTCTCCAACCTGATTGATCTTAAAGACAATCACCAGGAAAAGTAGAACAACAAAGATCGCAACCACACAACACAAAGATGTACGTGGTTCAGCAAATTTCCTATGTCCATGGAGAGGTCTACTGTTATATTAAGTATCTTTCTAGGGAAGTTTTTCTATATGCCCTTTGTCTCGGGCCAGGGGTACAATATATATTGCATAAAAGGGAGAGGGGCGCTGATAACTACCCCGCTAGCCCACTATCCCCTGAATATATCCTCCGAGATTTTTGGGGATAGAATGGGTCAAATCCTCCATTCTAACCATCATTTAGAGCATCCTATAATTTGGGCCGAACACCTTTTATTTTTAATTGGGCTTTGTCCGACTACTCTCATGGGCCTAAAAGATAAAAAAAGGTACCCACACTTAAAATATAGAAGCAAGAACAAAGCAAGAGATGAAACTCTCACACGACCCCCCCCCCCCTAAAAAGACAAATAAAATACTCACCCAAACTAGGAACAAGGATACTCCCAAGTAATTAGAAAAACAAGGCACACAAACCAAATCCTAACAACACGATCACTCTAAAAAACACAACCTAGGATAAGATATGCAACATGAAGAAAAATATACTAGCTATGACAATCACCTAAGAGCTCATATATATATATATATATATATATATATATAATGAATGAACTCTCACACAAAAATCCCCAAAAGGCAAATAAAGTACTCACCCAAACTAGGAACAAGGATACTCCTAAGTAAATACAAACACAAAGCACAAAGACCAAGTCCTAACAACATAATCACTCCAAAAAATATAATCTAGGACAAGATATGAAATATGAAAAGAAAAGATACTAGCTATGACAATCACCTAACAACTCAAGTAGGAGGGGGAACCTCTCTAGTATCAATAAGAGGTGGATGAACGCCTGAGTATAGCTCACCCTTAGGAGTGGAAACACACATACCAACAACCAAAACACTTTTTTTCTTCCAAACATCCCTTGAAATGGGATTCTTGGGTTTCTTGATAACCTTTGAAAGAACTTGAGGATTAAAATTAACATTACCTCAAATTTTAAAACTTTATTTTTTCACAAAATTTTGATTCACCCCAAATTTCATATTTCTATGCAAGTGAGGAGTAGCATAAGGCAAGTTTCTCTGAAAACCATCTCCACGTTTTCTAGAAACTATTTTTATGCCCAAAGTGTTTTCCCTAGAAAAATATTTATCATAATCCATAGACAAATATTTGACTTGGGTTACAAGAGATTTCCTAAGCATTGTAAGCACATAGTCTGTCACAACTAAGTATGTCATATACCGCTCCAACCATCGAAGAGGTTCAAGATCAAATATTCAATGAGATAGTCCAAATATCAAGCTTCATCAACAATCAAGCCTCCGCAAAATGAATTTGGTAAAGCTGTGTTTTTAATTTCTTAATAATTCACTTAGGATATTGGGATATTTTTCACAAAATATTTTCTAAGTGTTGGAGCGGAGCTTTAAATGTTTTTTCGTCAAAAATATATTTTTCGGAGTGTTTGAGATGGTGCCTTTATTGAAAGGATAAACGAGAATTTTTTTTTAATCATCTCGTTTGAACGACGTCGTATGTCATTCAAACGACACAGCATGTCGCGTGATACTTCAAACGACATTGTGTCTCGCTCGAATGACCCACCGCCTTAAGTTTTCTATAAAAGGGTCTTTTTAACTCCTTTGTCCATAAGAAGTCTATACGTTTTTACATTTTGCTAATAGTGTGAAATCAGCAGAACCTTTTGGCTTCTTCTTTTAGAGTTTAATCTCTTTTGTTTTTAATTTACAAAAGGCCCAATTATTCATATGGATTGTTTTGGAGTTTGAGAACACACTTTTCTGGTTTTCATACTTTTGTGGAGAAGATAAAAAAAATCATATGGCTGCATGTCATTGTGGTTCGCTGCATGTGGATCTTTGCAGAGATATGACTGCGATTCTTGTGGATTGTTGCCTGTAATTCATTACTGACGACGCCGACCGATGCCTGAGGGTATTCATGTGTCAAAAACAACTGTATTTCATTGTAACCGTATAAGTTGCGATTTACAATTATAGTGAAATAAAAAGGTTTTGCCCTCAGGGGATTTTTTCTGAACTTTATGTCGCATATTTTATTTACGTTGGTTTGACACATGCACGCACGTAGCAAGTTAATTTTGAGGACTGAATTAATTTGATTCATAAATTGACTCTAATTAAATAAGTTTGTTAATTGGGATTTGTGCATCTATTTGAATCTTTATCGCACATAAGTTAAGTTTTAACAAATTGGTATCAGAGCAGGTTACGCCAATTTATCGTGTATTCCTATTTTCTGCAAAATTGTGTGATATTGATTTTTTTAAAATCATATTCTTAAAATTATCGTAATGTTTCCAAGTGAAAACTTATATAATCGGTTGCCAATTTTTGACGGGTCTAATTATTCTTACTGGAAAGCCCGAATGAAACCCCATTTAAAAGCAATCGATGAAAGATTTTGGGTCATTTGTGAAAGAGGTTGGAATCCTCCCACTGTCACCGCGAATAATATCACTAATTTAAAACCTGTGTCAGACTGGACTGAAGAAGAGTTTAGGTGGAGCACTTACAATTCACGAGGGCTTAGTGCAATTTCTGGACACATCACCCCTAACGAGTTTCGACATATTATGGCGTGCACCATGTCTAAAGAAGCGTGAGAAGTTTTACAACTCACCCATGAAAGCACTAACACGGTCAAAGGGTCTAAAATTCAAATTTTGACCACTCAATTTGCGACGATCACTATGTTAGAGACTGAGCGTTTTGACGAGTTTTATGCACATTTGTCTTATA
Source organism: Sambucus nigra (assembly GCA_949130495.1). Classification (NCBI taxonomy): domain Eukaryota; kingdom Viridiplantae; phylum Streptophyta; class Magnoliopsida; order Dipsacales; family Adoxaceae; genus Sambucus; species Sambucus nigra. The sequence goes on along the minus strand of OX422220.1, from coordinate 451,377,346 downwards.
TTGTCAACACTATTTTTAATCTTGGTGAGCTTATACCTGTTGCACGATTGGTTAAAAATATTTTAAGATCGATGTCTAAATGTTTTTTCCCGAAAGTAACTATTTTAAATACCGTAGGAAATTTGAGTCATCTGAAACGAGAAGAGTTGGTTGGAGACCTCCATACGTACGAAATTGACATGTTCCCCGACACTATCAAGCCTAAGGATAGAGGGATAGCGCTTAAAGCCCAAACTAGGAAGGGAAAGGAAGTGTCCACGAATAATAGGAAAAAGAAACTTAGTTTTTGTGAGTTCGAGTCTGATTTTGACATGGCCCTGCTTGCAAATAATTTTTAAATAGTTTATCCAGTTTTTGAAACAAAATTCTTCCAATAAAAAGTTTTCAAAGAAAAATAAAAAGAAAGACAAGGCCAAAGAAAGCGGTGAGAAAGAGAAAGGGGGTGAAGAAAATTTTGAAAATTTGAAATGTTTTGAGTGTGAGGGGAGAGGGCATAAGTCTTTTGAGTGTCCCACTAGACTTAGGAAAGAGGGTAAGAAAGCTTCTATGCCATCGACTCTGAGTGAGATTGAGGAAGATGTGAGAGATTCCGAGGATGAGTCTTTACAAGGAAAGTGTATTACATTTTTAGCCAATCATGAGAACTCACCCACTTGTTCCTACGACGATGAGGACACTTGTGCAGGTGAGACCCCTGAGGAGGATTTGAGTGTTTATAGCGAGTCTGAGAGCGAGTGTGAAAGTGGAGATGAAAGTGATCTCCAGATTGCTTTTAGAGAATTGTACGCCGAGACCTTAAAGACTAAGAAATTGAATATGAAGTTAGATATTAAGGTGAGAGATTTGGAGAAAGAGTTAGAGAGTCTGAGAGGTTTTGAGGCTACGACGAGTCAATTTGAGAAGGTGAAGATTAGTTTGAGTGAGAAGTTGATCGTCGTAAATAGGGAAAAAGGTGAACTTGTAGCTCGCATGTCACAATTAGAGAAAGATCTTAAGCACGCCCTGGAGGATAAAGTCACTTTAGAAAATGCATCCAAGAAGGTTGAAAATATGGTTCTCAATCCCATTTTGGGTAGTGGTGGGAGTGTAGGAATAAATCATCATGGTGCATTCACTTATTTTGTTACACCCGAGCCGGTTCCTACTTTAGTCTTAGATCCACATGACTCTTGACCGGACTCACCTAATCGTCCCATACCTGTTAGGAGAACGCGTAGGAGATATTTTGATCTAGGTGTACCTAGGCCAGTTTATGTTTGCACACACTTCAAGAAAAAAGGGAATCTTAGGGAGTTTTATTTTAAATTGGGTAATGTGTCACGCTTTGCTTCTACACATGTTCACACACATGCACCCATCCATGATAACTTTACTTGCTCCAGAAAAGTAAAGTTTTTGGTCAAGACTTCACATGACTTGACGGAGTTGTTTCAAAAGATGTCACCATCTTTGGAAAACTCCACCGCACCTAGCGGACGAGGTCTGGAATTTTTCTAGCATAGGATGATTTAAATTATGACACTTTTTGCCTATTGCTAGTATGTATCATTTTGTAGTTTACATTATTTCTTATTTTTGCTACTCTTTTAGCACTATTTTGGATCTATTAGCCCATTTCAGGAACTGTTTTCACAAAAAAATTTCACTGGATAAAATTGCATGACATTCTGGGTGTCTGTGAAAATTTGATTTTTCGTTCAAGCGAGAGGTCGTTCGAACGACTTCTGATGTCGCACGAAGCTTCTTTTGGCGATAAGCCTTATCGTTCGAGCAACTCCTAGACATTTTCTGTTTTTAAACCTCTAGCTCATGTTGCTATATTATTTGGTACTACTAGGATAATTGTGAACAGTGTATGAAAATAAAAAAGATTTTCATTTTTTACAAAATTTTTGAAAAAATCCAAAAAGAGTTTTATTTTTTTGTTGTTTACACCGTATATGAATGGATATTTAGGATGACCGAATCACAACATCATTCCATATCCATGTGACTGCTTGATAGTGTTTTGAGACAATATGTTGTGTCATTTATGTGCTTTACAAAGTTTGGAGTCTTTGAGATGATATATAGTGTTGCTACCTACATGTTTCACTCATTTGTCCTTTATTTCACACATGCACGGATTTGTTTGAATTTTGTGCTTGTCTATCACATGTTAGTTGAGTGCTTCCATATCAATTCTATTTATACAATGAATTAAATGCTATACAACTTGACAAAAAAGTAGTGCATGATATAAACCGTTTGTGAGTTTGTGTGATTTATTTTGAAAAACGGAAAAGGGTTGCGAAAGGTATTCATTTTTTCCTTTGCGATAAATCTACCACTTAAATGGACTTAAAAAGTGAGGAATTGAAAATTAGCCGCGGTCTAATGAGGTGCAAAAGAGCCCGAAAAAATTGAAAAGACAATAAAAAGAAATATATGCCAAAAATGGGCCAATAGGTTTTAGTTTCATCACCTTATAAGAAAAATAAAAAGCATTATCTTTTAATGAGGGAGTTTGGATGGAATTCAATACAGTTTGCATGTCCTTGAAAGTCATGAAAAAGTATTACATATTTTTTGACGTTACCGGTGTGGAAATAATGTACAATTTGATTTGTTGATATGATTAAGACGATGTCATCTAATTTCAATAATTTTACACCTAGGGACTATTTTAATGTTCATTTATTAGGAGTACACTTATGCATTGTGTACACATGTCATGATTGAGTCGATTTTCCTATCGAATTTGTTCACACCCATTCATTCCATTTTCTTGATTTGGTGATCTTAGTGTAAATTCGTGTGTGATTTTTGTAACATCATTTTTTGCATTTTTATATAAAAAAAATCTGAAGAATAAAAAATAGTTTATTTGCCTTGTTTACCCGTGACACCCCGATTTGATTTATGTGATTTATACTTTTCCTTGTCTATTTCGGACAAATAAAAAGGGGGAGAACGAATTTTGATTTTATGGGGGGGAAATTGATTATGCTTTTATGTTTATGATTATATCATTTCAAACTCAATACGTCACAAGGTATTTCCTTTGTCTCATGTGTGTAGGTACAATCGAAGATTTCTGAATTGCACACCCTGATGATAAAAGCTTGAAGTTTGAAAAGTTGATTGTTGAAGAAAAGTTTGAAGACTTGACATTTTATCTTTCCAATTTTGAGTTTATGGGAGGGTAAATTTGTGTAGGTCATTTTTTAGATTGATAATTCGGATATTTTTATTTTGTACCGGCATAGACATAGGGGGAGATTTGTAAGGATATAGTCCGTCACAATTAAGTATGTCGTATACCGCTACAACCATCGAAGAGGTTCAAGATCAAAAATGCAATGAGACGGTCCGAATATCAAGCTTCATAAAAAATCAAGCCTCCGTGAATTGAATTTGGTAAAGCTGTGTTTTAATTTCTTAATAATTCACTTAGGCATTTGGGATATTTTTCACAAAATATTTTCTAAGTGTTGGAGCGGACCTTTAATTGTTCTTCGTCAAAAATATATTTTTTTCGGAGTGTTTGAGGTGGTGCATTTACTGGAAGGATAAATGAGAAAAAAATATTTTTTAATCATCTCGTTCGAACAACATCGTATGTCGTTCAAACGACACTTCATGTCACGCGATACTTCAAACGACATCGTGTCTCGCTCGAACGACCCACCACCTTAAGTTTTACATAAAAGGGTCATTTCAACACCGTTTTCCATAAGAAGTATTTATGCTTTTACATTCTGCAAACAATGTAAAATCAAAATAACCTTTTCGCTTATTCTTTTAGAGTTTAATCTATTTTATTTTCAATTAACAAAAGTCTCAATTATTCATGTGAATTGTTTTGGAGTTTGAGAACACACTTTGGTGGTGTTCATACTTTTGTGGAGAAGATATAAAACATAATATGGCTACGTGTCATTAAGGCTCGTTGCATATGGATCTTTGCTGAGATAGGACTGCGGTTCTTATGGATTGCAGCTCGTAATTCATTGCTGACGACGTCGACCGACGCCTGTGGGTATTCGTGTGTCAAAAACAATTGTATATCATTGTAACCGTGTAAGTTACGATTTACAATTATAGTGAAATAAAAAGGTTTTGCCCGAGGATATTTTTCCTGAACTTTGTGTCGCATAGTTTATTTATGTTGGTTTGACACATGCGCGAACGTAGCTAGTTGATTTTGAGGGCTGAATTAATTTGATTCATAGATTGACTCTAATTAAATAAGTTTGTGATTGGAATTTGCGTACCTGTTCGTATCTTTATCACACATAAGTTAAGTTTTACAAGCATGAAACAAAAATCTCTAAGGTGTCCAATTTATGACAATGAGTGAACACATAAGGCTCATGGTGAACCACCTTAGGATGTCTTTTAGGAAGAATTTTCGTCTTTTTATTTTATTTTTAAACAACTTACAGAAAAATTTCCTCAAATGGACCTTTTGTGACAAATTGTGCAAGTGTAGGGCTGGAAAGATCTTTTCAAACTTTCTTAACCTTTTTCAAATTTATGACCCTTGAAATCATTTTGGTCATTCCCCCTTTTGTTAAAAACATTTGGAGCAACAAACACATTTTTCGTCAATTTTTGATTTTTCTCATCCCCATTTAAAGAGGATCGAACCATTTTTATTGGTTCATGTGTACAAACATTTTTGACAAAATTAGTGTTTGATTGAGAATAATAAGGTACAATTTATCAAAACATAAACCACACTTGTCATTTTTAACTTGATTTATTTTCAAAAGCTTTTTGTCAAGTTTCTTTGAACGACCTTCAAAATCAAATTTAACTTATTTTGATAAGGCTAACTCATTTTCAAGTGAAGCAAGTTTCTTCTCTTTTTAATCAACTCAAACTTTTCAAGAAAAACTTTTACTTTGAATTTTCAATTTTTTGAAAGATTCATTTTTCTCTTTCGAAGTGCTTAACTCTTTCTTATAACATAAGTTAAGTCTAGTAGCTCAAAATTTTCTTTTGAAAATATTTCACATTTTCTCTTAAAGCATCTCTTTAAGTGAAATGTTAGCTAGGATCATCAAGTTTCTCAATTAAGGAGGCCTTTTCAATTTTAAATAACGTCAGTTTAGTAGCCAATTTATCATTCTTGTTTTGTAATTTGAATTTTTTTTCACGAGCTTATGATATTTTGGACTTAAAAATTTTATCATCTTCGTCATCACAACAATCATAACTCACATGAGAAATTAGACTTCCAACATTAGAGGTCTTATAAGAAGAAGTACTACGATTCTTATCATTTTTGAAAGTCAACACATTTAGATCAATCTATCTTCACACAAGGCATATTATCACACAGATTAGTATAATTAGGACAAACAAATTCTAACATCCTAACAATCATAGTCACTTCAAAAGAAATGATCAACTAGTCACACAAGTAAGATGCAAGTAAAGAATAAAATCACAAACTAACACACAAAGGATCTATCTCAGGATGTTAATCCCTATAAGAGAAATCGCAATCTGATACCAATTAAAAATGCATAAATATAGTGTGCTAATGTCCTAGAGGGTCATAACTCATAGTTAGTGGCTAATTTAAATTTTCTTATTTAAACACCTTGTAATTCAAACTCACACTCACTTAGGTAAATTTTTTAACACTTATAAAAAAATGATTAGATTCAATTTCAGTTAAAAAAATGTGTTATTAAATCATTCAAATCCAATTCAGAAAACTTTGAGTTCAATTGTAACTAAATAAGATTACCCATATCGAATTAGAATCAAATTCAAGTTAATTTGTGTTTTGATGAGATCTAGCCAAACTAGTTCAACACAATTGTAATTATGTTAGATATGAATATTTATCAACCTAAATCAATTATAGATATGATATTATGTGAGGTTCCGTGTTATAAATAGAAGCAAATGCGAGACTTAGCACAACATCAAGATTTACGAGGAAAAATCCCACCTAGGAAAAGAACCTCACGGCCCTACAACTAATCCACTTCAAACTTGAAAACTTTTATAAGAGATTAGTTATTTACCTAGATTGAGTTCCCATTTACATGATCTTATAATCCACCAACCCTTTAAATTCCACCCGATCTAGTGGCTCTCAACTAAATTACCTCCAAAGCTTGTAGAGTGACAAAGAGAGAGAGAGGAATCCACTTTTATTAGCTTCCACACATCCACTTTGGAGAAATCAACATCAATTATTCATATCTTCCTCTTATTGACATCTCAACTAACGATTTTTAAAGGAAAAATATGAATGATAGATTTTTAAAGGTTGTTTTGATGAATCACTAAAAAAAATCTCACAAAATATTTCAATAAAAGTGAGGTAAAATAAAATATCATTAAAGGTTTCAAGAGAGAGAAAGATACAATTTTATATCTAAATTTTTTGCAAAAGGAGGTAAGATTTTGATTAAAAAATGGAGCTGAAGTTCTTTTTATAGAGAAAAAAGTGAATTTCCCGCTTATAGCAAAATTCGTGGACATAGAGCCTCATTAGTCGTGTGTATAGCCATAAAAATGTAGAGAATGAACTTACAGATCACATCCGTATGCACGGTGCCAATTTACCTCCTTGCACAAATTTTTGGGCAAAATACAACATCTTTTATAAAATGCCTAATCGAAAATCATCGTTTACATGCATTCTCAAAATATGACTTTTGAAGGAAAATAACCAGTGCAAGAAATGTGGAAAAAATATGCGGGCATAGAGATTGCATCCTAAAGTGTATCAAAGGTCATGTACCATATTTGAAAAGGTTCGAAAATTGATCAGAGTCTCTGAATCGATGAAGTGATGCAATTCAAATCGTTAGGACGTAAATAGAGGCATGTATGGAAGCAAGTATCTAAACACACAACGATCGTCAAGGATATGTTCTTGAACTAAATAAAAAACTGTAAACATCCAAAAAATAAATATTTTAACATTGAATAAGACAAGAAACACTTATATACATTTTCACTATTAGAGCAAAGTGATCTAAGATTGTAGCCTACATGTCAAAAATGTAAAAAAAAATCACATCTTTAACGCTTTCTTCCACGTAAAATCTATAAAATGACGTCACCATATCTCTTCTCAGCATGGGTTATTGACATCATTAGGAAATTCACTCCCAAAACATCTAATGTCCACGAGTTCATACTTGTAGCCATCGATTATTTCATCAAATGGGTGGAAGTCGAATCATACATAAGGTTAAATGCAAAGCAGGTAAAACAATTCATCCATAAAAACATCACATCCCGCTGTAGTATGCCTTTCATGTTATTCTCAGATAATGGACAACGTGTCAAGGCATAGGTAACCAACATTATGGAAGAGTATGGGATTATGCACCACATATCTTTTACCTATAGATAATAAAATAACAGTGATTAAGAGACTTCCAATAAGAACATCAAGACCTTCCTCGGTTGCATGATAGATAATTACCAACAATAGAGATAAAACCTGTCATACACCCTCTGGGACTATTGCAAATCCATCCCAACATTGAAAGGTGCCATACCGTACTTTATAGTTTAAAAACTGGAATTTATCCTTCTAGAAAAGATTAAGGTCCCATCACTGAAATGCCTTTTGAAAAAAATAGATTTTTGAGTTAAAAAACCTCTAGTCCAGATACGAGGAACTTGCGTTCCTAGATGAACATAAATTCAAGTTAGCATACCATAACTAAGGTAATCATTGTTTCATCTCATGCGCATTCAATCACTACATTAAATATTGATGTATACATGAATTATATCTCGTGATCATAAAAATTATGATCCCATGCACGACCCTCGAGGAAATTTCAAACCCAAATGGAGTGACCCCTACCATGTGAAACGAATCATGGCAAGCGGTCCATGATGTTACACAAAAAATCAATAATCCAGATAATAAGATGAACTCAGTAAGTGATTAAGATGAACATGACTTGGGTATGATAATGAATAGTATAGTGCAATAAATAAGATAAGAAAGAGATCAACACACGTAACTTAAAGTGGTTCAAAATCTTCTGAGAATCTAAAACGCATTCGGTCAAAATCTTTCTCTCTCTAAACTTTTTCTCTCCATTATAACTGCTTCCTTTATCCCTTAACTTCCACCGTAACTTCCTTTACGGCCGAATAACCACCAGTGTTGCCACCCAAACCTCCTGACTTTGATCGTTTTTCATCTAAAAGTTTCACCGCTACAGTTTTGTCTCCTTCAAATTCGATTAACATCTCTTCTAAATCTGATACATTCTTTAAAGGTGAACCAGCGGTGATTTTTTCTGCTGAATAAACTTTTAACCTTGCTCAACCTCTCAAATTTACTCTGATTGGGAGATTTTCTTTTGGTCGCCCCTCCATGGAATCCATTCGGAAGGCCTTTTATCATTTGTCACTAAAATGTTCATTTTCTTTGGATCTCCTTAATGATCGACATATGTTTATTAAGTTGAGTTGTGAGGAAGACTTCTTGCGTTTATGGACCCATGAACAATGGTATATCTTCAAGGCTCATGTGAAGGTGTTTAAATGGACCACATACTTCTTCCCTAATATAGACTGCTCCATTTTTCCTATATGGGTTTCTTTACCCCATCTTCCTGTTTATCTTTATGCTAAACCTGTGTTGTTTGCCATTTGCTAACGATTTGGTAATCCATTGATTATTGATGAAACCACCTCTTTGATGACTAGACCCAGTATGGACCGTGTTTGTGTGGATATTGATGTTCTTAAACCTTTACAGGATAGATTGTGGATGTTTGTGGTTCTAAGGGGTTCTGGCAAAATGTTTTCTATGAAAACATTCCCTCTTTTTGCAGCAGATGTCTTATTGCAGGTTATTCTGATGGTGACTGTAATTCTCATACTGATCTATATAAATCTGTTGATCCTAAATCTCGAATGCTGTCTAAACCATTATCTCAATCGCTTACTAAAACTATCAAACCACCTTCTTTTATTCCAAAATCGCCATCAGTTATTCATAAACTGCTTTTTACCAACCCTAAAATCGCTAATCAAAGAACTCTTTCTTCTCATAATTCTATAACTGGTATTGGTACGGGTAATTCCAAATCTGTGAATAAACTTTGGTCAGTAAAATCGTCTGCTATTGGCATTCATATTCAAGATTCAATTAATCTGGTATCCTCTAAGTTATCTATTCCTAAGATCAATCATAAACTGGATGGTGTTCAAGAAATCACTGCTCAGGGGCTGACATCTACTTCCAAGACCACTACTGCTATATATGATTCTAAAAAAGCAGTTGATACTCCTCTCACAGTCAACCATTGTTCCAAAAATTCTTCAGCTTATGTAGACCTATCAACGGGTCGGTTTGGGTCGTGTACGGGTTACGGGTTACGGGTCAAAACACCCTAACCCATACACGACCCGTTAAGCCTAACGGGTCTAATAACAATATCCAAACACGACCCGTTAATATTAACGGGTACACGACCCAAACCGTTAACACCCGTTAATATTAACGAATCATTTTGGGTCGAAATGGGTAACGGGTTGGGTGACCCTATAATACCCGTTAGTCTTCAATACTTTAAAAATAATGGGTTTTAATTGTAATTTTTATTGGGTATAGATTGGGTGACCCTATAGCACCCGTTAGTCTTTAAAGATTTAGAAATAATGGGTTTTAATGGTTATTGTTATTGGGTACGGGTTGGGTGACCCTATAGTACCCGTTAGTGTTAACGGGTAGAAACGGGTTAAAACGGGTACATGTAAATTTCCAAACCCGAATCGTTAGTGTTAACGGGTCTACCGTGTCAACCCGTTAATGACCCAAACCCAATAAGGGTAAACCCATTAACTTATAATTTCGTGTCGGGTCGTGTCGTGTTAACGGGTTATCGTGTATTTTTACAGGTCTAAGCTCATGGTGATGAAGATGGCCTTAATCTGCAAAATTAGTTTTCTATTTTACAATCTGATTTAGATTCAGATGAATGGAGGTATGAAACATATGTGGTTCCTAATGTATTGCTCCCCAACCAAAAACTTGTTTCCCGCTCGAACTCTTTGTCTCATCAGGAAAAAAATTCTACTATCCAAAATATTCTTAAACCTCTATGGAATACTTTTGAAGATGTGGATTTGGTGCAGGCTAGTTAGATGTATTTAGACAGATTGAAGGAATTTTTGGCCTCTATTGATAAAAAAATTGAAGATGGTTCGTCCTATTCAAGCAGATCATTATTCTTCTTCTAATATTTTTCATCCTAATAAAATTCTTTCAGTTCCTTCTCATTCAATCACTAAAATAAAGAAGAATAAAGTCAGATTTATTCCAAACTCCGCCATCAAAACAAGGTTTGCCCACTATTCTAAAACTTTTCCCCCTATCAAATCTTCATGTTGAATCTTTTATTCTGGAATATTAGGGGGGTTGGTAATAATCGCTCTTTTCGTCGTTTTAAAAGAATTATCAATAAATTTCAGATTAGTGTTGTTGCTATAAAATAACCGAAAATCAATTCTATCAATATTAATTCTCTTGTTTAGAAGATTGGTTTTATGGGGGGTATTTCTAATTCTTGTGGGAAAATTTGGATTCTTTGGAGACGTTCTTGTGAGATTAATCTTGTTCGGGACATGGTTCAAATTCTTTCTATTTATGTTCATTTTTCAAATTTCCCTAAACCTTATCTTTTTTCTTGTGTTTATTCTAAATGCAATAGAGAAGATATAAAACCTCTTTGGGATGAAATTTTAAATCTTTCTTCTCTTTGTTTTGATTCTTGGGTTTTAGGGGGTGACTTCTATATTATCTCTAAACAAGAGGAGAAATTAGGGGGAAATTTAGTTGATAGTCATGCTATCCTAGATTTTAATTCTACCATGATTCAAGTTGGCTTAAGTGAAATTCCTTTTTCTGGCTCGAATTATACTTGGTGTAATAATAGAGTTGGTTTTGATAACATTTTGGAGAGGATTGATAGGGTGTTTGGTAATGGTGGGTGGTTTAATAATTCTTTTTCATCTTCTGTTGAACATCTTCATCGTATTAATTCGGACCATGCTCCCCTTGTACTTTTGTTGAAATTCCCTCATGATTCTTACCCCAAGCCTTTTCGATTTCAAAATATGTGGATTTGTCATTGTTCCTTTTTTGAGGTTGTTAGAAAATATTAGGATATTGATGTGGGAGGGAGACCTATGGAATTTTTCGCTTCCAAACTTAAAAATGTTAAATTGGCTCTTAAAGCATGGAATAGAGATATTTTTAGTAATATATTTTCTTGGGTTCAAAAAGCTGAGAATGATTTACTGTTAAAGGAGGCCTCTTTTGATATTGATGCTACCCCTAAGAATAGATAATCTTTACACTGTGCTAGGGCAAAATTTAGAAAGGATTTGCAACTTGAGGAAATTTTCTGAAGACAAAAATCTAGAGTTAAATGGGCTAAGTTTGGAGATTTCAACTATAAATTTTTTCATTCTATGGTTAAAAAAAAGAACCATAAACTTTATATTCAAAAACTTAAGCATGAGGATGGTCATGTGGTGTCAAATTCGAAGGGTATTGAAGATTGTGTTCTATTTCATTTTCAACATATTCTTGTGGAAAAAATGAATTGTGTTGATGATTCTAGTATTTTTAAACATATTCCAAAGTTGGTTGATTCTAGTGACAATCAATTACTCTCTAATGTTCCATCCCTAGTTGATATTCAAATGGTTGTTTTTCCTTTTGACAAGGATAGTGTGGCGGGCCCAAATGGTTTTAATGTTTTTTCTTCCAAAAGTGTTGGGATATTATTAAAGATGATTTAGTTCTTGCTATTCAATCCGTCTTTCTTGGGCATGATATTATTCCTAAAAGTTGGTCTTCTACTAATATTATTCTTATTCCAAAGGTGGATAATCCTTTTAATTGTTCGGGATTTAAACCTATTAGCCTTTGCAATTTTTCTAACAAAATCATCTCTAAAATTTTATCCAACCGTTTCAATCTTATTCTTCCTAAGATAATATCTCCTTCTCGAGCTGGTTTCATTCAAGGGAGTCTCATTATCGATAATATTATTCTTGCTCAGGAGTTAATTGGTAACCTTAACAAAAATATCCATGGGTCTAATGTTGTCTTCAAGGTTGATATGGCTAAGGCTTATGACGAGATCTCTTGGTTTTTTATCATTAAAGTGCTTCGTGCTTTCGGGTTTTCAGAAACTTGCATTGACTTTGTTTGGAGTCTGCTTTCTGATTGTTGGTATTCTATTGTTATTAGTGGTAAATCTTACGAATTTTTTAAATCTGAACGAGGAGTTCGTCAAGGTGACCCTCTTTCTCCAGCTTTATTTGTGATCGCAATAGAGGTGTTGAATAGAGGTGTTCATAATTTGATGGTTTCGGGTTCCATTAGAAATTTTTCCACCCCTTCAAGCTGTCCGTTAGTATATTCTCTTTCATTTGCAGATGAAATAATCTTTTTACAAAATGGTAATGTCCGATCTGTTAAAAAGTTCTTGCATTTCTTCTCGGAATACCAGCTGCGTTCGGGACAGGATTGTAACGCAGACAAGAGTTGCGTTATCATAGGTCCGACGTGTTCGATCTCTCAGCGTAGAAAGTTACAGTCGATGACGGGTTTTTCTTGCAAGTCTTTACCTATTCAGTATCTGGGTGTTCTGTAAGGACACAAATTTCCAATTGAGTCCTTTGTAGTTTTGGCTCAATTCTGGACAAAAACATTTGAGTCATAGGATAGAGTTAATTGATCATCCTTAAAGCCTATGACGTGTTTGTTGAATACGTACCGTCCAAGAGTATAAAGCTTCATCAAATTATCGAGTTTAATGTGCCTCGTTTCTATATCATCAACATGGTTCCATTGCTCCTAAGGTATGAATGCATTTTATATATATATATATATATATATATAGGAGCTTGGAACAATTTATATTGGGTGTAAGTTTATTTAAAACTGTTGTTTAACTTCAGAAAGATTTTATAAAAACTTTAATATAAAGTATATAACGTTTCTGGGCTAAAATCTAAAATTTTCAACTTCCTGTAAGTTCGTACGAAATGTCGTTCGAACGAGTTTTTCGTTCGAACAACAATGTCGTTCGAACGAGTTTGCCAATGAGTTCCCCAAAGGCCACTGGAAAGTCGTTCGCAGTGTCGTTCGAATGAGCATGATATTCGAACGAGATTTTCAACGAGATTTCTAACGAGTTCACTCTGGAACTTCGTTAGAAGCCTCGTTCGAAAGAGACTTCGTTCGAAAGAAAAGCTCGTTCGAACGAGTTTTGGCGGGAATAATTTTTTGGCAGTTTTGAGCAGTTTTTTCCCTCATTCCCACTACTTTTTCCACTAACTCTTTTCCTGAATATCTAAGTACGGGAACCATGTTTTCCAACTCAACTTTTTCACTATTCTACATCTCTTAGAGAGAGTTTTGAGAGTTCATCTTTCCTAAGAAAAGGTTCAAGTTTAAGTGTCCATTTTTCGAAGAAAAATCCTTTAAACACTTTGTTACACCCATATTGTTTATTCCAAGTCTTCTTTATATATATATATATATACATTGCTTGGAGTTTTGGCACCGGTTGATATCCCTACCGTTTTGAAGAGACGTTTGGGTTTTCTTCTGCATCCCACAAAGAAGAAGAAGTTTGCGTTGATTTACCCACTTGGAGAAAGGCTCCTAGTTTGGGTGACGGTGACCATATAAAGTCCGATCGATAGATTTTGAGACCACGGCAGTGCTTCGTGGTTATTCGCTAGGCGGAGGTGGATACAAGAAGGAGCATCGGGGCTTGAGAGGGATCGAGTCAAGTGTTGTAAGTCTACTGTCTTGTATTTATAAAACCATACTTAGTGGATTTGAGGCTAGGGCCGTCCGAGGTTTTTTCCCGTTGTGGGTTTTTTCTCGTACATTGCGGAGAAGTGGTTTCATTGTTTATTTTATCTTACTATACTCACCTAGAACGCATGCTTAGGTAAAAAGATAAAATTGGTTTATAATCACTATTAATTTATTTTGGTGCTAAATAAATTTGGGTAATATGTTAATCTAATTCAAGTCATTAATTTAACCTCTTAAAATTGGTTTAGCCTAATTTGGTAAAATTGTGAAATATGACTTAGGCAAAATTTTCTAGGACTTGGGTTAATTAAATTGGTTTAAGTGAAATTAACATAAGTGTGTGTTTAAATCTAATTTCATGTTATTTAATTTTAATTTGAGAGAAATTAAAATTTGTGTATTTTGTTTTAATTGAATCATTATCTTACGCTTCCGCATATTAAAAAGAAACTTATATTTTTGAAGTATCAAAAGAATTTTGATTGCAAAAATTGGGGGGCCTCCGACTTTTTATGTTCCTTTATACCGAGGTCGGAAGAGAAATATAGTTTTTGCTCCGATTATAGACAAAGCAGTGGGTTGTATAAATCAGTGGAAGTCTGGCTTCTTATCCATGGGAGGTAGACCTATCCTTATTCCATATGTTCTCATGATGTTGGGATCCCATGTTTTCTCTGTCATTTCTCCAACCAAGGGGTTTATTCAATCTTTAATAGTATTTGTGCAAAAAAAATTTGGGGGAGTTTGGAGGATATATTTAAACACCAATGGGGTTCTTGGGATATTATTTGCAGACCGAAAAATGAGGGTGGTTTGGGTATTCGTAGAATTTTTTATGTGAGTTTAACTTCCTCTTGTAAACTTTGGTTTCATTTTTTTTAAAAACAATTCCTTATGGGCTAAATTCATGTACTCAAAGTATATAAAATTAGTCCATTCGAATTTTAGAGGTATTCCTTCATTCTCGAGTGGCCCGTGGAAAAGAATGCAAGCAGTTTATGAGATTGTTGAAGGTAATTTTTGGGAAGATTCCATCCATGGTTGGCATTTGGATAACTTTTCCTTTAAACACACTTGGGAGTTGGTGCGACCTAAATATGGTGTTCAATTCTCTTTTACTATGATTTGGGATCCTAGACTTCCTACGAAAGTTTCTACATTTATGTGGCGTGTTCTTCATGATGCTATTCCTCTTGATGAGAATTTATAACGGATTAATATTCCTTTTGTTTCGAGATGGGGTGTTGTTCTTTTGCATGTATGGAGAATTCCCAACATATATTTGGTTCTAGTGAGGTTGCTAATATTTTTTGGCTTCATTTTGAAAATCTCATGGGTCTTAATCTCATAACATAACTTGTGTTTGTAAGTATTTATATGCTTAATCCTTTTCAGGAATTTTTTAGAGAGTTTAGTAAGCGTTTAGCTGAAGAAACTCTTTATACTGATATAGTATCCAAGGGTTATTATAGGCCAACTCTTATGTTGGTTTTGTACCCTCAGAAACCTCGTGCCGAGGGTAACCATTGCCCTTGTAGCCCTTAGGATTATGATTCTTCAGTTAGGTTTAGGTCGACCGTGCCTCGCAGATCTGGTTATTCATCCATCGATAGTAATACCATGAGTGCAGACAAGGGTTCTTTCACAACTGCAATGGACGATATCCCTTTTGGTGTGCTGATCCGTCATTCATCTATGGCCGTTACCATAACTTATTCCTCTAGGACTATTACTAGGGTAAATGATCTAGTTTCACTGTCTGTTTCTTCATCATCTTCTCAATCTTCTTAATCTCGGGCCTATACTTTTAAGGAATCTTCATCACTTAACTCTGAGGATTCCTCTTTTGAGGGAAGTCCCGATGCTTAAGAATAAATAGACCTTAATGAGTATGGCAGAGAATTAGATCATACTTCTTTCATTAATCTTTGTCTCTAGGTCCCCCTTTAAATCACAATATTACAGAGGAGTCTAGACGATGATAAGACTTGCACACTTGACCTTTCATGAGATTGAATTTATTGAAGTAAACTTAGCAGGAAAAAATCTTGTAGGCTTCAATATTTATACGATGTAACTCTTCCATTACTATGAGGTCTTCAGAGGATGACAAGATAACATACGACCAAAAGAATGCCTCCGAGATTGCCTTGTATAATGCTATGTTTTGATTCTGGTTTCGGCATCCCTTTCATTCAATATATACTTTTTCATTTTGGGGTTGCTTCCACCCAATTTAACCCTAATTCTTAAAAGATCATACTCGGCTCCATCATAGCTTGGAGATCCGTCCATGATAAGAATATTAGTGGGGGAATTTTTCAAAGTGTTTACACTATCGTATCTACAAATCACTTCCCAAAATATTATTACAGTACACCAAAAGGGCCAAATTATCACCTTTGGGCCGGTTAGACTTTTGACGGTCATTGACCGTGATAAAACAAATACGCATTTTTGTCATAGTGAATGATCGTGACAAGTCCGTGATAGTGTTTTGTCACGGTTATTGACCCTGAAAAATGTAGAAATTTGTCACGGTCAAAGACCTTGACAGGCTGTAACAACTTTCTCAGTAAAAAACCCTGCCCCCTTATTTTTCCACTGTTTTCATTACCCCCTCTCTCTCTCTCTCTCTCGCGCGCGCGATTGCTCTCTCTACCTTTTCAGGTGAGTTTTTTGTACTCTTTCTCTCCTTTGTATATGTGTATGTGTGTGTAGAACTGCGTGTCTATGTGGGGTGGGGGTGGGGGGCGGGGGGTGGGGGTAAGGGTGGAGTTGGGGGGAAGATAGGGGGGTGATGGGTGGCAGGAGGGGCGGGGGGTAGGGTGTGTGTGTGTGGGGGGGGGGGGTGTGGCAGTGGTGGGACAGGGGCGAGGGGGCATGGGGAGTGATGGGGTATCTTTGGGGAGGTGAGAGAATCAATTTGTGTTTAGTTTTGGTGTAAGTGAATTTAGTGTGTTGTTTTAAATTTGGGATTCAATATATGGAATGTCACATGTGCGTGTATGATTTCGAAAATAGTGTCAATGTTGTTTGTGGACTTTATACTTTGCCCAAATAGTGTTACCATCCCATTAGGTCCTAATGAAATGGACTGAAACATATGACATGCTCTAAACATTGTATTTTATAGGACCCGTTTCTCTAAATTGAAATTGAAATTGAATTCTACCTGGTATTGATATTGGTATAAATTTAAATTGAAATTGAATTGGTATTGATATTGCTATAAATTGGTATAAGTTTTAGTTCTAATGTGTACTTTAAATTAAATGAAACATACTTTAAATTACATAATTAAATGAAATCTCTCGAATTGTGATAAGACATAATTAAATGTAACATACTTTAAATTACATATAGTGCGCATAGATACTAGCCTTTTAGTTCTTATGCGTACGCATTCAATAGCCCTTAGACCCGCTTGAGAGACATTACCCCTGTAATGAGATCTCTCGAATTGTACCGTTTGGATAGTTTGGGATTGCATAGTTTCTGTATAAGAATATTCTTAGTGGCTTAAACTTGTTATTTTTAGGGGGAACTTTTTGGTACATACTAGATGCTGCGATGTTAAGTGTTATTTCAATTGATAAATTGAAATAACACTCAAACTTACGAATCTATGTTGTGTACTTGGAGAACTATGGGGATATGCTGCCGAATTTTCCTCAAATTGGAACAATATGCATGAGTCGTTAAGTATATTACAGAAATATGCAGTTTCTAATGGGATAGGACCACTCACCCTTTAGAGGAGATGGAGAAAATAGGAATTAATATTATAAATTGAATTTTAATTTCAATTTCAAATTAAATTTGAATTTGAATGCATGCATAAAATGATGTCATATAAACTAGACTTCTAGTTTTTATGCGTACGCATTTAATAGGTGATTGTTTATACTAATGGGAACTAAATATTCACACTTTTGTCAATGTTAATCCACTAATATATGCTTCTTACCCATAATTGGTGATTGTTTATAGTAGTTGTGATGGGATATCCTAAATACAAAGAGTGGATGGATGAGACAAATAAATTAGGGCATGTGTTTCATAGAGATGCTAATGAATTTATGAAATACGCAAATAAATGTCATGATGATGAAGAGTTTCCGTGTCCGTGTGCTATGTGTAATAATGGTAAGGTGTTTGAGTGAAAAATAGTTAAACTACATTTGTTAAGATGGGGTATGCGATATAGTTATCGAAGTTGGTTTTTTCATAGGGAACCAAAAGTTCCTTTCGTCCTCGAGCAACCTTCACAACAACCTTCAACAAGTAGGATAGATGTAAAAGGGGAGGATGACAATGTTGATCATAATATGCAAGAGGATTTAGTTGATCACGTGTATGGAGTTCATGAAGTGGAAGAGAATGAAGTCATTGATGATGTACAAGGTTCAGGTGCTCATGAATATATCGGGATAAACCTTGACGATGACTACCAAAGTTTAAAATTTAAGGCGAGTCAACCATTATACTCTGGCTATGAGAAAGATCAAACAACTTTACATGCCACGATTGGTTTGCATAGTTTAAAAACTCAATATGGTTTTTCTGTAACTAGTGTGACAGGAATTTTGAATTAGGTGAAGGGCTTGCCACCCAAGCAGAATACGCTTCCAAACAGCTATCATAGTATAAAAAATGGTTTGAAAGGTTTGGGATGACAATTTAATGTTTTTTATTCATTTGTACTTGATCATTTTAATGCTTGTAATAACCAAGTGAATATGTTAATTAGAATTTTAATAAATTTAAGCATTAATTCAAAGTTCATGACCCGTGAGTGTGTGTACGGGGGGGGGGGGGGGGGAGGGGAGGGAGGGGGCAGTGTGCTTGTGTGTAAATTGAAATTTGTATTGGTATTGGTATCGGTATATATTGTTATTATCGAATTTGAGCATTAATTCAACGTTTATATACATGTTTGTACTAACAATAACATTTTTTTGTAGAAAATGACTTCATCAGGGCGCAGTAGCGAAGGCGATGAGGGCTCCTCGACTAGTAGGCCCCTAAAATGGTGCAAATTGGGGTCCGTCGTCGAGAATAAGACGACATTATTAGCTAGAGCGCTAGAGTTATTAAAAGCGAATGTTGGACTCGAGTACACTGATTGGAGGGCCGTGCCTATTGACCTCAAGTTGAACATCCGGGGGGCACTATAGGTTGTGTATTTAATATTTATATTTATATTTATATTTATAACTGTAACACTTACTTTCTTTTTGGTTTGTATTTTCTGACAAAAACAATTCAGCCTGCCCGCATATCTCCGCGATTCCATGTTGGAGCAATTGAGGGATCGATATAAGATGTGGAAGAAGAATTTTCGAGCACGGTACTTTAGGAAGACCCAAGAGTCCATTCTAAGACTACGTGACAACGTCCCCCCCCAAGGAGCCGATCTCATTGGCATGGTGATAAAAGTTTATAGACAATGAGACCAATGAGTGGAAATTGGCATCTCTCCAATTGAAGAGGGACAACCGGGCAAAATTTTTGGATGTGCACTACTCCGGGCAGACGTCTTACACCAGGGTGGAGCACATGATGGTAATTTTTTTATTTTTCTTTAATTTCAGTTATTCTAATTTAACATTACTTTTCGTTACTTACTAATTCTGTATTATTTTATTTTGGGACACGGGGAGTGGCCCCGGCGGTAGGCCACATAAGCTCGATGCCTATGTGGAAATTCAGGTGAAAAAAGGTCAAGGACAAGGAGGTGGCCCCAAGCGTCCCAACCACCATTGTAAGTTATAAATGTTTAATTTTTTTAATTATGTTACAATTTTTTATTTACTTAATTAACTAATCGTGTAATTTTTGCCTTTTCAGACAAAGCTTAAGGAAGTGCATGAGTTGCAGTCTGATGCCGACAAATCATCTTTGTCTATGGATGCACTCAACCAAGTGCTCGGGGCGGATCTCAAAGGGAGGACTAGGGGGTGAGTTCACGGGTGGTGAAGTCTAGGATCATCGTCATGGAGACAAACAACAACGGGTTGGCATATAAAGTAGACACCCATGACGATAAGCTATCAAGGTTGGAGGCGATGATCCTAGATATGTACACCTTCATGAAGCATCAATTGGGAAATCGCAAGGTCAAGAGAAATGGGAAGGAGAAGTAGGTAGAGGTAGACGAGGACAAGGACGCCACTACTTCATCATCAATACGCACAGACTCAGCGCCATATGATGATCCATTTCCCATCGTGACCCCCATCGATCGACCTATGTCAAAACTCGGTTGGTCGATCATGCATCTATTCGACATAGATTGTGGGCAGACGATAGTGAGGGGGTTGAGGGATCCGAGCTTCCTCCCGGGTATGCTGGTTCATGGATGTCCCGTTCAAGACATTGAGGCAAGAGTGTGCGTCATGCATGTGGTGGAGGGAAATGATAACTCACCTTTATGATTGCGCGAACAATGTGGCATTCAATATATTGCGGGGTGTCTCAATTCATATGTCGTGTGGCCTTCCTTCTACCTCCAATCTGCTCAAGACCATTCTTCATGACATTATTTCTATATTTTTTTGGATATTGGATTATATTTGTATTGTTTTATTTTGGTACATGTTAGTTTGGATATGGATATTTGAATTCCTATTTTATTTGGATATGGATTATATATGCCATGATTTGGTATATTATTTCTATTTTATTTGGATATATGCTGTTTGGGTAGGTATAATTTTGCTATAACAGGTATAAATATACCTCTGGACAGTAGTAGTGGCCACACTGCCCAGCAGTTTTTTTTTAAATTCTGCCCAGAATTTTCATGATCAAAGACCGTGATATTTTTTTGGACTTGTCACAATCTTTAACCGTGATAAAAACTTGTCAAGGTCAAAGACCGTGATAGGATCGTGAGAAGTCTAATGAACTTGTCACGGTCTTTAATCATGACAAGTCCATAAGAACTAAGTTGTCACCCTTAGAATTATCACGGTCAATGACTGTGATAAGTCAACAGTTTTTGTGTAGTGTTACTTGAGCCTTTGTAACTCAAAACGTAAATTAGTGAAAGTTCCCCAAATTTCTAGCCACCAATGGAATCCCAACTTCTTTTATGTTAGTGGAGATTATGAGTTTATAGAAGGAGAGGCATATGGAGGATCCGTGAGGGTTCCTCGTGACTAGTAAAAGCCTTCTTTGAGAAGTATTTATTCCTCCCTTTGATGTTTTCTCTTTGCCATAGTATTTGAATTATTTATTGTCATTACTCCTTGTTTGCGTTTTGACCTCATAGCTTAATTTTCTAACTAGAATTTACATTTGTATACAAGACTTTTGATCTAAGTGAAAAGGAGTGAGAGATATTGATTTCTAATCTCATATGTGACCGTGTTACAGAGGCTGAGGGAATGATCTACTTTCCCACTAAAAAAACTAAGAGGAAGGGCAAAGAACTTAATGGTAGCAAACCTTCCAAGAAGCCAATGAAGGAGACTGGACTTTTAAAAGTACTAATGCCATATTGAGTTCAAATAGGCCAGTGATGTAGCTGAACCTTACCTATTTTAGGGAGATATACCAGGCTATCCAAGCCTACCAATGACAACCCGCCTATTCAAATATCAGGTGGTCAGTCTTGTACTAAAATAAAACAGGAATCTTAGTATGGTTGCATTCTCAGCATCACTATCGCAACAAACAATATAAATCATACGAATGAAACCATACATTAAAATGTAAAGATAAATCACCATGCATAAATAAATAATAAAGTGAACCTAATAAACCTTTAGTCACCAAAATATTAGCATCCACTAAATAATACTGAATAACAACTGACTACAAAAATAAAAAAAAATAAAATAAAATGAATTGAAATAAGATCCTATCTAGATAGAACGACTGATGCGGATAAGTCAAGTAGCATCCGCAGTTACTGCAATGGTATGAAGGGATTTATCCCTACGGTTCAGCTACTGCTTCTGCACACCAAGGGTTTAAAAGAAAAACATGGAAAAATAATTGCCCGCGGGTCAAAGTTTGAAAAGTAAAAAATATTTTTGCAAGTTATTAATTATTTTAAATCGATAAAATATTGCAGTTTATTACTTTCATAATTAACCGATCGCACTCACATGAGATAAAATCTCATCTCTCAACTACAGTGACACCAAATGTGTTCATTTTATTATCCTAATTAAACTAACCGGTTTAACTAGGACATGTAGATATTGACTAAGCCCAAACCTCACTAATACTCTCTATTAGCTAAGTATAACTACCTTTACAAGGTATACGTTCATAAACTATATTATAGTGACACACTTGCTATAGGTAAATATTCACGTAATAATAAACATAGCTACGCTCGTGCTATAAGTAAATATATACACTATATCATAGAACATACATATACATCACTATCTATATATGTATAACTGTATTCCCAGAGCATGGACCTTGTAGATACATCCTTTGCGTGCTATCAGGCCCCAAGCATCACACATCATATTGAGCTACCGGGTTGGAATCGCACCACCGAACCTAACGTAAACACACACAGTGGAGGTGGTCATAGACATACGTCCGGGGATCTCAACCATACCACATCGCACCTAACCGGTCTCTAAATTAATACCTATCCTCACACATGGATATTGCCCATGTAACAGTCCTATGACTCGGGGAATCAACCTAACACCTGTTGGTCAACGGCAGGGTAAATTGCCCATTATGCACAACCTCCTACGTTGACACTACCGAGTAGGTATGTTCAATATAAACAAGTAGAATACACAAGTACATATATATATACACGTCACTAATATACATATATATATATTGATTGTAACGATCTTGTACCCATATCCCACAACGCACTAATACCCTGCTCCCGAAGTTCAACCCACTTTCTAATTAAATATTTAAATGTTTAATCACTTGCATTATCAGTTCTCCTTGACCCAAACCTATCTATTCATTAGAATATCACCCATACCAAAATATTGAAAGCATTCCCTAGTAATCCCATAATACCCTAAAATCCCCTACGGTCATTCCCCAAGCTATAGTGAGCCAAAACATCACATGGACAAAAACTGGGCAATCCAGCAAACCAAATCGGTTCCCTGGCATACTAAATCAATTTGGTTGAGTGAACCGGTTCGCTCCCCCAGCGAATCGGTTTGGTTTGCTAGGCTTCCTATCATATTCTCCCTCGATTACTTTCCTCCAAACCCTCCAACAGAGGTCCCAAACCATAAAATTGTTATCATACTTCAATATAGTAATGTTCCCGAAGCATTATAATACATAATCAACCATGAGTCCTTTATCAACAACATAGGATTACAAATATATTTTGAAATTCTTATATAATTAGTACCAACTAGTATTGAATTCAAATCAGAGATCATTTATCACATACATCTCTAAATTATTCAATCAAAGTTTAAATCTTTACATCTTTAAATCCCAGATTTTTATCATTAACCATGAAAGTGATTAACTACGCATAATTTTAATTTTAAGTAGGCAACTAACTTTCTTTGTGGATTTAATCTGAAGTGCTATACGTTTCATAATGGGTCAAATTCGTAGATAGCCTCTATCTTCTCTTCTCCAAGCCATTTTCTCCTTTCTTCCTATTTTCCTCTTCTCTTGAACTCTTTCTACCTATCAATTATGCATAAATTCAGGGGGGCATCCACATTTCCAACCTTTAAATACCTCCGTAATTGACACTAATCACATTTTTTCACTTAACCCTAGGTGTAAAAAGAACCTCCTACGCTCATATGGGTCTTGTTATGCCTAAAAAGTCTCTGGAACCCTAACATAATACCTGGGTATCTATTCTGGACTATTTTGACCCTTTTCGAATCACCGATGCACTCACAAAGGTCATCTGAGTAACCTAACTCCAAATATGATGACGCATGTGTATCGTACGCGTTGCCAATAAATATGTCTATCGTCGATGTAGCACACTATTAACATATAATAATAAATTATCGCTTTCCACTTATACGCGACATATAGTAAATCACATATCTAATTACTTATCACCCATAAGTAAATAATAATGACAAATATTAATCCTTTATCTTGATAATTAATATGTACCGAAATCTAATTTAATTTCTCCGAATTAAATTAATAATTATAAGCACACGAAAATTAAATTATTATAAAAGTACGGGGTATTACGCAACCCTAAGACCCTTTATGAAAATTTTGTTAGGGCTCGTGATTTTTTTGTCAAAAACCTGCCTCACTGTGATAAGAGGATGTTTTCTAATATGGAGAGGGGAGATGCGGTTGATCTTAACATAAACAAGGCTTTCTTTCTTTATGCCTTTGCTAATTTGTTAATTTTTATCCAAGTCCTTCACGACTATTAACATCTTCGTACGTTTTTCTAGATTTAGGGTCTAATGTTGATGGTAGACCTCCAGTTGTGAACCAAAAAGAATGATGATGCCAAGGACAATAGGATGTCCTTGGATCACTATAAATGCAAGCAAGAGGCCCTTAAAGGTAAGAGAAATGCAGAGATGGAGGCTTATAATAAGGAGACGACAACAAAGATGGAAACTCTAACCAAGGAAATGGATGATGCTAGGCTTTATCTTCAGACATCTGAGTCTAGATTTAAAACGAAGATGGACGAAGTCATTGCCTTTGCAGTGGAGAAGGCCAAGAAAGATGTCATTACCAGGTATCATTCCACTAACAAATTTCAAGACCTTGGTTTGTACTACATACACCGAGGTTATAATGAGATAAAGGAGAGGGCAACCCAAAGTTTCCTTGATGTGAAAAAAAAGGTTATCACCTGGATGATTGATAATGAAAAGGGTAAAGCCATTTATATAGAGTTCGATGCCCAGGAGGATGCAAATGCAGTTGTCGAAGCCAATGTCAACATTGTAGCCGAGAGTCCCTTGAATGTCAATGACTCTCCAAATGGTGATGACACTATGCATGCCAGTGTCCCATCAATATTGGCAATCTTGATGATGGGGCCTTTTAGGATCTTTTGGGAATATTATTTTTTGAACATGGTTTCACTCTTATGTGGACTTTGTCCAATTTTTGTGAATATTTTGTTTGTAACCTTGATATTTCCCCCATTTGAAGAGCATAAAATTTAACTCGAATTTTTGTTTTTGCAATGTTATGTTTTTGTTATTCTATGTTTGTTGTATTAATGTATGGTAGTCCTTTATGTGACACCCCGCCTAATAAAATACCGGGTGATCAGTCCTATACCAAATTAAAACAGGAATCTCAATTGGATCATCCTTAGCATCACTGTCGAAAACTTTTTAAGACTTACTAACCACCTAGAATTCCAAAAACTGGTGCCAATTTTTATCTTGTTAAATTACAGAAAACAGTACATGCAGAAATAAATATAAACCATTCACACAACTGAATGAAAATAAACTAAATCATTAATTAAATAATTTTTTGAATAAACCATCGGCCACCAAAGTGAAATAATCCAAAACAAATATCCAACACAGGAATAGAAAAAATCTGAAAAGTGAACTGAAAGTCTGGGAGACATGATCTAAATAAAACTGAAACTGATACAAGATTCATACTCTAGGAATGAATGAATGATGCGTCTAATCCAAACTCCTGCTAGCATCCACATATGCCGCAGCTCCGTGTCCCTGGAATAGAATATCAATCCTGGCGTCCCTGTGGCTGGACACCTAAAAGGTTTTAAAAATAGTTTTATAGCAAGGGTTAGAACCCAAAACATTTTGAAAATATTTAGCAAGTGAATTAACTGCAGTAATTTAAAATGCATGAATGCGCTTCATATTTAAGTTAGTGTCACACTCCCTTGTAGACATTCTCACCCCTCCACTATTGTGTACACCTACCGGTTACCTTAACCCCACCTAGTTGTACTACCCCGTCCAACTAGTCCTGGTATAACCTTCCCTTGCCATACTACTCTAACCCGAGTATAATGATTCTTGAATTATAAGTTATATCACAATTAACTTAATTAATTCCTCTTAAATAGTAGCATATAACCGTGTCACAAGTTATATAAAGTAAATACACCACACACTGTATTATTACCCGCATATAATATTTTCTACCATTATATACGTACCTTTACCACAACATCCACACATATAATTTACCCTCGCCGGATGATTCCCTCTAAAATGCTATCTCACTAGGTGTGCTCACAAAACCTAGTTCCCCAAGTTGGAATCGCTCACCAACATGGCCCAACATATAAACGTAGTGGAGGCGGTTATATTCCTTCCCTGAAAGTGAGATAAATCCCTCACCCATATATACCGGACGCTATGACCTGGGGATATACTCGCCCTACTCCTCAAGCTAGGGGATTCACCCACATCGCGCAACCTCCCTTGATAGCATTAGAGTATATAAATTGAATAAATATATAATCACTGATATTTAGTATCACACATAATAAATACACGTATATATATACTATCACTACACCGTATATATATAATATAAACTCCGGTTTTACCGTGTACTCAAAATCCCGTACACCGCTTGTAATTTAATATCACACACACAATATATATATATATATATATATATATATATATATATATATATATATATATATACTATCACTACAACGTATATATATATATTATAAACGCCGGCTTTACCGTGTACTCAAGTCCCGTACACTGCCTGTAATTTCCTGAGTCTGTGTCCCGACTCAACGTAATTAATTTTCTCACTTAATAATTTATCATCTTCCCGAGTCTATGGTCCGACTCTACTATATCTAATTCACACTTCAATTTATATATTACTTTTCCCGAGTCTATGGACCGACTCTAATTAAATTAATTAACACACTTATTAATTTAATACCTTCCCGAGTCTATCACCCGACTCTATTAAATTAACTAACACACATATTAATTTAATACCTCCCCGAGTCTACAATCCGACTCTAATTAAATTAATTATCACATCTATTAATTTAATTCTACCCGAGTCTACAATTCGACTCCAATTAAATTAATTATCACACCTATTAATTTAATCCTACCCGAGTCTAAAATCCGACTCTAATTAAATTGATTATAACTCTTATTAATTTAATCCTACCTGAGTCTACAATCCGACTCTAATTAAATTAATTATCACACCTATTAATTTAATTCTACCCGAGTCTACAATCCGACTCTAATTAAATTAATTATCACACTTATTAATTTAATTCTACCCGAGTCTACAATCCGACTCTAATTAAATTAATTATCGCACTTATTAATTTAATTCTACCCGAGTCTACAATTCGAGTCCAATTAAATTAATTATCACACCTATTAATTTAATCCTACCCGAGTCTAAAATCTGACTCTAATTAAATTAATTATAAATCTTATTAATTTAATTCTACCCGAGTCTACAATCCGACTCTAATTAAATTAATTATCACACGTATTAATTTAATTCTACGCGAGTCTACAATCCGACTCTAATTAAATTAATTATCACACTTATTAATTTAATAAATTGGTCTCACCCAACTATTATCCCCAGACTCGCTCACTTGTCCCATACCTTAATAGTTCCCGAGTCTATATTCCGACTCCAAATTAATTACTCTCTCTCAATAATTAATTTTAATACTTTGGTGTCACTTAACCAGTATATCCAGACTTGCTCACTTGGTCCAGTTTACCTCTCATGATTTCATTTCCACATTTTCTCCCATAATGTGTCGCACATTCACCTCCATAATTTTCCAATTATATTCACCTATAATTACCAACATACCCGGACATTCCCACTTGGTCCATAATTAAGTATTTCACTTCGATTCCTTTAATAATGTAGCGTCACCCAACTACAATACCCGAACATTATTCCTCGGCCCAATTTCAATACTTATGAATTATCTCCCAAATTCGTTCATCTCATGCCATACCGTTCACACCCTCCTAAACCCAATTATATCACCCTATAATTGTTAAGGAAATATGTGTCCATATGAATTTATCACTAAATAAAATTAAGGGATTAAATTTTAATTAGAATCCACTTTATAAACAAACTGGACGAATTGTCAAGTTCCTGGGACCATCGATCGATCGAGCAGGTGATCGTCTTCCCCGGTTTGCTGTTGCAGCCATTAACGAATCCTTAAGCTTTTGGTTTCTCCCAAACCCTTACCCATTTCACAACCAATATATCCTCCACACCGGAAAAGGTTCTAAGCACCCTAGAGACCTTAATCCATCAATAAATTTTACAAAATCCTAAGTGTGTCCGATTTGGGTTTTCCACCCGGTCTGTTCTACCAAATCCAACCCTACCATATTCAATCCATGTAATCACTATACATATTGTAATCCACTCTACAATTTAATCTTAACAGATCCAAATCATAACATAACACCCATTGAGTAATTAATTATGCCCATTACTCTAAATTCATAAAAACCCAATTTTAAATTTTGGTTACACGCCCAAAACGAATTTTTATATACACACACTATGAGATGAATTGATTATCATCACTTTAGGAATCAAAACAGTTAACCACTTGCCTGGAATCATTCGTAGTGTCTGATCCATTGGTGTAGTCCCTTAATTTGACTCCAAACCCCCCAATTTGGCTCTTGATTTGCTTTTCCCCAATTTCCCTCTCAAGCCCTAGGCTTGGAGTTGAGTTGACTGTCGTTCCCTAATCTCTCAATTAGGTTAAAAATATCAAATCTCGTTTTTGGCCATGTGGGCCTAATTAAAAAGGCCCAACTCATCGTGTGTGGGCCCGACTATGCCCAAAAATACCCCGAGACCCAATTACTACCCCCGGGTACTCTTTTCTGACTATTCTGACCCATCCGGACGCAACCGCGCACTCAAAATTGCCATCCGAAATACTATTCAAAATTTCCAAATGTCGATCTCAAAATGCGACATACGAGATTTCGAACCATTAAACTTAAAAGTCGCCAATTATAAATAATTCGGCTCACTCAAATAAATTCTCCAAGTAATGAATTTAAGTTTCTCCAATTTAAATATTTTATAACTCCCAAAATAAATAAATATTTAATCCTCAATATTACGGGGTGTTACACTTTACTTGAGTATTCTAGTTAAGCATGTTATTTTACAAGATTCTTAGTTGATATTCCCCTTAACATTATTACTTAAGTTTTCTTTATGTCTAAGTGCGACCCTTAGCAAGCCGATGGTCATATTGGCTTAAATTTATTAGCTAACTTGTCCTCGAACTAATTTTTCTTAAATCAGCCGAACAAATGACAAACGATTTTCCAATTTATCCTTAAACTAATTTTTATTACATCGTCGAACCAATTAAAAAAAATTCTCCAAGTAAAACTCAGACTCTTATTTTAGTTTTTCCTACTATGTTTATCCTTTATCATAACCAAAATTTACATCTTGGATGAAGCTGATTTTGTTTTAGAATTTTTTTTATTGAGACTGGACTCATCACTTTTAATTATGGTTCCTAACTTTTACTAAGGGAATTTATGCT
This sequence comes from Sambucus nigra, assembly GCA_949130495.1. Classification (NCBI taxonomy): domain Eukaryota; kingdom Viridiplantae; phylum Streptophyta; class Magnoliopsida; order Dipsacales; family Adoxaceae; genus Sambucus; species Sambucus nigra. Next base: position 451,347,983 of record OX422220.1, on the reverse strand, counting down.
GACCTTTTTCTATAAAACATTCTTACCATTATTTGTCTAAGACCTATCTAGTCTTTAAGGTCTCGACCTTAGTATTTTAAGACAAGGCTTGTTTACCCTCATAGTGACTTTAATGAATGGTAATTTTTTTGTAATGATTAGAGGAACTTTCATTCATCTCATCCTGTTCTAGGATCCAATCCCTCATTTATGTCACATTCTGATAAATGCCTACGAGTTAAAATCCCTAAGAATTTCCTTTCTTATACTATTGATGAGGCTCAATATAAGAAGAAACATACAACAAATCAACATCTAGGGTAAGAGGAAAACTTTTACTTATTTTCATTCATATAGGAAACATTTACATTATATTATAAACTCTTTTTTACACAAACCCCCTTTCTATTGCTAGTGGTAATATTTCTTCAAATGTTATGCATGCCACGGGTTGGCGAAGGGTTCTACTTTAGGATTTTCAAGTTTGAATGCTCTTATAACTACTTCTCCTGTAATCTTATAAGGGTATGCTAGTTATAATGAAGCTTATTCTTCTTAAGAATCACCTTCTTGAGAACGTAAACCCCCACTTTTAATGGTCGACTCTTTAATTTCTTGTTATAGTACTAGTGATTCTTTATTGATATGTCGATTGTCTTACTTGAGCATGTTATTTTATTCTTTTTCAAGTTATGGTCCAACCTCCTTTCCTCATTATTGTTTTGTTCATTTAAATGTTTCCCCTTATGGATCAGTATGCCAATTTTAGTCAGCATAACTCTTCAGCCCCAAATACTAACATAAATGCGGCTTCCCCCACTAAGGCCATAGGTATGATTCTATATGACATACAACACTCTAAAATTCTTCCATCCATTTGAAGTTAGCCTCTTCGAGTCTAGATTTATTACTTGAAAGAAGATATTTGTTTGTTACTTCAATTTGACCATTAGTTTGAGGATGAGACGGGGTTGAGTAAAAACATTAGAGTCCTTGTTTTCACAGTAGGCTTCAAGTGAGTTATTATCGAATTGTGCCCCGTGATCAACGATGAATACTTGAGGTACTCCATATCTACACATAATATTTCTTTACAAGAATTATAATCAATTCATGTATGTCATTTCGATCATAGGTTCGACTTCGGCCCATTTTATAAAATAGTCAACAATAATTATGAGGTGTCGAAAGAGCGACAAAGATATCAATTCCCAATTAAGCAAATGACCATGATGCTTATATGGGAGTAAAAAGTTGATGTGGCTGGTGGCTTATATTTGTATGTCTTTGGCAGGAATCACACTTTTTTGCATAGTTATGGGAATCTTTGGCTAAGGTTGGCCAATAATATCCTTGAACAACGATTTGTTTTGCTAAATATCTTCTTGGCGTGTGGATTCCATAATATCTTTCATGTATTTCCTTTAGAGTACATTCTATCTCCTTAGGATGAATGCACCTTAAGATGGATAACAAGAAGCCTCTTTTATACAATATCTCACTAAAAATGACAAATTTGGTTTCTCTGAACCTGATTTTTCTGGCCTATCATTTTCCTTTTAATAGTTTCCCATCTTGTATCTAGTCTGTAATTAGATCCATCCATAAAGGGTAAATTGAAGATTTCTATCTCTCAATATTTTCTTCCAATGCACGGCTATGCTGGGATTTCTATTGGTACAACTCTTCTGAGCTTATTTCTAGTAGTTGAAGATACTAGGCAATGCATATGCTTTGACATTATCTATTCTTGAAACCATTTGCATCTTTACCCTCATAAATCGGGATATGAGTGTCTTCACTTTGTCAAGCACTTGGCTATTCTCTCATCTTTAGCCTCATACTCTCTTAATATTTGCCTCACCACTAACTACGAGTCACTATGAGCCTGGATTTTCTTCATTCTAATTGACAAGGTAAGGTTGAATCCTCTTATAAGAGCGTCTAATGTTGCCTCATTATTTAAGGTCAAGAAGCTAAAATAAAGAGCGTATTCATTGTATGTTTCATCAGGAGCCGATAGGATGGTACCTACACACTTCCTATTGCACATGAGTATCTATCAACATATAATTTTCAAACTAGAATCTCTGAGAAAAAAGGTTCACGATCCTCCTCATGTTGGACGACTGATGCCATTTAAATATCCATATCTCCCTCTAAAGAAATTTATTTCCGTTTTCCTTGTCTGAACCTACTACTGCCGAGGGTTACGATGGATCCAAAGCTGAGGCTTGGGAGTGAGGTTATACTATTAGAGCTGGTACTTGAGAAAAAGTCCCAAAATTTGGAGCCAAAGTTGAGGCTTGAAAGGATGGCTATACTATTACATCCAATGATTAAGAGGGTTCTTCCAAAGTCAGAGCCAAAGGTTGATTAGGAGCCTCCTATGTGGGAGCCGAGGCTTGAGAGGGATCCTCTTTTATGGGAGACGGTCCTATAATTGAAGATTTCGATTCAGAGGATTATCCTTCCTTAACTACATTTGGATCCTCCTAAGTAAATTATGCCACAAAATTTGCCAATGCTTGGCCTTCGATTGCTCTACGAGTTTGGAAATCTATGTCACATGCTCCAAATTCAATGGACCGGGCCATGAGCCGACCATATTTTTTATTTATGCCTGATTTACCTAAGAGCTTGATATGTTAGTACCATAATTTCATAGTCTGAGAAGCATAGATGTATCTTCCTTGTTGCGTGAATAAGTGCAAATGCCAAATTTTCCATTTTAGGGTACCGAATCTCTGAAACCTAAAAAACTTTGCTTGTATAGTACATTGGTTTCTAAATCCTTTGATCTAGCTAAGCCATTGTTGTATTGGCCGATGTTTATGAGACAAACATATATAAGCATAGCTTTTTACGTACAAAGGCCTTAATGACAAGGGATACAACCCTAAATAAACTTCCAACTCTTAAAATCATTTTTTCACACTATTTATTCCATTCGAATGATTTTATCAATACCTTAAATAATGGTAAGAATTTTTCACTGTCTCTAGAGAGGAATCTATTTAAGGTCGCAACACATCCTATGAGTCTTCGCACCTCTTTTCGATTTCTTGGCAACTTCATATTGATCAGGGCCTTTATTTTCATTGGGTTATCTTCAATACCTCTCTGCTGACTATGAAGCCGAGGAATTTTCTTGAATCAACCCTAAAAATGCATTTGGTTGGGTTTAACTTCAACTAGTGTTTTTCCATTATATCAAAGGTATTGGTTAAGTCCTTCACATGGTGTTCGGCCTTAAGTCAACTAGTCATCATGTCATCTACATACATTCCATTATTTGGCTTATCTGATCTTTAAAAAATTTGTTTACCAACCGCTAGTACATGGCTCCAACATTCTTTAGGCTAAAAGGAATCCCTTTATAGCAGTAGGTGGATTTTTCAGTTATAAATGAGGTCTTCTCACTATCATCCTCTTTCATCGAGATATGGTTATACCCACACTAGGAATCCGGGAGATCATCAGTTTATGACTTGTCGGAGCATCTACCATCTAATTTTTCCTTGGCAAGGGAAAATAATCCTTAGGGAATACCTTGCTTATGTTGGTAAAGTCTACACACTTTTGCTATTTTCCATTATTCTTTAGTACAAGCACAACCTAAAATAACCAAAAAGAATATTTAACTTCTTATATGAAACCTCATATAGCAATTTATTCACTTATTATTTGATTACCTGGTACCGATCTGGGGAAAACTGCCTCCAAATTTTCTTGATTTCTTTGGACAAAGGGTCTACATCTATATGATAACATATGTCAAAGTATATCCCCGACATATCCTTATTAAACCATGTAAAGATGTCTCTTGTCTCTTTTAAGAGCTTAACCAACTTAATCTTGACAATGGTTTTCAAGGACGAGCCAATTTGTATAGTTTTTTTGAGGTCCACTTCATCGAGAACCATCGATTCTACCTGTTCAACTGCCTCTCCTTTTGTCAGCTCCTCCTCGTCCCTTGGGTCGAGTGTATTAATGTTATATAAATTAGTCTTCCTTTTATAATCTTCCCTCTGCTCGACAGATGTAAAATATCAACCTCTTCCTTCCACTTGGTCACCTAAGACCTCCCCGAATCTTATCATTTGATGAACGGTTAATGGAACCACTTTAAATTATTTTAGTGATACCTCATCGAGGGTGAGAAGTAGCGCGTGTCAAACGCTAATCGTTGTTTTCTTTTCACTGCCTCAATATAAACAAACCTAAGTTACGACTACACTTGCGATACAAGTATAGCGGTAAGTCGGGTTTCGAATCCACAGGGAGTGTAGACAGATTTTAATTGGATTGTTAATTCAGGAATAAAAGTGTGAAAGGGTGATGTATGCTAATAAATAAAAGAAATAAGAGAAGTTAAGTCTAAATAAAGCAAAAGTGAGGATTGGGATATCATCCAACCATACGACTCGAAACAACTACTAATCAAGATTCAGGCTCGAAAGCTATTTAATCGAGCATTATCAATTAATCATAAACTTCACACAATAAGGAATTTAAGCCAAAGTTGCGAGAATAAACATTTAATCGAAAATTGGTCACACGCATATTAAATTCGGATTATCGCTATAAACACTAACGTTGCATGACAAAGAAAGTTAAATGCATAATAGTCCAACTTTAATACACGCGAGTTCAATTAAACGCAATTTTGCACAAAACCTAATTTCGGAGCTCGGGACCCGTTAATGGCGGAACGAAATCCTGACCCTATTTATCTAAGGGCAATACATGAATTAAATTAAATTACAACTAATTAAACTAGGAAAGCAAGAAATAAAGCAATTAAACTAACGAACAAAGCATGAAACTAATTTACAAAGCAAGGAAAATGAAGAACAAAACTATATCAAAGGAGATGATAATGAATATTTCAATCTTACAAAACCAAATGGATGTCACCCTTTAGAAGAGAAGAAGATGAGCTCTCAAAACCAAAATTGGGTGTTGATACCAAATTTAGTCTGCTGACATGGATCAATAAAGTGAAGACACGTGGCAATCTACGTGGAAACAACAAACACTTTCGAGGAACTCACACGCTCTGAGGAATCATACTACAACGAGGAATACTGTTTCCCCGAGGAACTCATACGCTCCGAGGAACGAGAAATCTCCGAGGAAATCTTGAGCACCGAGAAGCTCAGGCGGTCCGAGCAACTCAGGCGGTCCGAGCTGCACCTCCAACAAAGCATTAATAGCGGGATAACCAACAGTTTGACAATTCATTAAATTCTTATCATTCAGACGCACACGCTTAAGGAGCATTGAATGTATCACCCTTTCATATGTACATCATTTAATGTATTACCCTTTCACATTATAGCCTCAGGGCTATAAATACATTATACAATCCTCATTGAGGGGGGCCCGGACCAAAATTTCTTGATAGAACTTGTAATCGAGAATTCCCAAACAATCAGCAATAACATAACAGTGGACGTAGGCCATTCTTATAAGGCTGAACCACTTTAAAATTCTTTGTCTCATTTATTTATATGTGATTGAATAATTAGATATAATCTATTTTTTTTTACATCAACAGATTGGCGCCGTCTCTGGGAACTACTGGTAATATCGTTTTTCACCAAAAACAATCCATTAAGAATGGCTGACATTCCGGAATCTAGCAATCGAAATGCTGGAACCCCTCCAAATCCATCTGCTCCGCCAAGTATTCCAGATCTGGCTGGAATAATGAAAAATCTGGCTCAAGGCCAGACCGTCATGCAAGAAACAATGCGACAACTCATCCAAACCCTTCATGGCGGTGTACCAACCCATTCAGGATTACGGAGTATTCAAAGAAACACCCGTGCAATATCCTCACGTACTAGGCGTACCAATTCATATCGTAATGAGGAATCTGAAGATTTTTCTTATCAACCTGGATGAACTTCGTCAGTTCGAGCCACAGATACTGAGCATCGTATCACTCTCTCCCCAGAAAGGGCCAGTGCGCTAGAAAGATTAAGCAGAGTATCTCCTTTCGATCGATTAGGTCCTAGGAGGAGGAAAAGTCCTCCTAGAGCCCCATCGAGGAGTTTTCGACGACCATCAGACTTAAGGGAAGGATCTGCCCAGTCGCGACCAGCTGCTCGTCAAGAGAGATCCCAGGACGCCACTTCAACGCGATCAGCTGCTCGAACTAATAGGCCCGAGGAAGGAAATGATGCATGGAAAGGCTCTATTCAAAGGTTGGAGTATAGATTGGGGGAAATGGTTAAAGCTAAGAACCCCCTATAACGAACCTTTGTTCGAGGAACACCTTTTGTCTAGTCCATTGTAGATTTTCCAACACCATCAAAGTTCAAAGCACCTGTTGTGACCCCCAAGTATGATGGAAAGACTGACCCTGTCCTTCATATAGAACAATACCAGGCTGCAACCGACATCTATGCTGTTCCAGATGAGATGAGATGCAGGGCATTCTCGAGAACTCTTACCGGATCTGCTCAAATATGGTATAATAATCTTCCTCGGGGTAAGATCTCAACTTTTCTTCAACTGGACGAGTTATTTATTGGGAATTTCTATTTTGGGGCAAATCCAGTTAAACGAGTAGCACATTTGTTAAGTGTTAGACAAAAAGCTGGTGAGAGTACCAGAGATTATATAACTCATTTTAATAACGAGAAATTTGAAGTCATTGATTATGAGGAGAATACAGCTATTACTGCCTTGATGAGTGGACTACTGCCGAACAAGTTGTACTACACTTTGGCTAAAGATCCACCTCGAACCATGTCAGACCTGATGGGAAAAGCGTCCAAAATTATGAATGCCGAGGAGGCTATGGCTGCGAAGAAGAATATGGATGCTAAAGAAACCAAGGTGGAAGGTGATAAAGCTAAGAAGAAAGAGCATAAGAACAATGGTAATGACAAACATTCAAAAAGTAGGTCGGTATGGGATGTAATGAAGAAATATGATAATTATACTCCTTTGAAGAAGCATATCAACCATGTTCTAGAAGAAATCAAGAACAACGAGGAACTAAACTGGCCAGAGAAAATGAAGGCAGACCCTAACAAGAGGAATAAGGCGAAGTATTGCGAGTTTCATAAAGATCATGGCCATATGACCAAAAAATGCATAGCTCTTCAGAATGAGATTGAAACACTCATCCGACGAGGAAAGCTGTCAAAGTATGTTGATCGGGGAAACGAAAGAAGAAATAACGACCGAGCAAGAGAGAGGTCTAGATCTCCTCGTCGAGGGGAAGAAAACAAGAGAAGAAACCATGAAGTTGATCCAGAAGACGACCCCGATCTTCCCAAGAGACCAAGGCAGCCAGAACGAGAGGTATTTTCAATACGCTTTGGTTCATTTGATTGTAATGTTATAACAGGTGGAGATGCAGGAGGATGAGACCTTATTGCAGAGAGAAAAGCTTACCTCGGTGAGGCTCAAGCTTGCTTGTACATTCAGCGAATAAATCTAGCTGAGGAGGATTGCCCGAGAAAGGTGAACAAGGAGAAATTGGTCATCGATTTCTTAAAGAATGACCTTGCAGGAGTTTTGTATCCTCATGATGACCCATTGGTGATCAAAATGAGGATGAAGGAGGTAATGATTTCAAGATTACTGGTCGACAATGGTAGCTCGGCAGACATCATGTTCTACTCGTGCTTCGATAGTTTAAATCTAAAGCTATCTCAACTGGAGCCTTACCACAGACCCCTCATCAGTTTTGCTGGCGAGAAAGTATTTCCACTTGGGACGATCAAGTTGGATATATTCATTGGTACGTGGCCTGCTTGTCGGACAAAAAGAATACGTTTCTTCATGATGGATAAGAATGTTCAATCATCGTACAATATCATTATGGGAAGAGTAGGATTGAAGAAGTTCGAGGCTGTACCATCTACAGTGCATCAGTGCCTAAAATTTCCAATAAACTTTGGAGTAGGAGTTGTGAAAGGTGATTAGAAAGTAGCTCGGGAATGCTATTATTCATCCGCCGAGCAAGAAGAACTGGAGGAATCAAGGAAAAAGACTACTACCTATCAGGTGGATGAAGGTGCATAAATTGAAACATTGGATCCTAGAGATGAGTCTCAACTCGTGAAGGGTCAAGTGGTGGAAGCTACTGAAAATGTCATTCTGGACGACGAACACCCTGAGCGAACTACTCAAGTAGGTTCGTCGTTGGAAGCCTCATTAAAACAGGAATTGATAACTTTCCTTAGAAGCAGAAGACAAACTTTTGCATGGAGTCATGAAGATATGCCTGGGATAGACCCAAACTTCTTATGTCACGAGCTCAATGTGAATAAGGAGATCAAGCCTGTGAAACAGAGAACAAGAGTATTCAGTCCCGAGAAGAATCAAGCTATACAGGAGGAATTCGAGAAGCTCCAGAAAGCTTGTTTCATTGAAGATGTTAAATATCCAGACTGGTTAGCCAATGTGGTGATGGTAAAGAAGAAAAACAACAAGTGGAGGATGTGTGTAGACTTCACCGACCTCAACAAAGCATGCCCAAAGGATCATTTTCCATTACCCCGAATTGATCAACTAGTCGATGCTACCTCGGGACACAAGTTGCTGAGCTTCATGGATGCTTCTTCTGGCTACAATCAGATCAAAATGAAACCTGAAGATAGGGAGAGTACTTCTTTCATTACCCCTAGGGTAACTTATTGTTATAATGTTATGCCTTTTGGTTTAAAAAATGCAGGTGCGACATATCAGAGGCTGATGAACAAAGTCTTTGCTGAACAAATCAGTTACAATATGGAAGTCTATGTTGACGATATGCTGACGAAGAGCAAAAGAGCTGCTGATCATCTAGTTGACTTAAGTCAAACTTTTGATCAACTAGATAAATATCAAATGAAGCTGAACCCGTCGAAGTGCATATTTGGAGTACGAGAAGGCATGTTCCTCGGGTACATTGTTAATCAACGAGGCATTGAAGCAAATCCTGAAAAGATCAAAGCTCTATTAGGGCTACGATCTCCAACGACGAAGAAGGAAGTGCAGAGTCTCACAGGACGAGTAGAAGCACTCAACAAATTTGTGTCACGAGCAACTGATAGATGTCTCCCATTCTTCAAGACACTCAGAAAGACTTTTGAGTGGAATGATGAATGTGAGAAGGCTTTTTAAGACTTGAAGAAATACTTAGGAGCACCTCCACTGTTGTCCAGGCCAGTGATGGGAGAAAAAATGTACTTGTATCTAGCAGTGTCGGAGAATGCAGTTAGCTCGGCATTGATCAGAGTGGAGAATGGAGTGCAAAAACCAATTTACTACACAAGTAAGGCCTTCCGAGGAGCAGAGATCAGATATCCAAGGCTGGAAAAGTTAGCACTAGATCTTATTGAGGCATGTAGAAGAATGAGGCCATACTTCCAGGCTCATACCATAGTAGTATATACCGATATGCCATTGAGGCAAGCCCTTCATAAACGAGAAAAATCAGGGAGATTGATGTACTGGGCAATAGAGATAGGTGAATATGATATAGTTTATGAACCCAGATCATCGCTAAAAGGGCAGGCTGTAGCAGATTTTATAGCAGAGTTTACCTATCCTGATACCCCCGAGGAGAAAAAGTTGCTCGCTGATCAACTTGTGGATGTTACATGATCAACAAACACTAGCTCAAACCAATTCCGATTGGTAAAAGGGCAAGTGGATATTACAAGATCATCAAATTCGAGCTCAGACCAATTCCGATTGGTAAAAGGGCAAGAAGAGATGATCGACGAAGATAAAGAAAAATCCGGGGAGGATGAAAGGAAGCAGCAAATATTTCACCGAGGAACTCTGACTGATCAGAAATTTGAAGACGAGTTACTTATATGGAGGCTATATGTAGATGGCTCATCTTGCACTGCAGGATGTGGCGCGGGGATAGTTTTGAGCACTCCGGATGAGGTCGATATGGAATACGCCTTGCGTTTCCAATTCAAAGCTTCCAACAATGAGGCTGAGTATGAGGCCATGATTGCAGGAGTTAGTTTGGCAAAAATTATGGAGGCGCAGCAGGTTATGGTCTTCAGTGATTCTCAATTGATCGTAAATCAAATGTTGGGAGTATATGCAGTTAGAGGAGAATTAATGATCAGATATCATGCAAAGGCAAAGGAGCTGGTGTCAGAATTTACCGCTGTTCAACTGGTCAGAATACCAAGAATGGAGAATGCGAGAGCAGACGCCCTAGCTCGACTAGCATCAGCTACTTGCACCGAGCTACGATGAACAATCCCAATTGAAGTGTTGGATGGTCGGAGTATAGATGAAGATCTGACGATGAACTTTATTACCCTTGATTTAGGATCATCTTCGATGGATCCCATCAGGGCATATATTGAAGAGGGAGAATTACCAATTGACAAGCTCGCAGCCAAGAAATTGAAGTTTAAAGCTGCTCGGTATGTATTAACTAACGGTATTCTGTATAGACGAGGAATTATGGCAGGTTTGCAGAGATGTGTACATCCCTCCGAGGTGAAAGATTTGATTGAAGAGATCCATGAAGGGTCATGTGGAGCACATGTATCTGGACGGACGCTTTTACAAAGGGTGATGACGCAGGGATACTACTGGCCGACGATGAGGGCTGATTGTATAGCCTATGCAAAGAAGTGTGACAAGTGCCAATTTTTATCCTCCATCCGAAGAGCTCCACAAGCATTGTTGACACCCATAACTTCCCCTTGGCCATTTTCCATGTGGGGAATTGATTTGGTTGGACCACTGCCAACGACCCGAGGAAGGTTCAAATACCTCGTCGTCGCAGTTAATTATTTTACTAAGTGGGTAGAAGCTGAGCCACTCATTGATATGACGTATGAGAAGGTGTACCAATTTGTTTGGAAGAATATCATTTGTCGATATGTCTTCCTCATGCTTTCATCACAGACCATGGAACACAATTTGATAACGAGGAGTTCGCTGCCTATTGTCATCAATCAAATATTTTGAAGGTCCACTCAGCACCAGGCCATCCTCAAAGAAATGGACAAACTAAAGTGACAAACAGAACGCTGCTGAATGGTTTGAAAAAAATATTGGATGATGCGAAAGAAAACTGGATCAACGAGCTACAATCAGTACTTTGGGCTTATCGAACTACTCGCCGAGTAGCAACAGGAGAATCACCATATATGCTGGCGTTTGGAAGTGAAGCTGTAATACCTGCCGAGTTGGGTCTCCCAACACACAGGGTTCTGAATTTCAATTCCCCTGTCAGCGACTTAATGAGAAGACTGGATTTAGACATGCTCGAGGAAGTTAGAGAAGAAGCAGCCATTAGAAATGCTGCTTACCAGCAGTGAACAACTTTGTTCTACAACAAAAGGGTGAAGAAGTACGACCTGAAAGAAGGAGATTATGTGCTGAAGAAAGTCATTCAAAAGCACAATAAGCTGGAGGCAAACTGGCATGGAGCATACCGAATTACAGAAGTTGTTCGACCAGGAACTTATCGAATAGCAACTCTAGAAGGGGAGGAGTTTAAAAATGCATGGAACGCAGAGCACCTGCGCAAATATTATCAGTGATGAATAAAATGAAGATATTCTGACGAATTCTTTCTTTTTATTGAAAGTTTTTCTGGGAATACTAGTGCTACACAATACTCGGCAAAGCTCAAGCTCAGGCTACTCAAATTTTTTCTCGAAAATGCCAATTAAGGTTAGTCGAGAAACCTATATTCCTCCGGGAAGTAAAGCTACCAATATTCCTCAGGGAAGTAAAGCTACCAATATTCCTCCGGGAAGTAAAGCTACCTGTATTCCTCCGGGAAGTAAAATTTGTATTCCTAAGGGAAATAAAACTATATGTTTCTCGCGAAATAAAAGTATTCCTAAAAATGCCAACTTATGTCGGTTAGGAAGTAAATATATTCTCGAAAATGCCAACTTGAGTTGGGCGGGAGGTAAAATTATTTCAAAAAGACTAACTATGGCTGGTCGGGGATAGAAACCCACCAACTGTAGTTGGTCGAAAAGGAAAATTTATCGACCTTAGTTGGTCGGAAACATTTAAGAGAAAAATCTACTAACTATGGCTGGTCAGGGATAAAAACCCACTAACTGTAGTTCGTCGACATGGAGAATTTAACGACTTTGGTTGGTCGGAAATATTTTTAAACATTTTTTATACTCGTAACTTTATTACAAAGTTGGTCGAGAAACAAAACTTTATTATTAAGTGATCGAGCAACATTTTTTATACTCGTAACTTTTACTAAGTTCATCGAGAAGCAAAATATTATTTTTGCCAAATGACTATCACAAGTTCAAACTACACAATATTGTTATCTTTTTATCAGATATGCATGCACAAATATAAAGTGTTTGATAATTACAAGACAATAGCGAATAGAAATGAAAGTCTTTCATTAAATCCAAAACAAATTATATTGATAATGACAAGAAATTTACATTGATATGTATACTAACAATTACATCAAAATTCCTACTCTACTGGTTTTTTCCCCTCTGCTTTTGACACAGGTTCCTCGCCAGCAGGCCGATCATTTAAAGCCAGAGGAGAATTTATGAAGTTGAGATTCTTTAACATCGTGACATTCATCACGGATAGTCGATCTAGAAGGTGCTCGGGACGAGATACTTCAACAATTGAATATAGATTGTAGTCGTCGAGATACTTGGAAATCAAGCTCCGAGGAATGGCCCGAGCAGGGATCCAAATCATGTCCAGTTTGTATGGTGGCACAGGTAAGTCGAGCAGCCCGGGATCATGGTAGTCCCACAGGTAATGACCCTGTTCGAGCTGCAACACACCTAAGGTATTCAACCAGCCTTGCTTGTAGCCCTCATTATTGGCATTCTGGATACGATCGTCCCAGTGAAAGAGAGCTTCGTTGTATCCAACCATCCAGAACTCCCTGGGCTATTTGTGGAACTGATATGTTAATCTGTCCAGCAGCTCGTGGAGATTTTTAACGAAGAGCTCTTTGTTCTCCAAGGTAGATTTTTTCTCAGAGAGCTGCTCTTCCAAGTCTTTGATCTTCTTTGACATTTCAGCCAACGCCTGGTTCTTCGCCATTAATTGGAAGGCCTGGTTCTCTAGGGAAGACTGAGTCCTTTGTTCCTCGATAGGCATCCGAGTTGCTCTTGCTCGTCCCCGAGCTGCCCTTGCTCGGCCCCGAGAAGATGTGGAAGGGCCAAACCTCTTCAAGGTTTCCAACTCGTCCCTCAAGTTGGCGTTCTCGACCTCTAGGAACGAAAATCCCTCATCGGTCACTGGGATTAAGGCTTTTGAAGAAGAGGCTGTAGACTTCAACTGTGATATCTCTTTCTGCAAGTTGTTGTTCTTTTGCTCTAGCAACTCGGTAATTTATCGGCACTCCTCGACCTCACCTTTCAGAGTTCTCTCCCTTACATCATACCCAGCAAAAAGCTTCTCGTAGCCCTTGTCGGTAATGATCTGTTGGTACTTCTTCTCGTACCCCTCATGAAATAGGGCAGTGGATTCTTTGTATAGAAGTTGAAGGTCTTCGAGGGTGCCTTGGAGATCCTCGATCATATCATAATAGGCCACATTATTGGTCACCGCTCGATCAAGCAGACACTTGATATGCTTCCACTGCCTGTTCTGAAGCATCTTGGCCGAGGATGTCTACAACTTGTGCTGCACTCAGGAACAACGTCAAAGTACTGACAGAATTCCAAACACAAGGGATTTGGTGAAAAAGAAAATCCACACTCAGCAATAAAAAGACTGGGGAACCAATGTCCCTCAGCCAAGCGAAAATAATCAGAAGGCTCAGAAAGCTCTTCCAGAACAACCTAGGAGGGAATGGAAAAATCAGAACGAAACTTATCAAGAGATTCAACAAGGTAAACCATGATGAATTAAAGAAATGAAGAAGAAAGAAGAAAATCTTACAGAAAAAGAGTGGATCTGATGACAACGGACGATGGAAAAGATGAATACACAGGAGAGAAAGAGACGACGGAAAACTCGAAAATACAAATTTGAAAAGGTAGAAGACGATGGGAGTGTCTGTGAAGTTTAAATACCTTGCCTTGGGAAATGGTGAAGTAATGATTACAAAAAGAAATAATTACGCTACAGGCGGCTAGAGGAACAAAAAGGGCGCGACAATCGAAGCGAGAAGAAACGATTACGCTACCGGCGGCTAAAAAGACACAAAGTACACAGAGATCGAGGCGGTTGTGAAAATTCAAAAAGCCTGATTCTACGAATTTGGAAAGAGAAATAAATACAAGGGAAACATTCCTAAAAATCAGGAGGACTATTTAAAGCTATCATATTCCGAGAAAGAATGTTCCATACTCCTCAAAATTCGAACTATGAAACATTGGGGGCTTCTGTTGATACCAAATTTAGTCTGCTGACATGGATCAATAAAGTGAAGACACGTGGCAGTCTACGTGGCAACAACAAACACTTCCGAGGATCTCACACGCTCCGAGGAACCATACTACAACGAGGAACACTGTTTCCCCGAGGAACTCATACGCTCCGAGGAACGAGAACTCTCCGAGGAAATCTTGAGCACCGAGAAGCTTAGGAAGTCCGAGCAACTTAGGCGGTCCGAGCTGCACCTCGAACAAAGCATTAATAGCGGGATAACCAACAGTTTGACTATTCATTAAATGCTTATCATTCAGACGCACACGCTTAAGGAGCATTGAATGTATCACCCTTTCATATGTACATCATTTAATGTATTACCCTTTCACATTACATTCTCAGGGCTATAAATACATTGTACAATCCTCATTGAGGGGGGCCCGGACCGAAATTTCTTGATAGAACTTGTAATCGAGAATTCCCAAACAATCAACAATAACATAACAGTGGACGTAGGCCATTCTTATAAGGCTGAACCACTTTAAAATTCTTTATCTCATTTATTTATCTGTGATTGAATAATTAGATATAATCTAATTTTTTACATCAACATTGAGTTATGTAGTAAATTGGGAGAAAAGAAAAGAAGAAAGAAAAGAAAAGCAAAATATCTCAAAAAACAGGGGATCGATCGATCGATGATAAAAAACCAAGCCCATTGTCAAAATTCGTAGGCAAAATGTGAAGGATCGATCGATCGACGGGGATTGATCGATCGATCGATCAAGCAGGGGTGAGCCTACTGCATTCCTTTTCTTCCTCTTCTCCCCTCTTTTGGTTTCAATGTCTTTCTCTTCTGCCAAAAGTGCCGTAACTTCTTCGTTAGGGATCCTAATTGTGCACCGTTTTGTGGCCACGCGAAGCTTGTGAGGAGGACTACAACTTCTGTGAAGATGATGGGCCAGGTGCCCAAAATGTGAATTGACTGAATTGCCCTTGAACGTGCGATTGCATACGGAACTTGAGCGAAATGCGTTCGAACTCCATACTTAGTACCTAAATACCTACAAAATCCCAATTATACCTCATATAGCATGTTAACAATATAAACCGAGGTTGTCTGGTTAACGAGCTTAAATATAGAGATTAAGGCACCCGAGGGGGCTAAAATGCGTAGGTTCGAGAGATGAAATACGCAATATTTACGTATTATCACACCCCCTAACTTACACATTGCTATTCCTTAGCAATGAAATAGGATGCAACAAGAACTACAAGCAAACAAAATAGGTGATAATACAAAAATATGGTATAAAAGCATAAGGCCACTTTCGCGGGCGATTCGGTTGCATTTAGCATATGTAATAAGCCGTTAAACCCCTAGGCTACCCTAGTGGATGAGTGTCGTCTCGTGAGGGTTTTTAGGGATGAAACCCACAAACACCATAAAGTTTCCTCAAAATATGCCCAATCACATGCGACAAACCCAATACTACGAATAAGATTTCAACATGTTATTAGCATAGCAAATGAATTCACGTGAAAAGTCCATAGTTATTAACATTATCGAATGCACCTCAATGAATTAAAACTTTAAAATGTGGGAGGGGAGTGAGCACACGCAAAATATGATTTGAAAAAAACTTAAATAAATTGGATACTAAATATCAAAGCATGCATATAAGTAAATCCTCACGGGCATTACACTCATAAAATGAATTCGCTTGAAACAGGGAGGTAACACACAGGACATGCGGGCATAAGGAATAAATGTAAAGGGAAACTAGGCCGCGCACATGTCACAATTGAAGAACGCTATATAGAAAATAAAAACTGTGAACTCAGTGAAAGATATCGCACATAAAAAAGAGGCGAAATGCATTTTCACAGATTATCAAAACTAGTTAAACCTTCGAATTACATCTACTTAAGATCACAAAGGACTTTAATAGGGTTGTAATGTAGGCTAGGCTAGGATATGAAATGAAGGGGATGTATATACGGATTCAACGGTGTTTGGGGATGAAACTCGGGATAATGGGAAAAAGTGGGCAATTTCAAAATTGAACAAATGATTTCCAAATGAGAATTAAATATAACAATCGAGAGAGTAACAAGGATTATTGAATCACTATAAACAATATATACAAATTTCTCTTTCTTTTTCTTTTCTTCTTTTTCTCACTTTTTTCTTTTGTTTTCTTTTGTTTTCACTTTCTCTTTTTCTTCTCTTTTTCACTACACTTTCTTCTTTTCTCATTCTTTTCATGCTCAAATTGCAACCACAAAACAACAATATCATTCAATCCCAAGTAACAATCCAAAAAAGGGTATTTAAGGTACTATGTATGGTATAAAACTCCAATTTGGAGTTGGTTAGGGGATTTTGGGTAATGAAAAGAAAGGCTAGTATTTAGGCTCAAGTGGGTTGACTAGGGAACATGTAAAAGGTGAGGTCAAGGTCATATGGGTGATATACAAAGATGGCCTATGATAATTTCAAAAAGTTTATGCAATTCTCTAGTCAAAACAATATATGAAAATCATTCTCAAGTAATACATTTTATATATGAACTCAATTAATGAGCGGTCAATGAAAGAATAAAGAGATTACCAACGACTGTAACGTTTTCAAAAAGGAAAGAATAGTGTATACACTCACAAATGAAGATAAGTCTCTAATCTCACTTGGTGTAAGTATATACAATGCAACAAAAGATTACCGGGTTATAAAAATCTTAAACCAAATCAATATAACAAGAGAAATGCATGTGCTCATGGGATAAAGTTTAATTCATAAAGTTATTCATAATATGAATAATTTAAGGACTGAAGTCTAATAACTTCTAAAATCGAGAACATGCATCGTTGAATTGTCTAATGGATCGGGCAATTATTAAAATTTATCATCGAAAATAGGGGAAAAATGCCCAATAAAGGAGAAAAAAATAAAGAAAATATTTTTGAAAATTTTCAAATTTTTAACAAAAACATGATTTGTAACTAAATTGTAGTCAAATTCAAGGACTAGACAATGAAATAGGTAGAATATCCCACACCCCCTAACTTAGATGTTGCATTGTTCCCAATGCGTCCATTACAGAACACAACACAAAGATAGGAAAATAATGATATTACCCAAATTTAGAGCGATCTCCATAAGTACAAGTCCAAATGAATCTGCAAAACAAGTTAGTACAAAGCATACAAAAAAAATAGAAAGAGATTAACTAATTACACTAGACTAAATTAAGAATAAAGAAATAATAAAAAGATAACTCTATACAACCTACTATTTAGGCTTCACACTAACTATACACTAGAAGTCTAAATTTTTGAGGGTCCACCCAAAATACAATTTGACTTTGGAGGATCAACGGTGGAACCTCCCTTTCATGCATGCCTCCCAGAAAATAGGAATTCCGTTCAAACAACTGAAGGCATGTGGGTGGTGGAAAAGGTGAACCATCCCCAATTAAAAATTTGGGAGGGATGATGGGGGATTTGGATAGGACGGGTGATAAATACACAAGGGGAAAAAAAAAACTGAATTTCCTCCCAAAGATTTAGCAAGCGGAATGGGAGGTGGCGCACATGAGGGAAAAGATGCCTTCATGGAGAGAAACTCGAGCAGGTACTCCTCGTCGGTGAAAGGCTTGAACATTTTACAGTTCGGTACCGATTCATCGAGTACTTGAAACGGTGTGATAACGGAGAATGAAAATGGGGAGGAAAGAAATTCAAACTCAAGAGATGAGTTATCGTCACTCAAAGTTGTAATTTCAAAGGAGATAGGATCATTTTCAATGAAACTTTCTTCCATGGGATCCAAAGAAGAAATCATCTCATTGCAAATAGATACTACATCCATTTCATCCTCTCTTTCATTCTCAATTACAAGGTGGGCTAAGTGACGAATGGTTTGTTCCAAAGTAGGCACAAAGTCCTCAATTGGCTCAAAACATTCCTCGACTTCAAAAGTCTCGGAAGAGAAATCGTTGTCGAATTCGAATAATAAATCCAAGTCTTGCTCCCAACAATGATGTTCTTCCCGATACCGCTCTTCATACCTCTCGTTCTCAAGCATAAGCAAACCTTCGCCGAAAGTCATAGGCCGAGGTACGGATGCTTGAAAATAAGGAGTTTGAAAAACATTATCGGCACAAAAGTTAAACTCATTATTATAGGAAATTTGAAAACTATTGCAATTCGTTTCAAAATTCCTATTATAAGGAGGTAAAGGCCCAAAATCATTATCATCATCCTTAAAATATACGCACTACAAAGCTTGACTTTTGTTATACTCACCCAAAGTCATTTTAGATGTTGCAATTTTTTGGGATTCTAAGTATTGACCAAAAGTCAAAGGTTTGCGAGAATTTTGAGAATTACCATAATGATTACCGAAAGGTTTGGAATAAGACATGATTACCCCAACAAAGGCTCGAGCTGGATATTTCCACAAAGACGATGCGCGCACGAAAAAATTCAAGCGTTTCTAGGTGCTCAAGTGTAGAAGTCCTGCAAAAAAGGTTAAAAGAAATAATATAAATTTAAAAGAAAGAATACTACGAACTAATAAGAGAATTACAATCTATAACAAAACACTCCCCGACAACGGCGCCATTTTGATCAGCGCGTGTCAAACGCTAATCGTTGTTTTCTGTTCACCAACTCAATACAAATAAACCTAAGTTATGACTACACTTGTGATACAAGTATAGCGGTAAGTCGGGTATCGAATCCACAGGGAGTGTTCGACAGATTTTAATTGGATTATTAATTCAGGAATAAAAGTGTAAACGGGTGATGTATGCTAGTAAATAAAAGAAAAGAGAGAATTTAAGACTAAATAAAGTAAAAGCGAGGATCGGGATATCATCCAACCCCACGGATCGAAACAACTACTAATCAAGATTCGGCTCCAAAGCTATTTAATCGAGCATTATCAACTAATCATAAACTTCACATAATAAGGAATTTAAGCCAAAGTTGCGAGAATAAACATTTAATCGAAAATTGGTCACACGCGGATTAAATTCGAATTATCGCTATAAACACTAACGTTGCATGACAAAGAAAGTTAAACGCATAATAATCCAACTTTAACACACGCGGGTTCAATTAAACGCAATTTTGCACAAAACCTAATTTTCGGAGCTCGGGGCCCGTTAATGGCGGAACAAAATCCCAACCCTATTTATCTAAGGGAAATACATGAATTAAATTAAATTACAACTAATTAAACTAGGAAAGCAAGATTTAAAGCAATTAAACTAATTAACCAAGAATGAAACTAATTTACAAAGCAAGGCACAAAACTATATTAAAGGAGATGATAATGAATAGTTCAATCTTACAAAACCAAATGGATGCCACCCCAAGAAGAGAAGAAGATGAGCTCTCCAAACCAAAACCTAACCTAAAATGTCTTCTAAAACTAAGTATATCTGATATTACAACAAAATTGGGTTATATAGTAAGTTTTGAGAAAAGAAAAGAAGAAACAAAATAAAAGCAAAATATCTCAAAAAAATAGGGGATCGATCGATCGACCCATTTTGGTCGATCGATCGATGATAAAAAACCAAGCCCACTGTCAAAATTCGTAGGCAAAATGTGAAGGATCGATCGATCGATGGGGCTTGATCGATCGATCGATCAAGCAGGGGTGAGCCTACTGCATTCATTTTCTTCCCCTTCTCCCTTCTTTTGGTTTCAATGTCTTTCTCTTCCGCCAAAAGTGCCGTAACTTCTTGGTTAGGGATTCTAATCGTGCACCGTTCATGGCCACGTGAAGCTTACGAGGAGGGATACAACTTCCGTGAAGATGATTGGCTAGGTGCCTAAAATGTCAATTGACCGAATTGCCCTTGAACGTGCGATTACATACGGAACTTGAGCGGAATGCGTCCGAACTCCATACTTAGTACCTAAATACCTACAAAAGCCCAATTATACCTTATATAGCATGTTAACAATATAAACCGACGTTGTCTGGTTAACGGGCTTAAATATAGAGATCAAGGCACCCGAGGGGGCTAAAATGCGTAGGTTCGAGAGATGAAATACGTAATATTTGTGTATTATCAATACCCGTCTTATAATTATATTGTATGTAGAGATTACATGTTTCTCCAAAATGAAAAAGTTCACCTTAATTGTTAAGCAAGTCGGAAACTTACCCATATAAACTCTAAATCCACCATGCCAAGTGGGAAAACTTTATCCCGACTAAAGTTGATGAGGGGTTGATAGTAGTGCTTTAGATGTTTAACATTTACCTTCAGACCTGTGGAATAGTCCCAGAAGATATCGTCTACTGAGCTTCCTCCATCAACTAGGAATTGAGAAACATAGTATTGGAGAACCATGAGGCTTACGACCAATGGCTCATCATGTAGTAAAGGATGTTATTAAAATCGGGCCAAGAAAAGACAATGGTCAATCGATCGATGTTAACCTTCCTAGGGTGAATTTATTCCTCCTTTTCCCTCGTGTGCCATTCGCTAATGAATTCTCTTGGAATCATGTTTATATCAAATGAGATTAAATGCAAGTCTCCATTGGTTACCTTAGGCTTCTCAGGTAACTCTAGCTCTTCATCAGATTCATTCTCTGAATCTCCATATTTTGACTTTTTACCTTCCTTTTTGTTCGCTTTTCCTGTGAGGGAAACCATTACCTCTTCCTTCTCTCTTAAGGAAGGTCATCTTAATCCAAGAATTTTTTCATCCAACCCTTCTTGATGAGTTTTTCAATATCATCTTTAAGTTCATAACCATCGTCAATAATGATCGCTGTGAAATTCACAACATTTGTTCTTATTTCTTTTGTTCAGTGGAGATTTTAGTTTACCTGGCCATTTGATCTCTTCCGTATCCTTGATTTCATTTAACATATGAAGCACTTGCATAGTGAGGTGAGTGTAACTCGTGAACTTATGTTCTTACTTCTCTTGAGACTTTTTCCCCATTGTCTTTGTCTTTATTCTGAGAAGATTTACAAGACCCATCATCCTTGACTTCTCCCTTCTTAGATGTCATTGCTTCTTTGGCTTCCATGCTATATTGTCTAATACCTGGGCAACTATATTTTGAAAGGACCCAATATAGAGGCCGATGTATGAGCCCATCAATGAGGTATTTCATCGTGCTTTTTTTTTAATCATAATTAATGACTTCAAGCTTCTCCTTATTAAATATGGAGATGAAGTCTTAGAGTGTTTCCCCTTCTTATGTCAACATTAAGGATGTGGGCCACCCTCCTAGATAGTTTTAAGCTGAAGAAAAAATTATATATGAACTTATCAATAAGCTCTTTGAAGTTTCTGACGTGCCCCTTTGGCAAGCTTATACATAAGACATGTGTTGATCCAATGAGAGTGTTTGAGAATGCTCGACTTCTCATTTCATCTGGCATATAGTAAATAGCAACATCCGACAAATACATTTCTATATGATGAATATGATTTGATCTCCCGTCATACCTTGGTGTGTCCATATAAGGTTTAAACTTTACAGGAGCGGAATAACTAATAATTTATGGGATGAAAGGCGAACCTTCTATGTATCCCTTTTCTAAGAGATTCTTATTCTTTGCTAGGTCCCCCAACTTGTTTTCTAACCTCTGAATGAAAATTTCTGTAAGGCCCTAAAACATGATTAGGAAGGTTAATTACATGATTAATTATAACTTAGGAGTTATAAGTTATAGATTGGTTATGTGTGTTAAACATGTTAATTATCATGTTTAGGGGATGCACGCTCATGTGATATATGTGTTGTTTACATTAGGTGTTAATTGAGCTTATGATCGGGGATACCATGTTTAGAACATATGATTAGTTATGCGATTAATACATCATAAATTATGTTTTAATGCATGATTATGTTTATAAAAGTAAATAAGGTTGTTGATATGAAATTGGCAATGTTTGGTTGCCAAATGTGAAAGTTTTGAGATTTTCGGTAAATTGTTACTTTCCTGTTCGATGCCCAAATTAGGCGTATTAGTTTATGATTTTGGGAAAACATAAATTATGAAAGTTGTATATATATGAATTAATATTATAACACAACAAACGGTGGGTTAAACGGAGACTCGTACAAGAAGTTATACCAAAAGTACGAAACAAGGGCAAATATGTCCATCCCTTAAGTGACAATTGTCTTATTAGCACACCATGTGCTATTTTTTGATTGTTTAAAGGGTGGGTGATGGTTTGGCAGACTTAAGCTGTATAAAACAACTCCTTTGTTCAGCAAATGCAGCCATGAACAAGAGTTTTGCCTAAAGAGAGAGAAAGAGAAGAAAGTTAAGGAATAAATCTTTGGAAATTTTCCATAAATCAAGGAATCCTCGTAAGGTAATTACATCTTAATTAAAGTTGGTCACATGGATGAGTTCTATACTTATCATGTTTTTATTTTTGATTTGGATATATATTTTAATGATACCCATATTGCTGAATTGTGTTGGAACAAGGATGGTTTAAGAACATAAGTTAGAACTGGAGCTAGGATCGTAAATGCATACTTTAAAGTCCTAAATATACATCATCTTTTCGTAAAGCATTTTGATTTAGAAAATTCATGATTTTGATGCATATTTCTGCTAAAACATGTTTATTATATGTTTCCATGAATTATACTCAAGGTCAAGGTTATGTATGCTTAAAAATGTTAAGTTATGCCTTAATGTTGTATTTTGACCTAGTTATACTAAAAATGGCATAAATCACGTAATACTTATTGGAATTGAGTGATTCAAGTTGGAGAGTAAAATACACTCATACATGTATAACATATCCTAAAATTGTGTAAAAAATATCAAGGAATGAACCCTTGGTGACAGTTTGAAGTCTTGGTTTAAAATCTGCCCTAAAGGAGCGAGAATGCATACCAGGTGTTTGACGTTTTGCTCGACGTAGAAAATGAGCCCTAAAAATTATGAAATATTAAATTTGTATTATTCAATGTGTTTAATGATATTGTGTGGAATATCATGGAAATTTATGTTGTACAAAAATTATGAGAATTTCATGAAGTTTAAGTTGTGTTGTTGTTTTTCTTGAGAAATGATTTGGAAAAGGCTGTAATAAAATGGGCATAACTTTGTCTAGCAAATTCGTAATTAAATTATGTAAATTGTGTTAGAACCCTAATTAATTGGGTGTTATAGAAATGTGGAGTGTCATATTTAATTCCTCCTTAGTTATTTCTGATTGACCAAATGATGTGATGTATTACTGGGTTTGATGTTAATCGGTGTATTCAAATACTAACGACATTGACTTGTTAGGTGGGGAAGCAGCTAATACTACCATACCAAGGAAGTAGTTGGTATTAATCTTAGCACTAAATCCAAGGTGAGTGACCTTCCTTATGAAATATAAATGCTTATAATTTCATATGGAAATGTGTAGTTAAACACATGTGTGTGAAAATGTTTATGGGAGTGATGTTGTATTTATGAAACATATGCATATGATTGAAAATGTTAAGCGATGTTATATAATGATATGGACTAGTGAGTCCTTTATCTAATGTTAAGGACTGTGGTGGGTCCTACGGGATGTGGTGGTCCTGTTAATCCAACTTAAAGGTTTGTGTACTCGGGCCTAATAAAGGGATGTGGTGGGTTAATTGGACTGTGGCGGGTCCAGGCTTGCGAGAGTTTCACAATTCCTGTTGGGTTATAGCATTAAAACAAAATAAAAGTGTTTATTCAAATTGGTTATATGTGTGTTATGTGGTCATTCACTAAGCCTTTATAGATTACACTCCTGTAATGTTTTGTTTCAGGTATGCTTATAATTTGGAGTTCACTGCAAAGTTAGGACCTTAAAACGGGGGAGTGACGGATAATTAGTATGGTTTGAATATGAAGATTCCTTTTGTGTAATTATTAAACTAAGGATCTTGGTTATGTAAAGTTATGTAGTACTTATAAGTTATAAGTAAAGGCAGTTATGTTTTCATCTACACATACCTTTGGAAAAAAAAATTCTTATGCTATTTTCCTCAGAGATTTAAATTAAAGCATTGTTTAAGGCAATTTATCTCTAATTAAAAGGATGATTTTAACTTAATTAATTCGGGGCGTGACAATTTCCCACGACATATTTCTTTCTTGATGATTATTTGCAAATAATTCTTTCCTCGATTCCCCTATTCTCCTGTTAGTCAGAGCACGAGACATATCCTCAGGTCCAACATAGTTATGTAAGTCTCCGAGGTCCAACGTAGTTATGTAAGTTAAAACCCTAAGGGTTTGTGGCCCCCAATATTCCTCAATTTAGTTCCTTATTTCAAACCGACTATAAGAAATAGGTAGGGCACAGTGTCTGGGTTCTGTCCTATCAAAGACTTATGTCTTTGTGAGCCTAGTAAATGGACTAGCCTTGTCTGTCACGACAGGTGCTTTGTATGACTTACTTACATTATTCTTGGGATAGAGGAGTTTTTTCTGGTTGATAAGATTGGCCTCAGATTCTTGGTTGTGATTCAACCTCTGCTCCTTCTTTTCTATGACAGGAATTTTGTTACTCGGATTCTCCTCTTCGTTTTCCAATCCAATCTGACGGGATCCTTCCATATTTTTGCATCTTACCCTTTATGGCCTAGATTTTCTAAGCGCTTAGAGCAACTATTCGGGGGGCGGGGTACCCCTATATTTGGAGTATGAGGGTTTGCAACCCCCTTCGATGGCCATCCTACCAATGTTTGGGTAATTGACAAAATTTATGATTATATTTTCTATTGATTGAATATCATCATTCTTAGTGCTGTAGTGAGCTCAACCATGTCTAAAGGAGGTGCATTTCTTGATGCATGCATTCCGCACGAAGGTGGTGATGGTGGTGGGTCTGATGACATTTTTCGGCTACTAAAATTCTAGTTTCTAATAAGGAATTTTACCCAAAAAACATTATATAAGAGGGTGATCAGTGAACATGAAATCTAAACCTCTGGGTTGATGCTTTAACCTAGAACTTCCAAATATAATGAAAAATCATAAATATAGATAATATGTAGTAATTTTAGGATCAAACTATCAGATATATGATAGTGAATAGTTATTTTCACTCAAATTGAGATAAAGGTCATATAATACCAAGAAAGGGAGATAAAGATGAGAGAAGGAAAAACCCTCTAACCAAAATTGAAAACTATAGATCTAAATATGAGGTAAATCATATTTTTTCCTATAATCAGGTTCTGAGAGAGTTCACCCATGAAAATCAAATGAGTTTACAATCATTTCTCATAAAGGGAACCAATATGATATTACACAAAAATGCAAAAGTCCAGATAATAAGATGAACTCAGCCAATTACCCTACAACCACGACAGTGCAACTTATTATTCACTAGTTGAATAGTGTTTTACAAGTTACAATCGTACTTTCCCTCACTAAAGAGTATTTTAACAAATTTTCAATATTGTTTTTATAATAGAATGAATTATGAAAAAAGTAACATGGTACATGGTATTTATAGGAGGCTTAAGGTATAATGTGCACCCCAAGTCACATGGTGCATTCTGAATAAAATTTTCCTCTTAGACGCTGCCCCCTGTCCATTTAGAAGTTTTGCTAAATGCATGAATATTCCTTTCACATGAAATATAAACATTTCCTCACATTTGTGCAGGCATGATATGATTAAAATACCTTTTTTGGTGAATTATGTTTTACTTCAGCTTTCTGGCATAATTTGGCTGAGGGTATGAGGCCTACCCTTTGAGGCCAAAGGTCTAAGATATTTATAATTTAGAGATGAGACCATTTCTTGAATCACCATTCCTTATATCATAATGGACCTCGATGGGGAAGATCTATTTCGAACCACTTACTTGGATCGCCTTAAAATCTTTTATCCCTAAAAATCACAAAACACTCGAGCATTTTTCTCTTCACAACCAAAAACATGAGAAAGATCTACGTAAACCTGATCCCTCATAATTACATTCTAAACTCTTTCAAAAAACTCTCACACTGATTTCTAATCCTAGAGATATGCCGAGACATCACTACAAGCCCAACCACAACCTACAACATCAACCACATTCCTCTGCTTGGTCATTCTCTTCAATGGTCCCTTTTTCTTAAACACTTGCAACTTGTAATAGTTATATCTTTAGTAAAAAAACTACGATAATTAATAAGTAATTGGCATAAGAAACTTTAAAATTATCATTAATAGTATGAGGTAGACACACTCAGGAAAACCCCGAGTCATATCTTGTTTGTAAAAACAACAAAAATTTAATCATATGGAAACACCCACCATCACAAATTTAGCTCCTTCGCTGATCGTAAACTTTGCATCATCGAGGTTCATCATCTACTGGGTATCATAATTTTGATAGCAATAAAGCACGTGTTGCATACCCACATTATCTCTACCAACCAACAACGATAATGAGCACCCACTTAGAGATTCTCAATGTCCACCCACACCCACAAATATTTCTTGCTATGTTGATGCCAATGACATAGACATCAAAGGCATTACCAAAGCTTGATTCACAAGTCCGACTCACTTTTCCATCCAAGGTATAAAAAAATGGTGCATCACTCAAATAAATTTACCCCAACAATCCCACATGTTAGCAAGCCACTATGTCATACCATAATGCCTCAATAACTGAGTTGGTTAGTAGAATGACACTTGGGGATATGACAATAACTACAATTAGATATACATAGCCAGTGGAATAATCGAAAAAGTCCTCTCCTACCCAAAAGATAGATTTGATCCCCTCATCAACAAACCAACTGGTCTAGTTAGACATAATCGAATGCTTACGAGTAATTATCATTTGATAAAAAAACCTCACAGAGTGTCCTAAGCCCGCGTAGGAGGGAGTATTAACTGAAAGCACTACATTATCCACATTTGAAACAACATGTGGTTTCCATTCATACCGGTCCCTAAATACGGAGTAACTACATCCAGGCTATTAAAAGTCTCCCCCATAATTATCATGACGGGGGAAGTATTCCTCCCTAGCCCTAGATGCATTTCTAACAAATGGGAATGGATCATGTTAACGTCCATTCATATCAGAAGAAAGGACATAAAAAATCAAATGATTTCACCTTGCCTACCTTAGGTATATTAGTAGTCCTCCTCCCAGTAGCACATAAAATGGTTTGTAACTTGCTCCAAGTTCATAATCACATAAAACAAGATTCTCTCCAATCGATATTGTGATATGTTCATTTAAAAAGCCATGTTGCTTGGGGTATTAGGAATATAGTTTAATACCACGGTAATGGAGCAAATGGGGAACCCCGACAAAGAGGAGAAATCCTCATAAGTCGACCCGACTTTGTCAAGACCAGTATGGAAGAGATGGTATATCTGACGCCAAACATCATCACATCCTACAGCATATTTAAATCAAGTGGTTTACAACACCACTCCAACAGAAAACGAGATGTATAGGGGTTCATAATTTTGGCCAGATTCAGCGACTTCAATATGGAAGATAGCATCACTTAATAATAATCAAAATCACGATGGTTTAAATAGTCTATATGATGAGTCGTTCATAACATAATAAGACGAAGAGAATAATTCAGATTTTTATAATATGAGGCCATCTCAATTTATATCCTGTCCACCCATGACATTTGGCACACAATAATTTTGTACGATATCCTCATACATGTCATACAATATAAATCACAAAAGAAAATACAACTCCTACAACATACAAAATTTTGATTGTCTTCTCTGACCTCCAACGATGGAACTTCCATCCATTTTAATTAGCAATCATTTTTTTCATTAGAACTAGATTTGTATGCCATTTACCCACCCTCCAATACTAGCTTTGCCTTATATCTCTTTCCTTTTATTTTATTTAACATAATTTAATATAGATCAACTATATAAAACCTAAAAGAGGATATGTGTGCATAAATTCTTATTTGCATTTTATTTTGTTTGTTTTATCCACCTCATTTCCTTCACAAAAGGTAACATCACACATTCTTAGAAATGTCATCCATGTCAACTAAAAAGGGATATTTTCCCACTAATGGGAGTTCTTACCAAAAATTCGGGTCCCTTTTACCTGCACATGAATACGCACAAATATTAATGAAACATAAATGTTAAATCAAGTTCATATAAGAATAGATATATATCCCTGGAAGAAGAGTGATTATATCCCACTACTCTGACTTGTCCAAAATGGACATGCATTTCATATTCACAATATTCCCCTACAGATCTATGAAAGTATACAAGAATGGCAACTCAAAAAGCTCCTACATATACACATCACTAATATATTTTTTTAGTGAACATAAGCAAATAATACCCATTATATATCATTGTATGAAATGGATCTATGTGCCATCCGAGGTCGCACACCAGACCTTTGGAACAGAGGAGGTGTAAACAACACCTCACTCACAGGCTAATCATTGAGTGTTCTCCCATCAACAACATTCTCTAGGACACACCAACCATATACTGCATCCTCTCACCTTCGCTCAGCCTAGAAGTGAAATGCATGTTGATCGGTGGACTCACTGGAGGGAATAAGTTACTACCATTGAAATGTTAGCGAAACATTCACTCTCTAAGGTAGAAGACATACTCAAACTAATAGTGGAAAAGGCATCGCATATAACTCCACATCAGAGTTAATTTATTCTCCCATGTATCTCGTACTAACTCGAGGGATTCCACTTCACTTGCAAAAAGCACCATTAAGTATACCATATAATGAATATGGTCATGGACCACGTTCGTAATCATGGCTACGAGTCATAGACCTTGACCGTAACCATTTTCCCCATGACCAAAACCAGTGGTCACGGATATGATCCATTACCCCAAATGGGAGTCACGATCTCTTCCGTGACATAATTTTGGCCCCATGGTCAGAGACTTAGTTTGGACTCCGTGGTTATAACCTAAATTCATGACCAAAGGGGGAGAATATTAACTCCATAGTCACGATCATAATCCGTGACCCCATGGTCACGGCCCAGGTCCATGACCATGGTGGGACAATGTTAAAATTGGGTCACGGCCCAAACTCGTGACCTATAATTTTTGTAAAAATAATTAAATAAATGGTCGCAATCTTTATTTTAAAAAAAAATGGGGGTCACGAATGTGGGTCGTGACCATATCCATTTAATAAAAAATAAAATTTATTTTTAGGAAGCCCATATAAAACCTATATTCAACAACCAATTCACATATAATGAAGCAATATTGTAACCGTGGAGTTGACAATTCAAAGTAAAGAACCGTGTCATCCTAATTAATTCATAAATTATAATTCAAAATAAACATTTATAATTCAAACTAAACATTCATAATTCAAACTAAGAATTTATAAATCAAACTAAAGCACCAATATAAAGCCAATATCATAACAGGAATCAATTTGGATACAAATAGGATTGTCAAGGGTCAATATAATAATAGGAAACAAATAGGATTGTAAAGAGTAAAATAATGTTTAATAATCAATCTTACTCTAAAGCAACTAAAAGTCCCTTCAAATAGGGTTGTCATCAAGAGAAAACTGGAACGCTTTAAAAGCCCTTAATGCATATACTTGAGTAGTCATATCCTTTGGTGAATGCACAATAATAGACCAATCGCCACTTTGAGTAAAATACCTTATTCACGTTATAGAAGGAACAAATAAAAGGCTCGATGACTATGCAATCTTTATTCTTCATCTTTGATAAATCTACCATGATAGTTTTTAAGTCATGATCAACTTTATAAGCATTCGTATTGTTCTCCACCTTCATCGAGATACAATAGAATACGATTTTTGTGAAATCTAAATAATCTAGTTCGAGGATTTATTGGACAATCCCATAATACCTTAGCACCAGATCTTCTGGATTTTTATCACTTTTTCTAGCGACATAAATTGAAATTTTGTTATTTTGCATCAAAAGATTATCCTTACATGGATATGAAACAAAATCAAAATCGTTAGTGTGGAATTTTTTAAACTCTTTGGCACGAAATGTTGGACTTTTTTCTAGGCGTGCAATCCGTAGTGAGACATATCCTCTTTTTAGAAGTTGCATTTATTAATGAATTTTTATTTCACATTTTTTTACCATACATGAATAAATAACCGCACACATAAGAGGTGTAAATGACCTCTTTTGACATCCACACATTAAAATCATTTTTCGTGATATTTCTACTTTGATTTTGGGCAATTTCGTTCCCATACTTGTGAAAGGT
This sequence comes from Sambucus nigra, assembly GCA_949130495.1. Classification (NCBI taxonomy): domain Eukaryota; kingdom Viridiplantae; phylum Streptophyta; class Magnoliopsida; order Dipsacales; family Adoxaceae; genus Sambucus; species Sambucus nigra. The sequence continues at coordinate 451,317,433 of OX422220.1, read as the reverse complement.
AAATTGTAGAGAATATATATAATCAAACAAGAATATTTCGCTTAATTATGTAGCTATTTACTCTCTCCAATCTTCAACTTCATCTTGCGATTCGAAGACATAACAAGCTGGTTGATGGTATTGTAGATTGGTGAGTCTCACCTCTTTAGGGTTTGCAAAAAGAAGTTCATCCTCAAACTCACCAGGTCCCTCAATCACTCGTTCTCCACTAGGATTGAACCTCCTTAGATCTTGTTCTGGCATATGTTTCCAAGCGTATAGTTATGTATTCTTCAACAATTGACCCTCGAGTATACCATGTATTCTTAACATAATCTTTTAAGGTTTTCATCAAGTGAACGAAAGGATACATATAATGATATCTAATGGGACCACACAATAAAGTCGTATCGCAGAAATTCATAAGCAGGTAGATGCTGATATCGAATAACAAAGAAGATAAATATTTGCCTAATACATAAATTTCCCCGTCTAAAGTTAATTTTGCATCTTTAATGTGATTTTATATTTACCACCTTTTCACAAAGTAGGGTAAAGCACAAACTGATTTGCATAACTATAATTACCCGACGAAGATATTTATGCTCAAAGAAGCATGCATAAACAAGAGAGGGATTAATTGAATGATGAGGTCCGAGTCGTGAGACTTTCACTATTTCAGGCCATTTGTTTATTAGCTTACTATCCTATGAAAATTATCGTAATAACCAGTCGGAGTCTTGATATTGAACAATGTGTAAAGGATGGTATTTTTCTCACTAGCAGTCAAAGTGAAAGCAAACGGGGATAGAAATTCTTCATGTTGTAGGATTATTTTTTAACCACAATTTCTTTTTTATTTTCATCTTCTATAGATTGCGGTGCACTCGTTCTCCATCTTTTAAATGAGATTCACTTAAACACGTTCCAATCATATGTTCCACAGCATATTTCTCAATGTGCATTACATCAATTACACACCTTATACGATTATCTTTCTAATATCGCAAGTTAGAAAATATTGATCATCTGGACCATGCTTTCGTTTTACTAGGGTCGTTCGGATCCTCCCTAGATTTACCCTTAAGGTTTACAAACTAAGAGTATCATAATATGTAATTATACCTCGCAGTCGCATCCTTTGACTTCTCCTCGATCTGCCACCTAAAAATTCGAGAAGGTTTCGTCCTTCACTCGTGATCGACATGTAAGAAGTAAGACTCGTCATTCCTAAATGTGTGACTGGTCGGCATAAACATTGTAACTGGATAAGGTCTAATAATCATAAAGGTCATGGATCTCCCACATAACCATTACTTTAAGTGTGAGCTCTTCACCCCTATGAGCGTCAAATGCCCTCACGCTTTTATCCTAAACCTCTTTAATTTCTTTGATTAATGGGGCAAAAAAAAAAAACAATATCATCGTCGGGAGCCTTCGGCTCGGTATGAATAATGGAAATAATGTGAACTCCTTTCTCATTCACAATATAGAAGGGAGGCTTCAAGGCTATACGTGAACTGTCTTATAACTCTGTAGGCTCTTAAATTAATAAAATGGTTAAACCCATCGACTGATAATGTAAAACTGACATTGTGCGATTCTTTTGAAAATTTAGGGTGTCGTGCATATTAAAGTTTCCAGATGAATGAGTTAACCATATGACGCATGAGATTCCCACCCACCTCTCATATAACGTGCCATGTTACGGCCTTTACTTCCACGGTATAATAAAAAACCATTTTAACCGCGACCAGAGGGGAAAATAATTCAAAACCTTATGTGCAACTTGCGAGCACTTATGATATTTTGTAGTCTTGTCTTTTTCATTCTTACAAGCCACATATCTAGCCTCACTGTATATAAGACACTCATCATTCGCTTCATGCTCATTGTAGTACAATATGCGATCATATTTATATGCATGAATAAATTTGTAGTTCAAACCTAAACCCTTCAAGCTCTTGTTCATGCTATGATAATTGTCTGGTAACGTATTCTCTTTTGGGAGAATGCCTTTAACTCACTTAAGAATTTTGTTTACACCGTTGCTCGACAAACTAATTTGACTCTTCAAATTATGCAAATAGTTCATTGCATTTAATATTAAGTGATCTTCATCGCAGTTTTTATACAATGGTCTAGCTGCGTCAAGTTTTAACCGTATATATTCCTGATCTTTTGGCAATCTAGCATCAACTTGTTCATTGACTTGATCATATTACATATTATCGGTATCCATAAATTATTGGTTTTTATGGTGGTGGACTCCAATAGTATTGGTGTTTGAAATTGGTATGGACTGTACAATGAATCTTAGCTTGATTATACCAATAATTTATCTACCATAGATAAATAATAAGTGATTATGAGCTAGAGAGAGTTGAGAGGCAAAGAATGAGAAAAAAGGGTTTTACGTAGTTCATCTCAAATAGGTGCCTACATCTATGGGTAGTAAGTCACTAGGGATTAGGTTTGGTTAAAATCGTTCAATAACTCTCTAAGTTTTAGTAGATGTTGTTTTCTAGTTATCTCCCTAGTCGAGAAGTATACTAAGATATTTATAGTAGTGGGAAGGAGAAAAGGCGGAATACCTTTATACATAATGTATTTACACTTTTCACATTATAGATAAAAACCAAGAGTAAGACAACATATCTTTCATGTGTGTGCATGGGTGACTATAGAAATTCCAACATGCGCTAGTTTGACTTTGTTAATGATTCGCATTCTTGAAGGTGGCCGATCACTCTACCGATCGATGGAGATAATAAGCCGACCACTTCAATATCATGGGATTATAAGCCCACTGGATGATGGCATGTGTCATATTATCACTGGTCCACGTAATACTTCCATTTTATGTTATAACAAAAGCCCTAATACTTCATTCTTAATTGGAGTTAAGAGTGACTAGCAGAGTGAAGTGATAGAGTATTATTCATCAGAAGTTACTCAACTTTATAAAAGATTTGATCGGCTTTCGATCTCTAGGATTTTGAAATTTTTGGTTTCACTTCTTAAGGCAGTGGAAATTTAGTAAATAATGGCAAAAATAGCGAACCATCTAGGGGTATGCTGGTAATTTCATTTCGCTGACATGTCGCCAAAAGTTAAAACGGTGGGTACATTTAATCATACTATTTCATTAAAATCAGGAGATGTCACTGAGTTTTACAAAATGTTACTTCCCTCCTTTGTTCACTTCACCTGGAATTTCAAATCCCTTTATTCTCTTTCAATATTTTCTTTCGCCATTTGTGAGAGTTGTTCTTCCTTGTTGTCTTTTCACTATAAGAATCTCCCCCTCCTTGTATTTATTTCTTCTTTGCTGCAAGTATGGTGTACACAGTTGATGAGAGTTCATTGGATCTCTTTAGGACTACCCATGGGATCCTTTCGTGGGTAAAAATAGAGTTATTTATAGGTCCTTGTGACCTTTGTGCGTTAGAAGAGGTCATTGGGTCCTTACGATATTTATTGCTGAATGTGGGGTTACCTTTCCACCCAATCATTTAATTATGGAATTTTGATGTGTTCCCTGCTCAAATGGTCTCAAACACTTGGAGAGTTATAAATGATGTACACCGCGATAATGAGCGATATAGGACAAATATAGGAATAAATAAATTAATGTATTGTTACAGTTGGGGAACCACAAATGAGAATATTTATTACTTAGAGGCGAGTGAAGGGTTGGAAATATCTATTTTTCAAGAGACCTTATTATGAACATGCCCAATTATAATAAGGACTATTGAAATCATGGTCTGATAGTGAAGGGTTGGAAATTCGCCCCTCTTTCGGCGGATGAGAGTACACTGGACCTCGTTTCCCTCGGGAAGGCCAATGCATAGGTCGATACTAACACACATTTGTAGATTTTTCCCTATTTTTGGACCTTCTTTGATTCTATTATTACTAATTGTACATATATGTCCTTCTGTATTATAGAGAAAAGGAGGAAAGACATTCCCTGTGTCTCCGAAGTTAACTTTATCGATATGAAGATTGTCTGGTCCATACGATAGAGGATTAGTGAAGATAATCCTCGCATAACTGTAGTCTTGCTCAGGTATCACAGTTCCATCACACCTTTTGTTGCTCACCCAACAGAAGACATACCATCAGGGCCCCATAAACCTAGAAGACCTCGCTTCTTCATCCTTTGGTGTTGAGTCTGAGCCCACCCACGTAGAAGGGAATTTTTCGATGGAGTGCACTTCATTTTTCTTTTGAACCTCTAGACATATCACTTGTGCCGATCGACATTACTCCAACAGAAATGGTGAAGAGGAATATTCCTGACCTCTTGGTCAGGTCTAAGTCTCCCCCTCCTACTAAAAATAAGTCTGATTCTAATTAGCCTATTGTGGTGGAAATTTCTCTGAGAAAAAATCAAGATCCCCAATTTAAGAGGTTTAAGAGGGGTCCAACCTCTTCCTTATAGTTGAAAAAAACAAGACTTGATGACAAGGTCAAAGGAACTGCCCAATCTGTTACTGTGAACCCTGGGCTTGTACGGGGTTTGATTGGGACTGGAGTTCTTCTGATCGATAAAGCTGCAACATTTTTTCTCTCTTACGTAAGTCTGGTTAATCGGGCAAACCATAATTTGGCTCTTGTGAGTATTGCTTATTATTTCTTATTTGCCGTATTCATTACCACTTTTTGCTAATTCTTTTCTTTGAATATTGATGTTTACAGTTCTTATTTGATTATGACCAGTTGTTAAGGAGGAATGACAAGTTTAAGGAATCTTCTTCTGATGTGGAGGCTGCTTTTAAGGGCATGCTCACATCTTTGGAAACTGTTAATCGTGCCCACGAGGACGATAAAAATAAGATGAATAATACCATCAAGGAGCTAGAGTATTGGAACACTTAGGCACAATAGACTGCCAACGATGCGTGTCGAAAATGCTGAGAAGGTGGCCAACCGGGCCAAAGTCCAGGTTGTGGAGATGAAAGCTAAGGATAAAAAGGACAAGAAGGATGCCTATATCCTAGGATGTGATAAGGCATTCTTTATTGATAGGACTCCGATTTAATGTCACAAGACATCTATACATCAATCATATATACACTTGTTGTTATTTGGCCATGAGCAAAAATTCATAAATTTTAAAGAGTTATACCAAATGGATGGAGATCAGACACGTTGAACATATTTTAAAGTCTTTTTATGAGGAGGTAGATACATATATATATAGTCATAAACATGATTATTTAGTCATAAAACATAACCATGATTATTTAATCGTAAAACATGTTAGTATAATGAATTTGTTATTTTTTTTAATTGCAGGTTATGTCTAACGCAATGGTAATAATATACTAAATGATGACGGGACACCTCATGAATTCTCATCTTCTGCACCCCACCCCAACCCGGATTCTCATCGTCACTATGTGAATAATAATATTATCAGCCAATGGTTCAATTTACCACTCCATCTACGAGTAGGCAATAAATGCTTGTTAATCCAATATCCACACCCCCGCAACAGATACCTACCGAGCAAATGGGAAAAAGTCCATTCGGTTCTCCCTTCTCAGTAATAATCCTACTGGAAATAAAAATGACATCAAGATCTTTAAATTATAGTATTTGTCGCTTAGAAAAATAAATGTGGGAGTCGGGGAAGCAGATAACTGGAACACATTTGATCAAGCCATCAAGGATGAAATTTGTAAAAAACTTTGTAATTTTTCATTCCCTGACTGTTAAAAAAAAGATTATTTCCCAAGGTTGTTGAATAAATGAGAACATATAAGAGGAACCTTAGGAAGAGACATTTATCGAAGGGGGCATCAAGCTCCGATATTTTGCCTATGTAAGAGAGTACCTTCGAATGTTGAAATATCGGTCCATCAATGGAATAACTTTTTAGAAAATGAGGGGATGGAAAAAAGGTTGGTCTAGAGGGTGAAAAATAAACAAAATAAAGCGAAGAAAGTTGATGTCAAAGGGAAGAGGTCTATATAATATGAAGAATTGAGGAGTGACTGGTCAGAAAGGACAATGGGCGGTCTATATATCGGTAAAAAACCTAATTGGAGCAACTTGTACGTGCATGCCAAATGGGACAACGATATTAGATTCCCACCACACTCGGCTCTAACTCTGGTGAGTATGACCAGTTATCTATTTATATAAATGCATGTTACATAAAATAATGTTAAAATAATGAGGCTAAATATAGTTTCACGCTAAATTTTTTTATCGAAACCATTAGGAGTAGGTCTGGTTCGAGCCCTTATGATGACATTGAAGATGATACTTTGACCCGAACCTTTGGGAATGACAAAAGAGGGATCACAAGAGGTGTCGAATAACATGTGCTAAAAACTAAATTAAAACACACCGAACCTCTAGTGGATGAGTACCCTTTGGGGAGGAATCACATCTCAAGCCAAGAGGCAAGTCGGTCCAAGACAAATGGGATGTGCAAGAGATTAAAAGTAACATAGGAGTGTAAGCAAGTGAAATCAGGCACTTTGTGTCCTTATGTACTCAAGGTGTTCAGCCCCAGATGCCTCTTCAAGGTTACCTCTACCCTCACGCTTAAGGTTTCTCCTGTCCTTTGTCTCAAGGTTTCCACTCCTAAATGTCGCCTCCTTCAACATTTGCTTTCCCAGTGCCTCCTTATGACACATTCCCCTCCCAAATGACTCCTCATCCCATAGTCCCTTGATCATCACCATCCGCTCATGGTGACTATGGCGAGCAGTATTGTATAAGAAACTTATCCAATACAAGGATTATTGTAATGTTCACACTCATTTCCTTGAATGTCAAAACTCCTATACACAATCGCCCTTTGCTAATGGGTGAGGCTTAGATACTAGTTGATAACATATACGTTGGTTGTGAAGAAGAGCATGTTCACATTAATAAATAAGAACGTCCCTTTCTGATATACGATCAGAATTATATTATCACTTGTCCTGTTTATTTTCTGGCAAGATTAGGCGATGAACAATGTTTAATCTGAAAGCAAGTAGTAGTATTTTGTTTAGTTAAGTTATTTTAAGTTTGCGGGTCATTTGTTCACAATTTTAGTGTTTGCAATGTGAATTTAAGTTTAAGTTGTTTAATTTGAGTTTAGGTTGTGCTGAATAATTTGAACGAATTATGAATTGTACATTCTTGTATGCAACATGGCCTTTGTTTCAACCTATTAATATAATTGAATTGAATTTTGGAGATTATTTAATGGATTTCACACAATACAAATATTGGACAGTGGAGACTAACTGAATATTTGATAATTATGTAAAGAGGGCATTCAAGAATTTATTAATTATGAATATGTAATTCTTCAAAGTGAAAAGATTCTTTGTCCGTGCACATGTTGTATGAAAGGAAAGTATAAGTGTTTAGAAGATGCTAAGTTGCATTTACTAAAATGGGGAATTTTGCAAGACAATAAGATATGGACACACCATGGTGAAATGAATGCACCTTAAGTTCCAAAAAAATAATCAGTACCCGGCCACATAACAAAACTCCACCAAATGGAAGTGGTATATGATTCGCCATCATCGTACTTTGACTGACCTAATTGATGATGATATCTATTGTAACCTAAAATATAAGTATTATGTAAAATAGTGATAATATAACACCTGTCATCATTCAGTCGGTCTAATCCCGTGATATTAAAGTGGTCGTCTTATTATCTCCTCCGGTCGGTAGAATGGCCGACCACCTTTTAGAATGCGAACAATCAACAAAGATAAACAGGCACATGTGGGAATATCTACCATCACCTATACACATGCACCTGAAAGACATGCTGGATCACTCTTAATTGTTATCCATAATGTAAAAGGTCAAAATACCTTATGTATAAAGGTATTCTTCCTCTTCTCATTCCCACTATTATAAATAACTTATTATACCCCTCAGTTGGGGGACAACTGGAAAACAACATCTACTAAACCTTAGAGATTTCTTGAGAGCTTGTGACTAAACCTAATTCTTAGTGACTTAATAACCGTGGATATAGGAACCTCTTTGGGCTGAACCACGTAAAAACCTTTGTCTCGTTATTTGCCTCTCATCTCTCTTTAGCCCATAATCATTTATTATTTATCCGTGGTAGATAAATTTTTAGTACAATCAATCTAAGACTCATTATAAACTCCATACCAATTTTAGACACCAACAGATTAACGCCATCTGTTGGAACTTGATAAGACATTGTTGTTTCCTACTTATTTTCAATCACTTATTTATAAGTACTAGAAAATAACAAACAAGGAAAAAGTAGTTGTGTAGCTGAAACTGTCCTACTATCCGCCCCTACAGGAACAAGAGATATTTAGGGAATTTTAATGAGCAATGCCAAAGGTTAGGAGGCCATGCAAGAGACTGTTAAGAAGTTGACTCAGACACTCCAAACCAGGCCTGTTGTAGGTCCCATCATTGCAGGAGAGGATAAATGTTTCCCCTGACCCTATGGAGACACACATTTCGTAAACCCAACGGGAATGAATGAAAGGAGTATATTTAGGTATTCTAAGTCAACTGACGACCGAACTAATTGACCTGGCTCCACCTCCTCCATAAGGTCCACTGATTATTATGATGGATAATCATTCTACAAGGAAAGGACGAGCCTGATGGAAAGGTTGAATAAAGGCTCGGCATTTGATCGCCTAGGTTCTCGAGCAACAAGAGAAAACCTCACTCATCACCAGTCACGATACTTACTGGTACAACATTTCGCTTTTTTGGCTCAAAAATTTTGGAGTAATATACTAAAGGTTTGTGAACAAAGTCTTTGAGGAATAGATTGACAAGAATATGAAAGTATACATAGACGGTACGCTCACTAAGAGAAATAGAGCCACCGATCATATTAAAGATCTGGGGCAGACGTTTAACCAGTTGGGGAAGCACAAGATAAAGTTCACCCCATAAATGTGTGTTCAACATGCAAGAAGGAATGCTCCTCAGCTTTATAGTAAATTAGAGAGGCATTGAGGCTAACCCAGAAAAAAATCAAGCACTGATTAATATACAATCCTCGCAAATAAGAAAGATGTGCAGAAAGTGACGGGTAGGGTAGTGACTCTCAATAAATTTGTCTTGCGAGATACTGACGGGTGCCTTACCTTCTTCAAGGTATTGAGGAATAATTTTGAATGGAACGAGGAATGTGAAAATGCTTTCTTGGAGTTAAAATAAATACTTGGGATCTCCATCCTTTGTCTCAAGCCTGCTCGTGAGAGAGAAACTTTACTTGTACCTAGCTGTATCTGAGTCAACGATTAGCTCGGTGTTAGCCAAAATAGAAAATAAGGTATAAGAACCAATTTAATACATAATAAAGGATTATTGAGGAGATAACATTCTTTACCCACTGTTAGAAAAATTATCTCTGGCCCTTATTAAGGCTTCCTGAAGATTGAGGTCGTACTTCTAAGCACATACCATTGTGGTCTATACAAACCTACCACTACGCTTACCCATTTACAAACTTGAGAAATCAAGAATATTGATGGATAGGGTTGGAGAACTAGCGGAGTATGATATACAATATGAATCCAGAACAACGATAAAAGGCCAGGTAATAGCTTATTTCATTGCAGAATCCACTTAGGAGGAAAAAACTATCAAGAAAACTTCCATGGAAGATAGATCAGCAATAAAACTAACCTAACAGACTTATTTGTAAGAGAGCTTAAGAGTTTAACCTATCGAGCAGACTTCTCAAGAAGATAATTCAGTGATTGGTACAACCAACTAGGTGGAAGATATACCAATTTCTCTCTGCATGAAAAGGGAGATTTCAAGAAAGAACCTCAACTTTGGAAAATGTATGTAGGTAACTCATCATGCACCTCAGGCAGCGGAGATGGGATTATAATCATCACCTCAGATAATATAGACATTGAGTATACCCTCAGGTTCCAATTCAAGTCCTCTAACAATAAGACAGGGTATGAAGTACTTATAACATGATTTGACTTAGCGCTCTCTAGGTACCCAACAAATACAGGCGCACAGTGACTCCCAGATGATTATAAACCAAATTTTGGGTGCCTATGGAGTCAGCATAAAATTCATGAAAAAAATACTTAGACGAAGCATAAGAGATGATATCCAAGTTTTCGACAGTCAACGTGATTAGGATCCCTAAAACTAATAACGCCCGAGCAGATGCGCTTTATTGGCTCTCTTCTACGACCAGAACAGAGTTAAGAAGGACCATCCCAGTAGATATACTCTTACATTGTATAATTGATGAAGAAAACCTCAGCACGATTGAACTAGATTTGGGCCCATGTTGGAGGGATCTGATAAGGAACTACTTATAAAAGGGCATTGTGCTGATTAATCAGAAGGAGGCCAGAAGGCTACGATATAAGGCAACTAAGTACATTATGGAAGGAGGAATCCTATATAGCAGAGGATTAATTATTTTATTACTCAGATGTTAACACCCAACCTAAGTAACCAACTTGATAAAAGAAATACACGAAGGCTCTTATGGGGCACACTCAATAGGAAGGGCGTTAGTAAAAAAAATATCCATGAATGATTACTGCTGGTCCACTATGAAGACAGACTGCACTGATTATGCTCGACGTTACGACAAATGCTATAATTATGATACAATCCACAAAATGTCGGGGGATTCACTCACCCCAATCACATCCCTTTGTCCCTTTTTCTATGTGGGGTAATTCCTTGTCGACCTCTGCCAAAGATAAGGGGAAGGTTCAAGTGCTTAGTCGTTGTAGTGGATTACTTCACCAAGTGAGTAGAAGTAGAACCTCTAGTAAATATGCCTTATGCGAAGGTCTTATATTTTATATGGAAGAACATAATTTGTCATTATAGAATGCCATATGCCTTTATTATCGACTGCAACACTCAATTCGATAATAAAGAGTTTGAATATAATTGTGTTCAATCCAAAATCCAGAAGCTACATGTTGCTCCTAGACATCCACAATGCAACGGGCAAACATAAGTGATGAAAAAACTCTACTTGATGGAATAAAGAGGAGACTGGATAACGCCAAGGGAAATTGGATCAACGAACTGCGAAGTATGCTTTAGGCCTATAGGACTACACCTAGGACATTCATCGGTGAAACTCCCTACGTGTTAACTTTCGAGACAGAAGTAATAGTCCCCTAAAAATTGGTCTCCCTAGTCAGAAGGTGATTAATTTTTATTCGTCGAAGAGTGATAATATGAGGAGGTTGGACTTGGACTTAGTTTAGAAAGTTAGAGAGCATGTTGCACTCCGCGTAGTAATATACTAGCAGAGAACTACTCCAGAAGGGAAACAAGTGAAAACCCAATTGGCATAGTCATTATCACATTTCTACAGTCATCCGACTAGGAACTTATTGAATTGAGACCCCAGAAGGGGAACCATTCAAAAACCCATGGAACGCTGAGCATTTGAGGGAGTATTATCAATGATCGGTTGAAATTTAATCTCTTTTTATTTTTTGTAACTCATTTTTTATTCTCAATAAAGATTATCAATTTTTAGCAAAGATTATTTCCCATGTTATGTTATTTTTTAAAGTGAGGGATATGCTAAAATCAATCCCAAATACCAATGAAACTTCATATATGATCCCACGAAATTTTAAAACTTCACTTGACTTCATGTATGAACCCATAAGATCAAGAACAAGAAGTTTCGAGTATGAAACTTCATGTATGATCCCATAAGGTCAAGAAAAAGAAGTTTTACTATATCACATTAAGGAATGATCCTAACATATTTGGTCACCACTGGTAACTAATGATGAAACTTGGTCAACATGACAAGATCCATTTAAACGACCATAAATAATTGCATGTTAGTTGAACCTAAGGTTACACAACCTATGTTCGTCCAAACTAGCAACCAATAAGGCAGATTAGCCAATCAAACGCTGACCACACAATCATACGACTAAATTATTGGCAGGCCCTGATTACATAAATAGACAAAAAATTAAAATGATAATAAGATATTAACTATATAAGACACATTAAAAGGATGATTTCTCATTGCCTTCTCCATTCCAGCACATTTAGAGCATAAAGAGTACAGTGGTGCTCAGATCCCTAAGCCTCGATTGGCCGCTGGAACTTGTCATGTTCGCCAGATGTAATGGTCGGTTAAAAACATCATTATCATAAAAACTATAGTTGCCAAGGTACTTCCTAATCAAGCTAGTCGGGATCGTATCCAGAGGAATCCAAGAGGCATTAAATTTTAAAGGAGGATTAGGCTGGTCCAGATAATCAGGGTCATGCCAATACCATAGTTTATCTTCTCTTGACAGCTTCATCGCGGTGAAGGCGTTTAGCCACCCTCACTTATAACATTCTCTATGGGCCTATTTAAGATCTTCATTCAAGTGCGTCAGTGTCTAATCATAACGATTCACCCATATTGTACGAGGTTATTTGTGAAAGTGATGGGTAAGACAATTAACCTTCTCACTTAATCTCTTGATGGTTTACGAATGATTATTTATAAGATTTTCCTGGTCGGCCAAGGTTTCCTTAGTTCGTTCTTCTTTCGCTGACATGTGAGACCTATCCGCCTTCCAAGAGGACTGACCTTCCCCTATTAATTTCCTCAACGACTCTACCTATTCCATCAGGAAGGCATTATCCTATTCCAGAAAGGGAGTTCCTTCACTTTGATCGGTCGTAGTTGACTTATTGAGACCTTCCAACTCATCCTTCAATAAATTATTCTCTTGTTCAAAAAGACTTGCAACCTTTAGAGCACTTTTCAAATCCGATTGCAACACAAACTAGTTTTTAGAGTACGTCGAAGTAAATTTTACAGTTTCTGATTAAATCCATTGTCGCTTTGTAGAATTGCAAACTTCTTCTTGTAATCGATTGATAAGCTGGAAAAAACATCATGCTGATCTCGCTAGATCTTAAGGATAATCTCATAATATGAGGCGTTGGTCACTACAGCTTGATGAAAGATCAAGAGCATACCAAGATAAGCCTCTTTGGCTTGACCAGACATATCCAAGCCAAGAAGTTCCTCCAAATCTTCCTCATCCACTTCTTTGTGGCCAACACCAAATAATTGGTTACTCCTCTAGTAAATCTCACTTTCGGTGGCAACCAAAGAGGCCATCCTAAAATCAAGGTGAAAGAGATATACTGGTACCTAAGTAACAGCTAAGTAAAAGGGAAGGTGCACAAAAGTGTTCAAGATTATGATAAAAAAGGTAAAATTTCATTTCATTAGAAATATAAAATTTATTACCACTGAGGAAACAAGGGAAATACTGTAAAGGTTCACAAGTTGAAAGCATCAAAATCCCAACAACTATTAAGGCATCATTCACACCTTGTCCTTATCAGATATTACTTCGCTTTTTAGACATTCGGCTACCACCGACTAGTCCTTGGGAACTGCAGACTCCTCAACCTTTTCATCATCATCAACCTCATCCTCAATTTTTAGGGGAGTACCGACCTATGTTAGAGTAACATCCCATCCCTACTTAAAGGAGGACTTCTTCAGATACTCGACCTGGATCAATTATTCGTGCATATGTCACTGGACATCACAATCTTGGTTAATTCTCTCTTTACGTAGTTGTATCCACAATTGGTGAATGTTTTTTTCTTCCCTCTCTAACAGTCTACGTAATGTCAGGGATACATCAGGATTTTATGTAGGAAAAATATATTTTCTATTGCCTCATTTTAGCTTTCTGGTAGGGAAAACAAAATATGATAGAATAGGTACTTTTATAGGGGATGAACTCCACTATTTGCAATGTAGTTAAATTGTTAAATCTTCTTATTCTCATACTTGTAAATGGGACCACCCTCTATATGACGCACACTAATAAAATATGTATAAATGTTATCCAATTGCAAGCTCTCACATTCTTTTTTCCATTAATTATCATCATGCCTCATTTCCCTAAGAAAAATATATGAGGGTGTGAATATGAGCCCTACAAGTAATATCTCTAATTAACCATTAACTAGTTATTATTCTTAACCAATCCAATTTAAGTTTATCTTATTATATTTAATCCTACCAATATTATACGTCCTTCCACCTATTTGCATTCACCCTACCAATATCAACAAGTCCAAGTCCAAGTTTATTTTATTTAAGTTAATACTTAAACTACTATATGTCCATCTAATGTGCAACCCATTCCACTAATTTTTGTTCATTTAAATAATAACCACTTAAGGAGGGGGTGAACACGACCTCAACAGACAACCAAATAGTATTATCCACACTATTCACCTGCACAATATCATTAAGTTAAAATTAAGTTTATTTATTTAAATTAATTACTATTTGTCCACCAAATGCCCGCGTTATAACAGTCAACTAAAGATATGTACAAGTTGAATTATACGCGTTATACACATATACAGAGTTATAATAGTAAAACAAATAGTTATAAGACTATGTTACATAAAATGCAAGATAAGTAAAGTTAACTGAATAAAAAAAGCACCTATAATTAGCTGAACTTCAATTATTGTTCTCCAATTGCATGCGCACATGAAACGATGAGAAAACACGTGTAAGTATGTTTGTGTGTGTGTGTGTATATATATATATATATATATATGTGTGTGTGTGTGTGTGTGTGTGTGTGTGTGTGTGTGTGTGTGTGTGTGTGCGCGCGAGGGGGGGGGGGGGGGACGTATATGTTATACATGTGCATGTGTTTGTACGTGTTATACACATGTAAGTATATATAAGGCTAGGCAGGCATGAAATCGTCTATTTACTCATTATAATAAATAAATTGCGCGTGTGTGTGTCTCTCTCAAACACTTTTTACACCGACATTCTATCACACACACATAAATTCATATTAAAACATATATAAAATAATTCACATACACAAACATATACTACTATACAAAATACAAGGTTTACCATAACAGAAATGGAGATATGGTATTTTAGTATAAAATTGGATGAAAACAAAAATTGTGTGATTGAAAAACCCTATTCCAAAGATGAAATTAAAGTTCACAAACACACCCAAAAGGGTCACATGACCATAGAATAAAAGGTCTTAAACCCTATACCCCAAATCAATCAACCCTAATCACTCACACTTTTGATTATTGAAAAAAATGACCATTACGACATGTTAAATGGGTAATTTTAGCAATCTTCTAAATGAATAATCAAAAGGTGATGTGATAATTTTTTATTATTCAAATTTGATTATACTATTATAGATTCTCTTAAAGGCACCAAATTCCATTGCACCACCACATTATCTTTACAAATGATTGTAAATTATTTTTAAACATGAAGCATTTAAAATATAGTGTTTGAACAATCGAGTGAGATACATTATTTTTGGATGTTATTAGAGTGCCATAAGCACTAGAGTTTTTGCATTAATACAATTGTACCTTTTTTAAATATAGTTTATGCATTGTATGATATTAAATCGCATGTGTCAAAGTGAGTTAGTGTAAAATTTTCACTACGTGTATATTTTCCATGCTCCATTAGTAGTGTAAAGTCCACAATAACTCATCAAAATGCTTGGTCCATGACTAGCTTGTCACGGACCTTGTCCGCGACCATCCTTCGTCATGACAAGGTCCGTGACCACTTACTTCGCTCAGGGATTTGGTCTGTGACCCACGAATTTGGTCACGCCCCATATGGTCACGGCCTAGGTCCTCAACCACCAATCCTAGTCACAGCCTAAGTCCGTGACCATTCGCCTAATTTGGTGTAGTGTAAGTTGCAAGAAAAACTTTGATTATATACAACCAAATCACCTTTATATTTTATCCAGAAAACTATAACGTGATTTCAAAATTATTCATCAAAAAATATGAAACAAGATTTATTCGGTGTAAAACCCACTATAATTTGCACTACAATAATACCCTTCCATTTGATATGTAATGTAATTCTAAAAATAAATTCGGCCTAAAAATAAATTCGGAATAAAATTTAATATTATATTATCAATATGTATAAAAAAAATCAGATTCCACTAAGAAATAAAGTGAACTGCAAAACTTGACCAACTTTTTTCTTTTTGTAAAGAACACTCACAAAGTGAAACTTGACTATCTTTTTTTTTTATTTTTTATAAGAACACCTGAACAACTTTATAAAGAATATAAATGTTGAAAACTTGACCAACATCATAGAAAATGTAAATCTTAATTTAATACTCTCATATATTTCCATTAATTTCCCTCCTCAAACCCTTTATATTTTACACCTTCCCTCATTATGACTGCCATCTTTACATCTCAGAACTATAGGTTTACCCCAATTTTTTTTATTGAAGAAAATTATTCAATTGTTGTTAAGTCCAATTTGAAAAGGCTAAGATGGTGCATGACTGAGAGGCTTTATATTCTTTCTATACATGGAATGGGTGGTGTAGGCAAGAATAAAGTTAGATTTAATTTTATTAAACAAACTATAAATTTATGAAATTTAAGTGTTTTTTTCTTGAACGCAAATTTATTTGTGTATCCTGTCTATGTATTATTTTAATTTTATGTTTTGTGAGCATATATAATTAAAAAATATAACTCAATACCCTATTTGATTGATGTAGGTGGAAAAAAATCCTTCAAACCCTAACCGCACCCAAATCAAATCCATATAAACCTTTGAGTTCACATAAAAGGGTTTGTTTACAATTAGAACATTTTCAGTCCCAAATTTTAATTTAGTTTCCTAATAACACATATAGACTCTCATATAACCATAAAAATCCTCAAAATAGATCAACATAATCCACCCTAAACCCCCAAATCCATCACATCCCCAAATAGATCCAAATAATTTTAGCCACAATGTCCAATCTAATTCAATAAAATAATTTGTACAAATCCACTTCCTATTTAAACATAATTACAAATACACAACCAATCTCATTATGTCATAATATTCTAATAATGACAAACCCAATGTATAGAGAAGGAGAAAACGGAGAGTACCTGAGAGAGAGAGAGAGAGAGAGAGAGAGAGAGAGAGAGAGAGAGAGAGATGTTGTCAGATCCTAAGGGTGTTTACATGTATATAGCATCAGGTCATGGTCCTGGACTATGACTATATTCCATGACTATTTCAAAATGATCACGGTCCTGGGCCTTGACCACTTCATTACATTTTTCAGGAATGTGGTCATGGTTCGTGGTCACGACCCACTTTGGCGAGAGATTTAGCAGGAGATTTACGTCATTTGGTCACGGGCTGGTCACGGATCGGAGTCATAACCCCCATGGTCAAGGTCTATGGCCATGAACAAAGCCATTGGATGTCACCCTATTGCCCGATAATAGTCTTAGTCATGAGGTTTTGACTCTAGTTACAGCCTATGACAATGACTAGGTGGTCACGGGCTAGGACCGTGACCCACATGTAATTACCATTCTTGGTTTGTGGTTTAGTGATTATAAGAATTTCACTACATATCTAAAGATATAAAATTATGGTACATATATCAAAGAAGATGCAAATGATGCTAGTTACTGTCATCCGCAACATTTTAGGAGTAATGTGTATGTTGTTACGATGATTTTCCAACCATCTCAGGTGACAGTGACATACCCCACAAGGTGCAACAATCTGCATCACATCTAGGCTAGTCCTTAGGTAATCATCGAACTATAACTCCACTAAATTATCCCAAGTTTACCCTTATGCACATCCATAATCCCAATCTTATCACGGGAATGCAACCCACTGACCCTTGGTCACCCCTAAATCCACCTAGACATACTTAGAAACAAACACAATGTCAGAGGTGTGACGTCTGACACGAGTTCCACCTTATTATTTTTCCATGGGACAACCGCTAACTGTCATGTTCACATTCTATCACCATCCTTCCTCTAAATTGGGATTTAACCACGTGTTTCAAAAGGTGATCATAATAGATACTCACCGAAAAATTTAAGGATGAGAACCATTATAGGCATACTGCCCAACACATTAACCAGATGTTGCACGACATTGTCCTACGAAATTTTTTCCATTAAAAGTCACCAACTTTTATGACTAATCAAGTGCAATCTTTGGTATCATCTAAAACCCTAGTATCTACGTCTATTTTAGGACATAAAAATGGGAGAAGTAAAAAAGTTCAACATGAACAAAGAGACTTACAGTTAGCCGTGTAATAAGGAGACTTAAAAGGTCAACATGAAAAAGTTTTATTACTTGGGCTCATCTTTTTGAAGACATTAATAGGTGTGTGAGAAAGGAGCATGGGTGCCTTGTAAAATGGACACATATAGCCACCATAAGGTATTTACATATATTTTTCTTTTATTTCCCGAATGAAAGTAAAAAATGGGAAGAAATTATAGAGCCTGATGTTGAGAGCTTTACCTTTGGATCAAATGGGCATTGGATAAATTTTATTAATAACTCCACCCACCGTGTTAATATAAAGGTCGAGAGTCCAAAGATGTCAGTACTTCATCAAGACAAACTATGTATGTGACAACCATGCTAAAAGGAGAGTCATTTTCAAACTTTATGGTAGATTGTACTAAAACTAAATGTAAAAGCCTGATATACATAAGTGTGGTCTCGTCTTTGGATAGACCCAACAAGATTCAGTCGACCCTACTCAACATTCGTCAGACGAACCTATTCAACAGCTGACATAGTGTGGACCATCCTCAAGAGTCTCAACCTCTGAGGCCTCATCCTCAGCACTCCATGGTTATTTGACAGAGCTCACTATCTAGTGACTCCTCGTATATCTCATCTCGACTTCATATAATTATGACAGGCCGAGACAACACTCAGACTCAGCCTCATAGCAACTTGCTTGGGAGATCGCCATTGTCGGTCTTGGCTCGACCGGGACCATTAGAGCTAACACCTACATTTCATATGGCACATGTGACTCAACCAACATTAGTCCACGTGGACCATGCAGTTATAACATATCCCCATCCCACATGGGGGATTATTTTGTCATCATGGATTGTGCATGTGCTAGACAAGTGTTGGACTCTCATTAGATCACTTACCTCATGCACATATGCTACATTCTTGGGGGTCCACTGCACACCCCCAAGCCTATATAAACCTGCTTCTTCATAAGTATGGAATATCGAAAATCCTAGATGAAACTCTATCCAAATACATAGAAGAAAGAGAAAGCTTGAGAGTTGTATTTTTATAGCCATTAGTGCCTAATTACAATACATACACTACATACTTTCACTGTGGAGTACGCCTAATTTGTTGAACCACTTATATTCCTTGTCTTTTCCATTCTCTCATCCCCTTTTTATTATTTCCTTTTCTGCTCATATATGACTCCATTGTTGGATAAGCTAGAACTTAAATTACATACAAATTTACTTGGTGATTCATAGCATCATCATTTTGGTGTCGTCTATGGGAAGAGAATTATCTTCTTCCTCATGTTTTCCAGCTTAGACGCTCACTTCTGCCTCTTGTGGTGGTCCAGCTCCATCATTATTGGGCCTGTACCACTATTTAAAGAGCTAAGTGGGTGCTCCTTGAACTTCCTTCCTACTTACACTTCATATAGCTTTGTTACTTCTTCTTACCGGAGCTATGGCATAGAAATTGCCTATTGGTTTAGGCCCAAGCTCTAGCCAACCTCCACCTCGATAAAAAATGGTTAACATGGCGACAACACTACGATCCTTAGTGGACAACCAACAAAAATGCAAGAGTAGTTCACCGCGTTTAGCTAAAGTGTGTTCAGAAGAGCCCCAGGTGACTCAGCCATGATTATTACTCCGGCCTCCATGGAGACAGTGGATGTGGTGATAGGGGGACCACCCCCGACCCCCTAAAGGGAGGTACAATGCCATTAGTGGCGAAGAGATATTATTGATCCTAGGCGTCTTCGCTTGGTAAAATAAGTACAGGACTGTTCGGACGACCATGGCTGTGACAAGGAAGACTATTGGGAGCCATATGAGGTTTCAGGTGACACAATTTTTCCAAGTTCTAACCTAGAAAGGAAATAATGTTAGGCCAATACTAGACGACCTTCCGAGGACGCTAGCTTTTAATAGGCTCAGTAGAGGGTCGATCTTCAATCGACTCGATCCGATAAGCGATTTACGTGTTCATCTCTCCTATTCTAGTAATAATGTTGCCTCCAGGGGGAATGACGATGTAGTAATGGTCGGCCCAAGCAAGGCCGAGATAAGGATTACCAAAGAGAAGTGAATAGCCGATAGAGAACAATGGTGTGACAGTCGGCACTAGTTTTGGTTACCCCAGAGGGAGGTGGTGATAATGTTATCGTTGGGGGTTATGAGGAAAGATCTTGGAATAGATCCATTCATAGTCTAGAAGGCAAGATCGACTCTTTTATCAAGATCCGAGATCACATCCACCGAATCTACATGGAGGGGTATCCTTTCATTGCAAGGATTACGAGCTATCTCACCCCAGAAAGTTTAAACCTCCTACTGTCACCCCAAAGTATAATGGCAGTTATAATCCCATCCATCACATAGAGATTTATCAATCGACAGTCGATATCTATGCTTAATCCCAGACTAGATGCATATAGGGTTTTCTCTAGTACCCTCACAGGTGCTTCCCATATGTGGTACATAGCTCTGCCTAAAAACTCTATTAAGAAATTTAAGTAGTTGGCTGAGAAGTTCATACACAATTTATTCTTTGGTATGAAATATCCAAAAAAAGTAACTCACATCCTGTATGTAAAGGAATGCAAGAATAAGACACCGAGGGATTACGTTTACCGGTTCAATAAGGAAAAACTCAAGGTGGAAGACTACGAGAAGAACATTATTATAACAACTCTTATTAGCGGTCTACAGTTGAGAAAACTGCTCTGAATTCTCACCAAAGTCCCTTCCAAGATCATGACGGAACTCCTGGCTATGGCGAGAGGGTCATGAATGCGGAAGAGGATAAGGTGGCAAAAGGAGAAGATGTGAAAGAGTCTAGTGGATGTAAGTCTTAGAAGGAAAAATATAAGGAGGGGAAGAAGATATCGATCAAATATTAATTTGCCAACTATATCCCCCTAACAGTAAGCCCCGATATAAGCCTCAACAAGATTAAAGATGACATGGCACTTCATTGACTGAACAAGCTCAAGTCCCCTGCTCATAAGAGGGATAAGAGCAAATGGTGTAAGTTTCACCAATACCACGGGCATACAATGGATACATATTTTTCTTTAAAAGATGAGATAGAGAAGATGTTGAAGCACGAAATGCTTCGAAAGTATGTAGACCAGAGTGGTGCCAAAGACGACTCAATAAAAAACATAGTGGGGTAAAGGATGAAAATCTTAGACTACATACCCCGACCGATAAACAGGAAGATGAGTCAGATTGTGAAGAAGGCGAACCTGATCTCCCACCGAAGATCCTGGAGGTAAAAGGTCGGATGCACATGATATCCTTCGATGTAAAGATGATATAGAGAGGATTAATCAGAGGAGTCATGGAGCGATTGACCGTAAATCCTATGCGGTGTAGGCAAAGTCGGTGCCTAAGAGGATGGATGTTAACTCGGTCGAGACAGATCCGAGCCAGGGAAACTTAAAGAAAGTTAACATGGACACTTTAGTGGTGGGATTTTTAAGACTGGATTTGAAGGGAATTTTGGCCCCTTATGACGACCCTTTGGTCATCAGCTTCAGGGTCCATGGGTATGATGTGTCTGGTATCCTTATCGATGGTGGTATCTCTGTCGACGTGATATTTTGGGACTACTTTAAGGGTTTTAAGCTCAGTACGAAGAGACTAGTCCCATACCATCAGCTATTGATTAACTTTAGCGGACAGAAGGTCCACCCTTTGGGGGTGTTTAAAATGGATGTCTGTATGGGCACCTAGACGAGGGGTCTTATCGATAAAGTAATCTTTTTTGTGATGGACAAAAATATCTTCTCGGCCTATAACATTATTCTTAGGAGAGTGGTGCTCAAGGAGTTTGAGGCAGTCCCATCCACGGTCTACCAAATGATAAAATTCCTGACCCCTTATGGGTAGGGGAAGTTAAAAGTGACCAAGTGAAAGCTCGAGAGTGTTAATTTAGCTCGACTAAGCAGAAATAGGCCTATAAGAAGGCTACTACTTTTTATAATATAGATACTCTTGACCTAAGGGATGAGAAGAAATTGAGAAAAGGTGAATCACAGAGGAGGTAGAATCCACCGTCTTTAATGAGGACGAGCTGAAAAAACCGTCCAGATCAGGAAAGCCTTGAAGAAGGAAGTAAATGAATAGTGGGTAAAACTATTGAGAATGAGGCATAACATCTTTTCATAGAGTCATGAAGACATTCCAGGGATAGACACAAAGATCATCTACCATCGATTGAATATTGACGAGAAGGTGAAGTATATAAAGCAAAGGAGAAAAACTATGCGAGGGATCGATATGAGGTCACTCAGGATGAGGTAAAAAAACTCCAGTCAACCGATTTCATACTAGAGGTCCAGTAACCATACTGGTTATCCAATGTGGTTATAATGCTAAAGGTAAATGACAAATAGAGAATGTGTATCGACTTCACTGACCTAAATAAAGTTTTTCCCAAAGACAACTTCCCTTTACCACGAACTAATCAGATGGTCGATGCTATATTCGGGCATGAGTTAATGAGTTTCATGGATGCTTATTCAGGATACAATTAGATATTCATGATGACGTCGATGCTGAGAAGACCTCCTTTATCACGGATAAGGATCTATACTATTACAAGGTAATGTCGTTCGGCCTCAAGAATGCAAGGGAAACTTACCAGAGGTTAGTGAACGAGATGTTTGAGGACCAGATTGGGAAAACCATGAAAGTGTTTGTGGACAACATGCTGACCAATAACTAAAAGGCCGAGAGTCATGTTGCTGACCTTAAATGAACATTTAACACAATGGATAAGTTTAAGATGAAATTAAACTCGATAAAGTGTGTTTTAATATCAGGGCGGGTAAATTCCTCAGCTTCATTATGAACTATAGGGGTATAGAGGTTAACATCATAAAAATTAAAGCTCTTATAGACATGCAGACACCATAGATGATCAAAGATATGCAGAGGATGATAGGTCGTGTTGCGGCCCTCAACTATTTCGTCTCCAGAGCTTTATATAAGTGTTTGCCATTTTTTAAAATCTTGAGGAAAGAATTTGTATGGGATGAAGAATGTGAAAAGACCTTTCAAGACCTCAAAGCTTACTTAGGATTGCCAATATTGTTGTCTCAACTTGTTCAAGGGGAAAAATTATTTGTATATATGTCTGTATTAGAGTCGGCTATCAGTGCATCTATTGTACTAGATGATGGAGGTGTCCAAAAGCTAGTGTACTTCAACAACAAAGTCTTACAAGGGGCAGAGTTAAAATATCCTAGAATGGAGAAGTTGGCGTATACATTAATACATGATTCAAGGAGGATGAAGTAATATTTCCAGGCCCATATGATGGTGGTGCTCACCGACACTCCCGTGAGGCAGGTCATCCATAAACTTGAGAAATCCGATAGGTTGATGGTCTGGTCAATTGATCTAGGTGAGTTTGGCATCATCTATCAGCCAAGAACTGCAATTAAAGGTCATACCCTAGTAGATTTTGGGACCAAATTCACATGGGCTAAGGCCGACACTGATATGGAAGAGATGGTGGCACTAGAAGTTGTGCTAAAATAAGCTTTAGAAAATTCAACATCGATCAAGGTTGATAAGGTCGACACTATAGGGATGGATTTTCTGTTATGGAATGGGATATTAGATCAATGGCCTTTTTCAGAGGAAGGTCTTATGTGGAGCTTATTTGTCGATGGCTCATCTTATGAAAGTGGTAGTGGCATCAGGTTGATACTCTCGATTCCAGATGGTACATATATTGAATATGTCTCGAAATTTAGCTTCAATGCATCAAACAACGAGTAATAATATGAGGCCTTACTGGTAGGTCTCTCCCTTCTAAAAGTACTGAACGTCGTCCAGATGATCGTCCACAATAACTCACAGTTATTCGTGAATTATATTTGGGGGGTTAATGAGGCTAAATACGAGAAGATGGCCATGTACTTAGCACCGATTAAGAAAGTGATGACAAACTTCAAAGACGTGCAACTCAAGAGGATTCATCGACTTAATAATAGCCAAGTCAGCACTTTTCCAAGATTAGCATCGGTAATAAGGACAGAGATCAGATGCACAGTTTCGATGGAAATCCCACACAGGCTGACGACAAAAGAGGATGACAGTGGGGTTGAATTCTGCTTGAATTTTAATTTAGGAGATTCATGGATAGATCCATTAATTAAGTACGTCCGAGATGACGAGCTCCTAGACTCTAAGGCCGAGAGAAAGAAGCTCAGATACAAGGCAACAAATTTCGTCATCATCAGAGACGTACTATATAAAAGAGGATTCTTACTGCCCCTACTCAAATGTATTTACCCTTCTGAGGGTGGCTATATTCTACAGGAAGTTTAGAGGAGTCATGTGCAAGCCATGTATGTGGATGATCTCTTGCCAAGAGGATGATCACTCAGGGTTATTAGTGGCCAAGATTCAATTAACTATATAAAAAGTGTGATAAGTGCCAGAGATTTGCAAGCATCCCTCGCCAGCCTTACCAACTACTCTCGTCCATGACTGCACTTTGGTCGTTTGCAGTTTGAGGAATTGATTTAGTAGGTCCTCTCCTAAAGGCAACTTGTAATTATCAGTATTTGATCATGACTATTGATTATTTCTCAAAGCATGTAAAGTTCGAGGCAATGATTTCAATCACTGAGGTAAAGACATTAAAGTTTATATGGAGGAATATTATTTATAGATATTACTTGACCCATACCTTAATGTTAGATAATAACAGGCAATTCATGAAGAAGTCCTTGGAGTCACACCATGGTAGAGTGGGCATAAAGCAGTTCTATTCGTCACCAGGATGACCCAAAGCCAATGGCCAGTCTGAGGTCACAAACAAGATGATACTTGATGGAATCAAGAAAAAGATTGAGGATACGAAAGGTTTATCGATGGAAGAACTAAATGGGGTTCTATGTGCTTATGGAACGACTGAGAGGACGTCTATAGGTGAAACACCATTTAAGCTAGCCTATGGGTCTGAAATAGTCATCCATACTGAACTTGGGCTCCATATCCATAGAGTCCAAACCTATGATCCTGAAGCTAATGAGGACGAGAGGAAGCTCAATTCAGATTTAATTAAGGAGAGATGGGAGGATGCTGAAGTCCGATAGTAATCTTATCAATAGAGAGCTGACAGGTTTTATAAAGAGAGAGTAAAGGCCATGCCAATAGCTGTGGGCGACCTAGTATTGAAGAAGGTTTGGTAGAAACAGAACAAGCTTCATCATAACTGGAATGGGTCGTATAGGGCATCAAAGGAGTTCGTCCCAAGAACTTTTTAGTTGGAAAACCTAGAGGGTGAAACCGTCTCTAACACTTAATATGTTTATCACCTGAAGAGATACTACCAGTAAATTTTTTTTTGCTTATTAGATTGTATAATAGATCTTTGTATGACAGTTCAAAAATTAATGAAAGATGCAAGTGTTGTCTCATATCTCCTTGTTATTGTTAATTGTTACATGGTTTGAACTAGTTTTAATGGTGAATTAGTTAAACTACATCTCCGTGATACGTGAGTGTATGGGGAGTCTCATCTCTTCACGCACTCTCAATAACACTGAGAGCTGGAAACAGTGTAATAACATCACTTTGGTGGTGAAAAACACTTAAACATCATTATGTGGTGAATGAATTGTAAAAAACTCTCTTATCGAGACGGGAGTGTATGAAGAGACAAGTCTCGTACATACAGTCTCATACAGTCTCGAAATAACGAGAAGGGACTTATGTAATATAAAAGTTGAAAAATCATTATATTATGGTTTCTTAAACATCATTATGTGGTGAATTACTGGTCAAACACTCTCTCGACGAGATAAAAGTGTATGAAGAGACGAGTCTCATCCATACAATCTCAAAAATGATGAGAGGGGACTTATGTGGTAACATTATTTACTTGGTGACAAACACAAAATTGAAAAATCATTAGGTTATGGTTACTTAAATATCATGATGTGGTGAATTAGTGGTCAAAAACTCTCTCGGCGAGACGAGAGTGTATGAAGGGAAAAGTCTCATCCATACTTACTTGGTGATAAACACAAAAATTTAAAAATCATTTGATTATGATTACTTAAACATCATTATGTGGTGAATTAATGGTAAAAAACTCTCTCGACAATACGGGAGTGTGTGAAGAGGTCTCGTCTATACACTCTAAAAAACGACGAGAGGGGATTTATGTGGGAACATTATTTACTTGGTGACAAATATAAAAATTGAAAAATCAATCATCTGCTTTGGTTTGTAAAACATTGGCCTCTTTCAAGTGTACCTACAAGCATTATGCATAAAAAACTAATCAAAGGTAACAAAACATAGAGGTGCAGACACTACACTTGACATAAATGATCAAAGATTACATTGCAAATAGATCATCAACAGTTATAAAGTGTTAAGAGTACAGACGAATTAAAATGTTTGAAGTGATGAGACTACGACTCAGAAAAAGATTAAATTTGGAACGGGCATAGGGCCACAAGAGCCCGCTCAATAAAAAATAAATACCATCTCAGATAGCTTTCTTATGCTTGCTTGTCGGCCTTTTCAGAGATAAAGTTATCAGTGGAGGGATGGGTCTGAGCCTCGCTCTCAACATTGACACCTTACATCGTCTCGACTCCCACCTGCATCGATGTTTCTACACTCTTCACTTCATTGGCGAAACCCTCAGCCTCAACCTCGTTCAATGCAGTAATCACCACTGGGTTTGAGAAGTCAAAAGTTAAGATATCCTTTACAAGATAAGCAATATCGGGGTACTTTATAATCTCTCATCAAAGGTAAGTTCATGCTCCCCTTTCCAGGTACTCAAGACCATACCATTAAAACTCATCTGAAGCTTTGAATTCCTTTATGACTTTTTTTTGTGGTAATCAGATCGACCTTATATTTTGGGTTCAGATCGACCATAGCACAGTCGTGCCCCTTCTTCTGAGCAGTAATGTCGCCCTTCTTTCTCTTTTCCAACTCCTCAACCTTCTGGTTGTGGCTGAGTTCTTTCTCCTTCATTTCCTTCTTTAAGCCTTCCTCGGCCTTGGTAGACTCAGAAGACTTTTGGACTAGGGCTGTAAAATAAACCAAGATACTTGAGTTCGAATCGTGTTCGTTCGAAAAAAAGCTCATTCGAGACTAGCTCGTAAAATAAATGATCCAAGCTTGAACAAAAGTTTAAGCTCGTTATGTTATCGAGCTCGTATCTGATTCGGCTTGATCACCGATATATATACTAAACTAGTATAAAATAATCAAGCTACTTGAGCTCGACTGGTATTCATTTGCCTAGGAGCTCGTTCGAACTTGGATCATAAGATAAATGAACCGAGCTTGAACATATTTTTAGGCTTGTTTACATTTACAAACCGATCTTGAGAAACCTTAAGCTCGACTTGGCTCGGCTTGCCTCATTTTCACCTCTATTTTGGACAACAGAGATGTTGTACTGGACCCATTGGGACAATTGGTAGAAGGATAAGAGAGACTGCAAAATAAGTAAATAAGGAGTCGGTACGTGACGAGATAACACTTATAAAAATTCAAAAAGAAACAAACGTGAAGTTAATTACATGGACGACCCTATGAAGGTCGAAGCTGGCTAAACGGGATGGCTCCATAGATTTTAAAAATCTATAATCAGACTCAGGTATCCATGAGCCTATAATAGTTCTCTCCCTCATCTGATCCCCAATCACAGAATTCGAGCTGATAGAAAGAAGTGATAGCCTCTCGGTTAGGATCGAGTTAGAAGATATCGATATGGCCTTGTCAATAACATCCCTAGGAATGTAGAAACTCCTAGTCTTCTTTGGTTGAGGTGGAACGTTTGAAAGGCCCTCGACCGACTCTTTCCTCTTCTTAGCATTGTCAGCCTAATCGGAGTCACTAGTTGTAGTCTTTTTTAGGGGGTTAGTCCCCTTGGAAATTTTGCTGAGCAAGTCACTAAGCGAAGGAGTGGCCATCTTCCACAGCTAATAAAAATGTAAGATATACGACCTACAAATAAAAGATGAGATTAGTATCACGAATAGAATAAGAGACAATAATACACTTACAAAGAAAAAGAACTTGAAAGACACTTACGCAACTCAGTCAGGGGTTAATCCCCAAACCCGTCTCGACCAAAAAGTGGGGAGTCTTCAGTTGTTCAAAATCCATTAGACCATCCTTATCCACTTGACCTCTTATCTGGTCAATCTTATCTCGGTCGTCAATGCTCAAGCCTTGGAAGCCATGGAGGCTTTGGCCCAACTTTAGGGGACCATTAGCTCTGAGGCACTACAAGCAATATCGGCGTTAAATTCCTAAGCTCCCGATACAAAGAAGCATAAGGTTTCCAGTGATGATTTGAAGTTTGGTTACTGTAAAATCTTTTTTGGTGAATTTCCTGACTACAAGATGATAGTAGTCAGGATGAGTTTTTACGGATGAGATATTGTAACATGCACGAAAAATGCTAACTGGAAGATCGAGTCTATGAATTAAATTCTAGAGGGAGATAAATCCAAGTAAAATCCTCTAGGCGTTGGGTGAAAGATGCACTGGGGCAAGTCCTATATTGTCCAAGATCATCCGCACAATAAGGTGGACGGGAAGCCTAAATCCAACCTTGAACATTTGTTCGTAGACGTCTACTTCTCCCTCTTGACCACTAAAAGCCCTTTTATCCTCTTCCGACACTCTCATGTTTATTACAAGATTGATCTCATATAGGTGCCTGAAGAATAAAGGATAAATCTCTTTGATAGTGCTCCTAAAAGTCTGGGCATAGGAGGTATCTTGTGGTTCCTCGTCCTCAGAGTCTATAATTTTAACCAGGGTTCCACCTGGGTACCTACTAGCAATCTCGACAGCAGGAATGGCTGACAGAGGAACAACCATGGGTGGCGGGGGATATGCTACGTCAACTCTCGGCTCTTTCGTATTCGAGACCTCATGGATGAATGGTTCCCTATTGCTAGACTCGGCCGCATCAGAGTCCTCAATATGAGAAAAAAATACCTTAATGGTCTCATCAAATCTATCTCCCCTATCAGAGTCCCTAGAGGTAGAAGGACTACACTCCTTAGGAGATAACATTGACTGTGAACACCGAGACAAGGTTTCACTCATGCTATCACTACCTAGGTCGACAAAGTTGGGTTCAGGAGGGTATATGATAGCTAAGGGGACTGGTTGGATTGGAAGTGTGGTCCCGACCTCATCTTTGTATTTAACCTCAGCCTCAACCTATGCCTCACCTTATGTATCTCTCTGAAGATGGTCTCCCTCAGGTGTGGGAATTGGTTAGCTAACTCGTATAGTGTTTTGAACATCTAAACAAGACTAGAGGTTTGACTTATTTGACTATTGAATTAAAGGGGGGGGGGGGGATCTTAAATGTTCAAGTCTGGTTTTTTATCAAGAATAGTGTGGGTGGTTCACCTAGGAAGACGATCGGAGTGCCATCGAAAATTGGAACCAAGTCGCTAAAAAGGACCCTAATCCTTCACACCACCTATACAATATCCCAACTACCTAAAACACCCAACAAAACGACCAATGCAACCCTATAATCGCCCAAAAAACATGCCAAAAAACTTAAATATACGTCGGAGAATGAAAAACCATTGAACACGAAGAAATCAGTGGTGGAACACACATAGGAGTAAGGAAAAATGATTACCTGAGAGGGAAGATCGTTTGGAAGGAAGAAAAGGGAATGAACAACCACTATAGAACCTGTTTCGAAGTGAGAGAAAATAAAGATTACAAAAGCTCAAGGAGAAAAGGTTTTGGGGAAGAAGAAAGAGAAAATATTTGATTTTAGGTATTTAAGTAGTGTAATCATTGCACACGGTAAATGAGGCATCAAATTATTAGGGAACAAAGCCCTAGGACAGACCCCAACCGCCCATTCCATGCCAACACACCAAGACATATGGCTACGTGTCACCCCAAATGTACCCGACTGACAACTGTATTTGAGACATGGAAATGATGCCTCAACCCCAGTCAAACACGTATACGTCCTAAAGGAAAACCTCTGGCACTAAGGGGTCTCATCCATATAGGGGGACATATATATATATCCCTCAACCTCCCATTCACATTGGAGACTAAAGGCTAAGGGTGATTGATATACAGAAGTGTGGTCTCATCTTTTGACAGACCTATCAGGCTTCAACCGATCTTACTTAAGATTCATCAAACGAAACCTATTCAACAACCGACGTAGTGAGGGCCATCATCAAGGGTCTCGACCTCCGAAGCCCTATCCACGACACTCCATGGTCATTCGATAGAGCTCACTCTACAGTTCCTCCTGGTATATCTCGTCTCGTCTTCATATAATCATGAGAGGCTGAGTTAACATTCAGCCTCAACCTCATAGCTCGAGATAACACTCAGCCTCAACCTCATATAATCATGGAAGGACGTGTGGCACTCAATCTCAATTCTCGACCCTTAATTTTGTACAAATATGGAAGGACGTGTGGCACTCATCCTCATCATAAGATGAAAATGTGATGTCATCAATGTGTTAAAGGGTGTTAAAGGATAAGGATGAGGATGAGTGCCACACGTCCTTCCATATTTGTACAAAATTAAGGGTCGAGAATCTAGATTGAATGTTGAGATGGGCAATTGATTTTGGTTCTGAGGCCAGAGACACGTGAACTGTGTCTGCCTCGAGCCTCCCACCCATATACCTCGAGCCTCCCTCCCGTCTGCCTCATCATCTCAAAATACCCTTTTGCAAAGTCCCACACTTCAATCTCCATTTCTCTACTCTCTCTCTCTCTCCTTAAAACAATTTTATGGGAGACTCAAATCTCAGAACCACTCATCAATCCCCCTTTCTCTCTTTTTTATCTAGGTTTGCTTTCTTAAAGATTAATTTCAGCGGATGCTCAAATCTCAGAACCCCCTTATTGTCCGACCACCAGCACCCAAAACTCCTAGCAAAACCCCCTAGATCTGACCCCGACCACTAAACAGTACGTTTTGATGTTCCCAAACCAAAATTTCCCAAATCCGATTTTGTGGTAATACAGTTGGTAAACCAATTTTAAAAAGAAAATTTCAAATCTCAATACATTGGTAATACGGTTTAAAATACGTTTTGATTTCCCAAACCAAAATTTCCCAACACTTTGTTTTTAAAATTGCCCAATTCCGGTTTAAAATATATTGGTAATACATGGTGAGACCCAAACCAACAATTCCCACGAAACCAGTTCTTCCGGAGATAAAAAAAAAAATGGTAAGATTTCTAATATTTGCATCTTGATTTTGAGATTACTCTATAGTTATTTATCCATTTTTATTTTTATTAACTAATTCAAATTTTATGTTCATGTTTAACAGATTTAGGAACTTGAGATAGATATTTCTAAAAAACCCATTACACTGGAGGGTTTGTTTCATCTATGTTTTATGTTATGGTGTATCTGATTGGGGTTTGTTTCATCTATGTTTTTATACTCATTCACATGTTAGTTTACCTATATTTTACATTTTGGGGAAGCAAAAACTCAGGTATTCTATGTATTTTGTTTCTGTTTTGATTCCGATTTGGATTTTTCCATTATGATTTGGAAACTCAGGTATTTACATTCAATTTTTTGCCATCTTGGAGAAAAAACGTATTTATATTTTTTTCTGTCTATGTGGGTATGAACTTACAAGCTCTGTTTTGATCTAAAGTAACGTTAATACATGATTTTTTTCCCTTTTTCAATATATAATATTTAGTTCCTATAGTATGTTGTTTTACATTTCCTTTTTTCGACAAAGTTGTTTTCAATTTACTTCAGATATCTAATCCCCTTTTTCATGCTTTGTTTTGCAGATTCTACCTTCAAACATGTATTCTCTTACACGCTTCCTTGGTAACACTTCCTTGGTAAATTAAATGGAAGAAATTTTGATCGGAAGAAATTTGGAGTGATGTACCTAAAGTGATTGGATGTCAAAGTAATGTTAAACAGATTTTGTTTTGTGTTTGTGAATGACAATTCATATCATTGATTTATGTTTGTGATTTTATTTTTGTAACCTATTGCAACTTATCTCAACAAGGGAGTGATTTGTTATTTTGTAACCAACTGTTACAGGAGGTAAAACATGGAGAAATGAGATTTCCTTTTGTACAGGTGGTTGATATACCTCTAATTTTGCTTAAACCCATCTTCAGGTGTTTCTCTACAGGTACGGGCTACTGGTTATTTGAGAACTCATTTGTGCTCCTATGCCCTGAGTTTTTTTTAGAAGACCATAAACCAGAAGTTGAATAAGGAAGGTTGAAACATTCTTACACTCATCACCCTGAAGTCATACATAAACATCTACTGTATAATTTTTCAACAAATAATGTCGGTCCGAGAATGTGCGTCCGTGCCTTGGACATTAATCAATCGCAATATCATGTTAATAATTTTTTTTTATTTATGATTTTTTTTTTAATTTTAATAAAAAATTGTTTACTTAAAAAACACTGTTTTTTTATATTAATAGGAAAACTTTTTTTTTTATATAAAAAATAATTTTATATTAATTGTTATAAAAAAACACTAAGAAAGTTAAAAAAAGGAAAAAAGGGGGGGGGGGGGGGGGATGCAGTCCCAAGGCGGTATCTTTTGGTGGTTCACCTATAATTTCCCGACAATAAAATGGCAAGTTGCGCGTGTCATCTACATTTTTGAAAAAATACAAATGATAAGCGACCTGCTTACAACATTATATTTATTGTCTACCATAATTTTTTTACAACCACATAATTATTTTGAGTCTGGCCTTATGGATCATTTTTTTAATTTTTAATATATTTCCTTGCGTGTGAAATGAAAAAAAATGATTTACCGAGAATTTTTTTTTAAGATAAAAGATATTTGATAATGTTGGATGAATAAGATGTTGCTCAAGTTGGATGAAGATGATAATGTTGCTCATGTTGGATGAAGATAATATTTGATGACAAAAAAAAATCTTTAAAATAATATGGGGTTATGGGGATTAAAGTCATGTGAGAAAATCAATTCGTTGGATGAAGATAATGTTGCTTGGGTAAAAGTAATGATCACATGTCTCTAAGGCACCTTGGTAGAATATTTAATAAATTAATATTAGACATTTGTTTTTTAATAAATTAATGGTAGATTAAGAACACAAATATGTATTTTTAGAGCTAATATTATCTCTCCATCCAGATGGAGAGTGAGGTTAAGCCAACTACTTATATTTTCATAAATGTATTTCACTAAGTATGGCGTGCTGCTCTAGGTGACATGTGTTAATGTTGGGCACGGACAATTGGTGATATAGGTGCATGATACTTTTTCTCTTCTGTTTTAAATATAAAATTATTTTGAGTTTTTCCTCCGATTTTATGATCAGCTTTGCAATAAATGCTCATTTTTAAAAAATTGCAATACACTATTATTTTGTTAACTATCCATCCAAATAGTAATTTTATATACATTTTGAGTTTTCTCCACTTTTTTGATTAATTTTGTGGAAGATCCCCATTTAAAGAACTAATCGGCATAATTTTCTCCATGCCCTTAGGCATAGGATGGATGGTCTTATAAACTGTTACCCTTTATATTGTTGGGGAATATTTTTTTTTTTCCTTTTTGTAATTGTGTACTTTGAAATTTTTTTCGTTTTACAATTACGTATTTTAGAAATTTTCGACGTGCCTTCAGGCACGGGAATACCCTAGTATGTATGTATATATATATATATCAGACTTTTCCAATCACCTTCTTAAACATAACTAATAAACTTATAGCTAAAAAATGATTTTTTCAATCAAATTATTATACATGATCTACATAGTATGAAGATAATCTATAAAAAATATACTCATAAAAAATTAAACCATTTACTGGGTGAAATAAAAATTATATAGACATTAGTATTTTCAGCCGTTCAAATTTGTTATCATCATCTCACCCACTTACGGATTGAACTTTTTGATAAAACTTTTTCTAGATGATCTCATACAAAGTTTGATTAAAAAACTCAAATTATTAATGTTTTTAAAATGATTATATTTTTTTGATATGTTTAATGATGTATGTTGAAGAGTCTCACTATATATATATATAAACACACACACACACACACCTTCACGTGGAAGATAATTCATATAATGTTGAATCTTTAAACGGTCGCTATCTTGGACGTAGGCTAATACGATCCTAATTTTTTTCGTATTACCGAGTTCCTATTTAGGCAAAACTCGCTGCATGACAAGTATAATTTTACAAATTTAATATTTCATAAATAATTTAACTATTTGGCCTTTCTTTTAATTGTGCAAAAGATAATTTAAATTTTTTTAAATTTTAATACATTAATAATTATCCTGTTTTGAGTTTGGTATCTTTAATTAATTTTTTATTGACTTCAGTACACTTTCCGTTGCTAAATTTGAAAATTTTATTGCAAAAAAAAAAATTGTATTGATATTTAGCGATGAAAAATACACTAAAGTAAAAAAAATATAATAAAAGGTACAACTCAAAAGTAGGTAATTATAGACGTATTAAAATAAAAAATTCCTAATTAAATAATATAAAGATTTCACTAAGCTTCTTTAACTTTTGATAACGTAGGAAGCTTTTTTAGAATTTCAAAAGCCAAGGCTCATTATGTGAAATTACAAACCTAAACCTGCCTTTAATATATTGATTGGCATATAATTTCATTTAATAATTTGATTGATTAATACATTAAGGGGCATTTACGTTTATATCCTATTAGACTTTCTTATATACATTCTAGTCCCACCATGTTTTTTCCTTACATATAAGTCCTACTCCTAATTTTTTGGAACTTTTTTTCACAATTTTACCCTTTTAAAACCAACCATCCGTAACTTTCTCGAGCAAGTTACATAAGTGGTTGAACTTTTTTTTTTAATCTTCAAATGATCATAACTTTTGATTCACAAATCCGTTTTTCACAAAATTACTATTTTTGAAATCTGCTCGACGAGATCTATCCAACAAGATCCATGAAGGCTATGAAATTCCAAAGAAAAAAAATTACACAAACAGTAAATTTTAGTGTATGCACTAGAATATGAAATAGTTTTATATATGTGACATTTTCACAAACAGACAGTAACATTTACTGTACTAATATTATACAGTATATATATATATATATATATATATATACAGTGGATCCAAACTCTTTTTTTTTTTTAAATTACCTTATATTTAATGGTCCGCGCTAGCGGTATCCAATCCTTACCACCATTGTTGGAGCTTCAGCGATCTTCGTCAGAGCTCCGATTTGGGGTAGGTAAGGGTGGCATGTGGTGCCGCTGGCGCGGACATTTGAAAATAAAAGATTTTTGAATAAATGGGTTTTGGATCCACCAGAGTATCATGGGGTGCCGCTGGCGCGGACCTTTGAAAATAAAATTGGATAAATGGGATCAGAATCCTCTGGATCGCCGATTTGGGGTGAGTATGGGTGACATTAGGTGCTCGTGGTGCAAAACCTTAAAAATAAGAGTATATTGGATATATATATATATATATATATATAATGTGATAACACAGTAAATGCTATTGTTTGTAAAATTGTCATAGATATTAAACTTTATTGTATACACCAGAAAATAAAATAGTTTTATATCTGTGACATTTTCACATACAGTAACACTTTTACAACTAATCATCCGTAACTTCATTTAGGAAGTTACATAAGTGGTTGGATTTCTTTTTTTAATCTTTAAATGATCATAACTTTTGATTCACACATCCGTTTTTCGCAAAATTACTATTTTTAAAATCTTCTCGACGAGATCTAGCAAACAAGATACATGAAGGCTATAAAATTCCAAAGAAATTTTTTTACACAAACAGTAAACTTTACTGTATGCATTAGAATATGAAATGGTTTTATATATGATATTTTCATAAACAGATAGTAACATTTACTGTGGTAATACTACACAGTGTATATATATATATACATTATAGTCCCACCATGTTTACGTTTAGATCCTATTAGACTTTCTTATCTATATTCTAGGCCCACCATGTTTTTCCCTTACATATAAGTCCTAATCATAACTTTTTGGAACTTTTTTTCACAATTTTACCCTTTTAAAACCAATAATCCGTAACTTCCTTGAGGAAGTTACATAAGTGGTTCAACTTTTTTTTTAATCTTCAAATGATCATAACTTTTCAAAAATAATAATTTTGCGAAAAACGGATGTGTGAATCAAAAGTTATGATCATTTAGGTTGCGTTTATTTGTTAGGAAAGGAAAGGAAAATAATTTTTTTGTACTTTTTGTTGCGTTTGGTTAGCAGAAAAGTTGTGGGAAAGTGATCCTAAAATTTTCCTGGAGGAAAAACTTTCCCGCAAAACACATCCTACCAAAGACCTAGGATTTTGCAGGAAAGTTCAAATAAACTTGTTATATTACCATATAAATTATTATTATTATTATTATTATTATTATTATTATTATTATTATTATTATTATTATTATTATTATTATTATTACGGACATGGATATGGGTGTCGTGTCCGACACGACACGAACACGTTGACACGACAAATTTAAAAAAAATTAGGATACGACACGGCGAAATATATATATATATATATATACAGAAAGGATCTCATGCATACCCAGTTTGCATACCCTCCGTGCGGACCATTTTTTTAAAATAGTAAAAAAAATAATTTCGGGCTGATTTTTTTTTTTTATAGTTTCTAAACATTTCAATAGGACCATAAAAAAAAATTCAACTCAAAATGAATTTTTTTGCTATTTTAAAAAAATCGGTCAAACTTTGTCAGTTTTTAAGTTGTTAAAAAGTGACAAAGTTTGACCGATATTTTTAAAATAGCAAAAAAATTCATTTTGAGTTGATTTTTTTTTTATGGTCCTATTGAAATGTTTAGAAACTATAAAAAAAAATTACATCAAAAATATTTTTTTTACTATTTTATCAAAATTGGTCCGCGCCAGCGGTATGCAAACTGGGGTATGCATGAGAACCGCTCTCTCTCTCTCTCTCTATATATATATATATATATATATATATATATATAGAGGCAGGCTCCTGTGCACACTAAGTTTGCACATTACCTTTTAAAAGTAGGCAAACTTAGTGCTGGCGCACACCAATTTTTTTTATGTGATATTTAAACATTTTAAGGAACCCATGTAAAAAAAATCAGCTCAAAAAAACTTTTTTTGCTATTTTTAAAAAATCGGTCAAACTTTCGCAGTTTTTAAAGGGCTTAAAAACTGCGAAAGTTTGACCGGTTTTTTAAAAATAGCAAAAAAAGTTTTTTTGAGCTGATTTTTTTTATATGGGTTCCTTGAAATGTTTAAATATCACACAAAAAAAATCAACTAAAAAATATTTTTTTTACTACTTTTAAAAGGTAATGTGCAAACTTAGTGTGCACATGAGCCTGCCTATATATATATATATATATATATATATATATATATATATATATATATACAGAAAGGATCTCATGCATACCCAGTTTGCATATCCTCCGTGCGGACCATTTTTTTAAAATAGTAAAAAAAATAATTTCGAGCTGATTTTTTTTTATAGTTTCTAAACATTTCAATAGGACCATAAAAAAAAATTCAACTCAAAATGAATTTTTTTGCTATTTTAAAAAAATCGGTCAAACTTTGTCAGTTTTTAAGTTGTTTTTAAGTTGTTAAAAACTGACAAAGTTTGACCGATTTTTTTAAAATAGCAAAAAAATTCATTTTGAGTTGAATTTTTTTTTATGGTCCTATTGAAATGTTTAGAAACTATAAAAAAAAAATTACATCAAAAATATTTTTTTTACTATTTTATCAAAATTGATCCGCGCCAGCGGTATGCAAACTGGAGTATGCATGAGAACCGCTCTCTCTCTCTCTCTCTCTCTCTCTCTCTCTACATATATATATATATATATATATATATATATATATATATATATATATATATATATATAGAGAGAGAGAGAGA
Organism: Sambucus nigra; assembly: GCA_949130495.1. Classification (NCBI taxonomy): domain Eukaryota; kingdom Viridiplantae; phylum Streptophyta; class Magnoliopsida; order Dipsacales; family Adoxaceae; genus Sambucus; species Sambucus nigra. The sequence goes on along the minus strand of OX422220.1, from coordinate 451,279,323 downwards.
GAGAGAGAGAGAGAGAGAGAAGTGTCGTACGCGTGTCCGACATGGGTACGTCACTTCCGAAGAAGTGTTCGTACTTCATATTTTTTATTATTATTATTATTATTATTATTATTATTATTATTATTATTATTATTATTATTATTATTATTATTATTATTATTGTTGTTGTTGTTGTTGTTATTGTTATTACAAGTAGTACTAAAATATGTACCAATAAATATTCATAATAATACGCTATATGTTGATATTTTTACTAATTAAATGTTCATAATATTTTATTTATAATTACTAATGTTTGTGTTAAAGGATGTTTATTTATTTAAATCATATTTTCTAGTGATTGAAATAAGAAATATATAATACTCATATTTATTATAAAATTATAATTATATATGTGTATATGTATATAATTTTTTATTTTTTTTAATTATAATTTTCTTTCAATTTTCCTCTTATTAACCAAACACACACAAGAAAATAGTTTTCCTTTTCCTTCACTTCACTTCACTTCACTTTTCCCAAGAATCATTTTCCCGCTTAACTTTCCTGACAATCAAACGGATCCTTAAAGATTAAAAAAAAATCCAACCACTTATGTAACTTTATAAAGGAAGTTACGGATGATTAGTTATAAAAAGGTAAAATTGTGAATTTTTTTTCTAAAAAGTTGAAATATGACCTATAAAAATGTTGAAAAATCAATAAAATTTATAAGAATGTTGACCCACAAATGAACCCTAAATATAATTATCCCATACATTAAAGACATATCGCTAAAAAATTGTCTCGAGTGTCGAGTAGAATTATTCTTAAAACCAACATTGAATATTTCAATTCAAGGGACGAGAATTCATCGTTGAAAAAGAACAAAAGGAAAACGGTTCATATAAACGCGTGCTTGGCCCAAAGACAGTTTAATGTTCTCCCTCTATACGGCATTTTGGTCCCATTGTAGGACTAGGGCACAAAGAAGTGAGTATTTACTGTGAATTTACATATATCTCCACACATATATATTTTTATGGGTAAAAAAAGAGAGGCTTTATTACTAGTCTGATTATATACGTGTAGTAGACTCCCAAGGACACTACTTTTCTTCCTTAACATCTTTCTTTGTAACATAAATTTACAACCATAGAAGTTTATACAAACCTACTCAAGTTCATATTTGTAGTATGCTATTTTTTACTGTGAGATTTTTTTTAAAAGGGGTATGTAATAAAAGGTCCCAAATTTTTTTTAATTAAAAATTTAGCCCAATGTAGTTATAAAAATAGGATTTATGCTATGTTTAACCGAATATATTGTGTTGGACAAAATGAAATTGAAAAATAAGATTCATGTAATCGATAAAAATATTTTTTAATCTCCATAGTGAACATATTAAAATGTTGACGTGGCAATACTGACGTGACAGTAGCATTTTTCGACAACCACACTAGAATACTCGTTGAAAATTACTGACGTGGCACTGTCACGTCATCTCCTATACTAATGTGGTTGTCATCGTTGATGTAATATTATTACATCAATTATTTTGATTGTCACAACTAATATCACTATTATTAGTTTAAATTATTGTTTCAGATTTTTACTACAAAATTAAAATGAGTTAGATCAATTGTTAAATAAAATGTTTTTTTAGGGATTACATATAAATTAATTATTTTTAAAAAAAGATATACAACGTAACAGGAATGGTATGATGTTCCTATTTTAAAACTTTAAAACTTTACAGAGTTTTATATAGTACATTGATGGTTGACTCTAAATTTATCTCCACTTAACTAGAAATATTTTAGAGAATTAATAAATACTTGTTGGGTATATTTATTGGTATATATATTTATTTTGAATGAACTAAATAAGTTGGAGTAAGTGGCGTAGAGGTAAGTTTATGGGATTTGGTGCTTGAGGTCTTGAGTTCAATTCCTAGGGAGCACACTAATTATTAAGGGTCAAAGATTGGGCCTTGTGGTCTTTGGAGGCTTCTCTTGAGTGCCCAAAATTTTTACCTTTTATTAATTCGTTTTTAATTTTTGACTTAGTCTCCTATTCAAAGTAAACTCCCCGTTAGTGGAGATATTAGTGGGTTAGTTGGCTAAAACCTCTACCCACATTTTTTACCAAATTCTGCATATAACAAAGGCTACAGCTTTGAGAAAATAACACAAAAAAAATCAATCTCTCTCACTTTCTCTGCAAAAATAATTTTGTTACTTGCCACTTCTCGTTATTTTTTGGGAGTGCTGGAGTATCCTGAGAGTTCAAAGATTTACACAAAGCTGGTGTGTAAATGTGATCGTTGAATCCTGGGAGGTGTATGTTCACGAGGCTGACAGCTACAAATATGAGCGAGCAATTTCACCTTTAGGACTTTGTGTCCAACACAAACCTCGATCGATAAGTCCTTCTAATTTTATCTATTTCAAAATTGTTTTTTTTTTGTTTATTCTGCATACATTATTTCCAACAATGTAAAGGTGAAATTTTGTTGTTATTCTACAACCTGTTATGAAAAATCCTAATGCAAAATACTCTGAAAAACCTGAATTGTTTGATGGAAAGAATTTTAAGAGATGGCAAATGAAACTGCAATTTTACCTAACAACTCTTAAGGTCGTTGACGTTATTGTATCTGATAGACCTTCTACACCTGAAGAACTGGTTGTTTGGAAACAAAGAGATTATATGTGTAGGAATTATATTCTGAATTGTCTCTGTCTTGAACTGTATGATGTTTATTGGTCATATCCTACTGCTAAAGAATTATGGAACTTACTAGATAAAAAATATGCAACTGAAGATGCTGGGTCTAAAAAATTTATGGTTGGAAAATTTTTGGATTTTAAAATGGAAGATAATAAATCTGTTGTGTCGCAACTGGAAGAACTACAAATTATTATTCATGAAATTCTGACTGAGGGTTATACTATATGTGAGGGATGTCAGGTGTCTGCTATAATTGAAAAATTGTTACCTTCTTGGAAAGATTACAAAAACGGTCTGAAACATAAGAAAAAGGAGATGTCACTAGAAGATTTGATAGTTCATTTGAGAATTGAGGAAGATAATAGGAATGCAGAACTTAGGGAGAAAAACTCTGAATTCAGTTCTAAGGCTAATTTGGTAGATGAAAAATCAAATGGAAACAAAAAACAGAACCAGTCCAAGCCTAACCATTCAAACCAAAAACATGGGCATCATAAACCAAACCAGAATTCGAGATCCAACCATAAATTTAAACCTAACGATAAGAATAAAAATTCGAAACCTCAGTTTAAATCTAAAACTGCAGGTCAATGCTATGTATGTGGAAAACCAGGTCATTACGCTAAAGATTGCAAGTTTAGAAAGAGTCAAGATGTGAAGCCTCAAGCAAATGTAACCGAGGAGGGTAACTTTTCTGCTATTGTGACTGAGGCAAACATTGTGAGTAACATGACAGACTGGTGGCTTGATTCTGATGCCACCAAACATATTTGCGGCACGAGAGGTGCCTTCACTACCTTCACTGCTGTGGGTGAGGATAAACGTCTGTACATGGGAAACTCCTCTTCGTGTAAGGTTGAGGGTAAGGGAACCGTAGTTTTAAAGTTCACTTCAGAAAATGTTCTTACCTTGAAAGATGTTTTGTATGTCCCTGAGGTTAGGAAGAATCTGGCGTCTAGTTTTGTCTTAGTTAAGAAGGGTTTTAAAATTGTTCTAGAGAGTGATAAGGTAGTTGTGACTAAGGGAGGTGCTTTTGTGGGGAAAGGTTATGTTCATGAGGGTCTTTTCAAACTAAATGTAACCGTGGCTGATAATAATAAAACATCTACTTCTTCTGCTTATTTGATTGACTCTTGTGATATGTGGCATTTTAGACTTGGTCATGTAAATAAGGCATCCATTAAAAAATTAATGTTTTTGGGAAACATACCAAAATCTGATATTTTTACCAACTCTAAATGTGAAATATGTGTTGAATTGAAATATGCTAAAAAAAACCTTTTCCAAGTGTCTAAAGAAGTTCAACTGTTTGAAGTTTAATACATTCTGATCTTTGTGATTTAAAAGGTTATGTGACACGTGGTGGAAATAAATATTTTGTTACTTTTATTGATGATTACTGTCGTTATTGTTATATTTATCTCCTTACGAGTAAAGATGAGAGTTTCTCAAAATTTATTTCTTATAAATTAGAAGATTAAAAACAATTGGAGAAATCCATTAAAACATTAAGATCCGATATGGGAGGAGAATACACCGGTGATCTTGATAAATATTATAAAGAAAATGGAATAATTCATCAAGTTACTCCTCCTTATTCACCCCAATCTAATGGTGTAGCTGAAAGAAAAAACAGAACTCTTAAGGATATGATAAATTCTATGTTAAGCACTTCGGGATTACCTTATAATATGTGGGGTGAGGCACTTCTTACTGCTTGTTATATTCTTAATAAAATACCTTTTAAGAATAATGATAAAACTCCTTATGAAATGTGGAAAAATAGAAAACCTTCTTATAAACACCTTAAAGTGTGGGGGTGTCTTGCTAAGGTTTCAATACCAGTACCTAAGACAACTAAACTTGTCCCAAAGACTATTGATTGTGTTTTTATAGGTTATGCTAAAAACAGTAATGCATATAGGTTTCTTGTAATTGATTCTAAAAATCAATATATGGATAAAACTCTATTTTTGAGTCAAGAGATGTTGAATTTTATGAGGACAATTTTTTTTTTTAAAGTGAGAAGTGAAGGAACTCGTAGTTCTGTTCCAGTGGGGCCTAGTGTTAGAACTGAATCTCCAAATTCAGAAGAAATTGAAATTAGGAAAAGTAAAAGACCTAGAATAGCTACTTCTTTTGGTCCTGAATTTTTAACATACTTAATGGAAAATGACCCCGTCACTTTTAGTGAGGCAATGTCCTCACCCGATTCTATTTTTTGGAAAGAAGCTATTAATAGTGAATATGATTCTATTATTTCTAACAACACGTGGGAGTTAGTTGACTTGCTTAAAGGATGTAAAACTATTGGATGCAAATGGATTTTTAAAAAGAAATTAAAAGCTGATGGTTCTACTAATAAATTTAAGGCAAGATTAGTAGCTAAAGGCTATAGGCAAAAGGAAGGAATTGATTTCTTTGATACTTACTCTCCTGATACTAGAATTACATCTATTAGGCTATTAATTGCTATTGCTTCATTACATAATCTGATAATTCATCAAATGGATGTTAAAACGGCTTTTTTAAATGGAGATCTTGAAGAAGAGATTTATATGGATCAACCCGAGGGGTTTGTAGTCCAAGGCCTAGATAAAAAAGTGTGTAGACTTAAAAAATTATTATATGGACTGAAACAAGATCCTAAACAATGGCATCAAAAATTTGATCAAGTAATGATCTCTAATGGTTTTAACATTAATGAAGTGGATAAATGTATTTATAGCAAATTCAAGGATAATTCTGGTGTGATTATTTGCTTATATGTGGATGATATGCTTATTTTTGGAACTGATATGGATGCAGTTAATAAAACTAAAAGTTTTCTTAATAAGTAATTTGATATGAAAGATTTGGGTGTTGCTGATGTTATACTTGGAATTAAAATCATTAAAAATTCTGAAGGAATTGTTTTAACCCAATCTCATTATGTAGGGAAAGTTCTTAGAAAATTTGAACAATTTAATTGTATTCCTGCTAAAACACCTTATGACCCTAGTTGTCACTTAAGGAAACATTCGGTTCCTGGTGTATCATCATTAGAATATTCTAGAGTTATTGGTAGTCTAATGTATCTTATGAACTGCACTAGACCTGATATTGCATATGCTGTGGGTAGACTTAGCAGATACACTTGTAATCCTTTGATTAGAGTTTTGAGATATCTAAAATACTCAATAAATTATGGTATTCATTATATTAGATATCCTGCTGTAATTGAAGTCTTTTGTGATGCTAATTGAATTTTTGATAATGATGAATGTAAGTCTACGAGTGGCTATATTTTTGCCTTGGCAGGAGGCACTATATCTTGGAAATCTACTAAGCAAACGTGTATAGCTAGATCCACTATGGAGTCAGAGTTCATAGCATTGGATAAATCAAGTGAAGAGGCTTAATGGTTAAGGAACTTCATATTAGATATTCATTTGTGGCCTAAACCAGTTCCGACCTTGTCCATTCACTGTGATAGTCAAGCAGCGATTTCAAGAGCACATAATAACTCCTACAACGGAAAGTCTCGACATATCAGAAGAAGACACAATACAGTGAGACAACTATTGAAAGATGGAGTTATAGCAATCGACTATGTCAAGTCAAAGAAAAACCTGGCGGATCTATTGACTAAAGGGCTAGCTAGAGAGCTATTTTATCAAACATCGAGGGGAATGTGCCTAAAGCCAATTAATATCTAAATCACCTATAATGGAAACCCAACCCATATGACTGGAGATCCCAAGATCTGGGTTGGATGGGATAAAAAAGTTATACGAGTGATTTGTGGGGGTACAAATTTAAGTTTTACTTAAATCCCATTCCTATGATGTAGTACCGCTGTATCGATGGAGGATGAGATTTAATCTCTTAACGCTTTCTATAGCTGTTATTCAGTGGGGTGTGAGATACAGTACACTCTTGATAGAAGCACCTATATGAGTGTGGTAGTGGGGCCGCTTCCTATGAGAATTAAGGTTGATTCTTTAGAACACTCAAGAAACCTGAGCATGTTCAAGGCCGAAACGAGCACAACTGTGGGAACTCGATGATGATTTTTGGGAGTCACGTGTGTGTTCTATTGACTTAAGTTTATAACAACGGTGAAATAGTTCAAGACATTAGTTCACTATCAATCGGTAAACTCAATAGATCAACACAAAGCAAAGGTTCAAGTCGAATGACATCTTTGCCTTATACGTCACTCCTTATGATAATCCAGAGCGTCGTTTTATTTTATTTATTTATTTCATTCATGTGGGGAATTGTTGGGTATATTTATTGGTATATATATTTATTTTGAATGAACTAAATAAGTTGGGGTAAGTGGCCTAGTGGTAAGTTTATGGAGTTTGGTGCTTAAGGTCTTGGGTTCAATTCCTAGGGAGCACACTAATTATTAAGGGTCAAAGATTGGGCCTTGGGGTCTTTGGGGCTTTGGGCTTCTCTTGAGTGACCAAAATTTTTACCTTTTATTAATTCATTTTTAATTTTTGACTTAGTCTCCTATTCAAAGTAAACTACTCGTTAGTGGAGATATTAGTGGGTTAGTTGGCTAAAACCTCTACCCACGTTTTTTTACCAAATTCTGCATATAACAAAGGCTACAGCTTTGAGAAAATAACACATATCAATATCTCTCACTTTCTCTGCAAAAATAATTTTGCTACTTTCTACTTTTCGTTATTTTTTGGGAGTGCGGGAGTATCCTGAGAGTTCAAAGATTTAACACAAAGTTGGTGTGTAAATCTGATCGTTGAATCCTGAGAGGTGTATGTTCACGAGGCTGACGGCTACAAATATCAGCGATCAATTTCACCTTTAGGACTTTGTGTCCAACACAAACCTCGATTGATAAGTCCTTCTAATTTTATCTATTTCGAAATTGAGTTTTTTTCGTTTATTCTGCATACATTATTTCCAACAATACTTTGCAGTAGAATGTAGAATAATAATAATAATAATAATAATAATAATAATAATAATAATAATAATAATAATAATAATAATAATAATAATAATAATAATAATAATAATAATAACAAGAACAACAACATTGGTGTGCCGTCCCTCTAGTCATAGGCAATGCTGAATATCGTTTTGAATAATTTCTTAATTTTAACCATTGTACAAATTATATCATTGATGCTTGGTCTGATATCAGTTTCTATATCTACAAACTTACGGTAGATTGTTAGATTGTAGCATAGTGTGACTCATTATGTCCCAAATAGAGATTAGGGAGTTTTGTTGGAAATTAATAATTAAGTTTGAAATTAATTTTTTATTTTCAATTTTATTAAATTTTGAAATTATGAATTTTTCAATTATATGGTCTTGATAAATATGAGCTAATTAATTAGGCATGTGATAAATACAAAAATAAAGGATTGGGTCAATCTTATCCGTTAGTCACATGATGGATAGTGGCATTAGTGGGAGACTTGAAATAGAATCTCACCTTGACTAGGATATCGACCCTCTTCCCCTTATAAATAGAGAAGTCCTACACCATCTAGGATCTCTCATAACACACTATTTCTGAGGTGGGAGAGAGATTTTGAGATTCCATTTGAGTGTAATTTTTTTAAGAAGGGAGATTGATGGAAAAATTAATCAAGATTGATCAATGCATTGGATCAAGGTAAGTCTTATTTTCTATCTTTTAGAGGTATTTTGTGAAAACATGAAGATCCAAGAACCTTTTATTAAGAACAATTGTATGCTAAAGTTTAATCATATTAATGTGTTCGTGATTAATATTAGGGTGTTATTAAAAATGATTTTATATGTGGCATCAGAGCCAAAGTTTAAGATCTCATGATTTTTCTTATTGATGTTTGTCTATAATGAAATCTGTGCCTGAGACTTTCTGCGACGTTTTTATTTCTGTCATTAAATCCGACGTTTTAATTTCTGTCATTATATCTGCTTATGCTTGAGACTTTCTGCGACGTTTTTATTTCTGTCATTGAATCTGCTCTTAAAGTATCTTTAAAACCTTTTGTGACGTTTTTCTTCTGTCGCCAATACTCACGGGTTAGAATGAAAGGTCAAAACTTGCTCGGAATTTTACGAAACTGACATGATCGACTGAAAATGTTGAAATAAATAAAACCCATTGTATACAATGTGCACCACCTTACTTTTGCGTTTTGACGTCGTTAAGACCCTTAAAATTGCATTTTTGTTGTTTTTGTTAATAATGTTGACGTCAATATCTCACTCCAAAAAAATAATTTTTGAATTCCGCAAATTTTTTTGAGATCCTGGAGTAATTATCTATATCCCCGTGGTGCTAACTCATATTTTCTATTTTTGGTAAAAATTACGATTTTCCCAAATATTATGTATTTTTTCACCTCGAAGGCTGTTTTTTATGTTCATGGTAGTTCTAATATTCATGTTATGTATTATTTGGTATTGATGAAAAGGTTCAATATAAAATTTTGAATATTGGATGTATGATTATGTGTTTGACAATAACATTTCAATAAATTAGGTTATTGTGCATAATCTATATTTGGTAACCCAAAGGTCCTAATGTAATTATGAAATGATATTTCGACAATAATATTTATATGATGTTGGATGGGGAAGACATGAAAGTGTCTTAATCTATAATTGTAAATATTTGATTATTGTGTATGCATCTATATTTGGACCATTAATTATACATTAAGTTTTGAGTATAATATTTATGGGGGCATTGATTTTACATAAATAATATTTACGACTTCCAGAAAAATTATTTTTGAATTCCGTAAAATGTTTTGAGATTCTAGAGTAATTTTCTACAATTCCATGATGCTAACTTATTTTTTTTTGGAAAAATTTAAGTTTTTCCATATTCCATGTATGTTTTATCTAGAACTTTGATAAAATCTTGTTCTAATGATCTTATTTTAGTTGAATATTCGTGCCAAACACATGCCAACATATTTCCTATGATAGGATATTAGACTTGCGTTATTGTTAATATTTTTATTTTGATGAGTCTCGTGCCAAACATGGGAGAATGATTCATATTGTTGAATATTATGATATTCGTATTTTAATGAGTCACGTGCCAAACACAGGCCAATGATTCATGTGGTTGAAAATTATAATTATTGTTTATTCTAATGCTAGTACTCCCATTAAGTTGAATTAAATGTCATACATACGCTACATTTCATATGCGAGGATACTAGATTTATGATTTCGCTGAATGCATGCGTATTTGAATGCATGTCTTACAAATTTTGAGACTCATAAGTAGGCATTCATTCAGTTTAATCAAATATCAAATACAGGCAAAGATTACATGTGAAGATATTATACTTGTAGTCATTTTAGAGTATCCTAATGTTTGCTATTAGGTTAAATTGAAGCGCAACACATGCTGAAATTTGAATTAAATAAACATTGTAATTTTTATAAATATTAAATAATTGACATCAATGTTATATAGTCATATTTACATATGCCACTAGTATGATAATTGTGATTATAATCGTATTGTGCATTAGTATGACCATGAATGATTTGGGTCAATATTTCTGATTTTTTACTCATACATAAGTGATGAAGCGAAAATAAATGATTCATGTTTTCCATGTACTATTATTTGTGTAATATCTCATGCAAACTCTTTGTCTATTTGATTTTTATATTATGTCTAGTTTTTCGTGAATTTCAAATTAAGGAATAGGCAATAAAATAATTTATTCATGTATTACGGGTATTTTAAACATGTATGTATATCTTTAATATTTATATAATATAAGGTTTGGTGTTCATTAAAGTTCTCCATTCCAGAAGATATAAATATTGGACTAATGCATTAATATCATGCATATTTTGGTTACCTACGGGTCCATGTATGCTATTGAATGCTAGGATGATGATACTTTATGATGTTGCATACACATTATTGTTTATTTAACCATTGTGATTCTGTAGCCTACAGGTCCAATTACAATAATTGAATAAAATGTAAGTGGTGATATATATTTTGGGAAGGTAATAATGGTCGTCAAACGCAGATGCCACAGGTTCTTTCATCATGATATCACCGATTAAGTTTATGAAAAACATAAACAAGAATAATTTAGTTTATTACTCAAGCGATGTTTAATGAACAGAAGTGAAAAACTTATTGACTTGTGTATGTAAGTCTTTACTTAGTGTAATATTCATATTATGAAATGTTTTGTAGTCACCACAGTGACCCAACTAGAATGACAATGAATATTAAGATGATGGTAGTAGTAACTCACGATGTTTATAATTTTAAAGATATTAATGGGGTATATTGAGTTTATTTTTTCAAGCAAGGTTATTCTTTGCATGAAATCGATTTTGAGTGATTGAATGAACATCATAGATCACATACATTATTATAGTATGTGAAAATAAGTTGTCCACAAATATCGTGTACATCTAATGAAATAACATTATACCCAATAAAGTAATCTAGAAGCATCACATACATTTTTTATCTTTTAGACGTATTTTGTGAAAACATTAAGATCCAAGATCCTTTTATTACGAACAATTGTATGCTAAAGTTTAATCATATTAATGTGTTCGTGATTATTATTAGGGTATTCTTAAGAATGATTTTATATGTTTCTCATTTTATTCATGACCATTATTTTTTATGTGCTCTAACATATGTCACTCCACAATGTATCCATTATAAGTTGAATATACACAAATTTAATTTTTACATATTATAAAAATTGTGTATAAATTATAAAATATTATATATATATATATATATATATATATATATATATATATATATATATGAAATACGATAAACTTTTGAATTGTTGTATTACAATTATTTTTAGTACTTTACATAACATCACAAAATGCATTAAAAGAGTTAACTATATATAATTGAAAAGGTTATCACAATAGAGCGGCCAATGTATGATTTTACTTCAGGGAAAGAAAATTAAGGTGTAATCTTAAGCTAAATTGTAGTAAACAACATGGACCGTAATAATTAAGAACAAAAAAAATGCTTAACGTAGCTTAAAAATCTAAATGTTAAATTAATGTAACCAAAATTCTATATATTGATGATGATTTAAATTTTCAATTCTAATGGGCTTTAAGTAGTTTGTAAAAGACAACAAAGTATGATCAAATAAAAAAAATCTTATGCTTTCGTTTATATTACATTGTAATGTAAGTTTTTACGTGTGTCACATTATTAACATTGGACTCTAAAATACATAAATAACACCCTTTTAGGGTTAATTACTATTGTTCTCCCTTAACTTTGTCCCCATTTTTGCTTCACTACCCCGACTTTCATTGTCTGGATTTAATCCATCGACGTCTTAAATTGGTGTAAGTGATCCTCCGACGCTAGTAGGGTATAGTGGTCAATCCAAAATACAAGGTCAATTAAAAAATATTGAAATTACGCAAAAATTTTATTTTTTTTTATGAAAAATGCAAGAAAAACATTGAAAAATTATGAAAATTATAATTTTTGTTTAAATTTGGAAATTACACAAAATATTTAAAAAAATCTAATGCTCCATTAAGATTAGAGGAAAAATATTTTTAAAAAATATGAAAAACTATCGAAAACTTTTTAAAAATCTAAAAAATTTCGTAAAAAGAGTTGAAAAATCTTAAAATTGTCGAATACTATGTGGAAATTATGAAAAAAATAGAGAAAAATTTGACGCCCCAATGAAATAACAAGAGATACAATTAAGAATTTGAAAGTTATAAAAGAAAAATATTTAATATCTAGAAATTACATAAACTATTTATGAAAAATATGATGCTCCATTGATTTCAAGAAAAATAATTGTAAAAATCAGACAAATTGCCGGAATAATATATAAAAATTTATGAAATTTGCGCCAAAATATTTTCAAAATCTAAAAAATTCTAAAACATTGAAAAACAGTAACAAAACATTTTATTTAGTTTATAATTGAAACATAATAACATAATAACATACCATTTACTTATCCAAAATTTAGAGGAAAAATATGTAAAAAAAATCATTTTTTTAAAAATAGAAAATGACAACCTCAACCAAATCTAAACACACTGGTGATCCATTTGAATCTGGTAAATAATGATTTTAGAAAGAAAAAAAAAAGAGAATGGAGAATATTTTAGACCTATTTGTGAATTTTCTTCAATTATTATATATGTATGTGCTTGTCTTCATGTGTGTGTGTGTGTTTGTATATTTATAATACATATCGATTTTGTGAGTGTAAATAATCACAATTAATGATTCTAAGTAATCGAAAAATAATCCGGGAGGAAAATAATATTATGACACAAAGGATTTACGTGGTTCTACAACTACCTACATCCACGGGGTGCTTTTCTGTGTATATTAATTCTTTAGAATTTCGTAACAAAGAATTACATTCCATATTACCCCGGGGGAATGGTCTTATTTATAATGATAAGAGTGGTTGAGTTATGTTCAAACTCTTTCAATTGCTGATTGACTCGTTTGCTGATCCATGTTGATCTCCTCGGAGATCATGGATAATAAGATTGAGCCTTCAACCTTTATCACATGTGACATTAATCTTGATTTAAGCAGCACACTTTGTATACCTGGGTTGGGCTTATCTAGGCCGTTGATATTTGGGTGATTACGCTTTGCGTTCCACAGATTTGTGTGTTCTATATTTTTGGATTTGTGTATCTATGTTTGTGTGGGTGCTTCGATTATTTTCTATATAGATCCATTTGTGTGTTTTCATGACTTTTTTTTTTCGCTACTACATATGATACAAAGTGCTTGTTATTTCGCAACTACATGCACCCATTTAATTACTCATGCGAGTATTATAACAAAACGGACATGTTACCGCTCTTATGTTTTACGATTGTTTACTAAATATTTTGACATTTAATTAGGACCTTTTATTATTTAATTAAAAATTTTAACTAACTATAAGTCGCTATGTTGTATATAATCTTTTATTCAAACAAAACCAAGAGTGCATGCTATTGAGAGTAGCTATCCAATTAAATATAGTTACTAAGTTAAAAGATTATTGCTTATTAATTTTAAAGACAAACAAAATATATCAAAAGTATCTGCCAACATAAAAATCGCACTTACAAAGTGAAACTACGTCGTATGTACTTTTACACAACTTTCTGAGGAACATTTTCACACCTTATCTCCTATCTAAGGACATATTATAACAACTGGAGAACGCTACATTACAGTAACGAGTTTTGGTTTGTAACTGATGTCTCCAAGTCATCTAAAAATAAAATCTTCTTAAAAGTTAAAGAAAAACTTTTTTCAAGTGAAATAAACTAAGAGTATACATTGAAAACTACACATAGGTGTGTGGGTGTATCTCAAAGATTAAAAAGTCTACTAAAAAAGTGTTCAAATTCAAAAGCAAGAAAAGATAATTGAAGAACTAACGTTTAGAATATATGTTTTCATGTCGTGAGTTAAAGAAGCAAAACATACTTCAACAATTTCTTTTACAATGAAACAAAGATTTTCAACAATTTGCTGGAACTTGTAATACCCCGTATTTTTATAGCTTTTAAAATTATGGGATTTATTAAATTTAATTGAGATAAATTAATTTAATTTTAATCCGAAATGTTGTTTTAAATATTTATTAGCGTGACGAGAGTTATTAATTATGGAAAATTTGTTATTTGTTGAATATTACTGGATGAGTATAGTAATATATGAGATTTATTTTTATAATATTGTCACGTGTTAATAAAATGACAATTGTGGAAATTTAAGTCAGGACGCGCCTGTGTCGTGTCGGGACTAAATGTGGATTAGTAAAAGTGAATATTTTATAAGTTGTCCGTATGGTCATTTTGAGTGCGCCAACGCGTCCGGAAGGGTTGAGATAGTCAAAAAAGTATACCCGGGAGTTTGATTTGGGTCTCGGGGCATTTTTAGGCCTAATTAGTACCCCGGGAGGGCGTTTTGGACATTTCACAATTATGGGTAATTAAACCCACGAAATTCTTAGGGTTATATCAGATGCCTAAGGTTGTCTTCTAGGGTTAGAACAACCAAAGGCAAGTGACGGCCATAGGAGAGGGAAGAAGAAAGCTTCCAAGGCAATCCAAGGCCCAAAATCCACCCGTTTGCACCGCAACCACCACCAACGCGTGGACCGCGCGACGGGCTACGCAACCACACCAAAATCATCTGCAAATTAGAACACCAAAAACCCCAGGCAAGTGTTTATCTTGCTTATTTCATTGATGCATCTTTCATATTAGTGTAGGAATGATTAGGATGAGTTTTATGGAAGAAAACCTAAGATTTGAGATAGGAATCGCATGTAGTTATGGTTTAAATGATAATTCTGGAAACCCTTGCCATGTAGAGGAATTTACCGACGAAATTATGATGTTTATAAGAAGAAATTTATGGAAAAACAGATTGGAACCATGATTTAGAGATTTCTAGGGTTCTTGAATATTTAAATGAATTATGGCATGATTAATCCATGTTTAGTGACGTAAATTGACATGCTTTACGTAGCAAATGTATGATATCATGTTAGGATGTTAGTAGTACAAATTTTGAGACGTTTGGGATTAGAAAATATGGAAATTATTGAAGTGAGGAGATGAAATCCGTAACTGCAGAATTTCAGTTTTCGCAGACCTGCTTGATCGATAGATCGAGCCCAGAGCTTCGATCGATCGAAGGTTCGATCGATCGACCCTTCCTGGCAGACTCCTATTTCCTTTTTAAATGAGTTAAATTCAATTTATTGTGAGATAATTCTTGGGCATCCTTAATAAAATATTTTGGGAGATAGGGAAGACCAGTAGGACATGTGAATAGATTTTGGGACCCTTGATGTCGGGCAAAGATTGTATTTTGGGATAATTACATAACGGTTGATGAATTTATGATTTAAAGAGAGAGACACGTAAGAGAGTTACTTTGGGACAAATGTGTATACCTACTGAATTTTATAATTGGGAGGATAGAATCCATGAAGCGTTTTGTAGTAAGTGGAAAAGTTCCTCAAATTAAAGTAAGATGTGAATGGTTATACGTGATAACTATATAATGAGAAATAAATGTAAATGACGTAATTATGGGAATTGAGAATTTACCCATTATTGATATGGTAATATTAGTATAGTTATATGATTGTGTATGCATATACTATCTATGTGTGAAAATCATGCCCACGCTACTTGCTATCCCTGAGGTTTCCGCGCTGGGACAGTCTTATTTCGATGGGACCTTTATGGGGGATATTGACTTGTACCCTAGAAGATAGATATCCTTGGTACAGGCTATCGATGTGATAGTTCAGACGGTCCTAAGAGACGCAGGCATGTGCCATCCTCTTAGAGACTTGGAATCTATTCTTTGCCTCATCTTGTTTGTGTATAGATATCCTTGGTACAGGCTATCGCAGTGATAGTTCAGACGGTCCTAAGAGACGCAGACATATGCCGTCCTCTTAGAGATTTGGAATCTATACTTCGCCTCAATATTGTTTGAGTATGTGTTAATACAATTCGAGAGTGATTCCGAATTTGTATTCCCTTAATGTGAGTGATATGGGGTTTGGATAGTAGAGTATGCCCGCACCATAGTTATTATTTGGGGTGCTGTTATGATATATATATTTTACGAGTAGTTAATATATATATGAAATTGTGAAATTTGGAACTACCTATTGTGAATTGATATGTAGGACATGGTTGATGACTCAAATTGTAAATACTTGTTTTGAGAAAGTATAATATGACACTGGAAAACTTTGTTGATTAATAAAGTTAAAATGAGACCTTTGGTTACTAATTGAAATATCCTTTTCAAACAATTGAATCGTTAAATTTTGAATCCTGCGAATAACCTAAGATAAGTTAAACCATTGGGAAAGGATAGCGTGATATATGATGAGATAGACCACTGGGAAGGTAGTGCGATAGGTGTGCACATTAGAAGAGAGGTGAGAATTTCTCAAGAGAGTGTCGCACTAATATGTTGTTGCATTGGCCTGTATCAATTTAAATACTTGCTAAACAATTTTTAAATCATATACACTATCGGGCTCTGACCCGTTTCTCTCTCTCTCTCTCTCTCTCTCTCTCTCTTGTATATATATGTATGTACTACAGGTGCCCAGCCACAGGGGCGTCTTTCTTAGGATCCTTTGGAAGGAACGTGCTGCAGCTTAGGTGGGAGTTACAGGCCACTTGTTTAGACGATTTCATCTACTTGATTCCACTCCTATGATTCTCAGTTATTGGGGCACGTGTCGCCCTTTCCACTATTTATCTGTTCTGTTGGGACATTTGTATTTCAGTTATTTCTAGTATTGTCACTTTGGGATTTATTCAGCATGTATGTTTTACATTTAGTTTTAATTGTTGGGATTTTGGATGTTGAATGTTTAAAGTAATTGGATTATGTTCCAGGATAATTGTTGTATGATTCTTACTTATTGAAAATTTGGTTAATAATTAAATAAATAAGTTTTTCTTTTAAAAATACAATTTGGTTAGAAAGGTAAAAATGGTTTTGACACTTAGCTTAATTAATTAGGGTGTTAATTTGGAAAAGTTTATTTTTACGATAGTGATGCTAAGAATGAACCAACTGTTCACCTTGATTTTAATTTAATAAAGGAGTGATCGCCCGGTATTTAATTAGGCGGGGTGTCACAGGTGGTATCAGAGCATCAGGTTCTAGTGTCCTTAGGATCTGTACGGCTTATTATGCTTTCAGCGTTGCTTTGTTTGTTATAGAGCCCTATGTTTAGGATTGTCGATTCCTTTGACGAGATTTCGTTCTCCTGCTATAATGTGTATACACTAGTGAATTCTAATTTCGTTCGGATGTGTGCGTATACCGAGCGATGACGGATGTCAAAAGAGGACCATTAAGCGTACATTAGGAGGCAGGGCTCAGTTGAGATTATGAAATATATCCGAGGATGATGACCGTAGTCGAGGTCACCTCCATTATGGCACGAGAAGCCACGACTAGAAAGGCGACTAAGGTGCAGCAGTGATTTCAAATGCTGTTATAGTCAAATGAGGTGCGAGGGTAAACTTACCGAACGTATTACAAAAACGTGCAGAGACTGTCAGTGGGAAATTTTAGAAACGCGAAAATTGTATGTGGTTACCAAAGGAGGCAAAGTATCCAAAGGCTTAAATATAGGACGGAGTGTGGTAAACTGAAAGTGAAAATTTAGAGAAAATTTTCTTGGCTTTCGGGGCGAAATTTTAATGGTTGGAGTCAACCACCAATTTTAGAAGTGGAATGCTATGCCTATAGGAGAACCTTAGGTACAGTGCTAACCGTATGTTCCTTCCTCAAACTGTTCAGGATGAGAAGCAAACGTGGTTCTGAACTCATCGCAGGAGGGCATTACAGAAGTCCAATTGTGGATATGAATCCTAATCGTTAGCAAATTTAGTATCGAAAGAGGTAGATACTAGTGGAGGAAACGACTCCAAGTGGGAGACCAACTTGTAATAATAGTTGATAATACTCGAGGAAGAAATTCTGATGGACGACCGATTCAGAGGTTGACAATGTCATATTTTGTCAATATAGATGATAACGCTTCTTTGTGGGGGAAGTTAAAGGAATCGAAGAATTTAGTCGAGAATGAGACTGAATACAACGGTGGTGGTATAACACCACAAAAGGGTGTGGATACACATCAGGAAAACCATTTAAATGCTTCAGATAGTTAAAATTCTTACCAAGTGATGGTAAATTCAGTAAGTACTATTATAGATAGTAACATGATCTATATGGGCTAAAAAGCTAAGGGAACAACCGGGATGGCTAACGGGAATTGAGTTTACTAACGTCCGAGAGAAGGACAATCCTAACCTGGTTAGTAGGACAGGTGGTAAGTGGATTATGTGTTGTGGTATTTTGTGCGGAGTGAAATCGCTCACGATAAAATG
The DNA here is from genome assembly GCA_949130495.1 of Sambucus nigra. Classification (NCBI taxonomy): domain Eukaryota; kingdom Viridiplantae; phylum Streptophyta; class Magnoliopsida; order Dipsacales; family Adoxaceae; genus Sambucus; species Sambucus nigra. The sequence continues at coordinate 451,260,672 of OX422220.1, read as the reverse complement.
TTCCAAAATGAAAAAAAGGACAGGAATACGGTGCCTTGTAAGGCAACGATTAAAATAATTTTGTTTTGGGTTGGGCAGACGTGTTACGTCCAAAAACCATTTGAGCAGTCAAGACGATTGCCAGGATGGAAGTATAAGTTGTATCCTTAGAGGATGCGGCGTGTTTGTGTGACACGAGCGAGTCACCATATTTTTTTCATTGCTAGATTAGCATGTGAGACGAGCTTAATGCATATAATTATAAATGTTACCATTATGTGAATATTTTTCCCTAGTGTAGCGGGATTTTTCTTTAGTGCTATCCGCGGAGGATGAATGAGTATATTAACAGTGTTTCATACTTTATTGAGGTTACTCGTTGTAGTGATGCGATACACGAGTATGATATTATCTTTGTTAAAACGTTATAGAAATGGTTAGTACAATAGTGGGCATTTATTACAAGGCTATCGGAGTAGTTGCATTAGTGCAACATGTTTTGTTGTGGCGAGCTTTACCTGTAAGAAGGTTGGACTCGCACCTATATTATCTATCCTAGAGACTTCGGAGGAGATAGTGGGATCGAGATATTCGATGCCAAAGTATGTATAGACTTTGTTAGTATAATTCCGTATGCATCGGGATTTACCATTGAGCGAAAATATTTGACTCAGTATTATGTTTAGCACTCCGGACTTAGTAATAGGAAGAGTGCATTGTTATATTTATCCTTTAGAGATGTGGGAGTTAATATTTATACCCCTATTATTAGGGAAAGGAATTTTGAGAATTTCGATTGTATGTATTCGAGGTTTATGGAATGCTATTACCACCAATCTATACTGAACAATAGTGCAATTAGTGAAACGTTCTTTGTTAAGCATAATTACGGGAGAAAATGTAACTTTTCTGTCAAGAGACAGAATAAAGGGGTACATGCCACGGACGGAGGACCTAACAGATTTCGATAACCGACAATGCTAGGTAGTAGTGTATCAGGGGGTTCCTTGTTTGGATTTCGCTTTGCGAGACATCCCACACATGAAACTTAGCGTAAGGTTGGAAATAGGGAGACGTTTGGTCACTATTCCATGAGTTCGGTACCCTGGTCGAAATGGGATCAAGTAATTATGTATGTAAGTTGGAAGTTGAATTTTGTTTTAAGGTCATTGGAGCCGGATTTTTTGTGGTAGGAAAGCATTGAAAGTTATCCCCACGAGTTGAGGGGTGGAACGATGATAAGGAGAATTTAAGAGTTTTGATTTATAGGGTGATTGAGAGTACCCAAATGTCGTAACCGCGTTCAGAACACGAGGTGAATAAAGAGTTGGAATGATTTTTAACATGGATTATTTGGAAAGAACTTTATATTATACAAAAGAGATGACCTGTAATTATTTTGATGAATAGAGCGTTAGTGATTTATTTTGGTTGTTGTACCTATTTGGGAAAATTGTTGTACTTATCTGAGGAAGGTTGAGAATTATTATTCCTTCTTTTATTGTCATGGAATTTGAATGCCCTATTCCTTCTATTCCGTTGAATTTAGTTAGTCCTACAGATGAGTAGCACGCCGTTCGCTCTCCCAGGGCGGTCGGAGTGTTGCAAAAATATGGGCATCTTGGTTAACTACAGTTAAAATAGTCCGAGTCGAAGGGACGTGGTAATAGACGTGTGAAATATATGTTTGTGGGACTAGTATAACGAAGTGGAAGTGATAGAGTGGATTAAACGTCACATGAGGGACGGTAATCCATACATAAGTGTGCACTTAGAATAGCACGCCCTAACTTGATTGGAAGGTTGTGGGAAGCCATTCAAGAATTGGTATTCCTTGAATAGAGTAGAATTTAATTGTTATGAAGCACACCCGGAGCGGAGTTGTTATTAGTCAAGTGTGAGAGCGACTTGCGCATACAAAGAGTAATGATGTTAGTATAGTATAAGAGATCCAGAAGTGCGCTTCGTGGAGAGAAGAGCACGGGTCGGAACTTTCGGCATACTCCAAGGAAGGAAGGGGAGTATTACGTGTCACTTAATGTGAGACATTTCAAGGGAAAATCGATGTTTAGCGAGACGTAGTGAGTAGTCTCTACATGCACCGCCCATAGGTAAGGTTTGGTTAAAAGAGGAGAATCAACCAAAGAATTTTGTGTTTATCAAAAATTCCTGAACTTGGAAGAGGTCGGTAAAGCCGGTAAAGTTCTTGGATGAGTTGCCATCCTCAAAACAAGATCAAGGGTTTATCCCGATCATGTGAATTAAGTCACCGAGAAGGAAGTGATTGATATTCCTTTCGGATGGCTTACAATATTAACTAGTATGCCCCAGACTTCCTTTGAAAGGAAGGATCGCGCCAGTGCATGGTCCGGCGCAGTGTAAATTTCTGAATCAGGATGAGATTGGTGAATCCCACCTTTGAAATGGGATTTCAGGAACCATCGGAGATAAGATTTCGTTTCGAGTAGGATGTATCACCCTTAGCCAGGGAATAAGCGCATGGTGATTAAAGATTTGTGGAGCCACGTGAAGGAAATTTTGGAATCTTGGTACGATGATTTCAAGTATGCTCTGTAGAGGCACTCGTACCTGTTTGTCACGTACGAGGTACTTATTAAGGTTTTGTTATGGAAGAACCTCGACTATTCTCCTTCCGTATGTTTAGAGGAGAGTAGATAATCAGAATTTTTGATCGGTCGAGAAAATATCCGATATCTATGGTGGAATTCCACGACTGTTTTAGGCAGTCAGGAGTGGTCAAATGTTCGTATGATCTTCTCAGAATGGGATTTTTGTGTATGAATAAATACGAGTAGTTTGTCATGTAGTGAGGTGCGGCCTCCTAATGATAGTGAGATAAGGAAATTATAACGTATAGGCGTGACCTATGCGAATGTTGTCGGGTGGGAGCACAATGTGAAGTGTCTCCAATGAGAATGTAAAACAATGTTGCTGTGAAGAAAGGGCTATAGTGATTGAGCGCCGTAATGTGTAGTTAGTTTGTGTACGAAAAAGGATATCCAGAATTGTGCTACCTGATAGGCCTTATTTTCCGAATTTCGGGACGAAATTCCGTTATTAGGGGGGAAGTATGTAATACCCCGTATTTTTATAGCTTTTAAAATTATGGGATTTATTAAATTTAATTGAGATAAATTAATTTAATTTTAATCTGAAATGTTGTTTTAAATATTTATTAGCGTGACGAGAGTTAGTAATTATGGGAAATTTGTTATTTGTTGAATATTACTGGACGAGTATAGTAATATATGAGATTTACTTTTATAATATTGTCACGTGTGAATAAAATGACAATTGTGCAAATTTAAGTCAGGACGCGCCTGTGTCGTGTCGGGACTAAATGTGGATTAATAAAAGTGAATATTTTATAAGTTGTCCATATGGTCATTTTGAGTGCGCCAACGCGTCTGGAAGGGTCGAGATAGTCAGAAAAGTATACCCGGGAGTTTGATTTGGGTCTCGGGGCATTTTTAGGCCTAATTAGTACCCCGGGAGGGCGTTTTAGACATTTCACAATTATGGGTAATTAAACCCACGAAATTCTTAGGGTTATATCAGATGCCTACGGTTGTCTTCTAGGGTTAGAACAACCAAAGGCAAGTGACGGCCATAGGAGAGGGAAGAAGAAAGCTTCCAAGGCAATCTAAGGCCCAAAATCCACCCGTTTGCACCGCAACCACCACAAACGCGTGGATCGCGCGACGGGCTACGCAACCACACCAAAATCATCTGCAAATCAGAACACCAAAAACCCCAGGCAAGTGTTTATCTTGCTTATTTCGTTGATGCATCTTTCATATTAGTGCAGGAATGATTAGGATGAGTTTTATGGAAGAAAACCTAAGATTTGAGATAGGAATCGCATGTAGTTATGGTTTAAATGATAATTCTGGAAACCCTTGCCATGTAGAGGAATTTATCGACGAAATTATGATGTTTATAAGAAGAAATTTCTGGAAAAACAGATTGGAACCATGATTTAGAGATTTCTAGGGTTCTTGAATATTTAAATGAATTATGGCATGATTAATCCATGTTTAGTGACGTAAATTAACATGCTTTACGTAGCAAATGTATGATATCATGTTAGGATGTTAGTAGTACAAATTTTGAGACGTTTGGGATTAGAAAATATGGAAATTGTTGAAGTTAGGAGATGAAACCCATAACTGCAGAATTTCAGTTTTCGCAGACCTGCTTGATCGATCGATCGAGCCCAGAGCTTCGATCGATCGAAGGTTCGATCGATCGAGCCCCAGACCTCGATCGATCGACCCCTCCTGGCAGACTCCTATTTCCTTTTTAAATGAGTTAAATTCAATTTATTGTGAGATAATTCTTGGGCATCCTTAATAAAATGTTTTGGGAGATAGGGAAGACCAGTAGGACATGTGAATAGATTTGGGACCCTTGATGTCGGGCAAAGATTGTATTTTGGGATAATTACATAAGGGTCGGTGAATTTATGATTTAAAGAGAGAGACACGTAAGAGAGTTACTTTTGGACAAATGTGTATACCTACTGAATTTTATAATTGGGAGGATAGAATCCATGAAGCGTTTTGTAGTAAGTGGAAAAGTTCCTCAAATTAAAGTAAGATGTGAATGGTTATACGTGATAACTATATAATGAGAAATAAATGTAAATGACGTAATTATGGGAATTGAGAATTTACCCATTATTGATATGGTAATATTAGTATAGTTATATGATTGTGTATGCATATACTATCTATGTGTGAAAATCATGCCCACGCTACTTGCTATCCCTGAGGTTTCCGCGCTGGGACAGTCTTATCTCGATGGGACCTTTATGGGGGATATTGACTTGTACCCTAGAAGATAGATATCCTTGGTACAGGCTATCGATGTGATAGTTCAGACGGTCCTAAGAGACGCAGGCATGTGCCATCCTCTTAGAGACTTGGAATCTATTCTTCGCCTCATCTTGTATGTGTATAGATATCCTTGGTACAGGCTATCGCAGTGATAGTTCAGACGGTCCTAAGAGACACAGACATATGCCGTCCTCTTAGAGACTTGGAATCTATACTTCGCCTCAATATTGTTTGAGTATGTGTTAATACAATTCAAGAGTGATTCCGAATTTGTATTCCCCTTAATGTGAGTGATATGGGGTTTGAATAGTAGAGTATGCCCGCACCATAGTTATTATTTGGGGTGCTGTTATGATATATATATTTTACGAGTAGTTAATATATATATGAAATTGTGAAATTTGGAACTACCTATTGTGAATTGATATGTAGGACATGGTTGATGACTCAAATTGTAAATACTTGTTTTGAGAAAGTATAATATGACACTGGAAAACTTTGTTGATTAATAAAGTTAAAATGAGACCTTTGGTTACTAATTGAAATATCCTTTTCAAACAATTGAATCCTTAAATTTTGAATTCTGCGAATAACCTAAGATAAGTTAAACCATTGGGAAAGGATAGCGTGATATATGATGAGATAGACCACTGGGAAGGTAGTGCAATAGGTGTGCACATTAGAAGAGAGGTGAGAATTTCTCAAGAGAGTGTCGCACTAATATGTTGTTGCATTGGCCTGTATCAATTTAAATACTTGCTAAATAATTTTTAAATCATATACACTATCGGGCTCTGACCCGTTTCTCCCTCTCTCTCTCTCTCTCTCTTGTATATATATGTATGTACTACAGGTGCCCAGCCACAGGGGCGTCTTTCTTAGGATCCCTTGGAAGGAACGTGCTGCAGCTTAGGTGGGAGTTGCAGGCCACTTGTTTAGACGATTTCATCTACTTGATTCCACTCCTATGATTCTCAGTTATTGGGGCACGTGTCGCCCTTTCCACTATTTATCTGTTCTGTTAGGACATTTGTATTTGAGTTATTTCTAGTATTGTCACTTTGGGATTTATTCAGCATGTATGTTTTACATTTAGTTTTAAATGTTGGGATTTTGGATGTGGAATGTTTAAAGTAATTGGATTATGTTCCAGGATAATTGTTGTATGATTCTTACTTATTGAAAATTTGGTTAATAATTAAATAAATAAGTTTTTCTTTAAAAATACAATTTGGTTAGAAAGGTTAAAAATGGTTTTGACACTTAGCTTAATTAATTAGGGTGTTAATTTGGAAAAGTTTATTTTTACGACAGTGATGCTAAGAATGAACCAACTGTTCACCTTGATTTTAGTTTAATAAAGGAGTGATCGCCCGGTATTTAATTAGGCGGGGTGTCACAGAACTAACAAAACCTTCGTTGTAATGAGGATCGACGAGTTGGTTGCGAAAAGGAGTCATTGTCTTAAAAGTTCGTCAGCAGCAAAGCTAAGTCCCACTATAGTGAAAGAGACAAAACAAATGATAATTTACTCTAAACTAAGAACAAGTCTTCTAAATATGCTATATGCATTTTTATGATAAGTTTTATACGAAAAGTATATTGCATATCATGTTTGGAAATTCATAAACCACAACATTAAATAAAAATATTTTTCACTTTAAGAAATCTTTTAACGATAGGGTAATATCTATGTTCTATAGTCCACTATACTTCTCTTTTAAATGGTATACTCAAGTCTAGGGGTGTTTGCGTTACGGTAAAAATCTGTACCGTTCCTTTTTGTACCGAAAATAAGTCGTAATGGTTTACATTTTTTACTTACTGAAATCGAAATTACTGATTTTTTTTATGGTTGGTTTTGATTTTAACATTTTAAAGACCGATTTATCGACTGTACCGTATCGAAATTGATATACCGAAAATACCAAAATGATATTATCGAACTTAAAAAATTGAAAATATCCAATTGAATCAAACACGAATACCCATTGGTCAAAGCCAAATACATCCACATTTATTTTATAGGTTCTTTGTTTTTCTTTAAGTCGTCAACCTTTTAGTAACCTTTGCATAAATACAAGATTTTACAACCCTATGATCAATCACAACACAACTTATAAAAGACTAGGGTAAATGATTCATATTCAACACCACAACTTACAGTCCTTATATTCTGCTAGTTTTTTTTAATTTACTTTTTGATATTTATTTATTTGAAAACATTATTGCAGTCATATGCTATACAAAACATATGTATTACGGTTGTTAACATACATACGCTAAAAATATTATGGAATTCCAAAGCTCGAAAATAGTTTTTTCAGGGATGAAAGTTATATGTTGCATCGGGCTTAAGATCAAATGTGTAAAAATGGGATACATTTTTTTGTTTTACATTGCAGATCCTTATGGATGGAATCTGGTCCGAACATCACTGCCAAAAAAAAATGTTAGTCAGTGCAACAACCTACACAACAGTGAATAAAAGGAAAACATAAATATACAAATACAAGAGAAATTACTTGAAAAGAATTCGGAGTTGTTAGGCAATTTTAAGTTTTGAATGGGTGCATGCTGTTATAAAACTTGACTAACATAAAATGTTTTGATGATACGCCAAACTCAAATGAGTTATTGTTTACTCTATTTTGTATTCTGTTTTGTACCTTTTAGTAATTTTTTTTGTACACATGATTTTTTGTTAGGTTTTGACTCATTTAAATTTTTTGGCAATATGTTGATTTTCACATTTTCTTTTAAAGATGAAGAAGTGGGGAGTGCAAGAAACAAAGAACGTGAAATATTTTCATTTTGATTTGTTATTTAATATGGCGACCTCATGTGATATTTATTCGAGTTATTTGGACAATAGTGTAACTTGAATTATAATTTTGTGGCGACACAATTATGTAGGTTATTTTCTAAGTTTTTTTTAAATATGCATATAAAAAGGTTTAGGTAATTAGTAAAAAAATTATCATTATGTACCGAGTAGTGCCAAATTTATCGTAAAGAGAAATTTGCAAACTCTATCGTATTTTTCGAAAAAATGATTTTACCGCAAAAAACCGATCTTATCGATGTACCGCATAGTTTGATTTTGATTTTGATTTTGATTTATGAGTTAGTGTATTTTGGTTTGATGATTTCAATATTAATAAAGTATTGATATGCTCCATTTTAATATTCGGACTGTAAACAAGCCATACTCAAGACAATGATAAGAAAGAAAATGTTGATAGACTCAATCCTTGTGACATTATTTACTGTAAATATATTTGGTACTTTAATCTTTAGAACGAAACTTAATTTGAAACGGCTTAAAAACAAAAATTGGAAATTAAATTTGGGGTTACAACAACTAGGTTAACTTCATCTATGCCTTAATCCATTAATATATAACGACAGCCAAGTTTCGAGCAATGTCGCCCCTCTTAAACTCATCACATATTATACCCACTTGACATTATTATTAGATCATGACATCAACTCTCTTGACAAACACATATATCCACCCATTTCAGATAAATTCACTTGTGATTTTCTGAGTGGCAGAGAGAGTATTTTACTTTGAGAAGTCTAATATTATTAAATTTTCATTAGAGAATTAGAAAATTATCACATTCTAACACAAAATTTCCCCCAAAAATACATTCCAAAAGAATTTCCAAATTGCTCGAGACAAAATATGTACCAAATCAATTTATAAATTTAAATGTGAAAGTTTTTCAAAGGGGTCTAGTGTTCGCAATTTAACCCTTCTCACCCCACCTCAAATGGAGTGGGTTAAAAACCCGTTTAAAATAAACGGGGGTGGGTATGAATTTAAAAAAAAATGTTTATTAAACGGAACGAGTTTGGATTTACTATATAGAAGTATAACCCACCCTGCCCCGTCCCATTTATTTCTTATAATTACTAAAATAACCGTATTTAATATATTATTTATACTAAAACTTATATATATATATATATATATATATATATATATATATATATATATATATATATATATATATATATAATGCTCCTGTGCGGACTAGTCTGCATTTTACGAATACGAACCGGACATGTGTTACCTAACGGTGCGCCTAGAAACTATCGCCTAAATTATAGGCACACTCTCTCTCTTTTCTGGGCTCACCGTCAGGTGACACATGTCCGGTCCGCATTCTTAAAATGCGGATTAATCCGCTCGAGTAGGACTATATATATATGTGGGTTTAACATGCGGGTTTTTGACCCGCTTAATGTAAACGGAGCGGGGCGGGGGCGGGTTTAGGGGGGTTACACTTAAACGGGTTGGGAGCGGGTGAAAAACCAGTCACGCAGGGCGGGGAGGGACGGGGCTGGGCGGGGAAGGTTTTAAAAACATTTCGCAGGACGGGTTCGAATTTTGACAAATTCGCCCCAAATATGACCCGTTGCCATCCTTAAATGGATCATACATTGTGGATCAATTTGGTACATTATTTTAGAGATGGACTTTTTTGCTAAAAATATATTATGCGAGGATTCTTTTGACAATAGCCCAATTTGGATTTAGAAAAAAGACGGATAGAATTGAAAATATCAAAATCATAAATAGGCTGATGAAAAGAGGTCTGAAGATGTGCTTGTGTGATGAATTTTTTACCCAAATCACGTCATATTGCGTCATAATTCTTAATAGTCGTATTTGTTGTGTAGCAGTGTTTATTCGTGTCATGATGTATTTAATTTTGTATAAAAATTATTAATAATCTTATTTGTGTTGTATCCGTTCTAAACTCGTCTTGTTCGTGACAAAAAAAGAAAAACAATATTGCATTGTGTTAATTCTGATGTTTCTGGACAAAAGGTGACCAAAAGTACAATTGTCATACGTAATTCGATAAGAACTAAATCGACCAAAATTTAATTTATGAGTCCAACAATTGATATGTGTGAACAACCAATAACAGCATAATTGATTGTGATGTATAACAAAAAAATTAGCTAATTTTACTAACGATGGCGGATTCAGAAATATGAGTAAGAGAGAGTCAAATAATATATATTTACTTTATAGGAGCCAAAATATAAATATATAATTTTTTTCCATAAAATTTTAAAACTTTAAGATGAAAATTTAAAATTCTTTGAAGTTTTTTTTTTTGGGAGGGGGGAGGGTGGTCGCCCCACCTCCCCACAAATCAAAAAATTATATTTTCTCCCTTAAAATATGTATCATTCCATTTTTTCAGAAAGTATGTGCATGTATGTATAATGTATGTATATATATATATTTAATAAAAATAATTAAGTATAGTTCTTGACAGTGGTGAATTGTCTATGTTCCTGTTCAAGCCAGAGAGGCGGAGGTACACAAATGTGATGAATTAGTTGTTTGCCTTAATCTCAATTAAGGACTACAGATCATACCCTTTTAAATATTTTATAATCTTAAATATAATAATATTAATTCCATAACTATTATATTTTCAATCCAATCAAATTATCTCTGATCCAATTTGCATTCATTAGATTTTAGATAAGATTAGAGTTTTGATGACCTAATACTGTTTGAATCTGATCCGATCTAATAAAAAATTGTTATACGTAAATTAATACGAAAATTTATACGATTTTGTTCTAATTCATGTATAATTTTTAATTAAATTATAAAATTTCACCTATAAATTACAAAAAATTGTGTATATATTATAAAAAGTCATGTATACATTAAAAAATGTCACTTATGCATTAATGGAAAATTAGGTAGACCTGTTAATGGGTCGTGTCGAGTCGTGTTCGTGACTTTTTTATCGTGGTCGGATCTTATTGGATTCGTGTATAAACGGGTGATTTTTTTATCGTGTGAAAAAAATCATATTCAAACCCGACCCGTTATGTTATCGTGTCGTGTCGTTAATACCCATTAAGATAATGAATTATTTTTAATTGTATACAAGTTGACATATTATCTCATTTTTGAACCCAGATAGACCCATTAATTCATTGACATTACTAAATCTCTCATATAGTAAAATTCATTAGGATTAAATTAACATTATGCTACATAAATTATTTATAAGTTCCAAAAGTATATCTTATTTACTTAAATTAATGGGTCATAACGGATTTTATTGAGTATTAACGGGGGAAAGGGGTTAACCCTAACTCGCCCCGTTAACTATCGTGTTTTATCGGGTTGACACTGATATGATCCGAACCCATTAAGGGTCAACCCGTTAACTTATAACTTCGTATCGATTCATATCGTGTTATCGTGTCGTGCCTATTTTGTTATGTCTAAAATTAGGCTTACACCTACACATACATACCTTACAAAAAAACTTTTTATTAAACCCCAATAGTCTTATTTATCAAAAAGTAAATCTAAAAAAAACAATGAAGTAAACTAGTAACAACTTTTGATCAATTTAAATCCATTTACGTGCTTAATTATATGTTAACATGTTTGTCTCAATCCCAATACGTGAATAAAAATGATTAAAATAAAAAATCACACCTCACAAACTCTAAAATCTTTTAAATTGTTATATAAAATCATAATATCTCTAGAGTCTCTGTACCATTGTCTTCTCTTAGTTTTGACTCGAACTGTTCAAAATATGCCAATGCCAATGCCAATGCCAATGCCAACTACCTTATCCGTTGAAAGTGCAACTTGCAACTAAACAAACATATTGCCCACTCTCGGAGACATTAGTTTTCTTTTTCTCTATGTCCTTTTCTCCTTATATTATTTCTTTATTTATTATGCCTTGTATTCTTTCATTTATAATTGCAATTGGGCGCTAAACTATGTCACTTTTGTTTTAAAACAATAATAAAGAACATTGTCCAAACTACTATTTGATCCGTTTCCGATTGTAGACACATTTTCTTGACATTTTCACACTCAAAATATTTTTTATATTAATCTTTTCTACTTTGGTTGATTGGTGAAACCAAGAAGTTTCCACAATGATTCAAAAGAGAACAAGCATACATGTTTGAAAAAACATGAAAGGTAACGGTTCTTTCTGAGTTTACTCCAACATTGTTTACGATTATGTCTATACTCTATATCATTAATTTAATTTTCATTAAAAAAAAGACAATTCAAGTAGCTGCTTTGCTTTGCTAAAGTAATTCGTTCTTATATGTTATCACGTCGTAAGCGCAAGCCTATATCGATGGGCCATATGTACTTTCTTTTAACGGACATGTCCACACATCATACGTACACTAGTTTAATTGTCTCTTAAGCTAATTATTCTTGCTTGCCTTTAAATCTCATTTATCAATTCTCGGTGAGAAGGGATGGAAAAAAAAAATCTCCGGGGGTTTGAGTACCCGTGGAGAACCGCTCCTAACGGCGTGGTGAGTGGAGTCATTATAGGGGGCGGGGCTGGGGCCGGGGCCTCGGGCGGGAGGGTATTTTTGATACCCAATTCTAGTTCGGGATGGGGTCCTCTTGGAAATATTTTTAAAATAAACCTTGTCTATTTAGCATGATTAGTGAAGTCAGATGAATTAATAGATTACATATGAGTAACCTTATACGTATCAAGTTTGTATCTTAAGTGCATTAATTGATTGTACCTACGCTTGAACTACAATCATTTAATACAATTGGGATACATAACTTGATATGCATAGACTTTTCCATTATATAATATATTCATATACATACTCGTGCGCGCGCACACACATATATAAAGATGCTATATACAATTATTCATATATAATTTAATAACCTACTTATCATTATTTATATCTTCTACTTTGTTTTTCCGATAACAAATTGTATTGGTGTGATCATTTTTCAATTAAAGCCGAAACCACATACTAAAACTAATCTCAAAGGATAATTCTAGGCGACATACAAAATGAACACATATGTGCGATACACACTAACGTGTCGCATCCATATTGGCTTGTGTATGAGCTTTAGTTGGGCTTAGACACAAGTCAATGCGAGTGAGACACGTCATTGCTCACAAAATGTGTCAATTTTGCGTGTCGACGTAAGGAGCCGATCTCAAAATATAAACACAAGAACTCTTGAAACTACCTGTTGTCGCAAGTGTTGATGGTGTTGCACAATTTTATGCCAAAAATGTTATAATAATATATATTGGAATGTTCTTTCACAAATATTCATTCTTCGGGGGAAAAAAAAAAGATGCACAAATAATTTTAATATCATTCCATCAAAATTTACAAAATCCTCTCCCATATAATTAAATCAACAAATTTTATTAAGAGCCAGAGTTGAGGTTTGTCTTACAAATACATCTTCCATCACAGTGGAATGGTTGCAGTACAATGGGCTACTTAGCCAAGTTTTCGCATCAGATTTATGGCCCATGGTATCGTTAGTAGCATTGGGTACCCAGCCAAGTTTGAGCTTCTGGGTTTTATAGGCAACGGAATAGTTGTACTACCATGGGCTAACTGGCCCAGTTTTAATAAGATTTCTAGCCGGTGGAAAAGCAAGAGTTAAATAATATTTCTTCCCTACAAAATGTTTCCTATAATTTTTAGCATAATATATTTTTTTAATTGATTTTTAGTCCATAAAGAAAATGTTCCATGTGATCTTTACTCCAATATATATTTTCAAAAATAATCCCTAAAATGTGTTCCATTTAATGTTAATGTCACTACTAGAGTCTAAAAGCTATTTTTAAAATATGTTGAATTAAAAATTAAGTAAATAATATATCATGTGCTTTTCATTAAATTTCTTGTAACATCACGCACAAAACACGAGGTGCTACTATGATTTAAAACTAAACTATATCCTCAATAATTAGTATAGAGCATCTATATTCCACAAAAAAATATAATGAAACCAAAATTTACACTTCCAAAATAATTATAATTAAGTTCCTCGCAAAAATAAACTAAGATCTCCAAATAAATTACATTGCCAAGCTACACATAAATAAAAAAATCCTCCAAACTTCAAGCTCTAAAACCCTCCAAAAATCGACAACGTCCAAATCCACACTGACCTGCCATTAAAAAGAAAAATACGAAAAAGTACACAATATGACAAGAATAGATGCTCAAAACAATAACGGTGAATAAAATGCAAGAATACGAATCTGAATTCAAGTCCAATGCGACATTCGAGCATTGTACCAATTTAATTTTTTATTAACACATCAATAAGTCACCAGACCTCACCTCACCTAAGCTTCGTAAATCCTCATCCTAACTATTGGACTTTTGGACTATTGGTGGGTGACTTCCGTGCCATATAAAAATTTCATGACACCATGCCCATCAACAAATCGTATCGATATTTTAGATTCCAATAAATGCATTATATTAACTATATGAGTACAAATAAATGAGGAACAAACAATTACTCTTGAGAGATTTAAGGAGCATATTGTGTAAACCTACCTTAAAAATTATCACAAGAAACTCATAAGACTCAACTTAAAAAATTCTGATCACACCACTGCGTTCCTCTCGTGAAAACAATCAAAACTCATTCTATCCCAAACTCGAGAAAACACCAAATAACCCTTCAAATCGTGGACTGAAATCTTGGTTTAAATGGGGCTTGGGTTTTGTATATGGAAGAAAGATGAAAATAAAGGAGTCTAATGATTTTTGAAAAGGTTAAAATGTGTTTTAAAAGTCCTAAACATGTCACTTCACATTTATATACCAAAAAGAATTTGAGTCATACTCAAACACAAACACTAAAATTTTTATTACGGACGATTGGACAATTAGAATTGGCTGAAATCTGAAGGTGTAGTAGCTGAATGTGAGGCGAAGCTGTAAAAAAAAATTCATCTCGATCAGACGGTCAAATATATATATTTATTTTTTTACTCCTTAAGTTGGATCCTCCCCCGATTTTTCTACAAAAGTTATAATTTCCAAATTTTAAATCCAAATTTAAATTCCATTTAAAATCTTATTTTTATATCTAAAAATCAATATTTTTACATACCAAAATTAAATAGATTCCAAAAATTTATTTTTCCAAAATTTTTAATTTATCAAAGATTTTTACGGCGCAAAAATCTCAGGGTGTTACATACTTCCTTACTAGCACATGAATTTCGTCTTTGGAATTCGACAAAGCATAACGCTCAAGATAAAATACAGCACACAAATTCCTACCTATGAAAATCACGATTAAGCGCCCATACACCCAATCCTATTCGCATGTTTCCCCACGGCGCTCTCTCATGAATCACTACTCGATTCTATCTCTAAAGAATCATCACAACACTAAAGTTCTCAAATAAATTCTAAACATCCGAACATCAAGATTACTAATCCTAACCTCGATGCCTACCACGCCTTAAAAAAAAACTCCCTATCTCCAACGAAACACATCTAACCTGCATGCTAGACCTAAACCTAAATACCCGAGGGTTATCGTATACCTAAGCTCTGATACTATCTGTAACACCCCGCGCAAAACACGAGGCGCTACTACGATTTAAAACTAAACTCAATAATTAGTATAGAGCATCTATATTCCATAAAAATAAATATATCGAATCCAAAATTTACACTTCCAAAATAATTACAATTAAGTTACTCAAAAAAATAAATATAACGAATTCAAAATTCAAAATCCGCGTCTCCTTGAAGGAGCCGATCTCCTTGGGACAGTGGAAAAAGTTTGTCGACAATGAGATTGATGAGCGAAAATTGGCATCTCGCTAATCGGGGAGGAAAAATCGGACGAAAAAGTTAGACGTGCACTACTTCGTGTGGACGTCTTACGCCGAGGTGGAGCATAGGATGGTAAGTTTTTGTTTTTCTTTAATTTTAGTTATATGTTATTCTAATTTGGAATTACTTTGCATTACTTACTAATTCTGCATTATTTTATTTCAGGAGATGGGGAGTGGCCCTGGGTGTAGGCCACATAATCTCGATGCCTATGTGGCAATTTGAACGAAGAAGGGCAAGGACAAGGACAAGGAAGTGTCCTCGAGCGTCGCAGCCATGATGGTAAGTTATAAATATTTAATTTTTTTTAATTACATTATATTTTTTTATTTACTTAAATTAACTAATCGTGTACTTTTTATCGTTTCAGGCAAAGCTTAAGGAAGTGCATGGGTCGTAGTCTGATGACGACAAAGCATCTTTGGCTACGGACGCACTCAACTAAGTGCTCAAGACGGATCGCAAGGGAAGGACTAGGGGATGAGCTCACAGGTGGGGAAGTCTAGGATCATCGGGATGGAGACAAGCAACACCGGATTGGCTTATAAGGTGGACACCCATGATGATAAGCTATCAAGGTTGGAGGCGACGGTCCTAGATATGTATGCCTTCATGAAGCGTCAGTGGGGGTCCACCTCCGCTGAGGGCGAGGGCGAGGGAAATGGGAAGGGGAGGGAGAAGGAGAAGGTGGTAGACGCGGACGTCACTGCTTCATCGCCGATACACACGGACTCGCCTCTATATGATCCATTTCCCATCTTGACCCCCGTCGAATGGCCTATGTCAACAATCGATTTGCCGAGCGTGTTTTTACTTAGCATATTTGATGGGAAGTCGATAACGAAGGGGTTGAGGGACCCAAGCTTTCTCCCGGGTTTAGTGGTTTATGGACGTCTCCTCTAAGACATTGAAGGAATGGTGCTCGTCACAGATGTTTTGGCTGGAAAGGAGAACGCATCTTTGTGGTTTCACGAATAATGCGACATTCAACGAATTGAGGGGTGTGCCAACGTATATGTCGTGTGGCCTTCCTTCCTCATCCGACCTGCTCAAGACCCTATGTCATGACATTATTTATATTTATTTGGATATTGGACTATATTTGTATTTTTTTGATTTGGTACATATTGGTTTGGATACAGATATTTGTATTCAGTTATTGATATTTACATGTTAGTTATGGATATTTATATTTTGGTTTGGTTTCTTTATATATATGCTGTTTGGATAAGTACAATTTTGCTATAACAGGTACAAATATACTGTTGGGCAGTGGTAGTGACCATACTGTCCAACAATTTTGTTTTAAATTCTACCCATAATTATCACGGACTTTGATCGTGACAAGTTTGTTACAAAGAAACTTGTCACGGACTTATCACAGTCAAAGTTCGTGATAATTTTTTATTTGTCACGGACTTGTCACGGTCCAAAACCATGATAAGTTAAAGTTTTTGTCATAGACTCATCATGATCTTTGATCTTGACAAATTTGTCAAGGTCAAAGACCGTGACAAGTCCGTGACAATTCTAATGAACTTGTCACGATCTTTGATTGGGACAAGTCTGTGACAAGGTAATTTATCACTCCCAAACTTGTCACGGTCAAAGACCGTGACAAGTTTGACTTGTCAAGGTTTTTGACAGTGATAAGTTGGCAGTTTTGGTGTAGTGAAGTTATTAAAAAATACAAACTTGTTTGTTCCATTTTGAGAATATAGTAGATAAGATAGAAATATTTTCCTAGAGATCAAACATCTCATTTGAGTTACAATTTATACATTACATAAGAATCTATTTTGTCTTCTCCAAACTGAATAATGGAAAAAGGTATGTTCCAATTATATTTACGTTTTCGCTATTAAAATGACTGTTAACAGTGAAAACATGATAACTCAGAATATGTTACATGCGGTCACTGTTCTAAAAAATCCACCTAGGCTCCACCTAGGCTTGAGGCTTGGGACAAATACCCCGCCTTAAGATTTTAACGCCTTATTCTTGGTAACACCCTTAAGGCACATTTTTCTTGAAAACAACAATGCTTTAGTGAAACGATATTGCCTTTTAAAGAAATTTTTTTAAAAATCGGACCATTAGCTCATTTAAAATGATCAAATAGTATTTTAATTTGCATATGTTCAGACATATTTTTATGATATGTACAATTTTAGTATTTTAATAGCCTTGTTATGGTTAAAAAAAATTAAAATATATTAAGAGGGCCAAAACGCCTTTTTACGCCTAAGGCCCGCCTAGGCTTCTAAGGCTTAATGCTTGCTTCCACACCTCGATAATGCCCCGCATTTTTTAGAACCTTGCATGCGGTATTACAACCACATTTAAGGGAATCATGTTTTCCTTCATTACGTTATTACATACAATATTTCTTATATTTTTCTTTGAATACTACTTGGATTGTTTCTCCATCAAAGATATGTTGTTCAAAAATTAGAATTTTTGAAAATTTTTAGAATCTTGATTTTATGTTGTTCTTCTGGATAACAAAGAACTGTTGTATGATTCTATAAGAGATTTTACATGCTTTATATCTAAATAAATCAGTTTTTGTCCACCCGAGGGAACACTAACCCCTACCACCCCCGATAAGGGGCCCACCCCTTGCAACCCCGATTTTATTTTATATTGCATGTGTTAAAATCACTTTAATTTTATTTGATTTTGAAATGTGCATTATGATAACACGCTATATATTGACTTACTTGAGTCTGCATATATAGGAGTTCCAACTAGTTTGGATATCTAGACAAAATGGGTTAGATTTTTATGAGAACTCCACTCAAAGGTTCAAATTCATTGAAGAAATTCAGTCCAAGAGAATCTTCAAAGTTTAACATAAAAGGAAGTTATTTCTAATCCTTAAAACCACAAATAGGACACTTGCACTACATAATACATATCACCTATTTGCTTTAATGATTTTTCAACACTTCAAATATTTTTAAAATTAATTTAATTCAATTCAAATCATTTTATATAAATTTAAATACTTTTCAAATGATTTTTGAATTAATTAAAATGTGTTTTTAAAAGTGTTGTGGGTAAAAATTGAATTTCTTGACTGGGTAGAATCCAAAAGTGCTAGAGAATTGGAGGTGTGCTTTGTAATTACTTTTATACACGCATTTTTGCCTTCATCCTATGCGTACACGTGTTGGTAACCTATCGATTGGATGTGTGTTGTATCTTAGACACAATGTGTTTAACCAATCTCAACCCTTGGATCAACATTATCAACATCCTGCATGTGTTGAGAGTTAATCCACGTGAACCCAGTATAAACCAATCACCAAACATTTAACCCACCGCTAGTATTGAACCGTTGGATCAAAGTCAAATCGTCAAGACTCAATCCCAGCCATAGGATTGAGGTCGATATTCCGGATCCTTCTATGTTTAGTATAAAAAGGATCCAAGCCTCAACATTTTGAGACTTTTGCCATTTCGTGAAATCTGAGAGAAAAGAGAAAGTATAGAGAATAGAGAGAAGAGAGAGAAGGGAGAAGAGAGGGAAAGAAAAGATAGAGATTAGAAGAAGAAACCCTAGTTTTCTTCGTAGTTCAAACCTGTGTGTGTTTTCTCCCAAACCAAACACCAAAACCTAAAAGTCGAGTACATCAGAAAACCCATCTTTTTGAGAGTTAGATCCTTTTAGGATTTCTATGTTGTTGGTGTTGTGTTTTCATTTGAAAACCTCTTCAAATCTTTGATTCTCTCAGAACACATCTCTAAGAGAGACTTTAGTTCATTATTGAAACTGAGTTTTTCTAAAAGAGAACATCACACGATTTATTTTCTGTTCTCTTTTTAGATCTGGCATTTTAGATCAATTATGTTTCAATAAATTTTGAAATAAAAAAACTTCTAAGTTTTAAAATAGTTTTCAGATCTAGTGAGTTATGTGTTTCTAGTTTTTTATTTCATGTTTTATGAAATACAGGTGTACAAAAATAAAAAGAACACAAAGAATCTGAAAAGAAGTTTTACGCCAAAAATTGTTGAATCAGTCTCTGCATGTTAAGTCTGAATCTGTTTTGATAAAGTAGACTTTTAGTCTAGTTTGGATCTCAATTGTAGGTTTACAATTTCAAAAATATTTTCAAAACAATGAAATTGTTTAAGACCTTAAACCGTCTTCTGAGCAAGGTATCCTTGAGATCTGTGGATAAATAAAAGATCAAGAAGTCTTGGCTAGAAAAATCGAGATTCAGAAATAACATTTATTTTAGAACTGTTGTTATTTGTTTGGAAAGTTTGACTAAATCTTGAGCGGGTGAGTTGCATCTTTGCATCTAGTAGCACATCACAAACACTATCTCATACGAACACTTAGACACTGTGGTTCTGTCTGAGAATCTTAGATTTTGAAAGTGTTGTTGGAATCAAAATTCAAAGAGAAGGAGATCAAGGAAAAGGCAAAGAAGCAGCAAGAAAAGATCAGTCCAATTCAAATTACCTTTGGAGTGGAGAATCTCAAGTAGGTATATTCTGAACTTAGGTTAGGATCTTTGTGGTTTGCTTAAGTGTTGTAACATGATTTTTATTCTAGTGGATTTTTATTTTTTACCGTAGAGGGCACCGTGGATGTTTCCCTTGTATAAGGTTTTACCGCGTTAAAAATTCTCGTGTCTATTTATTTGAATGTTTTTAAATGTTGTTGTGATTAGGAATGCATGGTAATTTTAGCAGATGTTTATTAAAAATTAAAAAGAAGGTAATCAACTATCAAATTCAAACCATATATTCAGAAAATATTTTATAACACATCTTTTGTTTTTCGAAAAAAAATTTGCCCAAAAAGTTTATTCGGAGTTTACACAATTTATAAGATTCTGTTATTAACCTTGTAAACAAGATTTTAGTATTAAAGCCTTTCTTCAACTGGTATCAGAGCAGGAACACCTTTTGTGATCCTAAAACTGGAGAAATTATTTTCGAAACTTCTTTCTGGAAAAATTTCTGAATATGGAAGAAACATTTGAGAAGTTAGGTAACCCATCTAGACCACCACTCTTGGATGGAATTTTTTTTTCGTACTGGAAAGTGTAAATGACTGCTTTCATTCAAGGAACCCTGGGTGATGAAGTCTGGGAAATGATTGAAACAGGGTTTGAACATCCTACTAAACCTACTTCAGCCACTAATTCAACAAGGATTAAGAAACTTCTTAGTGAATTTACTAAGGAAGAGAAAAAACTATCTCTTGATAATAACAAAGGAAAGAATGCCATCTTTATGTCCATTAACGAACATGATGAATTCAAAAGAATATCCATATGTTCTACTTCTAAAGAGGCATGGGACACCTTAGTCATTGCTCATGAGGGTGATGAACGTGTCAAAGCTGGAAAAACCCAAATGCTCATTCAGCAATATAACACCCTGATTATGAATGATAATGAATCTTTTGAAAATTTCTACATCAGGTTAATTTATATTTTTACAAAACTTCATGCAAATGGTATAACCTATAGTAGAAAGAAAATTGTTTCAAAGATTCTTAGGTCATTTCCATCTAGATTTGACAACAAGAGACATGTTATTGAGGAAATGAATGACCCTAATATGACTCCTGAATTACTTAGCAGTAAACTTAGGACTGTTGAGTTGGAACTAGACTATAAAAAGCAATTGACCATACAGACTAATAAAGCCTCTAGTTCAAATGTTGTGTTTTCATCTAAATTATCAGTGCCTAAATTGAACACTCTAGATTTTGACACTAACTGTCTTGAAAATTGTGATTTGGAAAACCTTGACAATGAAATAGCTCTTATAAGTAAGCATTTCAAAAAGATTTTAAAATTCAGAAATAATATAGCCTCTAAACAAGGCAAATCTAATTATCAAGGTAATCAATCACACAGACCTCATGACAGAGACAATACCAAACACACTTATGACAATAGGAGGAATTATGATCCCAACAGACCTAAACCTGACATAAAAGATATTAAGTGTCATCGTTGTGGTAAACTAGGTCACTATGCTAGTAAATGTCCAACTAGCTTTAACAACAATAACAAGGCTAATATGTGTAAGACATGGGACGACTCTAGTGATTCTGATGAGGATGAAAATGACTCAACCCAGATAAATGAGTATTGCATGTCTTTCTTTGCTAAGATTATATATAATGATGATGCATGCTTGCCAGCTCATGAACTTGATATGCTTGTTGATGTTGTGAATGATCTTGCTGATAATTCTGTTCCTATTACTGCTAAAAGACTATGTGTGAGTTAAAATGAGAATTTTGTTGACGAATTGAACATGTGCGTGAGTAAAGAACCTTATTCACACGATGCACATAGTGAGTCTGATGATGATCTGCCTGATTTACATAAGTTATATGCTAAAACAGTTAAGAAGAGTGCTCGCCTAAAAAAATAATAAAAATCTTAAGTGAGCGTATCGATTTGCTTAATCAGACTATTAGGAAGAACACTGAAGATTATACTGCTTATTGTGTTGCTCATGAGATTGAGATTGAAGACTATGCCTTGAAAATAAAATATTTGACTCAAAAGAACCATGAATTTGAACAAAAATACAAGGCAACCCTTATTGAACTAGAAGAGTCAAAGCCAAAAGTTTCAAATGTGTTTAAAAAAGGCCAACACTTTGAAACACAAACAAAAACTTATGAAAAAATTATTACTGGAAGAAAATTTGACTCTGAAGATAAGTCTGGCCTAGGTTTTGGAAAAATAGTTCATACAAGTAAGACCAAAGTTTCTCCTGAAAATGCTGCTTTTATAAAACAAGGTCAAACTTGTCAAAATATTCAAAAAGGTGAACCTAGTCTCAATGTATCTCAATCAACACATAATCAGCACAATCAACAGTTGAAACCAAATAGTCAAACCAAATATATTTGTCCTTCTGCCAGAAACCAAAGACAGAAACCTAAATCTACTAATGACCGGACTACTGTACCCAATAGATCCAAGCCAATTTTTAAAGACTTTAGCAAGAAAGTAAAGTTCTATACCCATCATTACTGTTCCTACTGCGATATTTTCGATCATACTCTTAATGAGTGTTTCCAGAATAGGCTGTACACTTCTACCTACCAAAACTTTAACTATTTTAGGAAATCCAGAAATACTTATGTACTTCCTCGACAGGCCTCAAACAACTCTAACTCTAAAAAGAAAAAGGGAGGGTCCAAGACAAAGAAAAAATCATTCAGAAAGACCCCTCAAACCTTTTCTAAATTAAAAGGTCACAAAATTTTTAAAACTAGGCCTATTTGCATTAGAAAAGATGATTTACTACCACAACTCAAGTGCAACATTGTTATTTCTGATTTAAAGGTACAAAGCACTTCAACTGGATGGTATTTAGACTCCGGATGTTCTAAATATATGACCGAGGATGAAACCAAATTTAAAAACAAGACAGACTTCCTTGGATGTAGTGTTATGTTTGGAGATGATGTTTCTTCTCAGATCATAGGTAAGGCGACAGTAAGTGAGAAAAGGGCTTCCTGAACTGAATGGTGTTCTCTTAGTTAAAGGCCTTAAAGCCAATCTCTTAAGTATATCATAATTTTAGGACTCCAGTCACTCAGTTACTTTTTAAAAAAATGACTGCAAAATTATTGATGAAAAAGGAAATTGTATCTTAACATGAAACATAACCCTGAAAAACTGTTACATAGTAATTCTAAATTTTGAATCTTGTAATGTTTCCAGATTAGAGGATTCTGATCTATGGCACAATAGATTGGGACACACAAATTATGATAACCTTAGAAGATTGAGTTCCTAAGAAGAGGCTTACCTAAAATTAAAAATTCTTTTACTCCTGTATGTGGACCTTGTCAGGAAGGAAAAATAAGTAAATTCCCACACAAGAAAGTTCAAGATGTCCTGACCTCTAAACCTCTAGAACTTATCCACATGGACCTCATATTTCTTTCAAGAACTGTTAGTTTCTGTGGAAACTCTTACATCCTAGTTATAATAGATGACTATACGAGATATACATGGGTAGATTTTATAAAACAAAAATCAGATACCTTCAATGAATTCTTAAAAATCTTCTTGAAAATTGAGAAGGAGAAGGATACCCAAGTGTGTCGAATTAGTAGTGATAGAGGTGGAGAGTTTATGGACTCTGGAATTTATGAATATTGTGTAGCTAATGGATATAAACACGAGTTTAGCACACCCAAAACCCCGCAGTAAAATAGTAAAGTTGAACGTAAGAATAGGACCTTAGAAGAAATGGCTAGGGTTATGTTACATGCTAAAAATCTCCCTAGATATTTTTGGGTAGAAGCTGTCCAAATCGCGTGTCATATTATTAATCGTCTCTACCTTAGAAAAAATTCCAAAGAAACATCTTACGAGTTATGATTCCACAAGGAAATCTTTCTTGGATATTCCCAAAATAGTAGGGCTTTGCGTGTGTTTAATTACAGAATCAAAACTATTATGGAATCAATTAATGTAATTGTAGATGACACTAGTGTAAGGAGTAGTGACAGTCAACCAGTAACATTTAATGAGGAAGAATATGTTTTATCCCCTGATCCTCAAGATGATACTGATTCACTGCCACCTGAGAGTCCTTTTGTACCCCCTTGGGTTTTTAAAGATCATCCCACTGAAACCATTTTAGGTAATCCTTCGGAACTAGCTAGAACTAGATCTCAACTTCGCAAGTGGCACAATTTTCTTGTTTTGTTTCTCTTGAGGAACCTAAAAATGTTAATGATGCCCTTACTGACTCATTTTGGATATATGTTATGCAAGAAGAGCTAATCCAATTTAAGAGTCACGATGTTTGGAATCTAGTTCCTAGACCAAAAGATTCGAAGGTTATTGGCACAAGATGGATTTTTAAAAACAAAATTGATGAAAATGGGGAGGCCATTAGAAATAAAGCTAGGTTGGTTACACAAGGATACCCCCAGATTTAGGGAATTGATTTCGACGAAACCTTTGCACCTGTTACACGTCTAGAATCAGTTCGTCTCCTCCTTGAAATTTCTTTTCATATGCAATTCAAATTATTCCAAATGGATGTTAAATTCGATTTCTTAAATGGAATTTTATCTGAAGAAGTTTACGTAGAATAGTCCAAAGGATTTGTTGATCCTGTACACCCAGACCACATCTTTAGGCTTAAGAAAGCCTTATACGGCTTGAAACAAGCTCCTAGAGCTTGGTATGAGCAATTGTCTACCTTTTTAGCATCTCACAATTTTGTTCGAGGCAAAAATGTTCAAACGTTGTTTGTTAGAAAGGAAAATCAACATGTCTTAATCGCGCAAGTATATGTGGACGATATTATTTTCGGTTCCACCTATCACAAACAAGTAGAGAATTTTTTTTATATCATGCATACTGAATTTCAGATGTCTTTAATGGGTGAACTATAATATTTTCTGGGTTTACAAGTAAAACAATGCCGTGATGGTCTTTTTATTTCTTAATCCAAATACGCTGCATATTTAGTTAGAAAATTCAACTAAGAAAATGCTAAAATTTCTAGAACCCCCATGAGTACTTCAACTAAACTTTCTAAGGATGATATTGGGAAAAGTGTTGATCCCACTCTTTATAGAAGTATGATAGGGAGTTTGCTGTATCTTACTGCGTCTCGACTTGACATATCCTTTGCCGTGTATATCTGTGCTAGATATCAAAGTAACCCTAAAGAATCTCACTTCTTAAGTGTAAAAAGGATTATTAAATATATTAAGGGTACTCTAAAATTTGGTATTTAGTACACAAACGATACGACTAATTCTATTGTAGGATACACCGATGCCGATTGGTCCGGTTGTTCTGATGATAGTAAGAGCACTTCTGGTGCTTGCTACTACATAGGCAATAATCTCATTGGTTGGTCATGTAAGAAACATAATTGTATTTCATTATCTAGTGCTGAATCTGAATATATAGCAACTGGTAGTTGTTGTGCTTAATTATTATGGATTAGACAAATGCTTAGTGATTATGGTCTCACAGAGTAACAATTAACCATGTTTTGAGATAACCAAAGTGCCATTAATATTTTCAAATATTCTGTACTGCACTCACGAACTAAGCACATTAGGATTGAACATCATTTTATCCGTGACCTTGTCGAATCTAAAGATCTCATTATTGAATATCTGAATACTCATAAATAGCACGCAGATCTCTTTACAAAACCTTTAGATAACATTCGGTCTGAGTATTTGCGAACATCTATAGGCATGATAACTCTCAAATAATCTCCATTTTTTGTGATTTATACCCCTTGTATATTTGAGAAAAATTGGGAGAGAAGATCTTGATTATTGTTTAGCAATTTTTCTATCTATTCCTGATTTTTTCTATCTATTCCTGATTCTAACTCAACTAATATGCCAATTTAGTGTTTATCTTGTTACATGCATTTCAGACCCGTTGTATAGCTTATAGGGTATTGGTCTGTATATAGTTGAGTGATGTATTTTCTTTACCTTATTTTTGATTTTAGGATGGGAAAGGGTAGTTAGAACTTTTATATAGGACAAATAGAATTTCTTTTCATTTTGACCCAAGAGTTCTGAATACTCAAGGGAATTTTGTCTCTAATATCCAAAGGGGGAGATTGAGAACACACTATATATTGACTTACTTGAGTCTGCATATATAGGAGTTCCAACTAGTTTGGATATCTAGACAAAGTAAGTTAGATTTTTATGAGAACTCCATCTCCTCAAATGTTCAAATTCATTGAAGAAATTCAGTCCAAGAGAATCTTCAAAGGTCAACATAAAGGAAAGTTCTTTCTAAACCTTAAAACCACAAATAGGAAACTTACACTGCATAATTCATATCACCTATTTGCTTTAATGATTTTTCAACACTTCAAATCTTTTTAAAATTAATTTAATTCAAGTCAAATCATTTTATATAAATTTAAATAATTTTCAAATGATTTTTGAATTAATTAAAATGTGTTTTTAAAAATGTTGTGGGTAAAAATTGAATTTCTTGGCTGGGTAGAATCCAAAAGCACTAGAGAATTGGAGATGTGCTTTGTAATTACTTTCATACACGCATTTTTGCCTTCATCCTGTGCGTACACGTGTTGGTAACCTATCGATTGGATGTGTGCTTTCTCTTAGACACAATATGTTTAACCAATCTCAACCCTTGGATCAACATTATCAACGTCCTCCATGTGTTGAGAGTTAATCCACATGAACCCAGTTTAAACCAATCACTAAACATTTAACCCACCACTAGTATTGAACCGTTGGATTAAAGTCAAATCGTCAACACTCAATCCCAGCCATAGGATTGACGTCGATGTTCTGAATCCTTCTACGTTTAGTATAAAAAGGAACCAAGCCTCAACATTTTGAGACTTTTTCCATTTCGTGAAATCTGAGAGAAACGAGAGAGTATAGAAAAGAGAGAGAAGAGAGAGACTGGAGAAGATAGGGAAAGAAAATATAGAGATTAGAAGAAAAAACCCTAGTTTTCTTTATAGTTCAAACCTCTGTGTCTTTTCTCCCAAACCAAACAACAAAACCTAAAAGTCCCATACATCAGAAAACCATCTTTTTTAGAGTTAGATCCTTCTAAGGTTTCTGTGTTATTGGTGTTGTGTTTTTGTTTGAAGACCTCTTCAAATCTTTGATTCTCTCAGAACACATCTCTAAGAGAGACTTAAGTTTCATTATCGAAACTGAGTTTTTCTAAAAGAGAACATCACACGATTTATTTTATGTTCTCTTTTTAGATCTGGAATTTTAGATCTATTCTGTTTCAATAAATTTTGAAATAAAAAAACTTCTAAGTTTTAAAATAGTTTTCAGATCTAGTGAGTTGTGTGTTTTTAGTTTTCTATTTCATGTTTTATAAAATGCTGGTGTACAAAAATAAAAAGAACATAAAGAAATCTTGCTAAAAAGTTTTAAGGCATAATCATAGATCTGAAAAGAAGTTTTATGCCAAAAATTGTTGAATCAGTCTCTGCATGTTAAGTCTAAATCCGTTTTGATAAATTATACTTCTAGTCTAGTTTGGATCTCAATTGGAGGTTTATAATTTCAAAAATATTTTCAAAACACTGAAATTGTTTAAGACCTTAAATCATCTTCTGAGCAAGGTATCCTTGAGATCTGTGGATAAATAAAAGATCAAGAAGTCTTGTCTTGAAAAATCAAGATTCATAAATTACTTTCATTTTAGAACAGTTGTAATTTGTTAGGAAAGTTTGTATAAATCTTAAAAGGGTGAGTTGCATGTTTGTATGTAGTAGCACATCACAAACACTATCTCACACGAACACTTAGACACTGTGGTTCTGTCTGAGAATCTTGGATTTTTAAAGAGTTACTGGAATCAGAATTCAAAGAGAAGGAGATCAAGGAAAAGGCAAAGAAGCAGCAAGAAAAGATCAGTCCAATTCAGATTACCTTTGGAGTGGAGAATCTCAAGTAGGTATATTCTGAACTTGGATTAGGATCTGTGTGGTTTTCTTAAGTGTTGTAACTTGATTTTAATTCTGGATTTTTGTTTTATGCCGTAGAGGGCACCGTGGATGTTTCCCTTGTTTAAGGGTTTTATCGCGTTAAAAATTCATGTGTATACTTCTTTGAATGTTCTTAACTGTTGTTGTGATTAGGACTGCATGGTAACTTTAGGAGATGTTTATTAAAAATTAAAAAGAAGGTAATCAACTATCAAATTCAAACCATATATTCAGAAAAGCTTTTATAACACATCTTTTTTTTTCGAAAAGTGTTTTGCCCAAAAAGTTTATTCGGAGTTTACACAATATATAACATTCTGTTATTAACCTTGTAAACAAGATTTTAGTATTAAACCGTTGGGGTCGCCTGCCCCCTGCGACACGTTTTAATGCATAAGTGGGACTATATTCAAATTCGTGTCTTATTCTCAAGTCGGTAGATCCGCAGTTGCGTGACCAGTTGCCACGTGCTACGTTGGACGTGCACTGGGTGTTTGTGCCAGTCGCGGTGTTGGTTGGGTGCCACTGGGGTGCTCACCCCTTCCCGCTACACGTTTTCAAGCCTAAGTGTGTATGTTTTTGAATTCGTGTCCTATCCTCAAATCGCGAGTCCCACAATTGTGCAATCGGTTTTCACGTGTTACGTTGGATGTGCGCGATGTGTTCGTTCCATTCGTGGTGCCGTTTGAGTGCCGCGGGGGGTGCCCCCCCAACGATAAATTTTCAAGCCTCTATGTGACTGTTTTTGAATTCGTGTCAAACTGGGTGTCCCGCAGCTGCGCGATCGGTTGCTATGTGTTACGTTGGATGTGCACAAGTTGTTTATGCCACTCGCGATGCCGTATGGGTGCCCACCCCCAGCGGCACATTTTCAAGCCTTAATGTGTCTATTTTCGAATTCGTGTCCTATCCTCAAGCCGAGTGTCCTGCGACTGCGCGCCCAGTTTCTACTTGTTATGGGTGATGTGCACGAGGTGTTTGTGTGACTCGCGGGGTAGTTTGGGTGCCACCAGGGGTGCCCCTCCAGCACGTTTTCAAGCCTAAGCATGCCTGCTTATGAATTCGTGTCTTATCCTCAAACCAGAAGTTCCGTGGCTGCGCAAGTGGTTGCCACGTGTTACTTTGGACACGCATAAGGGTTTCTTGCCACTCGCAGTGTCGTTTGGGTGCCGCTAGGGGTGCTCGCCCCCTGCCCGCGACACGTTTTCAAGCCTAAGTGTGTGTGTTTTTGAAATCGTGTCCTATCCTCAAATCGGGGGTCCCAAGGCTGCGTAGCTGATTGCTACGTGTTACCTTAGATGTGCATGAGGTATTCGTGCCACTTGCGGTGTCGTCTAAGTGCCACTGGGGTACCCCCTCGTGACACGTTTTCAAGCCTAAGTGTGTCTATTTTCGAATTCGTCTCCTATCCTCAAATTGAGAGTCCCGCGGCTACATGATCGGTTACTATGTGTTATGTTGGATGCGCATGAGGTGTTCTTGACACTTACGGTGCCATTTGGGTGTCACTGGGGGTGCCCGCCCCCCGAGGCACACTTAGGCTTGAAAATGTGCTATGGGGGGGGGGGGGGGGACGAGTAACCCCTCGACACCCAAACGACATTGCAAGTGGCACGAACACTTCTTACGCATCCAGCATAACATGTACCAACTGGGTGCATAGCTGGAGGACTCCCGGTTTGAGGGTAGGACACGAATTCGAAAACAGGTACACTTAGGCTTAAAAATAAGCCGCGGGGTGGGGGGCACCCTGAGAGGTAACCAAATGGCACTGCGAGTGGCATGAACACCTCGTGCACAACCATTTAGAGCTCAATAGTTTTACAAATTTTTAGAGCTCAAAATTTTTGCAACTTTTTAGAGCTCAAGAGTTTTACAAATAGGACATTAATTGGAGAGAGATGGCGGGAGAAATTGGGAAGCCTACATGCTACGACAATCAATAATTATCCAACAATCAAAACCAATCATTATCTTGTACTACTTATAACATACTATCCAATAACAGACCAACAAGCAATAATTATCCAACAACCAAACCAAACAAAATCAATAATTATTCCGTACTCCTTCTAATAAACTATCCGATAACAAACTAACAACCAATAAATATCCAACAACCAAACCAAACAAAACTTAAATTATCCCGTACTAATTCTATCATCTAAATGTTTTAAAAGATAATGCATAACAACTATATAACTACTTCAGTTAAACCAAAGAGCACTTGGTTCGTGTGATCCAAGAAGTCCATTAAATCGAGTCTTTTGAATGTGTGATTAGACCAAATTGATCCTGGAGCCCCAACGTATTCTTGTACATTTAAATTTGCTGATTAGTTTCTTTGATACAATCTTGAAAAAATGATGCTAATTTAACTTCATTTTTTACAGATTGCATCAATGAAACTGATCAACAAATGTATATATACAAGAACATGTGGAAATTGAGCTGGGTCAATTTGATCCAATTACAAACTCAAATGACTTTATTCTCAAACCGAGCTTCTTGTGAAAGGTGTCCATGCCTCCCCGCATTCGAGTAAACGTAACATATTATCGAAAGTTAACTTACATGACTCCAAACCAATATTTGGAGGCATAAAAGTGGAAATTGTTCCTTAAAATTGGTATATGTCAATGTAGTCATATTACGCACCACACATGCATTAAATAAGCTAAGTTTTGAATTGTCACAACAAAACATACATAAATCACATTAAACATTCGTAAAACTAACTAAACATTCACACATTAAAGTAAAGAGCTAATACAATGCTAATATCATAATATGATACAAATAAGATTGACAAGGATAAAATGATATTTTCATACTCAGTCTTACTCTAAATAAACTAAAAGATCCTTCAAATTAGGGTTGTTATCAAGAGCTGACTGGAACTCTTTTGGAGCCTTTAACACGTCTACTTGAGTAGTCATATCCTTTGGTGCATGCACAACAATAGACCAATTGCCATCATTTATGCACCTTGAGTAGAATACCTATTTTACTTTATGAAATGCTCAAATAAAAGGCTCGTTGACTATGCGATCTTTATTCTCCAGCGTTGATAAATCTACCACGATAGGTTTGGAGTCAGGATCAACTTTGTTGTAACACCCCGTATTTTTATTAATTAATTATTTAATTAGAAAAAAATAAAATTTTGGATTTAATTATTTCTATAATTAAATATGTTGGTTTTTATATTCGGAAATCTAGATTACAAGACTCCTAATATGAATATATATAAGTCTTGGACCGTTTAGAAGAGTCCTCAAAGCATAAAACTCTCTAAGAGTCCTCAAAACATAAAACTCTCTAGAAAAAAAATATATAAGAATATTCGATCGTTCGATCGAGCTGAAATTTTTTGTGCAACTTCCTTTCGTCTTCAGCTACTACGCCCTAAAATTTTAGGCAACTCCAACGGTCCGATCATCCGAAATATTTTTTAGTTGTTGTATCTGATTAGGACTCTAATTCTTTTTGGTATACATAAAATCACGAGTTTAGGTCTTTTAAAATACATTTTAGCCTTCTCAAAAATCAGAAACCTCTCATCTTCTTCATTTTCTTCAACCTCCAAACCCTTGCCCCATTCTACCTAAATTTCAACTCAAGTTCTGTCAAGATTAACCGGGTTTTCTCAAGACGCGTTAAGAACAAATCTTTGTCAATTTTTGAGAGGAATACACATTCAAGATCAGATTTCTAAACCAACTTTTATTCAGGCATGAATACTCTATTCCTTTCCTTTAGTATTATGCATTTTAAGTGTCGCCTAAACCATTAATAATGTGTTTTTGACTAAAAATCAATTAGTAACTTAATTAGAGAAAGTTGACACTTAATTATGGGACTGTTTTTGTGAAAATTTTAAATATGATTTAATCTTTAAAACCTTTGGGTGTGTAAGTTAAAGTTTTGGGGTTTTATGATTTGGGGGGGGGGGGGGGGGTTATTTATATTGTTATTGGGATGCTCTCACACTTATAAAAAGTAGATGATTTATAACAAAACGGTTATGCCTTATTGAAAAATATTGCATGTTAATTAATTTAACATTTTTGAATGGAATTATTGGTGTAGAAATCAATGATGGTGTTATTAATGGATTTAAATTAAATTGGGACACTTATGATTAAATTTCTATGTTGTGCATATTGAATTGTGCTTTGTGTGAATTTTTTTAGTCACTTTTGCCATCGTGGGGACGAGGGGCTTTTGGGTAGTATTTTGCTCAACCCTTTTTTAGGATGCTTAAAAGGTATGGGATTAGTGGGTAGGCCTTGGTTAGAATTTATACTTGCTAGGTATGGGACTACTTAGTGTAAACTCATGGGATTTTATATTTCGGGGCGGGGCATATTTTTACGTTATATCGTTATTTTGTTGGCCTAGGAATGAGACTGGCACGTGCTTTATTTAAGTGATTCATCCTGTATGTAGGATAGGATGTATGTGTACTTGGGGACCCTTAGGTATGGGACTAAGGGATATTTTGGGGATCTCTCATCGATAATAAGGGTGGGGTAATTTGATAAATGAGAATTTGAGAAGATAAGAATTATTACCTAAGATAATAAGGCGGGTGTTAAAATATGGGTGACATAAATAGCGAGGACCGACAGTTTAAATGGGTCAACTGGCATTTTATGTCGTGTTGTGCGTGGAACCTTGTCATATTGCGAGATCGACAGTTTAAATGGATCAGTGGTCGGTTTTTCAAAAGGAAGTTTTAAACTTCGGTGGAAATTTCCACTCGGGGCGGGAGGACCACCATAATAAAAAGTGAGAAGATTGATAATTTGGGTTAATTTAATTAAATTAATAATTTGGGGACCATGGGATATTTAAAACGATATTGGTGTGATATTTTCAGAACCTTTGGGGGTGGTTAGTAATTTACCTTTCTTGCGTTTAATAATCTCGTATTAATTAAAATATTCTATTATGATATTTATCATATATAATGCTACTGTCTGGGTTCATGGACCCTATTTGAGGGGAGTAGTGTGTATTCATGCTCAAGGCTCTGACCTCGTGCGTTGACTAACTTTTTCAGGATAAGTTTGGAGAAGTTGCATAGGATTATTTGGAGATTATCGTTTGGAGGTGCAGTTGGAGTTTATTTTATATTACTGCTTAGTAGTTTAGTTTAGCTTCCTTTCTGTCGTATTTACATTGAGACATAGTTTATGGTTTTGATTGGTCCATTCAGTTCCAAAGTTGTTATGGGTTTTGTTCAGATTTCTTTATGGATTCAGTTAGAGTTTATTCAGTTTTATATTATTGGGGATTGGATTATTATTTGGAGTTTTAGCATGTGATGGCTATCTTATCGCACAGTTGGTTATTATCATTTGGGATTGATTTAATTATTTATCATGTAGATTGATTTATTTATGTCCCATATTTGACGTGCTGCAGCTATTAGGGGAGTTGCAGGTCCTCGTGATTAGACACCTCCATGATTATTCATTCATCTCTTAGTAGAAGTATTTCAGTTAGGGCATGTTGCCCATTCTTAGTTGTGTATCTCCGAGGCATTTTATTTCAGTATTCAGTTTTTAGTTGGATTCAGATTCTTATGGATTATTGTATTTTAGATTTTTTTTACTGTGACGTTTATTCCAGTTTTATTTGATTGAGTTAATGGTTTATGATTCCTTGTTGTTTTATTCATGAGAATGGTAAATGTGTTGAACGATTTAAATTATTGGATATTAATTTGGATTAAATTTTTTTGACACTAGCTTAATTAAGTATTAGGTGATTAATAAATAAAAGTTTTTCGACGGTGATGTTAAGAATGAACCAACCGGATATTCTGATTTAATTTAAGAAAGTACTGATCACCTGGTATTTAATTAGGCGGGGTGTCACAGTCGCATACAAGAAATCTATATGATTATGAAAATATTATTTCAACTGAAACCAAAAAAATATTATTACAACTGAAACAAAATTTACACACAAATAAAAAAAATATTATTACAACTGAAATAAAAATAAATGTTATTACAGCTGAAACAAAAGAAATATTATTAGAATTTGACCAATAGATAAACAGGCCAAGTATAAAAGATTATGCATAATTCCTCAATTCCCTCCCTTTCCTGCTGTCAATGTACACTTGTACATCTTTGCAGCCATGGTATATTTGATCGACCATTATTTTAGCCTCACCCCTCCCCAATGATCGGCCATTTACTGGAATTTCAAAAATTACAGAGATGAGTGTGCACAGCAAAAAAACCTCGTATTGCCTATGTCCCTAAAATAAAACTGTTAGCTATAATCATCGGGAGTTATTGATGATGATCTAAGTCCCATGTTAGGCAGAGGCACAGGGAAGGGGAATGTTGGAGGAGTCAGCATTTGGGATAGGAATGTTGAAGGGGGCGGAATTTGGGAGGGAGATGTTCAAGGAGGTGACATCTTAGAAGGGAAACTTGAAGGGGAAGTATAGGGGAAACCTCAAGGAGGAGGGTAAGAAAAATATTGATGAGGCATTAGGGGTGGCCTATAACATTAAAAAAATAGTCATAAGTTTCCTAATTTGATTCGACAAGAATCCCAAGTTATTTTTGTAAGGACATTTTTGTCCATTAACAATTTATTATGTCGCACGCCGTTACACCGTTGAAGAAATTCAAGATTCATACATTCATCAACGGATCCGAATATCAAAAGAAGAAGAGGAATCAAAGTCTGACAGACCGAACCGGTCCGCCTGCAATAAAAGAACCAATCCGGCTAACCGGACCGGTCCGCCCTCTACCGGACCGATCCGCCTTGCTCAAAGTCCAGTAGACCCCAGATCGAATGCAAACCGATGGAGCCATATTTTAAAAGAACCGATCCGAGGTCGGACCGATCCGCCTCCAAGCCGGACCGGTCCGCCTGGGATAAACTCGAGCAGTTCTGTAACTATTTTTACCACCATCTTATATTTCCTATATATATAACTATTCCGATGGTCTATTTCTTCAAGTATTTGAGAAAATATTTTTTTAAGAGTACAAACACAACAAGACTTCAATTTTTGATGTGCCAAACATCTTTTTGATTCACACACAAAAATTCCAATTACTTTTGTGAATCTTTTTGAACCCTAGAACACAAACTTTGCTACTGTTCATCTTTGTGGAGAGATCTTTGCAACCGAGGGCTGCGTGTCATTGCTGAGGGAGTCTCTACAAAGTTTTATGGCTGCGTGTCATTGAGGAGAGCTGCGGTTCTTCCTTTGTTGATTGGACTGAGGTTCATGTGGGTTCGCTGCGTGTGGATTCATTGCTGCCGACACAGATCGACACCTGCGGGTATTCGTGTGTCACTGTATTTCATTGTAATCTGTGTAAGTTGCGATTTACTTATTATAGTGAAATAAAAGGTTTTGCCCTGCGGGGATTTTTCCTTAACTTTGTGTCGCTTGCTTTATTTGTTTATGGGTTGACTCTTGCACTTTAGATGCATGATTAGGGGCTGAAATTAAATAAGTGTGCTATATTAAAAAGTTGCGAAGTTAATCAATTATCACACGTAATTCTCGTGTTCTCAAATTGGTATCAGAGCGGGTTACGCTAATTTATCGCGTGATCCTATTTTCCGCAAAATCGTGTGATATTGATTTTTTTTTTTGAAAAAAATCAGTTTTGTGAAAATTCGCATTTTTTTCCTATGGAGCACTTATATAATCAGATGCCTATTTTTGACGGGTCTAATTATGCCTACTGGAAAGCTCGTATGAAATCGATTTTAAAATCTATTGACGAGCGTGTTTGGTTGCTTTGCGAAAATGGTTGGACTCCTCCCACGGTCACTGTTAATAACATCA
This sequence comes from Sambucus nigra, assembly GCA_949130495.1. Classification (NCBI taxonomy): domain Eukaryota; kingdom Viridiplantae; phylum Streptophyta; class Magnoliopsida; order Dipsacales; family Adoxaceae; genus Sambucus; species Sambucus nigra. The sequence goes on along the minus strand of OX422220.1, from coordinate 451,224,810 downwards.
CCACTTTAAAACCCGTGTCAGCCTGGACTGAAGATGATTATAAATTGTCCAATTTTAATTCCCGTGGTCTGAGTGCTATTTCTGGAGCTGTCTCTCCGGATGAGTTTCGTCGAATTATGACGTGCACCACGTCTAAAGAGGCTTGGGATGTTTTGAAATTGACACATGAGGGTACGAACGCGGTTAAAGAGTCAAAATTACAAAATTTGGCCACCCAATTTGAAACTATCACCATGTCTGAGTCTGAATGCTTTGATGATTTTTATGCTCGTTTGTCAGACATTGTTAACACATGTTTTAATTTGGGTGAGGTGATTGATAACACGCGTGTCGTTAAAAAGATTTTGAGATCTCTCCCAAAACGCTTTATTCCTAAAGTCACTGTTTTGAACTCTTTGGAAAATTTGAAATCACTTAAGTTGGAAGAACTTGTAGGAGATCTTCAAACCTATGAGATTGACATGTTTCCCAAAACCATTAAGGCTAAGGATAATGGCATTGCTTTAAAGACTCATTTTAAGAAAAAGAAAGAAAAAGTGTGTGAGTCCGATTCTGAGGGAGATTTTGATTTTAATGACATGGCCTTGTTTGCGAAAAATTTTAAAAAATTTCTCAACATGAACAAAAATAATTCTTCCAATAAAAAGAATTTTTTTGAGAAAAATAAAAAGAAAGGAAAGGCCAAAGAAAGTGGTGAGAGGGAAAAAGAGAATAAATCCGATGAGGAGTGTGAGGAAGATTTTGAGAACGTCACTTGTTTTGAATGTGGGGGTAAGGGACATAAGTCGTTTGAGTGTGCTACGTGGCTTAGAAAGAAAGGAAATAAAGTAGCTATGCCCGCCACACTTAGTGATAGTAGTGAAGGTGAGGGTGATGAGACTAGTGGTGAGAAGTTTGTAGCTTTTTCTAGTCGTGTGAGCACACCCACCTTGTCCCATAATAGTGCACACGTATGTGATAGTGATGGTTTGAGCGCTTTAAGTGAGGGAGAAAGTGAGAGTGAGAGTGGAGACGAAAGTGATCTCCAAAAAGCTTTTAGAGATTTGTACACCGAGACCTTGAAAACAAAAAGGTATAATAGGGATTTAGGTCGTCGGGTTTTAGATTTGGAGAAAGAGAAGGAGGTTTTGAGAAAGGAGAAGTGTGATTTGGCCGACACGTTGTCTAGTCTGACGACACGTGTATCCCAACTCGAGAGTGATCTCGAACGTGCCAGGGAGGTCAAAGTCAATTTTTTGAACGCACCTAAGAAGGTTGAAAAGGTGGTTCATAAGGGTAAAGGTGAGAAGTTAGGAATAAGTCATGACGGTGCTTCTACTTCCAAATTAGCACCCGAGCCGGTTTCCACTTTAGTGTTTGATTCACGTGAGTCTCACCCTAACCCACCTAGGCGTCCCATTCCCATTAGGAGAGTACGTCCTAGAGTCTTTGAGAGAGGTGTTCCTAGGCCTATTTATGTTTGCTCACATTGCAAGAGGAGAGGACACTTTAGGGAATTTTGCTTTAAGTTGGGGTATGTGTCACGTTTTGCTTCTACACGTGTTTCTGGCACACATGCACCCACACCTGATACTTTACATGCTCCCGGAGACTACATGAGAGAGTTTGCACATTTAGGTGAGCAAGTTAAGTTTTTAGTCAAAACTTCACAAGAATTGATGGAGGTTTTTCATAAGCTGTCACCACCTTTGGAAAACCCCTCTGCACCTAATGATTGAGGTTTGACTTGTTTACTAGCATAGGGTGTTTTTCATGATGACATTGTTTGCCTATTGCTAGTATGTATCATTTTGTATGTTTTATTTTTTTGAAAATTTTGAAAAATACAAAAAGATTTTATTTTGATAATTTTTTTGAAAAATCCAAAAAGATTTTTTTTTTTGGTGTGCACCGTTTATGGATGAACACTTAGGATGACCAAGTCACAACATCATTCCATTATTTTCATGTGACTATTTGATAGTGTTTTGAGACAATAGGTCGATTCATCCATGTGCTTTATAATGTTTGGATTCATTAAGATGTAATTAAGTGCTACTTCCTACATGTTTGACTCATGTTTCCCTTATTGCACACATGCACGAATTCGTTTGATTATCGTGCTTGTCTTATCACATGTTGGTTGGGTGTTTTCACTTCAATCCTGTCCTTAAAACGAACCAAGCGTGATAAAATTTTGATAAGGATATTGTGCATATAAAAACCATTTTGTGAGTTTGTGTGCTTTGTTTGAAAACGGGGAAGGGCTGCGAAAGGTTAATTTTGCCTTTGCGAATACTAAGCCACCGTTAAATTGGACCTAAAAATGGAGGAATTTTATTATCCGGGGTCCAAAGAGGTTTAAAGAGCCCAAAAAAATTTAAAGGCAATAAAAAGAAATTCATGCCAATTATGGGCCATTTAGGTTTTTGCTCCAATTCTCCAAAGTTTGAGAATTTAGATTACCTCTAAAAAAAAAATATGAATGAGGGTGTTTGGTTGGAGATTTAAAATGGGTTTGCACGTCCTTGAAATTATTGAAAATGCGCTACATAGTTTTGGACGTTATTGGTGTGGAAATCATTTGACTTTGATTTGTTTATTTGCATAAGACGATGTCATCTAAATTCAACAAATTTTTACACCTAAGGATACCTTTGATGTTCATTCATTAGGAGTACACGTATGCATCGTGCACATATGATTGATTGAGTTGATTTACCTATCGAATGTGTTCACACCCATTCATTCCGTTTCCATGACTTGGTTGTTTGAGTCTAAATCCATGGTGTGATTTTTGTATCATATTTTTTTTCAAATGGTATCTATTTTTTTTTGTACGAAAAATTGAAAAAATCAAAAATAGTTTGTGTAATTTTTGTATACCGTGACACCCCGATTTTTCTTGTTTTATTCATTCTTCTTATTTGTTTATTTGGAGACATCATAAAAAGGGGGAGAAAGAATTATCTTATTATGGGGGAGATTTGAAAGTTTGAGTTTGCTCATAAATTGGTATATATGTTTATCTCATTTCAAACTCGATATGTCACTTGGTATTTTGCTTTGTCTCATGTGTGTAGGTACTACATGGATTATCATTGGATTGCACACCCTGATGAGAAAAGTGTTGAGATTCCTGAAGAATTGAAGAGCAAACGCTGTAGTCTTATTCAATTGTATCTTTTCAGTTTTGGGTTCATAGAAGGGTAGATTTGTATAGGCATTTTTAGTTGTTTGATAATTCGGATGTTTGTTTTTATATATGTACCGGCATAGACATAGGGGGAGACTTGTAAGGACATTTTTGTCCATTAACAATTTATTATGTCGCACGCCGTTACACCGTTGAAGAAATTCAAGATTCATACATTCATCAACGGATCCGAATATCAAAAGAAGAAGTGGAATCAAAGTGTGACAGACCGGACTGGTTCGCCTGCAATAAAAGAACCGATCCGGCTAATCGGACTGGTCCGCCCTCTACCCGGATCGATCCGCCTTTCTCAAAGTCTAGTAGACCCCGGATCGAATGCAAACCGATGGAGCCATATTTTAAAAGAACCGATCCGAGGTTGGACCGATTAGCCTCCAAGCCCGACCGGTCCGCCTGGGATAAACTCGAGCAGTTCCGTAACTGTTTTTACCACCATCTTATATTTCCTATAGATATAACTATTCCGATGGTGTATTTCTTCAAGTCTTTGAGAAAACGTTTTTTAAGAGTACAAACACAACAAGACTTCAATTTTTGATGTGCCAAACATCTTTTTGATTCACACACAAAAATCCCAATTACTTTTATGAATCTTTTTGAACCCTAGAACACAAACTTTTCTACTGTTCATCTTTGTGGAGAGATCTTTGCAACCGGGGGCTGCATGTCATTACTGAGGGAGTCTCTACAAAGTTTTATGGCTGCGTGTCATTGAGGAGAGCTGCAGTTCTTCCTTTGTTGATTGGACTGAGGTTCATGTGGGTTCGCTGCGTGTGGATTCATTGCTGCTGACACCGACCGACACCTGCGGGTATTCGTGTGTCACTGTATTTCATTGTAATCTATGTAAGTTGCGATTTACTTATTATAGTGAAATAAAAGGTTTTGCCCTGCGGGGATTTTTCCTTAACTTTGTGTCGCTTGCTTTATTTGTTTATGGGTTGACTCTTGCACTTTAGATGCTGATTAGGGGCTGAAATTAAATAAGTGTGCTATATTAAAAAGTTGCGAAGTTAATCAGTTATCACACGTAATTCTCGCGTTCTCAAATTTTAATCGCCTAGACATCCCTATCGGTCCTGAACGGTTGTTCCTCTTAGGTCGAGATACAATCCCTGACTGAAAAAAGCTCATCCACAAGAGGTGCGGTGTGTTTAAATTTTATTTTTGGTATATGTGAGCCAACACCTCTCATCCCCCCCCTCTTGTCCTTTCCAAAGGTTTGGGTCAGGGCATCATTTTAGAGGCAATCAAAAGAGCTCAAACTTGATTGACTTCCGATGGCCTCTATTGATTCCAGCGTCTTAGCCAAGTGCAGTGAGAATTTATCATCTTTATTCCGCCAAGCATAAACTTGTAAGTTGGCCCGATTTGGTTTTTTATCGGCATTTAGACTATCCTTTTTCCTACTCCCCCATTCATTACTCAAACCCTCATATGATTTGGAGCCTAGCTTGTGGATATCAGTTTTTTTACCCTATTTTATTTACTTTACTCCCTTTGGACCAACTTATTTCAGCATTATGAGGCACTCTATCTTTAAAAGCCAAAATATTGGTGCTCACTACCTCCTTTGAAAAATGTTTCTTCCGAAAGTTTCTCCTGTATGTCCTCAATGCTTCAGTAACATGAGAAAGAATCATATTCTTGAAACGGTCAGGAAATGAGAAACTCTTACGGAATTGATCATATATGTCATCTTTGATGGCTTAATAAACAAGGTTCCAGTTGTCTAGTCCACCGACTTCCGCGTTCTTTTTTTCCAACGACAAACATTGGGCTTTAAAGTTCATCATGTTAAAACTATCACCCATCGAGTTATTTTTGATAAGGGAGAACCCATTGGGCTTCTTTTCAATAGGGGCGTTGGAGTAACGGGAGTGCTGGATGGGGGCGTTGGAGCACTAAGAGTTGGACTTTGAGTGGAGTGAACCATTGGTGAATTTGTGAGTTACTCAGCCATTGGTATTGAGAATTCGGGTTATGCACGAGATGAGGAACATTGTTGGGGTGTCACATCGCCACTTGGTACCTTTTGGTTGTTTCCTCCCAACATTATCTACAAAAATAAAAAACCATAAGCGACTAAATAATTATAAGAATATGAAATTATAACTAATTAATCAAGCTTATATATATATATATATACCTTTTCAGAGTAATACTTTAGAATATGTTCATTGTGTCCACTCTCCATCCATTAAGTATTAGTTTTTAAAAACCTATGAATTTTTGCACGTGGCCAATGAAGGGTATCTATGATTGCTGTGTAAATATCCGTGACCTGAACTCATAATCCCATCTTTCTCAACTTGTTAGTAAGATTCAATTTTACGTGCATATGGTGCGAGGCATCACAGTCTATGTCAACGCTTTCTGTATGCATTTGTATCCATGACAGATGGATTTTTTTCGCCTTCTCCAACAAAGTAAGTAAGATCAAGGCTACATCAGTATTATCCGTGTAAAATATATTTTGTATAGCGTCATACCAACTTTCTGGTAGGGAATATAGTATACGATCACGATCGAACAAGTACTTTTGCTGAAGATCAACTCCACGATTTACAAGGTAGTTAAATTCTTCGATATTTTTATTTCCATACCTATAAATAGGAGTATCCTCTATATGGCACACACTAATAAAAGAGTTATATGTGAGGTCCAATTGCAACTTCTCGCACTCTTGTTGCCAGTGATTATCACTGTGCCTTATTTTTTCTGAGAATAGTATACACGGGCGTGAATATGAGTCTTACAATTAAGGGTTCTAATTAATTAATAACTACTAATTCAAACATATGAGGTATAATGGTATATTAGTTTGACTAAGATTTTAATTCATCACTACCCTTTTCATAATCCCTTGCATTTTGGATCTCACCGATGTGAAATCCCAACAACAACCTGCCCTAAGTGTTAAGACACATTTTGTTAGGATTTATTATGAGAGAGTTTTAAATTATATGTGTATTATTAATCCAAAAAATCCAACATAGTATCCAACAACCAAACCAACAACCGATAATTATCCCGTACTCTTTCTCTCATCTATGTGATAAAAAAATACCCATAATCACAATATTTCACGATAGTAAGGTCATTTCTCATTGAACATATACATTAAGATTAAGGTTTCAATTTTATACATGAGAAATTCATAAACGACATAGTTTTTAATGTGCACACGTGTTTGCAATTTATATTTAAAGTAAAGAATTAAAGAATTGCTAAAATTTATTATAATTTATATGTTTAGCATTGAAAAAAAAATTAATTTATATGTTTTGCATTATCAATAATTTCTCCAACAATATACATAAAAAACCATCATATCAAGTTAACTAATGTATATGCTTAGCATTGTAAAATGAAAACAAAACAAATCAAATACACAAACATATATCTAGTTTGAAACAAAACAAATCAAATACACACACATATACCCAAAATAAATTTCCTAAATACCCAATATCCTATATCTAGTTTGAAACATGCCAAATACATACACATATACATCCTGTTTTCTTGAAAAATAACTATGTATGTCCACTTTTCTTAAAGTTTGCCCAATTTTTTTTTTCTCAAAAACAATACAAATTAAAAATCAACATTCCAAATATCCCTAATTATTACAGAAACTTGCCCAAACTCCAACAAACAATTTATGGCCAAAAACCCAACACCAATTGTAGACACCCCATTCTGTTACCCCCTAACTCTCCTTAGGTCCCTAGTACCTCCACTCATCACCGCAAACCCAGGTCATGTCCCGAGCACTGACTTGGAAGCCATCGGGCACTCCCCGACTCGGTTTGACCAAAATTCAAACTCTTCGTCTCAACCGAGACTCAATGAATCTTCTAAGGGCACTGAATACCCTTTGCAACGGTCTGTCCCGTGCGCGATTCTGACTTACCATGCGGACGAATGATCCGTTTGCATCTGAAACCCGACCTAGAGGCCATCGGGCGCTCCCGGACTCTGTTTGACCTAAGTAAACTCTTCATCTCAACCGAGGCTGAATTAATCTTCGAATGTCACTGAATACCCTTTCCAACGATTACTCCCGTGCGCAATTCTGACTTACCATACAGACGAACGATCCGTTTGACTCTGGGAAGCCACCGAGCGCTTCCCAGGCCCGGTTGACCAAAGTCAACTCTCCAAATCGGGTCGAACTCTTTGGAATGTTGAAGTACATATCCTAACCTTTCTAATGGTCCACCCCATGCGCGATTCAGACTTACCATGCGGACGAACGATCCATTTGCGTCCGAACGATTCCCCGTCCAGCGGACTGACGAACGCTTTCGAGCCACATTGAACCCAAAGTCAACTCCCAAACTCGGGATCAGTCCTAAGGACCTTCTAAGGTCTCTGAATTACCTTTTCAACGGTATGCCCCGTGCACGATTCTGACCAACGGTTTGCCCTCGTCAGCCGACTTTCCGAAAAAGCCTGAAACACAATACCAAACGGCAGGTTCCAGAACCTGCCTATCGGCACCTGCCTGTCGACGGGCAGGATGGGCTCTTTGATGATCGGTAGTCCCCTGGGGCTATAAAATTAGGCCTTCACCTCATTTGCAAGGAGATCTCAGATTAGAAGGAAATCACTCTCAGCAAGTCCCAGAAACCTCTCTCGAAGGCATCGTGATTTCAACTTCCAAATCCCTTTTTCACTTCCACTTTTCATCATCCTTTTCATCAAACTTGATGAATTAACCACTCTGCATCATCATCCAAGTGCAAGGGGCTGCTTTTCAACATTCAAGATCAAGCTTAAAGTCTCCAATAAGGTCCATCTTTCTCACCTTTCTCTTCAAATCTTCTTAAATTTGCAATAACTTGTTTTATTACTTAAGCACTTTTATTATCTTATTTCACATATCCTAACATACTTTTTATCTAGTATTATTGTACATCTCTTATTTTCATATAAATAAAACCCAAAAATAAGAAAAAGAGGGTTTGCTCATAAATTCCAAATAGGGATTCTCACACTTTTTCCACACTTTTCTCACAACTAAAACACTTTTTCTACACACACACACACACACACTTACAAATAAGAGATTTATCCATTTGGATTTATGGGATAAACCCCACCCCTCTATATATACACATGCACACATATCACGGGGGGAAATATAAAGGAAAATAGCAAATATTCATGAGAGACCTAAAGGGAGGAATGGGTTCCTAACACCTTCCCATTTCATAACTAAGCCTTGAACCCTTCTCGAATCATTTTGGTTTCGCACGCACCAGTATATCTTTGGATGCCATCCTTCGGGGTGGCTTCCTCTTTTTCTTTTGTTTGTTTTGAGTAAAATAGACTGGAGATTCTGAATCTCTCTACATTTTCACACCTCACAAATTGATGCCGGTCGAAGGGCTCTCCCGAGAGGGGACGCGCGGGACCCAAAGGATCCTTTTCCCTCCGCGACGGGGATTGGGAATTGCCACAGTGGCGACTCTGCTGGGGAAAATTGTGTTTTTGGTTGTGGGCTTGACTCTATTTACATGGATGCTATATTTGTTTATGTTTCCCCCCATATCTGCCTATTTCCCTTTCTCACATGTATCCCATGCTTACGCTTATGTTCACACACTTGTAGAAAATTCTCCATGTACACTTCGCACCACGTGCACCTAGGATCACATGTATATCCCCATGTTGCACGCATCACCCATCCATACTTGATGTACCTTTTGGGATACTTGTACTTTGTTCCCGGTTTGGCGTAATCAAGAAAGGCATTCTCATCATAAGATACTAATAAGAGAATCATGCATGATTCACACGATATCACCCAAGAGCATTGCTATTGACCAAATTTTACCCAGTAACTGGAGGGTCACTTCGTGATGGGCACTGGTCCGGCAGTTCTCAGTTAGCCTAAGCGATATGACTCTCACCTTCCATTGGCCAAGTACCTTCGACGTATATCGAACGGTTCCCCCACATCGTACCGCTTGACCGAAGTCATGACGGGAGGTATATCGCAGGGAATTCGTTCATGTACGCCGAGTATATCGAATTCTCTCTCACACGTACCGTCCCCACGAGGTATATGGTGAGGCAATTCATGTACACTCAGGTATATCAAATGGCTTGTCCACACGTACCAATTACCCGCAAGAGCAAGACGTATATCGTGGAAGTCACACCAAAGGGGGGAACCCATGCCGATTCACCCAACCAACTGCATACCCGCATATTGGTGTCAAACCTAGGACACGCACTTTAGATTGCCGGTTTCAACCCGAAACTCTGCCAAAATTCTGGGTCGGCTTGCCGCCCAATTTTGGGCACATTTTTTAAAAATGGGACCCTGTCTGCGAGCCTGGTTACAAGTTTAAACGTATCTTTGCATTTATTAAGACCCCCACTTTTCCAGGATCTGGTCCCGTCCGGCATTGCATTTAGGAGAATTAAATACAAGTGAGAACATAATAATCATAATAATCATGTTGAGTTCGATCTCCAAAATCCAAAAAAAAAAAAAAACATTTCTCCCTTCTTTATAAAAAAATCCAAAAACATTTCTCCCTTCTTTATCAAAAAATCCAAAAAAAAAAACAAAACATTTCTCCCTTCTTTATCAAAAATCCAAAAATAGTTTCTTCCCTTTTTTTTCTCAAAAAATAAATCTTATCCTACGCCTTCTCAGGTCGATCACACGTCGTTGGCCTGGCTCCTTATTGGCTACGGTCTTCAGTCAAATCACCCCGGAGTTTCATCCACTCCTCTACTACTTCTTCTGAAACCGGAATCCATCCATCTTCCATGGAGGATGCAGATCAAGCACCAGTCATACAATTAGATATTGTAATACCCCGTATTTTTATGATATTTATTCTTGGGGATTAATTGAATTTTATGTGAATTAATTGAGAATTAATCCGGATAAAATATTAACGAGATGTGAGTTAGTATTTGATTATAATGTGTATATATATGGCAATATATGAATATTGGAACTATTGAAATTGTCGCGAGATTGAAATACGACAATTCGAGAAATTTTATTGGGACGCGCGTGACAGTCGCGTCAGGAATATGTTTATTTGAATTAAAAAGTGAATTTTATTTTTATCACCCGTATGGTCATTTTGAGTGCGCCAACGAGTCCGGAAGGGTAGAAATAGTCAGAAAACACTAGCCGGGGGTTCAGTTTGGGTCCCGGGGCATTTTTAGGCTATACCGGCAACGTAAAAGGGTAGTTTGGTAATTTCGGAAATTGGGTAATTAAAACTAACGAAAATTAGAGTTAAAAATCTGACTTAGTCTTAACCCACTAAACCATTTCCAACCCCAATTTAGGTAGTGGGCTACGGGAGAAGTTAGAAACTTTAAAACTTGGCAAAAACCAACCCCACCTCCATTATCACCTTGAGAAGAACTTGTAGAGAGAGAGAAAGAGGAGAATTCTGCAGAGAGAGAGAGAGGACAGATTCAACCTTCAAGATTCAACCTCAAATTCAGAGAAAGATTAAGGCAAGTGGTTTAATTCCAATTGATTTAATGCTATGCTTTTCCATGTTTAGGAAATTATCAAATTTATCTTGGAAGATTGATTAGACCTATGAATTTGAAGATGTAAAACTATGAAATATGTTAGGAATTGCATGTAGAAACATTTTGGACAAATTATGCATTTAAAACAAAACCATTGATGATCTAAAAACGGATTTTTGAAGAAGTTTATTAATGTTCTTGAAAGAAATAGAAAACTGGAATTCTTGATGAAGATTTGATCCAAACAAAGCCCTTGAATGATGAATTATTGGATTTAGAACGTTAACACTGTTGTAGGATGGTTGTATGTTGATATTATAACGTTATCTTAGAGTTTCATGCTTGTTAATGGTGTTTTGGGATGATTTGAAAACTGCAAATCGAAGCAGTCCGCAGCCTACCTGGTGCGTTCGATCGATCGACATTCATCAGTCGATCGATCGACCACTATCGATCGATCGAAGGTCAAGGTCGATCGATCGACCTTCCCAGAAAGAGTAAAATTTCTCCTAGTTAAATTTTAATGATGTTAACCATTGGAAAATATTATTGGAGACCTTATGAATATCTTTAAACTTAAGGAAGACCAGTAGGTATGGTTATAAAGTTCGGACCTTAATTAGAATTTAATTTGAGGAATTATTCTAAAAGTTATTGAAGCTCGATAAGTGAGATAATATTAGGATTAATAGAGTAATTTTGAATAAGTTGGTGAATTGAGGTTTGGGGTAGAAGTAAGGACCTTAAGAATAATGATGTAATATGTGGAAATATTAGGAAACTTAATAACCCCTTTGAGATAGGTTTTAACTATAAGAATCTATGACGTGAGATGTGTCGACAGTCTACATTATATATTATCGGAAGACTAAAAATGTATACAATTGGAATAATGGTATAAGGATGTAGAAAATACCTTTATTAATATTGAGATATCTAAGATGTGTGCATGCTTAGTATATAATCTTATGTGCATGACATACCTACCATACTTGCTATCACGGGAGGTTTACGTTCGCTTAGGGCTTTCTAATCCTTGTGTGCCCGGATTTAGTTTGGTACCTAGAGGGCATAGTTCAAGGGAATGACTTAATTGTGAGTTATTAAGCCAGCTGACGATGGAGCGTAGGTATGTACGTGACCATGGATATGTTGAATTATGTTCGCCTCCATTTTTGTGTGTGGTGTTTATTCTAACAATTCCTGAGAGATTCAGAATTTGTAATCCTTATGTACGTGATGTACCGGGATGGATAGCAGAGTATGTGTGCACCACAGCTTAGCCTCGGGGTGCTTATATTGTATATTTATGATGTGAATAATATACGGTGGAATGAAAAGGAATTGTGATGTTTATTTATGAGAATCATTTATAGTAACTCCATGAGAAGATAAATAAGGGGATAACCTCCAGTAAACAGTAATGCTAACAATTGAGAATCCGAGTTCAAGTAAAGCTATCTATTTAAATAATAACATTGGGAATTCATATTGTGAATCGAGTAGTTGGGTTAGAAATTATGATGGTTTAGTTAGATAAATAACACATGTATGGGTACAGGAAGGTTAGGAGTGCACTGTTAGACGAGAGGTGAGTATTTCATGTGAGAGCACGTCCTAACATGTATCTTGCATTCATTGTTTTAATTGTTATTAAAGCACTTGCTGTTTTTAAAATACTCTCCACATTCGGGCTCTGACCCGTTTGCTTTCAAATCTATCTTTTTGTAAAAACCATTTTTAGGTGCCCAGCCACAAGGACACCATGCATAGTATTTCCAGTCAGGTGACGAGCTGTAGCTGTTGTGGAAGTTACAGGGCCTTGCTAGTAGACGCTTCATTTGGCTTGACTCTATATTCAGATTTCATCAGTTGTAGGGCATGTCGCCCCATTCTTTTAGAGACATTTCATTTTATATTTCAGTTATTCAGACTTTGGTTTTGTAATTAATTCAGTATGCAGGCTTGTTCTATTTCATTTCATATTGGGATTGTTGTGAGGAGTATTTCCTCGAGAATCATCTTTACTTGTTGATTCATTATAGTTGGATTTTATCTTGAATGGTTGTGTTACATTTCTATATTTCATTTATTGCATGTTAATCAGATTTAATTTAAAATTTGACAACTCACATTTTAAATACTAGGTGGTTAGTAATCATTAAAAATGTTTTCGACAGTGATGCTATTAACTGGACCAACTTGGCATTTTGTATTGATTTAATAAAGGAGTAGCTACTCGGTATTTAATTAGTCGGGGTGTCACAGGTGGTATCAGAGCATCAGGTTCTAGTGTCCTTTAGGATCTGTACGGCTTATTATGTTTCCGCTGAGCTTTCTTTGATGTAGAGCCCTATATTTTAGGACTGTTGTATTCTTTTGTATATGCTACGTTCTTCAGCTATTTTAAGTTTATAACTGCGAATTTATAAACTTTATTCTCATTTCAAATTCCTCCACGATGTGCGCAGCGAGTTCCCAGGGATGCAACGCCAGAACCGCAGCCGCACCAGTTCAGGGCACGATGAATGCCGCCGAGGTCGCAACCATTGTGGCCCAGGCGGTAAATGCTGCACTAGCAGTAGTTCAGCAGGCACCACCTCAGGCGCCGGTAGCCGCGCCAGTTCAGGCATATGCATTCCCGTCTGCTTGGGAACGAGTTCGAGATGCTTTTCAGAAAGCACACCCTCCGGAGTTCGCAGGTAGCTCCGATGTTATGGTATCTAGTCAGTGGAGGAAGAATATTCAGAGGCACTTGAGGATGTATGAGTGCACCAATGTTCAGAGGCAGATACTAGCTACTTTCAAGCTAGTGGGAGCTGCATTGTAGTGGTGGGAGTCTATTACCTCCGCAGAGGAGAGAGATACTCTCACTATACAGGAGTTCTGGGTGCGGTTCGACCGCAAATATTTTTCGTCAGCTGTTCACACGGAAATGAGGAGGAAGTTGATGAGCCTTAGACATGAGGGTAAGACTGTGGCCGAGTATGAGGACGAATTCACAAATTTGCTGAACATTGTACCGGATGAGATACCGACGGAAGAGAAGAAGATTCAGAAATTCATAGATGGATTGACTTGGAGGACCCGTCAGCATTTATTGGGGAACCTCTCGTTGGCCACTTATTCTGACGTGGTTAACGCTGCATTGCTCCATTGCCAGGACCACCGCTTTCACTTGACAGAGGGGAAGCGATCAGGAGAGTCCAGCCATCAGGGCAGGACAGGGGGAAATGGTGCCAGCGGGGCACAATTAGCTCAGGGTCAGTATAGGCAGAGTGATCAGGGTTCCCAGCAGGGGGATCATAAGAGGTTCCGATCAGGGGGTTTCAGGAATGGTCAAGGAGGATTTCGGAATGGCCAGCAGGGTCATAACGGCCATCAGGGCCAGCAGGGTCAAAATGGTCAACAACAATAGTTTCACCAGGGCCAGCAAGGCCAGGGCAGAAATGGTAACGACCACCAGGGCCGAGGGCATCAGGGATAGCGAGGGGGAAACTTTTCGGGGAATTTTTTCATTTGTGGTAAGATTGGCCACAAACGTCAGGATTGTCCTGATAAGGGCAGGGCCCCACAGCAGCAGCAGCAGGGTGCTCGACACGAGCCACAGAGGCCTATATTTCCCGCTGCCCTCCCAGCACCACCGCAGATGGCAGCATTACCACCCATTCCAGCTGTCCCAGTTCAGCAGGGACAACTTCAGTATGGGAGAGTGTATCAGCTTTAGCAGGCCGCAGCCCCACAGAATCCGCCAGCTATTGAGGGTATGTTCTCTATTCAGGGGACTCTAGGGCGCATTTTATTTGACACGGGGGCTACACACTGTTTTATTGCTATGGTATTTGCACGCACCATTGAGTTGTTAGTCACCGCAGAGAGCACCGCTACTTATGTAGACTCACCGTTGAGTAGGGGTTCCATGATTTCTCTTATGTGTAGAGGTGTGGGTATAGAGATCGGGAGGTTTACTTTACCCGCTGATATGTTAGTGTTATAGATGACCGAGTATGATGCCATTATTGATATGGATTGGCTAGTAGCGTACCGAGCCATGATTGACTGTTTTAGTAGGAGTATTATCTTTGCCATTCCCGGGCAGGAGATGTTTTTAGTGGCGATGCCTCATCCTGAGGGAGGATCGTCCACTCATTTGTACTACATAGAGGAGGAGACCTCTAAGGAAGTGGTGATACCACTTGATTCGATTCCGGTTGTTCGAGAGTTTGCCGATGTATTTTAGGATATACCTAGATTACCTCCGAGTAGAGAGATAGATTTCGTGATTGATTTGACGCCAGGCACTCGGCCTATTGCCCGTGCACCTTATCGTATGGCTCCAGCTGAGATGAGAGAGTTACGGGATCAGATTGAGCAGTTGTTGGGTCATGGGTTCATTCGGAGGAGTACTTCGCCGTGGGGTGCCCCTGTGTTGTTCGTTAAGAAAAGGGATGGATCGTTGAGGTTTTGTGTGGATTACCGGGAGTTGAATAAGGTCACAATACGGAATAAGTATCCGTTGCCCCGAATCGATGACTTATTCGACCAGTTGAGAGGAGCTTCTTTCTTCTCGAAGATTGATTTGCGATCTGGTTACCATTAGTTGCGTATCAGGGAGGAGGACGTCTCGAAGACTGCTTTCTTAACGAGATATGGTTCCTACGAGTTTCGGGTTATGCCTTTTGGTTTGACCAATGCTCTAGCCGTGTTCATGGAATTGATGAATAGGGTGTTCAGAGAGTTCCTAGATCAGTTCGTCATTGTCTTCATTGATGATATTCTGGTTTACTCCCAGACAGAGGAGGAGCACGCCGAGCATTTGAGGGAGGTTTTGCAGACGCTACGTCAGAACGAGATGTATGCAAAGTATGAGAAGTGCGGGTTTTAGCTGAAAGAGGTTCAGTTTTTGGGGCATGTGATTTCCGACCGGGGGATATCTGTTGATCCGGGGAAGGTATCCGCGGTGAGGGAGTGGGGACAGCCCACGACATCGACTGAGATCCGTAGTTTCTTGGGCTTAGAAGGATACTACAGGAGGTTTATTCGGGGTTTCTCCAAGATAGAGGGTCCCATGACACATCTGACTCGTAAAGGTGTGCCATTCATTTGGAGTGATGCATGTCTGTTAGCATTCGATGAGTTGAAGGACAAGTTAACCTCAGCACCTGTGTTAGCATTGCCGAGACTGGGAGTTGAGTATCTTGTTTACACCGATGCGTCCTTACAAGGACTTGGAGGTGTACTGTAGCAGGAGAGTCAGGCCATAGCTTATGCTTCCCGTAAGCTTAAGCCTCACGAGAAGAATTACCCTACCCATGACTTGGAGTTAGCGGCAGTGGTATTTGCCCTTCGAATATGGAGACATTATCTTTTTGGGGAGAAGTTTCGATTGTTCATAGACCACAAGTCCCTACAGTACCTATTCACGCAGAAGGAACTGAATATGAGGCAGCGAAGGTGGCTTGAGTTTGTGAAGGACTATTAGTTTGATATCCAATATCACCCGGGGAAGGCTAACGTGGTAGCAGACGCGTTGAGCCGTAGGCCCGTAGATGAGGTGGCAGGGGTGTGGAAGGAAAAGTGGAAGGAGTTGGGACACGAGGATGCAGTGGCTCGATCATTCATGTCAGTGATGACTGTTACACCGCAGATTGTCACGAAAGTAGTAAAGGTACAAGCAGACGACTCGTTCTGTCAGGAGCAGATAGTTCGATTATTAACAGAGGGAGCCGAGTCCTATACCGTTAGCTCAGACGGGGGATTACGCTTCAATGGGAGACTGGTAGTTTCGTAAGAGGAGGAATTACGACATGAGGTGACGGCTGAGTCGTACGGCTCACGGTTCGCGATACATCCCGGTGGGGACAAAATATACCAGGACATGAGACGTCAGTATTGGTGGAGCGGGATGAAGAGAGATATTGCCGTGTTTGTTTCTAAATGCGCCACTTGTCAGCTGGTAAAAGTGGACCATCAGAGACCGGCAGGACTTCTACAGCCATTAGAGGTCCCGATGTGGATGTGGGAGAGCATCTCCATGGACTTTATCACGGGGTTGCCTACATCACAGAGAGGTCACGAATCCATTTGGGTATTGTGGACAGGTTGACCAAAGTCGCTCATTTTCTACCCGTAAGGACAGACTACACTACGGGACAGTATGCCCAACTCTTTATTGCAGAGATAGTGAGACTTCACGGTGTGCCCCTAAATATCGTGTCTGACCGAGACAAGATATTTGTTTCACGATTTTGGGAAAGTTTTCAGGAGGCCATGGGCACGGAATTGCGGTTGAGTACGTCTTATCATTCGCAGACCGATGGACAAATCGAGCATACAAATCAGATGTTGGAAGACATGTTACGGATGTGCATGATTGACTTTGGGGGTGGATGGGAGCAGTATCTTCCACTGGTGGAGTTTTCTTACAACAACTCCTACCAGTTCACCATTGGCATGGCTCCATTTGAGGCGTTGTACGGTAGACCTTGTCGTTCCCCAGCATATTGGTTGGAGGTGGGGGACAACAAACTACTTGGGCCGGAAGTGATTCAGTATGCTTCGGCAAGGATAGAGCTGATACGGAGTCGCATTCGGGTAGCTCAGGACAGGCAGAAGAGCTATGCGGATGCGAATTCAGGGAATTTGAAGTGGGGGACCAGGTTTTGCTCAGAGTATCTCCTATGAAGGGGATTATGCGTTTCGGGAAGAAAGGGAAGTTGGCACCGAGATATGTGGGACCATTTCCTATTATTGAGAGGATTGGGCCGGTTGCGTATAGACTTGGGTTACCGGAGCATTTGCATCGGATTCACGATGTATTTCATATTTCCTCGCTAAGGAAATATCTTAGAGACGATTTGGCTCATTCTCATATTGCTTTGGAGGACATCGATCTCCATCCTGATAGCTCCTACGAGGAGGGGCTGATTGCTATTTTGGACCGAAGTGAGAGGAAATTGCTGTCAAAGATAGTCCCGTTAGTGCGTGTTCAGTGGCGACATCATAATGCCGAGGAGTCCACATGGGAGCGTGAGGATGAGATGCGCGAACGTTATCCAGAGTTGTTCTTACCAGGTACTTTCTAGTTCCGAATTTCGGGACGAAATTCTGTTATTAGGGGGGAAGTATGTAATACCCCGTATTTTTATGATATTTATTCTTGGGGATTAATTGAATTTTTTGTGAATTAATCCGGATAAAATATTAACGAGATGTGAGTTAGTATTTGATTATAATGTGTATATATATGTCAATATATGAATATTGGAACTATTGAAATTGTCGCGAGATTGAAATACGGCAGTTTGAGAAATTTTGTTGGGACGCGCGTGACAGTCGCGTCAGGAATATATTTATTTGAATTAAAAAGTGAATTTTATTTTTATCACCCGTATGGTCATTTTGAGTGCGCCAACGAGTCCGGAAGGGTAGAAATAGTCAGAAAACACTAGCCGGGGGTTTAGTTTGGGTCCCGGGGGCATTTTTAGGCCATACCGGCAACGTAAAAGGGTAGTTTGGTAATTTCGGAAATTGGGTAATTAAAACCCACGAAAATTAGAGTTAAAAATCTGACTTAGTCTTAACCCACTAAGCCATTTCCAACCCCAATTTAGGTAGTGGGCTACGGGAGAAGTTAGAAACTTTAAAACTTGGCAAAAACCAACCCCACCTCCATTATCACCTTGAGAAGAACTTGTAGAGAGAGAGAGAAAGAGGAGAATTCTGCAGAGAGAGAGAGAGAGGACAGATTCAACCTTCAAGATTCAACCTCAAATTCGGAGAAAGATTAAGGTAAGTGGTTTAATTCCAATTGATTTAATGCTATGCTTTTCCATGTTTAGGAAATTATCAAATTTATCTTGGAAGATTGATTAGACCCATGAATTTGAAGATGTAAAACTATGAACTATGTTAGGAATTGCATGTAGAAACATTCTGGACGAATTATGCATTTAAAACAGAACCATTGATGATCTAAAAATGGATTTTTGAAGAAGTTTATTAATGTTCTTGAAAGAAATAGAAAACTGGAATTCTTGATGAAGATTTGATCCAAACAAAGCCCTTGAATGATGAATTATTGGATTTAGAACGTTAACACTGTTGTAGGATGGTTGTATGTTGATATTATAACGTTATCTTAGAGTTTCATGCTTGTTAATGGTGTTTTGGGATGATTTGAAAACTGCAAATCGAAGCAGTCCGCAGCCTACCTGGTGCGTTCGATCGATCGACATTCATCAGTCGATCGATCAACCACTATCGATCGATCGAAGGTCAAGGTCGATCGATCGACCTTCCCAGAAAGAGTAAAATTTCCCGTAGTTAAATTTTAATGATGTTAACCTTTGGAAAATATTATTGGAGACCTTATGAATATCCTTAGACTTAAGGAAGACCAGTAGGTATGGTTATAAAGTTCGGACCTTAATTAGAATTTAATTTGAGGAATTATTCTAAAAGCTATTGAAGCTCGATAAGTGAGATAATATTAGGATTAATAGAGTAATTTTGAATAAGTTGATGAATTGAGGTTTGGGGTAGAAGTAAGGACCTTAAGAATAATGATGTAATATGTGGAAATATTAGGAAACTTAATAACCCCTTTGAGATAGGTTTTAAGTATAAGAATCTATGACGTGAGATGTGTCGACAGTCTACATTATATATTATCGGAAGACTAAAAATGTATACAATTGGAATAATGGTATAAGGATGTAGAAAATACCTTTATTAATATTGAGATATCTAAGATGTGTGCATGCTTAGTATATAATCTTATGTGTATGACATACCTACCATACTTGCTATCACGGGAGGTTTACGTTCGCTTAGGGCCTTCTAATCCTTGTGTGCCCGGATTTAGTTTGGTACCTAGAGGGCATAGTTCAAGGGAATGACTTAATTGTGAGTTATTAAGCCAACTGACTATGGAGCGTAGGTATGTACGTGACCATGGATATGTTGAATTATGTTCGCCTCCATTTTTGTGTGTGGTGTTTATTTTAACAATTCTTGAGAGATTTGGAATTTGTAATCCTTATGTACGTGATGTACCGGGATGGATAGCAGAGTATGTGTGCACCGCAGCTTAGCCTCGGGGTGCTTATATTGTATATTTATGATGTGAATAATATACGGTGGAATGAAAAGGAATTGTGATGTTTATTTATGAGAATCATTTATAGTAACTCCATGAGAAGATAAATAAGGGGATAACCTCCAGTAAACAGTAATGCTAACAATTGAGAATCCGAGTTCAAGTAAAGCTATCTATTTAAATAATAACATTGGGAATTCATATTGTGAATCGAGTAGTTGGGTTAGAACTTATGATGGTTTAGTTAGATAAATAACACATGTATGGGTACAGGAACGTTAGGAGTGCACTGTTAAACGAGAGGTGAGTATTTCATGTGAGAGCACGTCCTAACATGTATCTTCCATTCATTGTTTTAATTGTTATTAAAGCACTTGCTGTTTTTAAAATACTCTCAACATTCGGGCTCTGACCCGTTTTCTTTCAAATCTATCTTTTTGTAAAAACCATTTTTAGGTGCCCAGCCACAAGGACACCATGCATAGTATTTCCAGTCAGGTGATGAGCTGTAGCTGTTGTGTAAGTTACAGGGCCTTGCTAGTAGACGTTTCATTTGCCTTGACTCTATATTCAGATTTCATCTGTTGTAGGGCTTGTCGCCCCTTTCTTTTAGAGACATTTCATTTTATATTTCAGTTATTCAGACTTTGGTTTTGTAATTAATTCAGTATGCAGGCTTGTTCTATTTCATTTCATATTGGGATTGTTATGAGGAGTATTTCCTCGAGACTCATCTTTACTTGTTGATTCATTATAGTTGGACTTTATCTTGAATGGTTGTGTTACATTTCTATATTTCATTTATTGCATGTTAATCAGATTTAATTTAAAATTTGACAACTCACATTTTAAATACTAGGTGGTTAGTAATCATTAAAAATGTTTTCGACAGTGATGCTATTAACTGGACCAACTTGGCATTTTGTATTGATTTAATAAAGGAGTAGCTACCCGGTATTTAATTAGTCGGGGTGTCACAGATATGTCAACAGTCCTAGCTCAGCTCGTGGCCAAGATTGACAACCTCCAAGCTGAGGTCCGAGAAATGCAACAAAACCAAGTTCCTATTCCTAAAGAGCCCGAGGCCCTGTTCCCTTGTGCTATGGGTCCACTCGAGCCTATGTGGGTCCCGAAAGAATATCATCACGCTCTACGTGCCCCTCCGACTAATGGGCCGCCGTCGGCCCAGCTTCCGATGCCAAACATTACCCAACTAGTGGCTAACTTGCCTATGGTCATTGATCTAAAAGAGGAGGAGTTGAACAAAGCCAAAGAAGACCTTAAGATGCTCACTAAGAAGTTCTACCAAGTCTGGATCTCTGGGAATTACATGGACTACACCCACATGTCTCCTTATCCTAAAGCGAGGTTTCCCGAGAAGTTCAAGATGCCAAACATCGAGAAATTCAGAGGGAGTGGACCCCCGATTGTCCATCTTCGTAGTTATCACCGTTTCATGGCTCTCCTAGGGGCTTCCGAAGAAGTAATGGCCCAACTGTTTTAACAAACTTTGAAGGATAACGCTCTCTGATGGTTTTTGTCTCTCGAAGAGTCCAGAATTCATAGCTGGGAGGATGTATCCTGAGAATTCATGTCGCAGTACAAATACAACGAAGAGCTTGAGGTCACCCATCGTGATTTAGAGCTGCTCAAACAGAATCCTAGGGAATCAGTCAGTAACTTCATAGCCCGATGGAGGGAAAAACCAGCTACTATGACCAATCGGCCATCCTAGGAAGAACAAGTCAACATAGTGAAGAAGAATTTCTTACCCCATGTCCGAGCAACCATGGGAGGACAGTACTACCCCCACTTTCGAGCTCTCAGAGAAGCAGGAGTAGAAATCGAGGAAGGTCTTGCCAAAATAGAAGTTGAACCGAAGAAGGTGTTCGGACAGTTCACCCCCAGAAAATATGACAAGCCCATCGGTGCCGCAGTCTCAACCATCAACAACATCTCTCAACCAACCAAATCATGGGCACCAGAAAGTCGCCCTGCCCCCGTCCGAAAGGAATACACTGAGCTTCATGCTCCTCTCTCCAAAGTTTACCAAGACCTGTTAAGCCGAAACCTCATTAAGCCCTTGGATCCACTTTCCATATCCCACCACTTGGAACTTCTAGCAAAACATGGGAGACCATTGAAAGGTGGAATTGACAACTTCAACTGCAGATTTTTGGCTACACAACGGTTGGAAGGAATTTGCAACGCATAACTCCATAGGATTATGGTATTTCTTAGTGTTTAGATATGAAGAGAATTATATTTGACACGATTGCCCGGGGTACATTAGTTGGAAGGAGGTGCCATATGAGCTCAAGTTAGTTGTTTGAGTGACACTACAGGTAATGTATTTATATTTATATGTCAATTTCGATTTCGATTTCAATTACGATTTATATTTATCTATATTTGAGGGGCGGATACTAATTTTACTTTATTTCAATTCAGGGGCCAGGGAGTGGCCCTAAGGGTAGGCCACATATGCTCTATACTTATGTGTCTATTCGAACGAGAAGGGAAGGATAAGGAGGTGTCCCCGAGCGTCGCGGTAAAAAATCTCTTTTCCATGCAAATAGTTTGTAGATTTGAGATAATTGATGGTGATGTTGTTTCCTCTTGAATAGTTTCTATTTTGAATATATATTTGCATTATCTTTAGTTGTTTGGATATATGATGTTTGGAACAGGTACAACGTTGCTATAACAGGTACAAATATACTGCTGGGCAGTGGCAGTGGCCATACTGCCCAGCAGATTTTTTTTAAATTCTTCCCAGAATTGTCATGGTCATTGACCGTGACACGTCAAAAAGTTATCACGGACGTGTCACGGTCAATGACCGTGTTAATTTTTTTAAGAAGGGTCACGGCTTTGTCACGATTATAAACCGTGACAAACGTATCACGGTCATTGACCGCGACACGACCGTGAAAAAAAAAGTTGTCTCGCCTCGAAATGTCACGGTCATTGACCTTGACAAGTTGGATTTGTCAAGGTCAATGACCTTGACAATTAGGCCGATTTGGGATCCATAAAACGTTCAATAGGGGTTGGACCTATAAACCCCGTCGTCGAATTCCAAGTCTTTGATATCCCAGCCTGTTTCAACCTATTGCTCGGACGACCCTAGCTCCACAATATCAAGGGTGTCTCTTCCTCACTCCATCAGAAATTGAATTTCTTCGCCGATGGGCGAGTCATCACCATTTTGGGTGATGACGACAATGCCGAGGGTGTAAGCACCAGCAGTCCAATTCTTGAGATACAACATGGGTCAAATGATATGCTCCTATCAGGATTCCGAGCTGAGCCATCCCCACTCCCAGCAAGGGACGATTTCAAAGAAAGGGTTTGTCCAGAATATGACCCTCATGGCAATCTCAATGTAATTCATAAGTTCAGAAACATGCACTTCATGCCCGGACTGGGGCTAGGACAAAGGCAGCAGGGGATACTTGAGCCCATCGAACTGAAGAAAGCTTTCCTCCTTGTGGCTTGGGGTATTAGCCATCAGAAAAAGAGCTCAGAATGATCCGCCAGACTCGATCAAAGAGAGGGTTAAACTGCGTCCGAACTATCTCAGGAGATTCCTTAAATGGACGATTCATCAAAAAGGGCGAGGATTTCCCCTTTTGCAGTTTTCTAGAACCATGGTACGACCACACAGTCAAGAAAATGAAGTTTGGAATGGAAATCTTTTTCCAAGATAGTTACCCATGGGTCAAAAATTTCCCACACCGTGTACAACCGCTCATCAAAGATACCGAAAAAACTGAGGAAAGTGATTCTGAAGATTCCTTCAACTTGCAGACACTGGGGCTGGCACTTTGCATGGTTCATTCGGGCACCACATCATTGGACCCCTCTCATCTGATCAAGGCTGCGGATGCACTTATCCTCAACTGGCATGATGCGCCAGTTCTACCTCTTGAAATCTCCCCTAACCCCAATGTTTACCCTGTTTCTTCTTCTGCTGTCTATCCTTGCACAAATGTAATCGAGACCTCTTTGGATGAGGTTCTCAATGATTTTTTTCCTATCAATGAAATAAACGAAGATTTTGAGTATCTTGTTGTGCCTTACATTAATTGTTTAGATTCCGATCGAGCTTTTGATGATAATGATTTTGCAAATGAACAATTCTTAACTGATCTAAATAAGGTTAATAATAAACAACATAACCGCGTTCAAGTTAATGAAGAAGAGACTGTTGTTATTAATCTCGATTCTAGTAGCCAACTGCGCGAGATTAGGATAGGGGACACCCTTGACGAGCATGAGCGCGCACAACTCGAAGAATTGCTAAAAGAGTTCGTGGATATCTTCGCATGGTCCTACGACGATATGCCCGGTATTGATCTTAAAATAGCTCAACATGAGATCCCCACTCTCCCAGATTATAAGACGGTTAAACAAAAATTGAGGAAACTCCGCACCTATTGGTCGCTCAAGGTCAAAGAAGAGGTGGTCAAATAGTTGAACGTGGGTTTCATTCGAGTGATCGAATATCCCACATGGCTAGCCTACATAGTACCTGTGCCAAAATCTGGAGGGAAGGTTCGAATGTGTGTGGATTATCGAGATGTAAACAAAGCTTCTTCGAAGGATGATTATCCGTTACCCAATATCGACATGATCGTGGACAATACAGCCAGTCAAGCTCTCAAGTCATTCGTCGACGGGTTTGCCGGATACAACCAAATCAAGATGCACCCGACCACCAAGAAAAAACCGCATTCATCACCCCATGGGGAACCTTTTGCTACACCTTTATGTCATTCGGTCTCAAGAATGCTAGGGATACCTACCAAAGGATCTCTACGACCATCCTGCACGATCTGATTCACAAAGAGGTCGAGGTTTATATGGATGATATGATTATCAAGTCCAAAACCAGACAAGGTCATGTTCCCGCTCTCCGAAAGTTCTTTGAACGACTGCGACAGTATCAG
Source organism: Sambucus nigra (assembly GCA_949130495.1). Taxonomy (NCBI): domain Eukaryota; kingdom Viridiplantae; phylum Streptophyta; class Magnoliopsida; order Dipsacales; family Adoxaceae; genus Sambucus; species Sambucus nigra. Next base: position 451,200,032 of record OX422220.1, on the reverse strand, counting down.
ATGCGACTTAATCCACAGAAGTGTGTCTTCGGCATTACAAAGGGAAAACTCTTAGGATTCATGGTCAGTGAGAAGGGGATAGAAGCAGATCCCGCCAAGCTAAAGGCCATCTTTGAGATGCCGCCTCCCCGAACAGAGAAGGAAGTTCGCGGTTTCCCTGGGAAATTACAATATATCTGCCAGTTCATCAGCCAGCTAACCTCCATCTGTGAACCAATCTTTAAGATCCTCCGAAAGGATTCAACCAAAGTTTGGAACGAGGCAGGCCAAGAAGCTTTTAACCGAATCAAAAAATATCTAACCCAACCTCTAGTTCTCATGCCACCATAGGCTGGTCTCCCTTTGCTCCTATACCTGACCATAACCGACACTGCAGTTGGGGCTTTGCTAGCCCAATACCTTGAGGATTCCCGCAAAGAAGGAGCCATCTATTATGCCAGTCGCAAATTGGCCAGGTACGAGGTCAACTACACTGCTCTAGAAAAGGCATGTGTCGCACTTGTCTGGGTCACCCAAAAGTTACGACACTACATGCTCGCCTTCCCCATCAAACTTGTACCCCGAATGGATCCCATCAAATACCTTCTTGAGAAACCTACCTTATCTAGTCGAATGGCCCGATGGTTGATGCTCCTAACCGAGTTCGATATTGTGTACGTCACACATAAAGCCATTAAAGGAAGAGCCATCTCTGACTACCTCGCGGATTACCCCGTAGAAGAAGCTAATGTCAATTCCCAGATGAGAATATCCTTTGCACTTCCTAAGACAACCTACGATGGCAAATGTTTTTTGATGGCACAACCAATAAAAATGGATATGGCATTGGGATACTCCTGGTTGCCCCGGATGACTCTCATACTCCCATCGCCATCAAGTTGAATTTCCCCTGCACCAATAACATGACGAAATACGAGGCATGCACAGTGGGCCTCAAGGTCGCTCTCAAGAAAGGTATTCAATACCTTGATGTATATGGGGATTCTACCCTCATCATCGGTCAAGTGGAAAGTCAAAGAAGAAAATCTCCAACCCTTTCACGCCCAATTAGAAGGAATAGCCTCCCAATTCCGAGATATCACCTTCCATTACCTACCCCGAGCAAAGAATAACCTAGCCGATGCTCTCGCTACCTTGGCCTCCATGGTTGACATGCCCAAGGGAATAACAATGACCCCCTTCCTAGTTCAAAAGCAAGACAAACCAACCCATTGCTACCACATTGAGCTCGTCACCACAGAAGATCCTGAGCTAGTCAATTACTGGTACTATGATATTTGGTGAATCCCCAGGTATGGTAGGTATCCCGAGGGTTCCAACAAGCACTACACCAAATCTTCACTATTGTCACAGTCATTGACCTTGACAAGTTGGACTTGTCAAGGTCAATGACCGTGACAATTCGGGGTGAGACAATTTTTTTTGTCACGGACGTGTCACGGTCATTGACCTTGACAAGTCCGTTAGAATTGTCACGGTCGTGTCAAGGTCATGGACTGTGACAAGTTTAGTCACGGTTAATAACCGTGACAAACCCGTGATAATATTTAAAAAAATTGTCACGGTCAATAACCGTGACAAGTCCATGATAAGATTTGTCAAGGACTTGTCACGGTCAATGATCGTGAAAATTCTGGGCAGAATTTAAAAAAATTCTGCTGGGCAGTATGGCCAGTGCCACTGCCCAGTAGTATATTTGTACCTGTTATAACAACGTTGGTTGAACCTATTCAAACATCATATATCCAAATAAACTAAAGATAGTGCAAATATATATTCATGACGATATAATCCAAATATTCAAAATATAAATAATATACATGACGATATAATCCAAATATAATTAAAATGGACAAACTTAACACTACACCAAAATGGCCAAATTGCCACCTTTCAGCCGGCCACCCTTGTCAAGGTCATTGACCGTGACAAAAAACACGCGTTTTGTGTCACGGTCATTGACCTTGACACGACCGTGACAAGAACTTGTCCGTGACAAATTTACTTGTCACGGTCAATGACCGTGACAATTCTTTAAATAATTGTCACGGTCAATGACCTTGACACGACCGTGACAATGTTTACAGCAAAAACCCTTTCTCCCTTCTTTTTTCCCTCCCGTGCCGTTCCCTCCCTCTCTCTCTCTCTCGACGCTGCTCTCTCTCTCTACTTTCAGGTTTAATTCTCTCTCTCTCTCTCTCTTCCATTTATATATATGTTTGTGTGTATATATATGTGTGTATGTGTGTATATATGTGCGTGTGTGTGTGCGTGTGTGGGGGGTGGGGGTGGGGGGTGGGGCAGGGTGGGGGTAGGGTGGGGGCAGGGTGGGGGTAGGAGGTTAAAAATGTAAATAAATAAGTAATTTTCTATAAATTTCCAAAAATAATATCCAAAAATGTAAATGTAAATAATATCCAAAAGTAATATCCAAAAATATAAATTTGTAGTAATTGTCATCCGAAGTTGCTAAAAGCATCCGAAGTTAAAAAAGCATGAAAAATAAAATATTTTTTAAGATTTGTGGTGAATAACTAAAGTTAAAAAAAGTATTACTTTAGTCATTAAATTACTTTTTGAATTCGGGCGATGCGCATAAATTTGTAGTAATTGTCTTATAATAAAGATCAATTAGTCTATGTTGTTGAAAAATTTGATCAAATTGGTGAGCCCTTCATATTTTAAAAATGTTGTTTTTATTCCTATTTAACTTTTCTTTCGATACACCCTTAATTATATTTAAAGTTTAATAAAATAGGAGTTATAGAAAGAAAAGTGGGGTTTAAATAAAAACACTTTTTTTTTAAATTTTAGGTTCTGGAGCATAATCCTACTTTGTTACAATTAATTTATATGCCTCAAAGTTATTTTATCACTCTTAGTTTATATTTGTGATAATACTTTATGAACCACAACTTTAGGTTGATTATTTTAGAACTTAAACTTCAAGATACAAAAAATAATTCTATAGAAAAACTTAGATATCTTAACAAAACACATATCTAACATTGAATATGATTTATAAAAAGCACAAAATAATAGTAGAAATTCAATACATGAAATTAACATTGAGATTATTTTAAATAGACAGTCACTACTGTGTGTGTGTGTGTGTGTGTGTGTGTGTGGTGGGTGGGGGGATATTGTGTGTGTGTGTATGTGGTGAGTAGGGGTGGTGGTGTGTGTGTATGTGGTGAGTGGGGGTTGTGGAGGGAGGTGGATGTGTGTGTGTATGTGGTGAGTGGGGTGTGTGGAGGGAGGTGTGTGTGTGTGTGTGTGTGTGTATATTTGAATTAACCCATGAATTTGTATTTTTGTATTTGAATTAACTCATGAATTTATTTTTGTATTTGAATTAACCCATGAATTTATTTTTGTATTTGAATTAACCCATTATATGAAACATACTTGAAATTAAATATAGTGCGCATAGATACTAGCCTTCTAGTTCTTATGCGTACGCATTCAATAGCCCTTAGACCCGTTCGAGAGTCATTACCCCTGTAATGAGATCTCTCGAATTGTCCCGTTTGGACAGTTTGAGACTGTATAATTTCTGTATAATATTCTTATTGGCCTAAAGTTGTTACTTTTGGAGGAAGTTCTGCAATCGTATCTTAATGTTCTCTGGGTACATACTAGATTGACAAGTGTGACTGTTATTTCAATTGACCAATTGAAATAACACTCACACCTGCCAATCTACGTCGTGTACTTGGAGAACTAAGGGGATATGCTGTCGAATTTTTTTCAAATCGTAACAATGTTCATGAGCTTTTAAGTATATTACAGAAAAATGCAGTCTTGAATGGGATAGGACCACTTACCCTTTAATAGGATAATTAAATGATGGGATAATTAAATAAAACATACTATAAATCTAAGTTTTTTTTTACCTTTAATAGGTGTTCAGTTGTGGTAGCTGTGATGGGATATCCGAAATACAAAGAGTGGATGGGTGAGACTAATAGAAGTGGGGATGTGTTTCGCAGAGGTGCTAACGAATTTGTGAATTATGCAAAGCGATGTCGTAATGATGAAGAGTTTTCGTGTCCGTGTGCTAGGTGTAAGAATGGTAAGGTGTTTGAGTGGAAAATAGTTGAACTACATTTGTTAATATTGGGTATGCAAGATAGTTATCGATTTTGGAGTTTTCACGGTGAATTGAAAGTTCCTTTTGTCCCCGACCAACCTTCACAACAACCTTCAACAAGTAGAATAGATGTAGAAGGGGACGACTTAGATCATAATATGTTAGAGGATTTAGTTGATGATGCGTACGGAGTTTATGAAGCTGAGGAGAATGAGGTTACTGATGATGTAGAAGATTCAAGTGCTCGTGAAGATAACACGATAAAACTTGACGATGACTACCAAAGTTTAAAATTTAAGGCGACCCAACCGTTATACTCTGGCTGTGAGAAAGATCAAACAACTTTACATGCCATGGTTGGTTTGCACAGTTTGAAGACGCAGTACTGTTTGTCTGGCAATAGCGTGACGGGAATTCTGAAATGGGTGAATGGCTTATTACCCAAGGTGAATACACTTCCAAATAGCTATCCTGTTATGAAGAACAGTTTGAAAGGTTTGGGAATGAAGTATAAATCGATTCATGCTTGTTTGTATAACTGCATACTATACCGAAAGGAGTATGAAAATATCGATCGTTGTTCGGTATGCGATGAACCTAGATATGTCCAATCTACTAGTAAGGAAGGCACAAGCTCAAAAGTGCCTCAAAAAGTATTGAAATATTTTCCCGTTGGGCCTAGATTAAAGCGATTTTTCACAGTACCATGGATTGCAGAGGCAATGACTTGGCATGCTAGGGTAGAAGTAGGGGGTAATATCATGCGTCATCCTATTGATTCTACTGCCCGGCGGAGGATGAATTTTGAGTATCCCGATTTTTCTCGAGAACAACGCAACATTCGTTTGGCTATATCAACAGATGGTTTCAATCCATTTGGAAATCTAAGCACCAATCAGAGTGTATGGCCAGTGATCCTAGCCCCACTCAACCTCCCTCCTTCACAGTGTATGAGACCTGAATTTTTGATGATGGCTTTATTGATACCTGGGCCAAAGGCACCAAGTGATGACATTGATATCTACCTGGCTCCTTTGGTAGAAGAATTAAATGGGTTGTGGGAAGAGGGTGTGCAATCATTTGACTCTTTTAGAAAAGAAGAGTTTACGCTGAAAGCTATGTTGATGTGGGTAATTCATGATTTTCCAGCTTATGGGACATTATCCGGATGTGTAGTACATGGTTATTTGGGGTGTCCTATTTGTGGAGAGGAGACTGAATCTCTTCGTCTATCCTCTAGCTTAAAAATGTATACGATTTCCACAGGAGGTTTTTACCCCCAGCTCATAGTTTCAGATTTGAGAAAGGTTCCAATTTTTTATTGGGCAGAGTTGAACATAGGCTACCGCCGAGATAACTTTCGGGTTCAGAAATTGAAAGTAAATCTTCTGAATGTGGCCCAAATATTCCAGGTAAGAATCCCAAATTTAAGAATGTCAAGCATAAGAAGACCCCAACTGGGAATGAAACTGAGATAAGAAAGGCATGGTCTAGGAGGTCAATTTTATTTGACTTGCCTTATTGGAAGAAAAACTCGGTGCGCCATGTATTGGATGTGATGCATGTAGAGAAGAACTTCGTTGAACATATTGTGGGTACTTGCCTTGGGGGGAGTCATTCGAAGGATGGAGAAAATGCACGAAAATACCTTAAAACGTTAAAACTTAAGCCACAACTATGGTTGAAAGAAGATAGTAGGGGAAGGACAATAATTCCCCCTGGTGCATTTACTTTGACGAGTGGGGAAATGAAGGTTCTTCTAGACATAATATATAATTTGAAGGGCCCATCTACTTTTTCGTCCAACTTGCAAAGGATTGTGAATTATGCTACTCATGATTTACATAAGTGTAAGTCCCACGATTCACATGTGATCATGCAATTGGTTCCTCTATTGTTTAAGCACTGTTTCTCCAAGCACAAGGATTTGCGTAGGGCTATTATGCAAATTAGTATTACCTTCTCCCTCTTGTGTGAGAAGGTAGTGAATCGAGAACACATAGTGACCGCAAAATTGGCTGTGAACGAAGCGATTTGTGTATTGGAGAAGTACTTTCCCCCAGCATTATTTGACATAAGTGTTCACTTGTTGGTACACCTATGCGACGAGGCACTTCTTTGTGGTCCAGTTAGATATCGGTGGATGTATCCATTTGAAAGATTGATGAAAGTTTTTAAAGATCACGTCAAGAATACGCGATATATTGCAGGATCAATTGCAGAGGAATACATCACCGTGGAGTCATCAATATATACTCGGGAATATATGCCTGACTCGACCAGCGTTGATGACACTGATGAATTCCTCGATGATGGTGGTAATGTGATGGGAAAACGAGTGAAATTAACGATTTTGCAACATGAACAAGTAGCTCATTATCTATTTGACACACATGAAGATGTCGAAGAATGGAAAAAGTAAGTTTCGAATATTATAATGTTTAACATTATTTTAGATTATTTTATACATGATTAATTTTGTAATATGCAGTAAATATGAAGCCTGTGAGAACAATAAAAGACGAAAAATAATGGTACAATCAGACAGCGAATTTAGGCTATGGTTGACACAAGAGGTAATTATAATGAAAACAGTCGTTATATAACGTTACATTACACTCAAATTTTACCACTAATATATTTAATTTATCTATATTCTCAGCTCCTAAAGATGGGTGATGCGACATCAAGGCTTGCTCGTCTAGCAACTGGACCCTTGTTCGTGGCACAAGAGTACAAAACGTATCGATTGAACGGTTACATTTTCGGCGCTAAAGTGTACGAGGAAAGTACAAATGTACAGAACTCGGGAATTTCATACAAGACTCTTACTTTCTTTCGAGCGAGCGCAAAAGATAAAAACCTCGTTGAATCTGAAATGACTTACTATGGTGTAATCCAAAATATATTTGAATTGGATTATATAAGCTTCAAAGAGGTTGTATTTTACTGTGAATGGGTAAGAGTTGAGGATAAAAATTCTTGTAAAGTTGATCCTGTCACCAATTTGATCATGGTTGACTTGTCCAAGTTGAAGAGCAATGACCACGTGAGCGATGAACCGTTTGTTTGTGCATTTCAAAAGGTTAAGCAAGTGTTCTACTCGGAGTATATCAACAACGAGCCGTGGTCAGTTGTCCAACACGCGCCAAGGCGTCTAAATAGTAGTGTGGATGACTTGGCTGCTCCTACCGAATATCAATCCATTTTTGATGATAAACCGAATTTGAAACAATTTTTCAATTTGTAATAAATTTTTCAATTTGTACCGAAACATCCATTTTTAATGCTTTTAATTGATCTGCACTTTATCATTTTCACTCTTGTGTAGTGTGCGTGTGTGGAGAGGAGATTAATACATAAATATTCCAACTACATCTAAGTTTTGTTTATACTAATCCATGAATATACGCTTCTTACCATTAATAGGTGATTAGTACATAGTTATTTGGGGTGTCCTATTTATGGAGAGGAGACTGAATCTATTCATCTATCCGAACACTAAGAAATTCCATAATCCTATGGAGCGATGCTCTGCAAATTCCTCCCAACCGTTACGTAGCCAAACATCACCAGTTGAAGTTGTCAATTCCACTTTCCATACCCCACCACTTGGAACTTCTAGCAAAACATGGGAGACCATTGAAAGGTGGAATTGACAACTTCAACTGCTAATTTTTGGCTGCACAACGGTTGGAAGGAATTTGCAATGCATAACTCCATAGGATTATGGTATTTCTTAGTGTTTAGATATGAAGAGAATTATATTTGATACGATTGGCCGGGGTACATTAGTTGGAAGGAGGTGCCATATGAGCTCAAGTTAGATGTTTGAGTGACACTACAGGTAATGTATTTATATTTATATGTCAATTTCGATTTCGATTTCAATTACGATTTATATTTATCTATATTTGAGGGGCGGATACTAATTTTACTTTATTTCAATTCAGGGGACATGGAGTGGCCCTAAGGGTAGGCCACATATGCTCTATACTTATGTGGCTATTCGAACGAGAAGGGAAGGATAAGGAGGTGTCCCCGAGCGTCGCGGTACAAAATCTCTTTTCCATGCAAATAGTTTGTAGATTTGAGATAATTGATGGTGATGTTGTTTCTTTTTAAATAGTTTCTATTTTGAATATATATTTGCATTATCTTTAGTTTGTTTGGATATATGATGTTAGGAACAGGTACAACGTTGTTATAATAGGTACAAATATACTACTGGGCAGTGGCAGTGGCTATACTGCCCAACAGATTTTTTTTAAATTCTGCCCAGAATTATCACGGTCATTGATCGTGACACGTCAAAAAGTTATCACGGACGTGTCACGGTCAATGACCGTGTTAATTTTTTTAAGAAGGGTCACGGTTTTGTCACGGTTATAAACCGTTACAAACTTGTCACGGTCATTGATCGCGACACGACCGTGACACAAAACGCGAGTTTTGTGTCAAGGTCAATGACCGTGACATAATCGTGACAAAAAAATTTGTCTCGCCTCGAAATGTCACGGTCATTGACCTTGACAAGTTGGATTTGTCAAGGTCAATGACCTTGACAATTAGGCAGATTTGGGATCTATAAAACATGCAATAGGGGTTGGACCTATAAACCCCATCATCGAATTCCAAGTCATTGATATCCGAGCCTGTTTCAACCTGTTGCTCGGACGACCCTAGCTCCACAATATCAAGGGTGTCTCTTCCTCACTCCATCAGAAATTAAAGTTCTTCGTCGATGGGCGAGTCATCTCCATTTTGGGTGACGACGGCAATGCCGAGGGTGTAAGCATCAGCAGTCCAATTCTTGAGATACAACATGGGTCAAATGATATGCTCCTATCAGGATTTCGAGTTGAGCCATCCCTACTCCCAGCAGGGGACGATTTCAAAGAAAGTGTTTGTCCAGAATATGACCCTCATGGCAATGTCAATGTAATTCAGATGTTCAGAAACATGCACTTCATGACCGGACTGGGGCTAGGACAAAGGTAGCAGGAAATACTTGAGCCCATCGAACTGAAGAAATCTTTACCTCCTTATGGCTTGGGGTATCAGCCATCAGAAAAAGAGCTCAGAATGATCCGCCAGACTCGATCAAAGAGAGGGTTATACTGCATCCGAACTATCTCAGGAGATTCCTTAAATGGACGATTCATCAAAGAGGGCGAGGATTTCCCCTTTTGCGGTTTTCTAGAACCATGGTACGACCACACAGTCAAGAAAATGAAGCCTGGAATGGAAATCTTTTTCCAAGATAGTTACCCATGGGTCAAAAATTTCCCACACCGCGTACAACCGCTCATCAAAGATACCGAAAAAACTGAGGAAATTGATTCTGAAGATTCCTTCAACTTGCAGACACTGGGGCTGGCACTTTGCATGGTTCATTCGGGCACCACATCATTGGACCCCTCTCATCTGATCAAGGCTGCGGATGCACCTATCCTCAACTGGCATGCTGCGCCAGTTCTACCTCTTGAAATCTCCCCTAACCCCAATGTTTACCCTGTTTCTTCTTCTACTGTCTATCCTTGCACAAATGTAATCGAGACATATTTTGATAAGGTTCTCAATGCTGTTTTTCCTATCAATGAAATAAATGAAGATTTTGAGTATCTTGTTGTGCCTTACATTAATTGTTTAGATTCTGATCGAGATTTTGATGATGATGATTTTGCAAATGAACAATTCTTAACTGATCTAAATAAGGTTAATAATAAACAACATAACCGAGTTCAAGTTAATGAAGAATAGACTGTTGTTATTAATCTCGATTCTAGTAGCCAACTGCGCGAGATTAGTATAGGGGACACCCTTAACGAGCATGAGCGCGCACAACTCGAAGAATTTCTAAAAGAGTTCATGGATATCTTCGCATGGTCCTACGACGATATGCCCGGTATTGATCTTAAAATAGCTCAGCATGAGATCCCCACTCTCCCAGATTACAAGACGGTTAAACAAAAATTGAGGAAACTCCGCACCGAATGGTCGCTCAAGGTCAAAGAAGAGGTGGTCAAATAGTTGAACGTTGATTTCATTCGAGTGATCGAATATCCCACATGGCTAGCCAACATTGTACCTGTGCCGAAATCAGGAGGGAAGGTTCGAATGTGTGTGGATTACCGAGATTTAAACAAAGCTTCTCCGAAAGATGATTATCCGTTACCCAATATCGACATGATCGTGGACAATACATCCAGTCAAGCTCTCAAGTCATTCGTCGAAGGGTTTGCCGGATACAACCAAATCAAGATGCACCCCGACCACCAAGAAAAAACCGCATTCATCACCCCATGGGGAACCTTTTGCTACACCGTTATGCCATTCGGTCTCAAGAATGCTGGGGCTACCTACCAAAGGGTCTCTACGACCATCCTGCACGATCTGATTCACAAAGAGGTCGAGGTTTATATGGATGATATGATTATCAAGTCCAAAACCAGAGAAGGTCATGTTCCCGCTCTCCGAAAGTTCTTCGAACAACTGCGACAGTATCAGATGCGACTTAATCCACAGAAGTGTGTCTTCGGCGTTACAAAGGGAAAACTCTTAGGATTCATGGTCAGTGAGAAGGTGATAAAAGCATATCCCGCCAAGCTTAAGGCCATCTTTGAGATGCCGCCTCCCCGAACAGAGAAGGAAGTTCGCAGTTTCCCTGGGAAATTACAATATATATGCCAGTTCATCAGCCAGCTAACCTCCATCTGTGAACCAACCTTTAAGCTCCTCCGAAAGGATTCAACCAAGGTTTGGAACGAGGTCGGCCAAGAAGCTTTTAACCGAATCAAACAATATCTAACCCAACCTCCAGTTCTCATGCCACCACATCCTGGTCTCCCTTTGCTCCTATACCTAACCATAACCGACACTGCAGTTGGGGCTTTGCTAGCCCAATACCTTGAGGATTCCCGCAAAGAAGGAGCCATCTATTATGCCAGTCGCAAATTGGCCGGGTACGAGGTCAACTACACTGCTCTAGAAAAGGCATGTGTCGCACTTGTCTGGGTCACCTAAAAGTTGTGACACTACATGCTCACCTTCCCCATCAAACTTGTATCCCGAATGGATCCCATCAAATACCTGCTTGAGAAACCTGCCTTATCTAGTCGAATGGCCCGATGGTTGATGCTCCTAACCGAGTTCGATATTGTGTACGTCACACATAAAGCCATGAAAGGAAGATCCATATCTGACTACCTCGCGGATTACCCCGTAGAAGAAGCTAATGTCTGGATCTCTGAATTCCCAGATGAGAATATCCTTTGCACTTCCCAAGACAACCTCCGATGGCAAATGTTCTTTGACGGCGCTGCCAATAAAAAGGGATATGGCATTGGGATACTCCTGGTTGCCCCAGATGACTCTCATACTCCCATCGCCATCAAGTTGAATTTCCCCTGCACCAATAACATGACGGAATACGAGGCATGCACAGTGGGCCTCAAGGTCGCTCTCAAGAAAGGTATTCAATACCTTGATGTATATGGGGATTCTACCCTCATCATCGGTCAAGTGCTCAGAAAGTGGAAAGTCAAAGACGAAAATCTTCAACCCTTTCACGCCCAATTAGAAGGGTTAGCCTTCCAATTCCGAGATATCACCATCCATTACCTACCCCGAGCAAAGAATAACCTAGCCGATGGTCTCGCTACCTTGGCCTCCATGGTCGACATGCCCAAGGGAATAACAATGACCCCCTTTCTAGTTCAAAAGCAAGACAAACCAACCCATTGCTACCACATTGAGCTCGTCACCTCAGAAGATCCTGAGCTAGTCAATTACTGGTACTATGATATTTGGTGCCTCCTCAGGTACGGTAGGTATCCCGAGGGTTCCAACAAGAACTACACCAAATCTGCACTATTTTCACGGTCATTGACCTTGACAAGTTGGACTTGTCAAGGTCAATGACCGTGACAATTCGGGGCGAGACAATTTTTTTTGTCACGGACGTGTCACGGTCATTGACCTTGACAAGTTCGTTAGAATTGTCATGGTCGTGTTAAGGTCATGGATTGTGACAAGTTTAGTCACGGTTAATAACCGTGACAAACCCTTGATAATATTTTAAAAAATTGTCACGGTCAATGATCGTGAAAATTTTTAAATTCTGCTGGGCAGTATGGCCAGTGCCACTGCCCAGTAGTATATTTGTACCTGTTATAACAACGCTGGTTGTACCTATTCAAACATCATATATCCAAATAAACTAAAGATAGTGCAAATATATATTCATGACGATATAATCCAAATATTCAAAATAAAAATAATATACATGACGATATAATACAAATATAATTAAAATGGACAAACTTAAAAATAATGTTACTACATGTCTTGGGTAAATGTGAGGAGGTGAGTTGGCCACACGATATACGAATCGACACACCCACTAATATACATCGTGCCGCATTATTCGCGCAACCACAATAGGGAGTTCTCCTTCCCAGGTATCACATGCGTGACGAGCACTTTGGACTCGATCCCTTGAAGAGCACGTCCATGAACTATTCCACCCTCGACGATATTTGAGTCCCTCAACCCCCTCCCTATCCGCTGGCCATCAAATACATCCAATATGAACACCCTCGGCCAACCAACTGTCGACAATGGTCTGGGGAAGGGAGCCAAATAAGAAAATGGATCATCGAAATATGCACGTGACGGTGAAGAAGTAGCGATGTCCACATCCTCGTCCTCCTGCGCCTCGTTCTTCCGCACCTCCTCCTCCTCCTCCTCCTCCTCCTCCTCCTCCTCCTCCTCCTCCTCCTCCTCCTTCCCTTTACCTTTCCCCTTTCGGTCTCCGCCCAACGTACGCTTCATGAATGCGTACATATCTTCGACCGTCACCTCCAAACGGGACAGTTTCACGTCGTGTGAATCCACCGTTCGAGCCAACCCGGTGTCGCTCGTCTCCAATCCTATGATCCTATATTTGGCCACCCGCGAGCTCACCCTCCTTGTCATCCCCTTGCGATCAGAGGCAAGCACTTGGCTGAGTGCGTCTGTGGACAAAGACGCCTTGTCGGCATCAGACTGCGACTCATGCACTTCCTTAAGCTTTGCCTGAAACGACAAAAATCACATGATTAGTAAAATAAGTAAACTAAAAAATTATAACGTAATTAACAAAAATTAAACTGTCGAATTACTTACAATCGTCACCGCGACGCTCGGGGACACCTCCTTGTCCTTCCCCTTCTTCATCCGAAGAGCCACATAAGTATCGAGCCTATGTGGCTTACCCCCTGGCCCACTCCCTACCCCCTAAAATAAAATAAAGTAAAATTAGTATCGGCCCCGCAAAGTAAAATAATGAAGAATAATATATTTCTGTAGTTATAGAAAAATTAAATCTTACCTTCATCCTATGCTCCACCTCGGTGTAAGAGGTCCGGCCGGAGTAGTGCACGTCCGTCTTTTTTTCTCGGTTTTCCCTCCCCGATTGGCGAGATGCCAATTGTCGATCCTCGATCTCATTGTCAATGAACTTTTGCCATTGTGCCAATGAGATCGGCTCCTTGGGTGGGACGGATCAACGCCATTGTATAATGGACTCTCGTGTTTTCCCAAAGTACCGTGTCAGCATATTTTTCTTTCACGTCTTGTGTTGCTCTCTCAACTGCTCCAAGACGGAATCGCGTAGCTTTGGATCCAAGTTGAATTGTTCCTGTCCAACAAATTCAATGTTAGCTGCGAATAAATATAAATATAAATATAAATATAAATATAAATATAAATATAAATATAAATTGAAATTGAAATTGAAATTGAAATTGAAATTGAAATTGAAATTGAAATTGAAATTGAAATTGAAATTGAAATTGAAATTGAAATTGAAATTGAAATATTCATATAAATATAAATATATTACCTGTAGTGCCGCCCAAACAGCTAACTTGAGCTCATATGGCACCTCCTTTCAACACATAAACCCCGGGCCGATGACCGTCTTTAGCAGCTCGATGGATCTCGCTAATAGCTCTGATTTGTTCTCGACGGTAATCCCAAATTTTCCATATTTGGGGAGCCTAGGGGCGGAGGAGCCCTCATCACCTCCTCTACCACCGAGCCCAAACGACATCATCATAAACAACATCATCATCTTCGCCTTAATATCTGAAGGAGACATTTGCTGTAAAAAAATGTTATTAGTACAGATAAAAAAAAATGTTAATAGTACACATACACACACCCCTACCCCACCCCCACCACAAACACGCACACGTCATGCCACTTTTAAAACTAACCAACCCAACATTTCATCAATTAAACTAATAATTAAAGTATACAATTATTAATTTACTAATTTACAATGAGGGGCAATCCTACTTTCATATGAAATTGGCACTAATTATTAATTTACTTTCATCTAAAACTATACAATTAAAATTACAATTAAGCTATACAATTTCTTAATTAAAGCTATACAGTTGTTAAAAACCCCTCACCACCCCACCACTCCCCCCACCACACCCATATATACACACACATACACACACATATACACACACACACACACACACACACACACACACACACATATACACATATTTAATTTCATGTATGTTTCATTTAATTATCATACTTTGTATATATTGTTCGATATACAAAGTAATTTTATAAAAAAGTTGAAAAATCCCACCCCCATATGGACAATAATCCAGTGGTCATGCCACTTTTAAAACTAACCAACCCAACATTTACTAAACAATATAATCCAACAGCAATTTCAACAACAAATGTGTAACCCGTACTCCTTCTAATTCATCTACTCAATTAATTCATTTCATCAATTAAACTAACAATTAAAGTATACAATTATTAATTTACTAATTTAAAATGAGGAGCAATCCTACTTTCATATGAAATTGGTACTAATTATTAATTTACTTTCATCTAAAACTATACAATTAAAATTCACAATTAAAGCTATACAATTGTCAAAATTGCCCCACCACCCTCACTCCCCCACCCCCACCACACCCTTTGCCCCCTCCCCCCGCCACGCACACACCTACGCAGACACACACACACACACCCCCCACACCACCCCCACCCCCACCCCACACACCCCTTTATCTTTATATTTATTCTTTGAGATTTTTTTATATTTCAAAAGTCTCTTATCCTCATTATATTTTATCACAATATGCATATCTTGTAAGAGAGTCGGGTTTGGCATGAATAATTTGTAATGAAGTCTAAAACGAATCTTACTAAATCAATTGGGGTATTTTCATATTTTTATTACTTTATTAATTTATTTTTTATCAATAAAATTATGACATGAGATAATTATAATTGGAGCATAAATTTCATTATCATAAAGGGATAAATCCAACCAAGTACAGAGATTCTACAAATTAAAGTGAGAATTAAATTTAAGACTTTCTAACAACATGCATGTGTATGGATTCTACATAGTTGGACACGAAAGTAACTAATGATATTTCTAAAAACATACAATTGACAACATTTTGTGAATTTACTAAACTTTATATAATATTATCAAATTCTGTTAAAAAATTTATCTAGGTTTTTACCTAATTGAATTAATTTCATGAATAAAATTATTATTAAATTTAAATATTTATATAATTAAATTTAACATATGAATTCTAGAACTTTTCTAACATTTACACAATTCTAACTATCACTAACCTTGCATTCATACTAAGGTTTACATAGTTTTAACAAATTATAACAAAATATTATCATATTTTTAGTTAGAAAATTCCACCCCCACGCCCTCCCCCCTCCCCCCACCCCACCCCACCCCCACTACCCCCCTTCCTCCCTCCCCCACCACACACCACCACACACATATATACACACACATACACACATATACACATATACACATACCCCACCCCTTCCCCCCACCCCACCCCACCCCGACCACACCTGCACCACCCCACCCTCATTACCCCCTTCCCCCCTCCCTCACCACACACCACCACACACATATATACACACACATACATATACACACATATATATACACACATACACATACACACACATATAGAAATGAAAGAGAAAGAGAGGAAAAAAAATATACCTTAGAGAGAGAGAGAGCAAAAATCGCTTAGAGAGAGAGAGAGAGGGAAAACCAAAAAAGGTGGGAAAAAAAGAAGCCTAGGGATTTTTTTTACTACAGAAGTTGTCACGGTCGTGTCAAGGTCATTGACCGTGACACGACCGTGACAACTACATTTGTCACGGCCTTGTCACGGTCATTGACCGTGACAATTCTTTGTCACGGTCGTGTCAAGGTCAATGACCGTGACACAAAACGCGTGTTCTTTGTCACGATCAATGACCTTGACAAGGGTGGCGGCTGGAAGGTGACAATTTTGTCATTTTGGTGTAGTGAAGAATGACCGAGCTACCCTCCGAAGGCTGGCCGCCCAGTACATCATCTGTCATAAAGCACTACTCAAGAGGAATTTCGATGGAATTCATTTTCACTCTATCGCAGGGGCTAACATTGAAAAGATAATGCAGAAAATCCACAGCGGGAAATGTGGGCCCCACATGAACGGTCATATGCTTGCCAAGAAAATAATCCGACAGGGATACTACTAGACCACCATGGCCCAGGATTGCACCGCCTATGTTTGGAGATGCCCTAAATGCCAACAGTTCTCCAATCTCCAACATCTACCTCCACGGGAATTATACAACGTGACTTCTCCCTAGCCGTTCTCCACCCGGGGTATCGACATCATAGGGAAGGTTACACCAAAGGCGTCAAATGGGCATGAGTTCATCCTAGTTACTATTGATAACTTCACAAAATGGGGCGAAGCTGAGTCATACGCAGTATTAAATGCCGAGAAGATGGCCAAATTCATCAAGAAAAATATCATCTGCCGATATGGGGTCCCGCACGAGCTATTGTCAGATAACGGTTTGCACTTCGAGGCAGAAGTCACAGAATTAGTCAACGAGTATGGGATTCAGAGACACAAATCTTCTCCCTACCAACCTCAGACTAATGGTGCAGTTGAGGCCACCAACAAAAACCTCAAAGCCATCATCAGCAAGATGACCAAAAGTTGTAGGGATTGGGCCGACCGGATCTCGTATGCCCTCTGGGGCTATCGAACCTCAATCCGAACCTCTACTGGGGCTACCCTTTACTCTCTGGTCTACGTCATGGGAGCAGTCCTACCTGTGGAGCTGGAAATACCCTCGCTACGCGTCATGCTCAAAGGCAAGGTTAGTGAAGAAGACTGGTGCCAAAGCCGTCTTGACCAGCTGACCCTCCTGAACGAAAGAAGGTTAAAGGCTCTATACCACATATCAGGGTACCATCGCTGAATATCGCATTCATTCAACAAGAGAGTCAAGGATCGCGGTGTCCGAGAGGGGGATTTATCCCTCAAGGAGATAATAGAACGAAATCTCGGCGCGCTACGACTCTTCTCATCCCCTTTCTATTCTAAAAAAAAAACTCTTCATTTCCCTTTACCCAGAACTACGTGGGCCTGATCCTCTACAAAAAACAACTTTTAAACAAAAAAAATTTCAAAAACCCCGGAGGTACGTAGGCAGCTCATACATCTCACATGAGCACGACCCCTTCTTTTTCACAAAAATATATTCTTTTCTTACCTCCGAGAACGGCGGTTTCAGTCTAAACATCTACTTTAACAAGAGGATTATGTATGCCTTAGCGATCGGTATAGATAATTCAAAATACAAAATTCATCAAAAGGCACAGCTGGATGATCAGAAACTTGTTTATTTCATTAATAAGAAATGACAGTACGGATTACATAGGAAAAAGGAACGGATAACTCCCTTACCCCTATTACCATAGAAAGCCAGATAAAATCCCCACATCTGTTACACAAAATAAACTCTCAAAGAGTCCTACCCACAGCTACCAGAAGAGCCTGCGCCCTCATTATCCACATCATGAGGACCCCAAGTTTCCCCTGCCTGAATAGAGTGTCGCAAATATTCCATGGATCGATGAGCCTTGACCATCTTCGAAAAGACCACAACACCCCCTTCCATGGAGTCAGATAAAACAAACCACCTTTGACCAGTCTCTAGTGCCAACATCTTGTTGACTACTTTCCTCCATAACCACTTCATATAATCTTTGGGGATATGGAAAACCTTCTCGATAGACTGAGAGGGACGAGTCGACGAACGTCGATTTTCCCACAGAGATCCAAGCAACAGACGCAGGCGCTCAGTCAAATCTTCTACTGGAAAGAAATTTGAGGTCCGAGGGGGCACGACCTGCGCCCATCCAAATTGGCACAGAAGCCGCCAAGGGAAATAAAAAGAGATTTATCTGAGACCAATCAGCCGCACATATGAATACTCTCCTAGCTCCAGAATTTGCTGCAACTTTCCCCACCAAGGCACTGACCAATATAGCCCACGAGCCCCATACTCCACAAGCCAGTTCTCCCAATTCTCAACATACAGGCCAACGGGGATGAAGTAACATGAAAAGAAGTTGGGTACAGCCGATAAGGGATACTCTGGAGGAGGAGCCAAATGGAATCTTTCAGACAACCACATGAACAACATCACAGGGCTACCCCTCAAAAAGTCAGAACGACCTTCTCTCCAGGCATCCAGGCCATTCAGAGTCTCTGCCAATATCACCGTCGCAGGATTGCGACGGTATGACATCCATGAAGTAACAGCTGTAAGTTGAGGGTCCACACACACCTCCCCAGTCACCAACAATAATTTTGAAACAAGGCCCAGAACAATGGCTCCAGCATAGCCAGCATCACCTACTTCTCGCAAATGCACGGACTGCAACACCGCCGGGAGGGAGATCATTCCTCCAGCAACTAATGATCTAGTCGTCGAAGGCGAGATATGAAGAAGTCCGACCAAAAAATCCCTAGGAGAGCGAGAAAATTCAGGTAAAGTCGCAGCAACACTGGGATTGACACCTAGTATGGCAGAAAATTCCTCGTAGGTAGGACAAACTTCTTCCAACCCAAAGCGGAATACATGGTCTTCGGGGTACCAGAATTGTACCGCTGCTATCAACATATTCCACTCAAAAGGCCGATTACGCCACAAGGAGAATCGATGCATGTTGAAAGCACCGTAGTCAACATTATAAGAGCACATTGCTTCCAAGGCTTCGAGGTAATTGGCAAACTCAATGCTACCAGGGAGAGCCATCTTGCGGGACTAAAAGATAGTAGGAAAGTGGATAAGAATTCAAAGGTGTGATGAAAACACTCCACCCTTCTCCCTTTTTATACTTAAAAATCCTCACAAGGAACATAATCCCTGCAGAAATCGGAAGGAATCCTACCCCACAAGGTACCAAAGGCTGAAGAGGGTACCAATCAAAGCTTTCAATTGATGGGACTGGACTGAACTGTCGATAGGCAGGTCAGGGTGCTTGCCGATCGGCAACTCCCCCCCCCCCCCCATTTTGAGAAATTTTCGTTTTTCCTCTTTTGTCAAATCAAAAAACTCAAATAGAAATAAATTGATATTCTCAACAGAATTTCAAAATCCATTTTCCTCCTTATATACTTTCCCTTTTTAAATTAAAAACTTTCCTTCACAAATTTCCAAAAATATTCCTTTTTACGGTCTCAGTAGCAAATTAAAAAGCGCATGCATTCATTCATCATTAAAATAAAAGATAGTAAAAAAGCTACATTGCATTGCATATATCTGTTTCCTGTGTTACATCATTTTGTAGGAAATAGAAAGAAAAGCCAAAAACAACGGGACTCAGCCCGAACCCACATTCTCTCTCTCCCTCTCTCAAGAGCTTCCACCTCTGCGACGCGCTCTCTTTCCCCTACGGTGAGATGATACGCCCCCACTACCCGAGCCGGAGTCTTCCCTGAATGAGGCTGACGGCACCAAGCAAGAAGGAACATGGATAGCATCCCGAATGTGGGCAGTCGCCGATGATATCCAGTCTCTGATGTCTCTCAGCTAAGTGGTCGACACC
This sequence comes from Sambucus nigra, assembly GCA_949130495.1. Lineage (NCBI taxonomy): Eukaryota > Viridiplantae > Streptophyta > Magnoliopsida > Dipsacales > Adoxaceae > Sambucus > Sambucus nigra. The sequence continues at coordinate 451,179,960 of OX422220.1, read as the reverse complement.
CGAATTTGCTGCAAGGAAAAGGCAGAATCAGTATCACGCAAAGGAAATTAAAAAGAGGAAAAGAACCGAAAGGTTTATCGCAGGACGAAGGACCTCCTTTATCAAACCCAGCTCCTCCGGATCCATCGCAAGAGGACGGTGCAGCATCAGCACTATCCCTCCATCGGCCCGTCGGATGTTGTACGAAGGAGTGTGCAATCGCACAAAAGGAACCTCCGAGGTCACCGCCGCCGCAAGTGCCAACGGACCACCACCACTGTGGGAAGACCCCACCGCCCGACCCGAACCCGCAGGAGGGAAAGGCAAGGTGTCATTTATGGTGGCCGCCATCAACCAGCTCGTCACAAAGTCCATATAGTCATACGGCGCAACCATATCAGTGTACAACACATAGGACTCGCCGATCATCATCGCGATCCTCTCATCCTCCAACAGTTGTCGCTCCCGCCTCATAGACGTAGGAGGCTGTGCAGGCCTCCACGGTGATCTGGCGAACTACCCTCTCCCCGAGATACCAGGAATGTCTGAACTCATGCGCCAACAAATGCCTCATCTGCGCGTTCACCCCAATCATCCTCGTATCCTGAATGGCTATCCCCCAAGGATAAAAGGTCACCTGAAAATCCCCAAGCAGGAATGAGTCAATACAAGATCAGAAGGTGCAAAAACTAAGACTGAAAAGGAAAGGACCTTACCCGACCACTGGTCAGGTCATTCAAGACCTGACGCACCGCCTCCAGGGAGAGAGATCCCTTCAACTTCCGGTTGGCCTTACGCCATCGATACAGTCGGCAGAAGTCCCCAACAGTGTCGTCCTTTAGAGCAATCAACGGAGTGTTGCACCCAATCACCTCATAGAACCACGTCTGAATTCACAAGGAAAAATAGACGCATTAGGAAAATGCGAATGCATGAAAGGAAAATACGAATGCATGAAATGAAAATGCGCAAAGTAAAGAATACCTTAAGGAGATACATGGCTCCAGTAAAAGTCTGCCAGCAGCACTGGCTGAATGCATCCAAAGAAGAGTAAAGGGTTGCCAAGGTCAGACTCCCCCAATCATAGAAGGGATGCTCGAAAACATCCTCAAGTACGGCAAGAACCACAAATGGACGACATCGCCACTCGACGCCACCATGAAACCTCCAAGAACCAACAAGATAAACAACCGAGACATCTGCCTCACTTGCAACCCGTCTTCCACATCAATCACCCTGCTCAGAAAAACATCCTTCAGCAGGGAAAACTGGATAGAATCTCCAGAGACTATCCTCCTCACATCACCAAGTTCCGTATGCACCGCCTCCGGCCTCACCCGTAAGGAGCGATCCGCCTCTATCTACTCCCCGTCACAATCCAGCCCCAGCAGTTACTGCACATCTATGGGAGTCACCGTCATCTCCCCAAAGCCAAAATGGAAAGTGTGGGTAGTGTCCCACCACCTCTCCCCCAAAGCGCACAAGATCACTGTCGAACGAGGCGTCTCATCCAGCGCAACCGCCAACCTCCCAAAACTCGCTGATGATACCATCCAGCACACCACGGGTGGAAGATGCTCCCAAACATCCTTAAGCCCCGTCGTCCCACGAGCACGCATGTTCCTCAAGGAAATATCAGACTGGCAAAAGGAAAGATCTAATCAAAAGTCAAGAAAGAATGAAAAATCTCCCAAAAAGAAGGAAATGCCAAAGGTTAGGTTACTTATATAACCGTCGGGAATCACTCTCGAAGAGCGATGACGCGATGGCTCCTGCAGTAAGGTCCGCTCATCCGCAACCGGCTCAAATGCATCGAAAGCATTCTCGTTCCCCAAAGCAAGAGGCACCCTATCCCTCCAATCCACATTCGCCTAGTCATCAACGGTCAACCACTCCCGGTGGACAACAGTGCTCACAAAGGCAGCCATTTCTTAAAGATCGGAAGGTTAGAACAATTCGCAGAGAGAAATCACAGAAAGAGAGAAGGCAAGAAGCTGTGAAAAATGAAGGGGATTCGCCCCCTTTATATAGGATGCCAAGCGCCATGCGGATTGGCACCTCGCCCTACCATACCGATCGGCACTGACTCCTCACCTTCCCGAGGCAGTCCAAAAGTTCGTGCCACTGCCGAATGGCACCCCTCAGTCTATGCCGCCGGCACCCCCCTAAAAATTTCGTACAGAAATTCCTGGAAAATGCCAGAAAACCTTGAAAAATCCTTAGAAAATTCCTAAAAATCCCAAGAGGGATTTAAAACGTTTTCGTCAAGAAAATTTCACACTCCTTCAGGCGAAACCTCTTTTTCCCCAACAGAACCCTCAAAATGACCTCTCGAGCAATGCGCCTGGACCACCTAATCATCTCATCAGCAGAGTTTACAACCTCAAACCGGTTATCTCCCCAACAATCAACTCCTCCACTCTAATCAAGGACACAAAGCCTCCCCAGCCATCGGCTACCCAGTGCGAGACAATATCGCATGGTATTTTCCCCAGCAGATTTCATAAGAATCACTCGCCCCAGGCGATCTCTCCCAAAGGACGATCCAAATCTTCCCCAGCTCATTCATCGTTCCCCAGCGGAACCTCAAATCCAATTCTTATCCCCAGCGAAACCCCAAATATAATTCTTATCCCCATCGAAACCCCGAATCCAATTCTTATCCCCAGCGGAATCCCAAATCCAATTATTACCCCCAGTGGAGCTCTTTTCTTTTCCCAAGGAAATGCAATCACTCTAGGGTCAGAATTGACCCCGGTCTTGGATCGTCACCTAAGTTAGGTCAGAATTGACCTCGGTCCTCGGTCGTCACCACTCTTGGGTCAGAATTGACCCCGGTCTTGGATGGTCACCTAAGTTAGGTCAGAATTGACCTCGGTCCTTGATCGTCACCACTCTTGGATCAGAATTGACCCCGATCTTGGATCGTCACCTAAGTTAGGTCAGAAGTGACCTCGATCCTTGGTCGTCACCACTCTTGGGTCAGAATTGACCCCGGTCTTGGATCGTCAACTGAGTTAGGTTAGAATTGACCTCGATCCTCAGCCATCACCACTCTTGGGTCAGAATTGACCCCGATCTTGGATCGTCACCTGAGTTAGATCAGAATTGACCTCGGTCCTCGGTCGTCACCACTCTCGGGTCAGAATTGACCCCGATCTTGGATCGTCACCTGAGTTAGGTCAGAATTGACCTCGGTCCTCGGTCGTCACCACTCTTGGGTCAGAATTGGCCCCGGTATTGGATCGTCACCTGAGTTAGGTCAGAATTGACCCCGGTCCTCGGTCGTCACCACTCTTGGGTCTGAATTGACCCCGATCCTGGATCGTCACCTGAGTTAGGTCAGAATTGACCTCGGTCCTCGGTCGTCATCTCTCTTGGGTTAGAATTGACCCCAGTCTTGGATCGTCACTTGAGTGAGGTCAGAATTGACCTCGGTCCTCGGTCGTCACCATTATTGGGTCAGAATTGACCCCGGTATTGGATCGTCACCTAAGTTAAGTCAGAATTGACCTCAGTCCTCGGTCATCACCACTCTTGAGTCAGAATTGACCTCGGTCTTGGATCGTCACCTAAGTTAAGTCATAATTGACCTCGGTCCTCAGTCGTCACCACTCTTGGGTCACAATTGACCCGGTCTTGGATCCTCACCTGAGTTAGGTCATAATTGACCTCATTCCTCGGTCGTCACCACTCTTGGGTCAGAATTGACCCCGGTCTTAGATCGTCACCTAATTTAGGTCAAAATTGACCTCGGTCCTCGATCATCACCACTCTTGGGTCAGAATTGACCCTGGTCTTGGATCGTCACCTGAGTTAGGTCAGAATTGACCTCGGTCCTCAGTCATCACCACTCTTGGGTCAGAATTGACCTCGGTCTTGGATCGTCACCTGAGTTAGGTCAGAATTGACCTCGGTCCTCAGTCGTCACCACTCTTGGTCAGAATTGACCCCGGTCTTGGATCGTCACCTGAGTTAGGTCAGAATTGACCTCGGTCCTCGGTCGTCACCACTCTTGGGTCTGAATTGACCCCGATCCTGGATCGTCACCTGAGTTAGGTCAGAATTGACCTCGGTCCTCGGTCGTCATCGCTCTTGGGGTCAGATTTGACCCTGGTCTTGGATCGTCACCTGAGTTAGGTCATAACTGACCTCGACCCTCTGAATTGGTCACCCTCTCTCCTTAAGTCCTCGGAATTGACCTCGACCCTCTGATTTGGTCATCCTCAGCATGCTCCTTAGGTCCTCAGAATCGACCTTGACCCTCTGAATCGGTCATCCTCGCTTCCTTAGGTCCTCAGAATCGGCTTCGATCCTCTAAATTGGTCATACTCTCTCGAAAGCATCATGCGGTGTCTAATCAACCGCTATCATTTGTTCCAAACTCACCCATCGAGGGGCTCTATAGACACCCCATTCTGTTACCCCTAACTCTATTTAGTTCCCTAGTATCTCCACTCGTCACCACAAACCCAGGTCATGTCCCGAGCACTAACTTGGAAGCCATCGGGCACTCCTCGGCTCTGTTTGATGAAAATTCAAACTCTTTGTCTCGACCTAGACTCAACGAATCTTCTAAGGGCACTGAATACCCTTTCCAACGGTCCATCCCGTGCACGATTCTGACTTACCATGCGGATGAATGATCCGTTTGCATCCGAAACCCGACCTAGAGGCCACCGAGCGCTCTCGAACTCTGTTTGACCTAAGTCAACTCTTCATCTCAACTGAGGCTGAATGAATCTTCAAACTTCACTGAATACCCTTTCCAACGGTCCATCCCGTGCGAAATTTTGACTTTCCATGCGGACGAAAGATCCGTTTGACTCCAAGAAGCCACCGAGCACTTCCCGGGTCCGGTTGACCAAAGTCAACTCTCCAAACTGGGTCAAACTCTTTGGAATGTAAAAGTACATCTCCTAACCTTTCTAACGGTCTGCCCCGTGCGCGATTCGGACTTACCATGCGGACAAACGATCCATTTGCGTCCGAACGATTCCCCGTTCAACGGACTGACAAACGCTTCCGAGCCACATTTGACCCAAATTTAACTCCCGAAGTCCAAGGACTTTCGAAGGTCTCTGAATTACCTTTCCAACGGTATGCCCCGTGTACAATTCTGACCAACGGTTTGCCTTCGGCGACCGATTTTCCAAAAAATCCTGAAACACACTACCAAACGGCAGGTTCCAGAACCTGCCTATTAGCACCTGCCTGCCGACGGGCAGGAAGGGCTCTTTGCCGATCGACATTCCCCTTGGGATATAAAAGGAGGCCTTCACCTCATTTGCAAGGAGAGCACAGATCAGAAGGAAATCACTCTCAGTAAGTCCCAGAAACCTCTCTCGAAGGCAGCGTGATTTCAACTTTCAAATCCGTTTTTCACTTCCACTTTTCATCATCCCTTTCATCAAACTAGATTAATTAACCACTCTCCATCATCATCCAAGTGCAAGGGGATGCTTTTCAACATTCAAGATCAAGCTTAAAGTCTTCAAGAAGGTCCATCTTTCTCACCTTTCTCTTCAAATCTTCTTAAATTTGCAATAACTTGTTTTATTACTTAAGCACTTTTATTATCTTATTTCACATATCCTAACATAATTTTTATCTAGTATTATTGTACATATCTTATTTTCATATAAATAAAACCCAAAAAATAAGAAAAAGAGGGTTTGCTCATAAATTCCAAATAGGGATTCTCACACTTTTTCCACACTTTTCTCACAAATAAAACACTTTTTCTACACACACACACACACACACTTACAAATAAGATATTTATCCATTTGGATTTATGGGATAAACCCCACCCCTCATTTTGTATGCGAACTACGTGGACTTGGATGCCTTTATAGGCTACGTAGGTGTCTCGGGGTAAAACCCGAGACTCGAGTCCTTTTCTCACTTTTTCTCTTATTTTCTATCTTCTCTTTATCTCATTTTCTATTATATTCTATACATTCATTCTTAGTAGCGTATTATTCCACATGCGTTATCGTTCCCTTATAACAATCAACGCAAGGGTAATCGCGCAATTCCTATTTTCTATATTAATATTACATTCCTACGGATGACTCGCTTAATATTTTCCATGATACAAGTCGAGGATTCCTATCTCCATTCTATATATACACATGCACACATATCACGGGGGGAAATATAAAGGAAAATAACAAATATTCATGAGAGATCAAAAGGGCGGAATGGGTGCCTAACACCTTCCCATTTCGTAACTAAGCCTCCGAACCCTTCCCGAATCATTTTGGTATTGCACGCACCAGTATGTCTTTGGATGCCATCCTTTGGGGTGGCTTCCCCTTTTTATTTTGTCTGTTTTGAGTAAAATAGACTGGCGACTCTGAATCTCTCTACATTTTCACACCTCACAAATCGACGCCGACCGAAGCGCTCTCCCGAGAGGGGACGCGCGGGACCCGAAGGATCCTTTTCCCTCCGCGACGGGGATCGGGGATGGCCACACCAATATATTCCCAAACACCAAATAACATTTAAATGCTTGCCCAAACACTTACACAACTTTATTACAACCTAAACGCCAAAATAATGAAAATGTGTCATGCCCAAACACCAATAATAATTAAAAAAAAAATCAACTTCGATTGAATTTGTGCAAAATTCGAAGTAACTTGCTTGGGGCATGAGGAATTGGAGAATGTGGTTGTTGGTACACACACATACACACAGTACACACACAATACACACACAACATATGTAATACACACACATATAAATACACACACATATATACACATATATATACAAAATATCAAGGTTTAGCATAAAAATATACACATATATTCAAAATATTAGGGTTACCTTTGGGATTGAGGGAACTATTTGAGGGTTTGGACAAAATACAAAAGAAAACGCCGAAATAGCACAGATTGAGATCGAGAGAGAAAGGGTTTGACTACATGATAAAAAATGAAGTTGGGTTTGCTGATTTTAGTATAAGGGACCTGGCCATGAGCTAGAATCGTGAACCACCACCGTGATCGATTAATTTTTAGCACATCAGCTCATGACCAGGTGTAGGGAAGGATATGGTCACAACCCAGTCGTGACCCACTCATGTGAGAAGTTTTAGATGGTCACCGCCCAATCCGTGGCCTACTGTGTGTTTTATGGCCTTGGTTATGAACATGGTAATGACCTTAGTTCGTGACCCCTCCGCGACTAACCTTTGAGGGAATTTTGGCACAAATTTGGTGACAAGATGGTCACGCCATGGTCACAACTATGGCCCGTGATCCACAGTGGTCAAGAATTTGGTCCGTGACCACTTTTAAGAGCATCTATGACCGTACTGGGTTATAGAGCTGGTCACGCCAAGGGTTGATATGGTCACGACTTTGGGCCATACAAGCTGGTCACGAATTTGGGCTGTGACTCCCAAGACATGATCATTCGCAGGATATGGTGTAATGATTGCGAGACTCAAACTATAAGGTATAAATACTACCCATCTTATTATTCAAGAAATAAGCAATAAATACGAAAGGAAGCTTTGAAAAGGAAAGAAACTTGGAGCATCGAAGAATGGTGACACCTCTAATGCAAATAAGGCTAATGTGAAGGAACAAAATAGTGACAAATGTCACTTATGTAAAAATTCGAGGCATTTTCAAAATGATTTCTCGAAATGTAAAGCATGGATATAAAATAAAGGTAAGCCTTTGGCTTATGTGTGTTTTAAATTGAATTTAATTAAGGTTACTTATAATACGTGATGGATTGAAACTAATTATATGTGAATGTTTCTAAAATAATGCAAGGGTTCCTTACAACCCAATCATAAAATGAAATGAGAATTTCTTATACTTAGGGAATGGCATCAAAGTTCATGTCGAAGCTATAAGGACTTACCTATTATTATTATTATTATTATTATTATTATTATTATTATTATTATTATTATTATTATTATTATTATTATTATTATTATTATTATTATTATTATTATTATTATTATTATTATTATTATTATTATTATTATTATTATTATTATTATTATTATTATCTTCTAGTTATTATCTTGATTTACATAAAAACCTTATATGTACCTTTTATTTCTAGAACGTGGTTTCCATCTCCAAACTTAATGTACTTGGTTATCTTTTTAACTTTGGTAATAAATGCTTCAATTTATTATAAGATAATATTTATGTTAGTTCGAGTCTCTTATTGATGGTTTGTATAAATACAATCCTGATGGTCAGTTTCACCAAGGACTTTTTACCTTGCACCCTAAATTTGGAAACAAATTAAAATTGATGGAAGAAAATTCATTATTCCCGTGGCATAAATGTTTAGGTCATATATCTAAGGAAGGGATTTAAAGATTAATAAATGATAGTATTCTTCCCAGTTTGGATTCTAATGACTTCAATGTATGTATAGATTGCACCATGGGAATGCAAACTTAACATACTAGAAAAGGATCTACAAGAATCAATGAGCTTATAGAGATAATAATTACAAACATATGTGGAGATTTTGACATTCCATCATTTGGTGAAGAAAAACATTTTATTACTTTCATCGATGATTATTCACGTTACTATTACGTTTATCTATTGCATGACAAGTTTAAATATGTATATGTCTTAGACGTCGACATTAAGGAAGTAGAAATGCAACTATACATAATAGCGACATTAAATATGTATATGTTTAAATATGTATATCATTGTGGACACATGCACTTAAATTTATTTTATATCTATAGTGAATGGTGTTCCTAGGAAGGCAGTTCTAAAGACACCTTTTGAACCGTGGACTGGTAGGAAACCAATTTTAAGAACCCTTCATGTTTGGGGATGTGCAACATAAATAAGAGTAAATAATCCAAATGAAAGAAAATTAGATTTTAGGAACAAAACTGTTTATTTTATTGGTTATCCAAAAAAATCCAAACAATATAGATTTTATTGCCAAATCATAGTACAAGAACAGTGGAATATGGTAATGCAAAATTCCTATAAAATGGTGAACCTGTAAGAAGGTAGTCCCCTTAAAGCCTAGGAGTGTAGTAATACAAGCATATGCGTAACCCCTATAGATATGGTGATAAATGATAGACCAAATACTCTTAATAATGACAAATGAACACTCAATTTTGTATATAATAAACACTCATATTGGACTCACAAATCTCTCATGTATAACTTAAATGATAATAAAGGAACCTCAGAAACAACTCATTCAAAATGAGAGAGAAGTAAGAACCCTAGATACACCTTGGCAAGCAGTCAACACACCAATAACCTCTGATATCTCTCTAGTTAGCTAATAAAAGCTTCACAATAAATGTCAATGGTGGGTAGATAAAACTCTGGTTTGTAATAACTCTTTTGTTCTCAATGTGTTTTCTCTCTCTAGCAATAACTCTTTAGAAAGAAATTTTTTCTTCTCATAAGTGGTTGAGGCCAATAAATAGCTCCACACCTTTCTCAATATTTCTCAACCCTCCTCAGTGTCAGAGACATTTCTCTCACACTTTAAGTCACAAGCATACTCTACGTCATAATCATTAAATGCCAATACATTCCTTTTGCCAACAAACTTTGCATCAGAGGACTGTCACAACAGCAGTGGCTCACCAAACCGTCTGACAACCCCAATACCACAGTGGTTTACTCAAGTTTGGATTGGACATTGGGCAGGTGGCTAATGACATCGCCTAAAGTAGATGTGATATTTGGTAGAGGGTTATTTGTCTCAAAGCTCAATATACGATGGAACTCAAGATTACTCAGCATAAGCTTCCACGATAAAAGGTCTCTCGATGTTTTACCAGGTGCATATAAGATGGTCAAGACAAGTCTTAACGCTACCTCACTTCTCAATCCCCCAAACCAAGTCCCTATGAAGTTCCCATGGTGAGTTCATTCGATAGAGCATGTAAGCTCTCCCAATACCTACAGGACCTGGTTGCTCGCAAGTATCGGTTGACCTCACATTAAATATTATAATCATTACAACATTATAATCATTGTAATTAAAATGATACAATTTGACTAAGTAAAAAAGAAAGATAAAGAAGAGCTCTCTCGGCAAGTTTCCTCCCTGAGCTGCCTCGCTAAGCTGCCTCGCTAAGCTGCCTCGTTGTCTTCATGCTGCTTCCTTCTCTTGAGTCCCTTCTATTAATTGGGGAAGCTCTCTCTAATTTATACATTACCTTCAAACCCCTCCTACATATACCCCTTTGTGTAGAGATTTTTTGCGATCATAAGAAATGTCTACACGAAAACTTCTCAATCCGATGGACCATATTATTTTGCGGGAAAAAATTCTCCCTTATTCGCCTCTGTTACAACTACTGTCATTATTTTAGTTTAAAAAAAGTTAAATTCTCACCGATGTACTTGAGGCAAATCTCTTTAATACTAGGGTGTTTGGTGAGGGGACATCATAATTTTTTTTTTCTGTGAGTAGACTCCCACCGTTCAGTCTTCTTCATCTCTTACTAAAATTCTCCCAAAGTATCTGTGGATCCTGACCGTTATGGTTTTGACTGCTTTAAAAATGAAAATTCTCCCCAATGCACCCAAACCAAAGCTCCCAAATGAACCTATTACGAGGGGACATCGTGACCATTTTTTTGAACTTTGAGTGATGACTAGTGCATGTTCTTTGCGATTGACATTTGTTCCGTATGACTTCATACTGTTAATGAAAATTCTCCCCGATGTTCCGCAATCCGTTCTACCATTGTTTAAGCTTAAAGCGAGGGGACAATCTTTCGTTAGGCTTTTGGAATTCTATCAAATTAAAAAAAAATTGGTGCCAAATCATTACTTCTTTTAAAACGTGTCACCTCATTAACGACATGAGGCTATCTTTTCAAATTTCCAGAGCACTCCTTAAAGCATCATGTGTCCATTTGTAATCGCTTTGATGTCTAAGCACGTGCTTTCATGAGAAATTCAATTGCCCATTTGAATTCCAAACGTCTAATATCACAAACACTTAGCATTTTTTCCTTCACTCCTTCATTTACCTTTGTCATTTTTAAGAGCTTTTAGAGATAAAAATACTTTTTCCATTATTACAATCCATGCCAAGCTCTAATCTTTCCATCATCTTCTCCATCTTATCTTTGTCACCATCAACATCCACTACTTCATCCCTTTTCAGCCTCATCTTTCTCCTTACCAAGATTCCCTTTCCTCTATAGTTCCAAAAAAACTTCGATGGCTTGTTCTTTTGCCACCCCAGTTACTCTAACCACCATTCCTATCTCTACCACCACTACTACTCCTACTACCGGCTTAGATGCCATCTCTCTAAGGGTGGAACGCTAAGAGAAACTGCATTTCTACCGCCATTATCCTATTTTTAGCGAGGATGACATTTACTCTGATACATGTAAGACCTGCGTTTTAAATGCCAAGTGGTGAGGCATTGACACTTAGTGAAGAAAAGGACTCAGTTAATGTCTGGGGTTTCTTGCCCCAGAGGGAACAATTCACTTCAGTTTTGACCAAGGTGACTTCCCTTTCTCCCAGATTGATTTCGAAGGGCAAGGAGGTTCCCCAACCCACTTTTCTGCCTGGAACAGTTATATGCAATCCACTATGCAGATCTTTTTACCAAGGTTGGGCTTCATCGGGCAACCTGGTTCGGTGAGTTCACTCTATCCAAGCACAATGCCTCACTCCAGTTATTAGTATCACGCCGAAACAATACGACCCAGACCTTCGTAGCTACGTGGGGGGGGGGGGGGGGGGAATTCACTGTCACGTTGGAGGATGTCTATGAGTTTCTTGGGCTTGATCCCATAGATACCTCATCCTACTCTGAAGATCCCTTGGAAATCGAAGAAGCTGCTGCTCATACAACATTGGATCAGATCTGTCGAAGCTACATTGGGTCTTACAATAAAGATACATTCAATCCCCTTATAAACTATTTCTTTCAAGCCCCTTCTAAAAAGGGTAGCTTTTCTGGCTTTGGTAAAAAAAAAGGTACAACCTTAGAGTTACTAGCTTACAAACTTATTATCCTTTCTCATGTTGTGCTGCCTAGCAAACCCAATGACCAGCCCCGTCGGGATCTCATCAACATCCCCATTCGTTTAGCCAAGGGTTCAAGCTCCCTCTGGTAGCAATGACTTTTGGGTCCCTCTATACGTGGTTGGATAAGAACCATTTAGATATGGAATGCTCCCTTGGCCGCTGCAACTTGGTCAATTTTATCAACACCATAATCCTGACAAGTTTTATCTATGAGCATTTCCTGAAATAACAGCCATAAAAAAATATTATCCAGTTTCTGAAACCATCAACCCCCCTCGCCTATTTTGCTTCCATAAGAATAAAAGATGGAAGAACCTTCTCTCCATCTTTGATAAAACCAGTTGCTTCGTTATGAGGCCGTATAGTGAGGATTATTTTTCCCATACTTGGTCATTCTTTACTTATGAAGCTAGGATGGTTCAAGCCACATCTGCTGAACTCATCAATGAAGATCATTCGTTTGGAGTTGTGTCCCTCTTGACTCTAGGTTATTTGCCTTCTTATACCGAATGGGGATATACTTTAGAGCACTACAACCCCAATCGTTGTTCTCGCCAATTTGGCTACGATCAGGGGGCTCCTCACCTAGTTTTTTAAAAATCCCATGCTAAGGAAGCTTTATCTGAGGCCTACTCTTTCTATACCACATCGGTTGCATCATCTGTTTGTTCAGTGATTGCCGGTCGAATCACCATTCCCAAGATAACAAGTAAGGGAGATGTGACTTCTCTTTTAGCCACAAAATATTGGCCGATGCAGCTAAAAATGATTCGTGAGTTTATCGAAATCCCACCTATTTACCCCAATGTTCTTAAATTTCTACCTCCTGAGATGGGTCTCAAAGGTAAATAGGTTTTGGAAGTTGAGTTTTCTCTAAGTTAAACTCCTAAGGATCCTCCCACATAGTTACCTCCTTATTGCCCTTTGGTCGTTACTGCTTATCCGAAGGCCAAAAAGCTCCCATGCCAAAATAGCCTGCCCTACTTAAGGTGCTCCTGGTGATGGGCCTTCTCAACCCCCTCCAAAAAGGCAAAATATACCAAGAATGGGACTTCATCTAAGTCCAAGTCCAAGTCTCAAGTTCCTATTGAGGCTTTTCCTATTGCTTTCGTTCCCCATGAAGCGTCTGCGAAAATACAGGAGGAAATTCACCAAAAGTTCCATGCTGAGTTCGAACGAATTCAATGCAAGTTTCAATAACATACCCCTACTATTCCCCACTCGGTTGTTTTTCCATTTGTTCACTTGATTCCTATGAAGTAAGTCACCACACGGCTCAAGGGCTTATAGATAATGACTGGTGTTGGTGTTCCCTTTGGGAGGAAAAAGACGTTGGGCACCAAGTCTAGGAAAACACGAGCTTATATTATTGAACCTACAACTCGTCCTTAAAGTCCTAGGACTTCTCCCCCTCCACCAATCGTTGGGCCTATTGAGATTAAGGATAGCCCCGAAGGTGCCCTTGAACCTTTTGGAGTTTCTTCTACAGTACCCCAATCACCTTTTTCTCCAGTCATTTTTTCTCCTGAGTCGTGTCCATATGAAGAGGAAATTTTCTTCTTTATAATTTTTACATAAATATGTCAACACTTAGAAAAAATGTAATAGTTTTTATTTTTGCAGGTACGTCCGTTGGGTGGCACTTTTCCTCCTCCTTCTCCTCCTGTAATCCATTTCATGGGAGGACGGTTTGGTATTTCTGAGATCGTTGCACATCCTCCCCGTTCTCCTATGATGGAGCTTGCATACTCTAGGTGTTCTTCCCTCAACGTGCAGAGCAGGTTACCCGAAGAGCTCCTATATCTATTGAGACCGTTAGAGTCTCCTTTCAGGAAGAGGAGACTCCATTGGCTTCTTCTGGGACATACCCCCTGCCTGTGCTTCCTCTAAATGTGGTTCCAGTCCCTTTAAGCCCTCCAGAGGTAATTGTTTCTTTCTGCTATAGACTTATCTTTCCATCTTGACTTGTTGAATACTACGTGTTTTGTTGTATTTCAGGTCGGTGTTTCTTACTTAGCCACATCCCTTGCTGGCTCGTTGCTTTACTTCCAATCGCGAGGTCTATCGCTGGATTTGCACCTTTCTATGCAATCACTTCGGTAAGATTATTCTTTTGAATTTTCCCCTCTTTTATGTGGTTTTTCTCTTGCCTAACACTTTAGTATTATTTGCAGTTTTCTCCGGGTGTTTGTCCTTCTTTCATGCCAGAGGAACATCGAAGGTATGAAGTTGTAGTTGTTTCGTATTCCCTATCTTAGGTTCTAGGGGTTACTGAAACTATTATTGTTCCATCTGCCCATCCAGAGGTTCCTTCGGCATCACTGGTTGATTCCTCTGAGGCTCAAGAGATCGGTGGAGCCTCCCCCCATTTTGGAACTTGTTCCTTTTTGTGGGGAAGCTGCTTCCCAAAAGACTGAGGTTCCTCCGTCTGGAGATTCATCTGAAGCCCTTAGGGGCGCTATAATTACTTATCCTTTAGCCTCTATTCCTGTTGTTGAGGTAACTTCTTCCTTTTCATTACTTCTTAAGATTTTTCGCAAACTCATACCTATGAGGTGACTTAATAATGAAAACGGACGTGTTAATATTTTTCGCAAACTCACAACTATGAGGTTACTTAACAATGAATATGCACTTGTTAAGATTTTTTACAAACTCAAACCTATGAGGATACTTAACACTGAAAATACACTTGTTAAGGTTTTTCACAAACTCACACCTTTGAGGTGACTTAACAATGAAATCATACTTGTTAAGATTTTTTACAAACTCACACCTATGAGGTGACTTAACAATGAAAAAACACTTGTTAAGATTTTTTCAAACTCACACCTATGAGGTGACTTAATAATGAAAGCACACTTGTTAAGATTTTTCATAAACTCACACCTATGAAGTGACTTAATAATGAAAAAACACTTGTTAAGATTTTTCATAAACTCATTCTTTTGTATCACGTTTCAAGTTGTGAGGGAGCCTACTCCTTCGCCTGTTGTCTCACCCCATTGGGAATCAACTTCTCCGGATGAATCAATTCACAATGATTGTGGTTCAACCACCGACCTTCAAGCTGACAGTGAGTCCGATTATGAGGTTCCTCTACCTGACATAACTCCTCATGCATTTTTCCTATAGGTCTTTCGATAGTCTCCTCAATTCTCTGCATGCTACTGATCTATCATCGAATAATTGGCCACCCATCATCCATATACTTTTACCCCCAATTGACTTCGATCAAACATGGTGATGATGGGTTATAGGCTTCGAGGTATGGCAATCGTTATTATTGAGATCAGCAACACTCAAACTTCAAGGCTCTATAGGCCTCTTCTTAATTAATACTAGGGAAACTTGAGGGTGTTAAGAAAAGATGGCTTCTAGAAGTATATGGAGGCCCAACGGGCATAAGAGGCTATGTTAGTGGAATTGATGCCTTTGATGGAAAAGGTTGACCAAAGGGTTAAGGTAGATGAAGAATCTTTGGCAAAGGCTATGAATTAACGTGAAGATCTAATCATTCATCATGCCTAAGTCCAAACCAGGCTTAAGGGCTCCATCGCAGCCCAATGAACCTACCTGGAAGCTTCTTCGGTCTTGCCTGTGAATTTTTTTTCTCTCCCGATCTTTGGCTTCTCTTAGGGTGAGATGTTTTGTAATTTTTTTCATTTCATATATATAATTATTGGGCGATAGTTCCCATATTTGTAGCTTTTTTGGGGTATATGAATGAAAGAGAAATATGTTTTGGCATATCGTGCTCAGTTATTTGTTACAATTTTATTCTATTCATTGCAAATGATAAACTCTTACAATAATCAAACTCTCTCTCTTTTTAATTCGTAAGAAGAAAACACAACAAAATATATAACCCATAATGAAATGTAACTTAACTTCAAAAACTTAAAGAAATCTTAATCTCTAAATATGATAGACCTTAATCACTTGTTATTGATCTTAAAAGGTCTATCCTCTTCCATATTTGAGATTAAGCAGTAAGCTGAATCGCGAGCCTCCTTTACAATGAAAGGTCCCTCACAATTTGCTGTGAATTTAGTAAACAAGATCCATCTAATGTGCTTCATAGTTGCCTTTAAAACTAGGTCCCCTTCCACAAACTTATGTGGTCTCACTAAGTTGTAATATACCCTGGAGAGCTGCTTCGTGTACATTTGGAAGTGCTGCATCACGTTATCTCAATGATCATCAAGCGCTTCCAAATGAATGTGCCTACTCTTGGGTAGCATGATTTTTTGTAAGGCATATCATGCAGAATGAACTTCCAACTCAACTGGGAAAATTTCTTCATCTCCAAAGACTAGTGAGAACGGTGTATACCCTGTTGGCTTCCTCTTGGTTGTTCAATAGGCCCGCTGAATTATCGGGATCTTATCGTCCCACGATCCTGGCAAGTCATCCATCATCTTAGAAAGAATATTGACCAAGTTCGTGTTAGTTGTTTCGGCCTGGCCATTGCCTTAAGGGTATGTCACCATGGAGGTGTGGTGGATGGTTGAGTATTTATCTATTTGCATCATTGCTTCTTTGTTGATGAATGGGGTTCCGTTATCCAACGAAGTGACCTTTGGTATCCCAAATCGGCAAATGATATATTCTCTGATGAAGTTTGCCACCACATAAGTTGTTTCTCTTTTCAAAGGAATTGCCTCAGCCCATTTGGTGAAATACTCCTTTGCCACTAGTATTCAGATCTTTCCCCTTGAAAATGAACGTATTTCCCCTATCTGGTCAAACACCCAAGTTTGGAAAGGATAAGGAGTTTCTAAAGAGTGTAAATTCACTGAGGGAGCATGGATCATGTTTCCATGTAGTTGGAACGCCTTGCACTTACTAACAAACTCAAACGAATCTTTCTCCATAGTTGGATAGAAATAACCTAAAGTCATTAATTGGTCATATATCTTTGCCCCTCCAATGTGAGCTGGTTCGTGAGCTTGCTTCAAGACGTTTGCTACTTCCTCTCCTGTGATAGATATGCTCTTCTTGAACCTAAAACTGTGGGGCCCTTCGTTTGACTCCTATAACGTTTATTTTCTCTGAAGGAATAACTCCATCTTTGATGAAATCAATGTAAGGCTGCCCCCAATCTGCCTGAGCCTCAACAAAGTGACATTTAGCTGCTTAAAAAAAAGTTGACATTTATCACACCTTCGTTGTAACTCTGTTTCATCCTGCTTCATCGTTTGCCAGAAGTATCCCTCTCTTTGGATTCTTCTGCATAAAGGGATCTCAGTTGTCTCGTCGTGTTTTTTATGTGTCTTATATAACTTTTGCTCTTCTTCTTCTTCTTCTTCTGTATTGATACACCTTGATAACTATCCTCCCACATTTCTGAAGTAAACACTTCCTTAGCTTGTAAAGTACTATGCTAACTCTGTGAGCTCCATTTTGCCTTCCCAGATTCTAATAAATTTTTGATCTCACCTCGGCAATTTAAATCGTCTTCCATCGGCAAGATTGACTGTACCACCGAGGGAGCTATTCTTCCTTGTATCATAATCATAGTTGTGCTGCTTTTTATGGCCACTTTCTGAGTAATGGTGGCATAAGCATCAACATCCCTATTCATCATTCTAGGATGCCTCCCTATTTTGACCTACTGGAACTAGTTGATCAACCATTGGATGATTGTTCTATAGGGCGCTAGGCTGAGGTGCTTTAACGTGTATTACCCATTAACTTATTGGACCACCAAATTTGAATCACCTTTGATGCATAGTGAACGATGCCCGTTTGAAAGACCTCTAATAACCCGAGAACTAATGCCTATTACTCTGCTTTATTATTGGAGCAAGGGAAATCTAACTTGTAGGAAAGGAAAATATCTTCCTTACTTTTTTAAAGAATAACCCTTCTCCCCCTTCTTCTTTACCGATGAACCATCAAAGTCCATAGTCCATTTCTCAAAGTTTGCATCCACCAAATTGTCATGCAAATCATCTATCGAAATTCTCTCACAAGGTGGCTCAAATACTCTTGATGGAAAGATTACCAATAAATATGCATACGCCTGGCTTTTGATTTCTCAAGGCACCACGCACTTGAGGACATATTCTGAAAGGATAAGGAACCACCTAGTTTCTCTTCCGATTAAAACTGTTCTTTCCAAAACAACTTAATAGGATCACATCTTATCACAATATGAATTGTGAAAGATAACATGCAATGTCTAAATTTTTATGATATAAATACCAAGTCTAAACAATGCCTCTCTATATTAGTGTAACTTGCCTCAGGTCCATGTATGATCCTCCTCAGGTAGAATACTGACCTTTTTTTCCCATGAATTTCCTTTGCTAAGAATGCTCCGACAGACCTGGTGGTAGAGGTGAGATAAAACTGCATTGGTATCCTTGTACTGTTAGGAATCATTATTACTAGGAAAGTCAACAACTTCTTCATCTCATTAAGGGATTCTTGATGAGATTCCTCCCGTTTGAAATTTGTTCCCTTTCGTAGTAGGTCCACTAATGGATGGGCTATCTCGGCCAGTCCTATCATAAATCTATTAAGATAGGAGACTTTATCGAGGAAACTCTTGAGCTCCTTCTCCGTTCTTGAACATGGCATCTCTAAGATCGCTCGCTGTTTGTCCTGGTCCATCTGTACTCCTTATCGATCCACCATGAAGCCCAGAAACTTGCTACTTATTACCCCAAAAGGGCATTCAATGGATTCATCTCCAGTTTATACTTTCTACAACGAATGAATACCTTCCTCAAGTCATCCAGATGGGACTCCTGCTTTTTCGACTTAATGATAAAATCATCCACATAAAATTCCAAAAAATGTATGAAAGAAGTCATGGAAAATGGCCATCGTCATTCTCTGGTACGTTGATCCAGCATTCTTTAACCCAAAAGGCATCACTTTGGACATAAAATTACCTAACGGAGTTATGAAACTTGTTTTCTGTGCATTATTTGGATCTATCTTGATTTGGTTGTATCCATATACCCATCTATACAGTTATACATTTCATTCCCACAGTTGCATCGATCAAACTATGAATGGAGGGTAGAGGAAACTCATCCTTTGGTCAAGCTCTATTCAACTCTCTGAAGTCCACGCCGATTTGTATCTAGTTTTTGTCCTTCTTTCCCACTTGGAGTATATTTGAAAACCAAAGTGGGTATTAGATCAATTTGATGAACCCTGTCGCTAATAATCATTGGACCTCCTTCTTAATCTTCAGATCCAACTTTGGCTTATAAGTTCTCATATCTTACTTCATCGGTACAGAAAAATACATAACGTTTAGCTTATGATAACTTACCTCCTCATCTAACCCCTCCATCTTTGTGTACTTTCACGCAAAGACGTCTCTGTATTCCTGAATTAACTCAATCAAGGCCCCTATTTTCTCCACTCTCAGATCCTTCAAAATAAACATAAGCCTTGGATCTTCTCCTTCTTTGGCCAGATCAAGCTTCTCCAGCTCTTGTACATGTGACTTTGGGTAATCCATAATGTATTCTAGCTCATCCTCCACTTCATCCATAAATTCTTGGATTTTGGAGTTATCTTTGACCATGCATTGCCCTTGATTGTCTACCAAAAATAGTCATACTCCGAGTTAGCCTCCTTACCATCCTCTTCACCAGATCCTTCGACGGCCTGCTCACACATTTAAAGGCAATTGTTCTCCCTTCCATTATTTGTTAGCACACTCTTACATTGGCGATTAGCCGATGCAACTGCCTTTCATTTTTTATCTCTTGAATCTTCTGTCATCCTTTCTCCTGAAAACCTTCTCAGCAAACTTTATCGTTTGACCTCATGCTCTATCAGATCAATCCTGGGCCTCATATTATCTCTCAATTGCTTAGAGATATTTTGAGATTTGGGACTTGCACTGTGGAAATCCTTAGATCCTTCACTCTTGCTTGCTCCTTCATCGCTTTGACCATTCACAGGCCCCATTTTTTCTATAATAGAGGGTACTCTTACCCCCTCCACACGTCTCGTTAGGACTCTTCCATCTTCCTCTAGCTCTTTATAGAATTCAACATCCATCATATGAGCCTCGTTAGTTATAGATGGTTTCTTAGTTTTTCGTATGACGATCTCAGTCCTTTTCATATTTTTCCGGGCACATTGATGATACATTGAAGGAACTATACTATGGTTGTGCATCCATACCCTTTATATTAAGAGATGGTAGGAAGTAGCACTCTCAATCGCATGGAACTTTATATGCAAAGTGAGGTTCCTCATCACTATCCATACGTTCATATACCCAGTTGATTTGGAAGATTGGTTGTCATAACCATAGATCACCAAAGGCATTGGTATAACCTTACCTTAGAGATGTTGGATGCATAGAAGAAGCTAATGGGCATGATGTTTATGGAAGCTCCCCCATCCATCAGTGCTCTCGTAAAGCTCACTCCATTGATGCTTGCTGTTACATACAGTGGTCTCTTGTGAGGGAACCTCACAGCTCTATCAGCATCTGAGAAAATCACGTCGGATAAAAATTTCCTCACTATCCTAGCCATAGTCCCCTTCCACCTTAGTAATGGAACTGAATTTTTTCACATAATGTCTGGAATCGTCTGGGTTATATCCAGTCTACTCTCCTTGGGCATTCCCACCTAGTCAAAGAACCATGTGAACTTTGGTGACTGTGACAAAGTTAGTACTCCATCCATTGATCTATATCCTCATTGTTTTGATTGTAAACTTCCTCCACATCCTTCTCACTTGCTTCATCGTAAGCTATCATAACATTATCCACACCCCTTGTGCAATCGTCCGGGGCTTCCTAAAACTCTTCCTTCTCCAACGCTAACACTGTTGCTTCCCTCTCAGCCTCTTCGTCATAGGCCACCACCAGGTTTTCTCCATGTGCTGGTAACGGGTTGTTGTTGATGTTACCTTGAGGGATATACAAAGTACCTATCTTTATGTGCTTATTAATGATCTTTCTCAGCATGAAACATGACGCCATTGGGTGACCAATCTTCCAATGGACCTGGCAGTACTTGGGGTTATCCCTTACTTCTTATTCTGGCTCCATTACTGGAGCATCCTTAGGTGTATAGACTTTCCCTCCTCATAACATGGCATTGTAGAAATTAACGAACTCTTTAATGGTACAAGGCAATGGTGGTGGATCCTCCCTGTCTATGTCGAAATTCCTCTTGTTGTCCCTCTTCTACTTCTTAACCTCTCCTTCTCCCTCATTTGTGTAACCCGCTTGTGGGGGCTAGCCATATCCCACAAGAAGATGTACTGGCTACCTGAACATCATAGACATCACGATTGGATTTTGGCGTACCACCAACGAGATGTTTCTCACAACTTTTAAGAATGACGCAAAGGTTCCTTCACGCGTCCCATTTATAAGGTGATAACTTTACTTTGGGAGCAATCCTTCAGCATAAATCTGAAGCAAATTGGACTCCTTGGCCTCCTCCCTCACGTTTAGTGTCCTTTATCTGAATCTTCAGATGTAATCCACCACTTCCTCTCCTGTTCATTGCTTCTTCCTACCAAGCCATGTGAACATAAATTCGTCTTCTTCCAGAAATAATTTTTGGACAAAAATAACTCAGATCTCCTCCCACGTTGAGATACTCTTCGACTCCACGTGAGAGTAACAGGTATATGCTTTATCGGTAAGGGATTTATAAAAATCCCTTAATATTAACTTCTTATTGTTGTAATGGGGCCCCAAATGCTCAATAAACCGCTTGATGTGCTCCTTCGAGTTTCCTCCCTTCCTTGTGTATTTATCAAAGACAGGAGGAATGTAATCCTTGGGGTAAGGTTCCTCATTGTATGCCTCAGGGTAGGAGTATGAAAATCATCGTATACTGATGATACCTCTCTAGTTGACTGTGAGGAAGCTACTATTATCTTCAACTAGGGCTGGCAATTTTTGACACGATAACCCGTTTATGGTAATAACCCGAACATGACACGATTAGCCTGTATAGATTTAAGATTACCTAAAACTTATAATAAAATCAAAATCATCACGACCCGAAAATGACACGACTAACCCGAATTTCCACCCCTATCTTCAACATCAATTTTTTCATCTCCTTCCTCATTTATTCTTAGTAAGATGCAAGAATTTTCTCAGTTATTAGAGTAATGGGCTGAGGGACCACAGGTGTAATACTAGTCACACTTGGGGCACCCATTGTTGGGACAGGAATGGGGACAGTTTTCATAGGGACTGGTCTCATTGGAGCTGCACTTGATGGGCCTATCGGAGCCTCCATTGGTGTGATGAAAGTCCTGGGGTCTATTCCTCGCCCCAAAATCGTTGCAGCTAGAGGATTCTGAAAAAACTCAAAAAACTTACCCATTAGAAGGGCCATCTGTGTTGGTCCCATCACAATGCTAGTGGAAGCCTGCGTGACCGTTAGGATTCCCATGGCGGTTTGAACTTGGGGGACCTTCACCCGAGGCGCCCTATCTCTGGAAGCTTCAAGATCTCTCACCAATTGTTCCTCATTTCACTGAATGTCATAGAAGTTAAGGGTATAGTTAACGCTATCCTGTGCCATACTTTCTAAAAGAATGCCTCCCCAACAGAGTCGCCAAATGTAAGAGGGTAGTTATCTTAAAGTCTGGGAGTATAGTAATACAAATAGAGGCATAACCCCTATAGATATAGTGATAAATGATAACCCAAATACTCTTAACAATAATAAATGAACACCCAGTATTATATATAATAAACTATCAGATTGGACTCACAAATCTCTCGTGTATAATGAAAATGATAATAAAGGAACCTTAGAAATAACTCATTCATAAGGAGAGAGAATTAAGCACCCTAGATACACCTTGGAAGGAATCCAACACACCAACAACATCTGACTTTACTCTGGTTATCTAATAAAAGCTTCACAATAAATGTCAATGGTGGGTGGATAAAATTCTGGTTTACAATGACTCTCCTGCTCTCAATATGTTTTCTCTCTCTAGAAAAAACTCTCTAGAAAGGCTTTTTTTCTTTTTAGAAGTGGTTGAGGCAAATAAATATACCCACAACTTTCTCAAGATTTCTCAACCCTCCTCAGTGTCAAAGACATTCCTCTCAAACTTTATGCCATAAGCATTAAGTGCCTGATGGGTCAGCACACCCTACGTTATAATCATTAAATTTCAGTACTTGCCTTTTGCCTACAAACTGTGCGTTAAAGTACTGTGACAACAATGGCGGCTCACTAAACCATTTGAAAACCCTAATACCACAGTGTTTTACTCAAGTTTGGATTGGACAGTGGATAGATGGATAATGACATCACCTACAGTAGATGTGATATTGGCTAGAGGGATGTTTAGATCAAAGCTCAATATACGATGAAACTCAAGGTTACTCTGAACAAGATTCAACGATAAAAGGTCTCTCGGTGTTTTACCAGGTGTATCTAAGATGGTTAAGACAAGTGTTGACGCTGCCTTACTTCTCAATCCTCCAAACTAAGTCCCTCTGAAGTTCCCACGACAAGGTCATTCGATAGAGCATATAATCTCTCCCAAGCCCTGCTAGGCCTGGTCTTTCATGAGTATCCATTTGGCCTCACACTCAATATTACAATTGTTACAACATTACAATCAATGTAATTAAAAATATGCAATTTTATTAAGAAAAATAGAACATAACGAAGGGTTTTCTCGATAAGTTTCCTCGCTGAGTTGCTTTGCTGTCTTCGTGCTGCTCCTTCTCCTGAGTCCCATCTGTTAATTTGGGAAGCTCTCTCTAATGCAGAGATTACCTTCAAATCCCCCTACAGACACCATTGGTAGAAATGAACCTCGAGATGTGGTTCTTGAAGATGTTAGTGTTCAAGTGACATTGGTAAATTTCCCTTCAACTTCTCAATAATTGATGACCTGTGGATATTAAACTAAATAATAACCAATGGTAACAAATTAATGATACTGCACCTCAAAATGCTATTAATAATAACCATGATGAGGTTAAAATGAACCAATTTTTATCATTGATGTGATTAATTCAAATTGCTTTTAAACCTTTAACTATTGCTGGTATGAATGTCTGTCTACAAGCCACACTACGTGATGGTAGATGTACTGACTTTAGACAATCATTAATGGGGGCTATAGAAACTAGCCTATGTAATGGACCTGTTTATTTTGATGTTTTTCCAAACATTACCCTGTCCCTTACAGATATGCACCTTTGTAAAGCTCTAAGCCTTAGAGTTCAGACCAAAGGTTATAACTTTCTTCCTGGTTCAGAAACCATTGGAATTGTCTATCGTATTTATTACAAAGTAATGAATACCATAGCCCCAAACATAAAACAGTTTAGCCCTTTTGGTAAAACTGTGTTAATTGACACTCATCTTATTGATTCTAATGTTCACACACCTAGAACCATAAGATGGGATGAAATTAACTTCCCAGAGACTTGGGTCATTGAGAACGCTGTTCCTCCTCAACCTAGTCATAATCATGACATTGAGGATATCATTGAAGAAAAAGATGGGGATGTCTTCCTAAATTTCAGGAAGCTTTCTAGGTGCCAATCTTCGGGGACTCGACTCTCTAGAAGTTCCAGGAGACCTTTCGTCACCTATCCTCCATCTACCTCTAGACAATCGGTCGAAGAGGAAAAATCTCCTCTTTCGAATCCTTCATATCATGATGATATGAATCTTCATGGTGTTTTTACTCATGATCAAATACCACATGGTATTTATGAGAAAGCTGAACCTTCTCAGCGTAAAACTTCCCCTACGCCGTCTGAAATGAATGTCAGACTTTGATTCCTTTCCTTTTTATGGATTTTTCTTACAATAGGAAAGATAGAAGTGCCGAGTTTAATCTACCTAAATGGGAAAAATTTAGGACTTGGTTCTTTAAAAAATTTAATCAAAAAGAACAACAAACTTATAAAAATGAATTTTATAAATGGATTGATTATAACAAGACTGTTATATCCTTTGTTGTTTGGTTTCTTTTATACACTAAGGATAAGGATCTTTGGGAACAAGACCTTTTTGTTCTTGACTCTAAAGTACCTGATACCTTTGAAACCAAATGGACTACTGCGAGTGGTGAAATTATATCTTCCATCCACCCTCCGACTGAACCCCTGGTTATTCAGACTAAGACTAGTCAGAATACTGATGCTAATGCTAGTACCAATACTACAGTCATTCCTCCTATCTTAGAAGCTACTGCTTTTATCAAGGCTGAGAAAGAGACTAGGAACCTTGCTTATACTAAAGATCTTAACCCTTTAGTCAAACAAGGTAACTACACTAACCTCATCCTTAATTCGATAGGAAAACAGCTCCAAAGAATTGAGTAGCATCATGTTGATGCAATGTTGGCTAAAGCCACTGACTTTACTGTCAAAAGTCTGGACAAACCTTTAATTCAACCTCCTCTTGAAGTTAAAGGTTTCAAATCAGGAACTAAAGCTGACTTTATGGCTAAACTTAAAGATATTGAAAAAGATCTTCAGGGATTAAGAATTAATACTTTATCCCATGACGATTCTGAATCTGATTCAGAATTTTCTCTTGTTGAAGTTCAAGACTTTGAACATCATTTTGGTTTACCAGAAAACCAAATCAACAGAGTTACTTTTGGTAGCACTCCTCTCGGACCTAGGAGGAATTACTACCATAGGCCTACTCCCCAAGACCTTCTCTTTGAAGAGAGCCAGGTTATGCAAAATACCTTTTGCGGTAAATCCATTTATGACTGGAATCTTGATGGACTTTCTGAATCTCAGATTTATGAATTAATCCATCAAATGGGCATATATTCCACCATATGTAGGCATAATGAAGCCACCGATCATAGTATTTCAAAAATGATCGTTACTGGATTTACAGGTACCCTTAGAGGTTGGTGGGAGCATATTCTCACTGAACAGCAGAGGAATGAAATCCTCTATGCCACAAAAATTGTTAAGGATGAACAGTAGCGTGATCATGGAGTCCAAGACTCTGTTTACACCCTTCTGCTTTCTATCATTCATCATTTTGTGGGCAGCAGTGATTACCACAACGAACGTAACAGAGAATTGTTACAAAATCTTAGATGTCCTACTCTTAGCCAATTTAGATGGTATAAGGACGTCTTCCTTGCCAGAGTTACTCAAAGAGGAGATGCTAGCTCTACCCATTGGAAGGCAAAATTCATTGATGGCCTTCCCACCTATTTTTCGGAAAAAGTCCGAAAGAAGCTTAGAGATAAACACGATGGTATCTCTATCCCTTATGACCTTTACACTTATGGCCAACTCATAAGTGTTGTCATCCAAGAGGGTCTTTCCCTCTGTAATGACCTTAAGCTGTCTAAACAGCTTAAAAAACATAATCTTTCAGGAAAGAAAGAATTAGGAGAGTTTTGTGAACAATTTGCCTACGACACTGGTAAGACTAGCTCTCACAAAGTCTCTAAGAAAAAGAAAAAATCTTCTTCTAAACCTAAGTCTAAACGTAATAAGAACATTACAACTAACGATAAACCCGTTAGAAAACATAAGAACTATGTCAGAAAGAGATCTGATAAAACTAAAGTTAAATGTTTTAAATGTGGCAAATTTGGCCACTATGCTAGTAAATGTAAAATGAAAGATAAAATTAGCAACCTTCAGGTTGATGATCACCTGAAAGAACAATTAAGTAAGCTCTTACTTAATTCTTCTTCTTCCTCTGAAGATTCAGGGGATACTTCTAGTGACGAGGAGCTTTATCATTTACAAAGCTCTAGTAGCTCAATTTCTTCTGACAAAGATTGTCAATGTAACACCTTAACCAAGAGATGCGATCATCTCCAATCTATTATCCAAAGAAATGGATTAAGTCTTAATGTTTTGACCAGTCAGCAACAAAGTATGATTGATATCATTACCAAAATTACTGACCCTGACATTAAGCTCAAGTTGGTCCAAGCTTGCTATGCTCAGGAAGCGGCCCTTCCCACGACCAGCCAATCCCCTCAGGCTTATAGCCTTAAGGAGGTTTTTAATAGGATTGAAAATACTAGTAATACTAGCAAGCCTGCTAACCTTAATGATCTAAGGCATGAGATAAATAATCTAAAAACTGAGTTAGGACAACTCCGTAGTCAGCAGAATAATATGCAAATTGAGATTAACAACCTCAAGCTTACATCTGCGCAATCCACTCCTGATTCCTCAGGATTCCTGGATATAATTAATAGAATCCCAAGCCAAAAATGGTATACCACCATTAATTTGGTTATTAACAAGGAATTTACTTTTTGTGATATTATTGCCCTTGTTGACAGCGGAGATGACATGAATTGTATCCAAGAAGGGATTGTTCCTACTGAGTATTTTGAAAAAACTACTCAAACTTTATTTAATGCTAGTGGTGAAGTATGGGCATTAAGTATAAATTAACTAATGTCGAAATCTGTAACAATGAACTTTGTTTAGATAGAACCTTTCTGCTTATAAAAGACCTTTCTGTGCAGCTAATTTTAGGTACACCCTTTTTATCTTTACTTATGCCGATTGATAAGATTGACGCAACTGGCATATATACCACAATTCAAAACCAAAAAATTGTTTTTGAATTCATAACAAAACCGGAAATTAAAAGGATTAATTCTTTATCTAACAATATTGTTTCTAAAGAAAATCAACTTAATTTCCTTCAAAAGGAAGTCCTCTTCCTTAACATTAAAAAGAGTTTAATGTCTCCTACTATCACTCACAAAATTACTGTTGTAAAAAATCAGTTAACAGCAGAAATTTGCAGTGATATCCCAAATGCTTTTTGGGATAGGAAGAAGCATATTGTTTCCCTTCCTTATGATAAGGATTTTCAGGAAAAAGATATTCCTACTAAGGCCAGACCTTGTCAAATGAAGCTAGAGCTTCTTGACCTTTGTAAAAAAGAGATCCAGGGCTTATTAGATAAAAAGATCATTTCCAAGAGTTATTCCCATTGGAGCTGTACTGCTTTTTATGTTAATAAAGCAGCTGAAAAAAAACGCGGAGTTCCTAGGCTTGTCATTAATTATAAGCCTCTTAACAACGTGTTAAAATGGATCAGATATCCCATTCCCAATAAAAAAGATTTATTGGACAGGTTACATTCTGCCACTATCTTCTCCAAATTTGATCTTAAATCTGGATATTGGCAAATCCAAATAGAACCCAAAGACAGATACAAAACTTCTTTTGTTGTTCCTTTTGGTCACTTCCAATGGAATGTTTTACCTTTTGGGCTCAAGAATGCCCCTTCTGAATTCCAAAATATCATGAACGATATTTTTAACCCTTTTTCAGAATTTTCAATTGTTTATATTGATGATATTCTTATCTTCTCTAATTCAATTGATCAACACTTTAAACATTTAAGAATCTTTAAAGATGTTATTAAAATCAATGGATTGGTTGTCTCCGCCCCAAAAATGAAAATCTTCCAGACACAAGTTAGATTTTTAGGGCATAATATAGGAGAGGGAAAAATTCTTCCTATTGATAGGAGCATAGAATTTGCTTCTAAATTTCCTGATGAGCTTAAGGAAAAGACTCAACTTCAACGATTTTTGGGTAGTCTCAATTATATTGGCGATTATTATAAAAATCTGGCACAAGACAGTGCTATTCTATACTCCATGTTGAAAAAGAATCCATCTCCCTGGACTGAAGAACACACTAAAGCAGTGCAGAAAATTAAATTAAAAGTCAAGCTTTTACCCTGTCTTGCTTTAGCTAACCCTTCATTTTTTAAAATTGTCGAGACTGACACCTCTGATCTTGGCTATGGTGGAATTTTAAAACAACTAAACTCTTTTTCTAACAAAGAAGAACTTGTTCGTTTTACCTCTGGCTCTTGGAAAGATGCCTCCAAGAATTATTCTACCATCAAAAAAGAAATTTTTTCGGTAGTCAAATGTATTACTAAATTTCAGGATGATTTGCTTAATCAAAAATTTTTGCTCAGAATTGACTGTAGCGCTATTAAGCAAGTCCTTCAAAAAGATGTTGAGAATATTGTCTCCAAACAGATTTTTGCCAGATGGCAAGCTAATCTATCTGCATTTGATTTTGATATAGAAGATATCAAAGGGGAAAATAACTCTCTCCCCGATTTTCTAACAAGAGAGTTTTTGCAGGACAGATGAGCGGCCCCTCTCGAGGGCGCGGTCACGGGAATTCTCGCAGACCTAGTAAAGCACCTATCATCACGAATGATGATCAATATCCTCCGATACAGGATTATGTTGAGTTTTTACGCCAGAGCGCTAAAAACAGGGAACAGAATACTCCCCCTCTTAACCCCTTTAGTAAAAAGAAATCTGCTAAAGAGGTCTTGGAAACTATTAAGTACCAACCCCTCCCTAATAACAGGACTTCGGAGTTTGTACTTCTCCTCGAGATTGAGGATGATATCCATATGGATAAGCCTTGGGAACTTAAGTCCCGGTACCTTGGCTCTCATGGTTATGCGGTACAAGAAGGCAAATACAGAACTGTATATGAGATGATACTCGCCGAGACTGGCTCTGTGATTTTTAATCACACTAATCGACACCAGGGTAATACCCACTCTCCCATTGCTTATAGCAAGGCGGTGTTGAAACATTTTTTATCTCCCCGCGATTGGGGCATCCACCCTTTAAAAACGAGAAAATTAAGTTCTCATAATGGTGGTACTTACAATTATTTTGATTATGTCCAGGCTTGGACTAAAGCTTTTTACTATCAAAATGCTGAGCACAAACACACATGGTTTTTTGTTTTGTGCCCCAACTCTTTTCAGAATCCATATCCCGGATGGGTATTCAATTGGTGGGATAAATTTGGTCCCGGAATTGATATTCTTCCTCCTGAAATTGCCCAAGCAAAACTCTTTTTACCTTGGTGCCAATTTCATCCTCTTTTAAGGGGGAAAAAGAAGGCCCCAATTGGCCTCAACACTTTATTATTTTTCACAGAAATGCAAATTCCTTGGATTTCTAGTTGGAACCTTCGTTGTCAGATGATCAACCTTAATGTCCCCCAATTGGAAAGAGTATTCTTTTACCGTTGGTGGTCTGGTGTTGATATGGGTCACACCATTGGTCAGATTAAAGCCAGTCTGAGCAATTATATGAACATGGTGGAAGAATCCCCTCCAGCTCCTGAAAACATGCATGACCCAGCAAGCCAGGTTGTGAATCTCAGTTCCTTGATAAAACAATTCCCTAAGGCAACTGAGCAGGAACTCTTGAAGAAGATCATGGAACAAACCCAGACCCAATTCAAGAAAGCTTTCGGAGAAAAATCCATCCAAAAGACACCTGCAGATGATGATGCATCCATGTCCTCACTAAACAAGGATG